>OZ025295.1:48210451-49410451 GCA_964019185.1 Maratus speculifer | reverse complement strand
GGCATTAAAGTCTGCGGGCGAATAGAATCCCTTCCCCCAGCAATATAAAAGAGTACTGGAAGCAAAAAAACATATCCCCAAGACATGTATGAAATGTAATTCTCTCTCCTCTACCGGAGCACGGAAAAGTTAGGGGCCATTTTCGATAGAGCCGCCTTCCCATTCGGTAGCGGACGTGACTTAAAATAAGTCTGTAATGGGCAAAGAAGGGTTTTGCGGTCGGGAAGCCTTATTAGACCACGGTTTTTGTGGGTTAATGCAAAAATTATATCATAAGTGCCAGAAAACTTTAAACTTTTGAGAATCAGAAGTGTCGTTAGGCGGAAGATGTCGAGCGGTTGAAAAGAAGACTTTACTTGCCACTAATTTCAAATTTAATGATATAGCTTAAATGCATGTCAAAACTGTGGTTTTAAAGAATAAATTATGAGAAAGCTGCTTAAAAATCTTTCAAAAATAAATAAATTTGAAGAAGAAAGATTTTTTACTTTAAGCAACAGGCGAGTTTTTGTTTTTAGAGTACCGGAATAACTTAAGCACGAAAGAAAAATTTTGTTTTGACATTATAATTGTAAGGAAAATCACTACATACATTTTAATTTTTCTCTACTTTCTCAAGTTTCTCCCTCTTTATAGCCGAAATCATGAATTAAGGCAAATTTTATCTTTCAAGGCGTTTTTTCTGAAGTTTTGCAAGTACATTGGAAGATTTTTGGGAATCAGTGAATAATTTTAAGAAAGAAAACTATTAAAATTATTATTCCGACATTAAGCTCGAATCCGCAACAGTCGAACAAAACTTATTGAATTTCGCTTTTAAATTTGCGGTATCGTCTCTTTATTTATTTATTTATTTATTTATTTATTGTTCGGTCGAGTGTTGAAAAATGCATATGGACTTTCGACGGGCACGTGGAACGTGTATAACGGCGGTTTAGAAATATTTCTGTTAAAATTTATAAAATCGGTATTTGTGAGAGGTTTGTACAATGATTATAACACAAGTAAATATTTTCTTTTAAATTTTGATTTTAATTTTTGAAAAATTAGAAAAATACAAAAATAACCCTTCACTCCGTAAGTGTGGAACTCAATTCTTTCCCGTTTTAAAAAAGGGCACTCAAACATGCATACAAACTCGTTTAATACGAGCACGTCAAAAACAAAAAATACGGTTACAACGTGCACAGTGTTCGCATTACAAATCATTCAAAATTTAAGGAGGCAGTTTACCTTTTAAATAATTTTTTTTCATAAAAAAAATATGCTTCATATGATGAACTCACTGCATTTCAATGTTCAACTAAATTTTTCCAAAATAAATAAATAAATAAAATAATATCACATTTTATTCTGGTGTACTATTAATAGTACATATCATTTAATGCAGTATTATTTTGTTTTAAGAAATACTTTTGCTACTACTTACATATAGTAATGTTAGTATATGTCTGTGCATTTACTATATGATTTCATTTATGCTTAGGGATTTAGTAATAATAATAATTATTATTATTTGCTGAATTCTCTTTGCGCTGTTTATGATTCTTTTGTTTTAAACATATATTTTCACTCCTTAAATTTAAAATAAAACCAATTTTCCTGAAAGAATCGTGTAATAAAGCGCAAAAAATATTATAAAGTTGTAATATTAGTTAAATCTTATTATATTACAATATTTTCTAAACATCTCGAAAAATTCTTCCTTATCCTAGTTTCATATGAATAATAATTGAACAGTACGCAAAACAATAACATTCGTTATCTTTCAGATAGAGAAATATTCGCTAAACACTAATTAATCTATTTGTATAGCTAGTGTTAATGTTAGTAACGTAAAAATCATTTTTTCTAAAAACTGGATAAAAAAAAAAATCGGACCTGAAAGGTTTATACTTTTTAAAATGTTAAAAAAGTTCTGTATGCTAAAAAATTCCCAGTACTTTTTTAAATATAAATTAACACATAATATTACATTTAATATAAATTTCTTGCTGATATGTGTAGTGTAAAACGATGAAATATGATAATATTCACAAACTTTTATTATTATTTTTTTAATAATATTAAACTGAAGGGTAATTCCACGCGCAGATTTATCACATACATAATAACTAATATGCACAAAAAAATTTGAATTTCTATTTCAAATACAAAACAACTTTAGCATTTCGAAAACATGAAATTGAAGAAAATAGGAAAATGGAAAAAAAGCTATTTAATGTTTTTATTCATGTAGGAAATAGTGCTGGATGTTTTAACAAAATTTACAATATCTCACAATATAATTGCCGTATGGGTAAAAATGAGACGTAAAAATACTCATAATTAAACAGGTTTTCACAGGCCCTGATTACCGAATATAGGCACGAGAAGCATGTGCTTCTTTTGAAGGAGCCCAAAATTGAGAAAACAGGGAGCTCCAAATTTTTTATTGAATTAATTGCAATTTTAGATTGTGTTCCTTTTACACATTAAATATGAATACTTTTTAAATTTGATTTGCATGCACATACTTTAAAATATTACTAACTTAAACTATTGCCAAAATAAGAAGAACTATTTCAAAGTATTAATATTTTATGCATGCTAAATTCAAACTTTTTATCCAACTCTTACGCTTTTACGCTAATGCTATACAAAATCATTTTCCCATAATTTTATTTATTTATCGAATTACTGTGCACATATATATAGCGGAATTTAAAAAAAGTTTTTTAATGAAATACATGTAAACTGAACTGAGCCATGCTACGCAATAATATATGCAGCACCAATGAGTTTCCAGGTGATGTCAAACTTGGAAAACCTTTCTAAACTGAAAGGGGATTCCGAAACGACTCTGTGATCCCTATATCTTCAGAGGTTAATCGGGCCCTGGGTTTCCATTTAATATCTAAAAACAAAAATCGATTTTTTGATCAATTTTGTGGCAAACTGTCACGTTAAACCCTTTCCGGCACACTGTGCCCGGTCTGGGATATCTAATTTTAATTCCTAACTTGGAAACGGCACCAATAATATTTTAGTAAAATTTTGCTTTTAGAATAAAAGTTTAATTTAAGGATTTCGAAAAAAGGTTAAATTATACTATTAAGATTTTCAGACTTTTTATGAGCTACAAAAGTCTAATCAAATCATGCATAACAACGAGCTATTCATTTCAAAGGGACTTTCAAAGAAAAAAGTAAGATGGAATTTGGAACGAAATTCCTTTCTTAAGGAACACTGTTATTTCTCAGCGATGGTATTTCTATATTATAACTGCCTATTAAAATGAAGCAATTTGTCAGCTTTACCAGACAAAATTGCCCTCTTGTTTAAGGCTATGTTCTCACATCAAAAAGGGCAACATTATGGCATAATATGTAATTTGTTTTTGTTTAGAAATGCGTGAAACTAACAGGTGTTGTTGCTCAGAATCTACCTCATCGCATTCATTTTCCGCAAACACAATTGATTTTTCAAAAAATAATGTCAAAGTGGGTGTTTTGAACCGACTTTTCGCGCGGAAAAAAAAAAAAAACTACTCAAACTGGGATGAAAAATGCGTTTGGCACATGATCCAATTTGTTTATAACTCAATAGCTAATTTGTCGATCAAAAAAATAGGAAATTCAGTTCGATTCTAAATCGCTTCCATAGTCAGACTTTCCAATTTTATAACTTTTCGTTAAAAGAAAAAAATGTAAATGTGTCAAAACGTTTTGCGCTTGTCGACCTGAGCAGTAGAGAACAGCTTTAAAGGGACGACAGAACAAGAAAAGGCAAAAGAATATCTTGATTCGTGAATGAGTAACATACACGTTGGGGATACAGGAAGGTTTTAAAGAGACGGTGGACGTTATTTTTTTTTCTTTTTTTTTATCTTAGCAATATGAAATTTTGTGCATATATACATTTCACCAAAAGCATATAGAACACGTTAAAAAAAAATATGTGTGGCACTCGGGGACTGCCGCGGTAAAGCTATTGCATAGCATTTTTATCAACTTATGCAAAAATACCGCGTCAATGTCTGCCGAAGTCTATCGAAGAATACCGTGCCGAAGTCTGCCGAACTAAAAAGTCGTTAGCCGGAGTGTTAGGATTTTTTCTCGTTACGGAACACCTAGATTCGGTCGCCGCGCTCAAAGCCCGCGATAAAAGCTATGCAATAGCTTAATAAATTACCAAACAAAATTTGGTCCACTACGAAAATTAGATCGCGAGTTATAAGCATTTTAAATTTTTCGACCCTCACGGTGGGGAGTCTCCTGTCACCAAAAATTAACACTGTCTCACAATAAATTACCAAACAAAATTTGGCCGCGCTACGAAAAGTAGATCGCGAGTTAAAAGCATTTTAAATTTTTCGACCCTTACCGTGAGGGGGGGGGGTCTCCTGTCACCGAAAATTAACACTGTCTCACAATAAATTACCAAACAAAATTTGGCCGCGCTACGAAAAGTAGATCGCGAGTTAAAAGCATTTTAAATTTTTCGACCCTTACCGTGAGGGGGGGGGGGTCTCCTGTCACCGAAAATTAACACTGTCTCATAATAAAATACCAAACAAAATTTGGCAGCACTACGAAAATTAGATCACGAGTTATAACATTTTAAATTTTTCGACCCTCACCTTGGGGGGGGGGGTCTCCTGTCACCAAAAATTAACAATGTCTCAATATAAATTACCAAACAAAATTTGGCCGCGCTACGAAAAATAGATCGCGAGTTATAAGCATTTTAAATTTTTCGACCCTCACCGTGGGAGGGTCTCCTGTCACCAAAAACTAACAGTCTCATAATAAATTACCAAACAAAATTTGGACGCGCTACGAAAATTAGATCGTGAGTTATAGGCATTTTAAATTTTTTGACCCTCACCGTGGGGGGTCTCCTGTCCCCAAAAATTAACACGGCCTCCTAGTAAATTATCAAACAAAATTTGGCCGCGCTACAAAAATTAGATCGCGAGTTATAAGCATTTTAAATTTTTCGAATCTCACCTTGGGGGGGGGGGGGGGTCTCCTGTCACCAAAAATTAACACTGTCTCATAATAAATTACCAAACAAAATCTCACCCTGCTACGAAAATTAGATCGCGAGTTATAAGCATTTTTAATTTTTCGACCCTCACCGTGGGGTCTCCTGTCGCCAAAAATTAACAATGTCTCATAATAAATTACCAAACAAAATTTGGCCGCGCTACAAAAATTAGATCACGAGTTATAAGCATTTTAAATTTTTCGAACCCCACCTTGGGGGGGGGGGGTCTCCTGTCACCAAAAATTAACACTGTCTCATAATAAATTACCAAACAAAATCTCACCGCGCTACGAAAATTAGATCGCGAGTTATAAGCATTTTTAATTTTTCGACCCTCACCGTGGGGGGTCTCCTGTAAAAAAAATTAACACTGTCTCATAATAAATTACCAAACAAAATCTCACCGCGCTACGAAAGTTAGATCGTGAGTTATAAGCATTTTAAATTTTTCGACCCTCACCGTGAGGGGTCTCCTGTCACCAAAAATTAACCCTGTCTCATAATAAATTACCAAACAAAATTTGGCCGCGCTACGAAAATTAGATCACGAGTTATAAGCAATTTAAATTTTTCGACCCTCACCACGGGGGCCTCCTGTCAAAAAAAATTAACACTGTCTTATAATAAATTACCAAACAAAATTTGGACGCGCTACAAAAATTAGATCGCGAGTTATAAGCATTTTAAATTTTTCGACCCTCACCACGGGGGTCTCCTGTAAAAAAAAAAAAAAAAAAAAAAAAAAAAAAAAAAAAAAAAAAAAAAAAAAAAAAAATTAACACTGTCTTATAATAAATTACCAAACAAAATTTGGCCGCGCTACTAAAATTAGATCACGAGTTATAAGCATTTTAAATTTTTCGACCCTCAACTTGGGGGAGGTGTCTCCTGTCACCAAAAATTAATACTGTCTCATAATAAATTACCAAACAAAATCTGGCCGCGCTACGAAAATTAGATCGCGAGTTATAAGCATTTTAAAATTTTTCTACCCTCACCTTGGGGGGGGGGGGTCTCTTGTCACCAAAAACTAACACTGTCTCATAATAAATTACCAAACAAAATCTGGCCGCGCTACGAAAATTAGATCGCGAGTTATAAGCATTTTTAATTTTTCGACCTTCACCGTGGGGGGTCTCCTGTCACCAAAAATTAACAGTCTCATCTTAAATTACCAAACAAAATTTCGCCGCGCTACAAAAATAAGATCGCGAGCTATAAGCATTATAAATTTTTCGACCCTCACCACGGGGGTCTCCTGTCACCAAAAATTAACACTGTCCCATAATAAATTACCAAACAAAATTTGGTCGCTCTACGAAAATTAGATCACGAGTTATAAGCATTTTAAATTTTTCGAACCTCACCTTCGTGGGGGGGGGGGGGGGTCTCCTGTCACCAAAAATTAACACTGTCTCATAATAAATTACCAAACAAAATCTGACCGCGCTACGAAAGTTAGATCGCGAGATATAAGCATTTTAAATTTTTCGACCCTCACGGTGGGGGGTCTCCTGTCACCAAAAATTAACACTGTCTCATAATAAATTACCAAACAAAATTTGGCCGCGCTATGAAAATTAGATCATAAGAAACATAAGTTTGAGACTTGATATCCTAATATCTGAAAAATACCGCGTCATTGTCTGCCGAAGTCTACCGAAGGATACCGTGCCGAAGTTTGCCGAACTGAAACGCCGTTAGCCGAAGTGTTAGGTTTTTTTCGTTACGGAAGTGTTAGGTTTTCTCGTTACGGAATTTCTAGATTCAGTCGCTTCGTTCAAAGCCCGCGATAAAAGCTATGCAATAGCTTAAAAATTTCCAATCTTATTAAAATTTTTAAATTTTTTTAAAAATTTTAATTTTTTTAATGAATCTTTAAAATATTCCTCATGTTTTAATTTTTGAGATAGTTTCTTTATTTTGCATTTTTATCACTTAAAACTCTATTATAAACAAATTTGTATAAGATTTTTTAATCTCTTGAATAGTTAATATTTTACAGATATTTTTTTAAATTCCATATCGATTTTCATAAAAATTTTGCCCTTTAATAGGTGAAAAATCTAATTTGACTATGATGAATGAAGACGAATTTTAAAAAGCTTACATAATTTCTTTTTAAACAATATCAGGATACTTCCTTATCAATTTCATAAATATTGATAAAAAATTACGTCGTAAGAAGTATTTCAAAAATCAAATAAGCTGAAAAATTAGTTTTGAGAAAAATAGATTTAAAGTATATAAATACACTTACCTTTGTTATTTACTTCTTAAAACCTTCATAAATGATATTTTAATAAGAAAAAACTGTTTTGGTACTATTATACCACAGAAATAGACCTTTTTTGCGACGATTTTGCTCAAATAAAGATACACTGTCCCCTTAAATACTTACCCATCGTTAAGATTTGCTAACGAGCCAGTGTTTGTTTCTTCCTTTTCAGCAGGACTCTTGGCTTTATTAACTATTCTCTATATCTGTCTTTCTGCATTCTTTTCAAATTCAAAGAGAAAAATTTACGATACAAGTTTTAATACATTTATGTTCGGAAACTCGTGAAATTCGCAGGTATTCTGATTTTTTAATTCGTGAATTTTAATTCATATCGCTAGCAAGACATAGAACCAACAGAATGAAAAATTATCCAAGCGTGGGTTCGAATCTGTGTCATTGGTTCAACACATCAATGCTCTGCAAACTGAGCTACTAGTCTGACACTTCTTAATCTTTTTGATGGTAAGGTTGCAGTTGTATCACAAGATTGAATAACCTCATGAACCATAACCCTGCGGAAAACAGGAGTTTAAATTAATCTGATATCGATAATTACAATAGAGTCTTGCTATACCGAACTAATAGAGATCGAACACTGTACGGTTTAGCAGCAATTCGGAATAGGCGTATTTCATTAATAATAATCTGCGTATTGAGTTTTTAAGGGATAAATTAAGGGCGGAGACATGTGCTAGTGTCAACTCTATACAAATACACTTTATTTGTATTCAATTTATTTTACTTTCACCTACGTTTTACCCTTAGAAAACGACGCCATTCTCTGATACAAATAAAATATGACACTTTCCCCCTCGCGAGTGCCTTTTATTATCTTCGATTAGATTTTAGTGTAACTGTGACGCAATAAATGGGTAATATTTTGGTTTTCACAACGTTGCATGCAGTTATTTTAATCCTTATTTTTTTTTAAGGTTATCTTGCATCTAAAAAAATATTAGACTTAAGTGAGAAATCCTCTCACGGGTTTGCTGGTCCTTTATATTTGTAATGACAAAAAAGTCTTATTTCCAGATTATTATTATTATTATTACTATTATTATATTATTATTATTATTATTATCGTGCCTCGCTTTTGCTAGAAAGCTGGCTTTGTGCTCGTATTAGCACAGATTTTAGCAACTCTTTTTAACAATCCTATTAAATTTTCCAATTTTTTCACAACTTTCTTATTGAAGCAAGTCCATTTTTTTATCGCTTACTGAATGGTTTGCCTTGGGTTGGATTTTAAACATTTAGCAATTTCCAAAATCTATGGAAACGCAATATCTAACCCCTTCCGTTGTTGGCAATGCACATCAGTAACTTCAAACTTTCGATTTTAATCATTTAAAGTCATTCATTATAGGGGTCGTTTAATTATTACATAAGCAGCAAAAGGGATGGGGGGGGGGGAAGTCCTATGTCTGCTAATTTTTATTGACAAGGGGGAGAAATGGGATCACGAAAATTCTTACATAAGCAATAGATAACGGAGCAACTAATATATAGTTTATCAACAAAAACCGAAAGAGCACAATTTGGATGAGTGTTCTGCGGATTTTGAACGATGTTGAATTTTTTTTTTAATTTTTTTTACTAACGGGGGGGGTGTAAATGACTAAAAATATGCTTACATAATACTTGAACGGCCCGTGTTGTATTATGCTTAAGAAATTGAAAAGGAAACTAATCACTTAGACAGAATTCTGTTTAAAAATTTATAGCAGTGCGTAAAATAATTTAAATATTGCTCGTTACTTAGCATTAACAGAGGAGAAAGCCATTTCACTCTCCATTTTCCCAAATATTTGAAGAAGCGTTACCAGAAATATTTCGAGGATGAATTTTCTCGCCACTCGCGCGTGGACATTTCCCCCAAACAAATTACGGTCGCAAACATCTCCTTGACTGCTTCACCCTTGTACAACCTATCAAGTCCTAGAAGTTGCATACCAACGCCACTGGGAAAAGCATGTGGAGAGCAAGTGGACAATGCGAACAATTTCAATTTATAGCTGCAGAATACTCGTAGTGTTTAAGTCTCTAATTCACAAAGCTCAAGACAAGAATGAAAACAGATTCAAACTGTCAGGCGATGGCAGATAGTCCAGGCGAGCACTAGAAGCAAAAATAAAAGATGATAGATTAGAATACGTGCATTTATGCCCGCATAAATGTTTGTAGAATATGAAATGCATCTTTGTTACGGCCAGGGGATGGGACAAAGACCCTGCCTTTACTTCCCTGAATTTCCAAATTTAATTAACAAAATTTCCTTTTCTCTGATTTAAATAAAAAAAATATTTTCGAAAAATCAACTTGGAAAAGAAATATATTTTCTTAAAAAAAAAAAAAAGACTTAATTAAACACTAAAAGAAAGAAGAAGAACAGCAACAAAAAAAAAGGTCTTTTACATTTTATGATTCCTATAATAAATGTAATAAAGCTTTGCATGAATATTTTTAAAGTTATAGGTGTAAAAAGACAAACGACGCTGAAAATTCCTGAAAAAAATAATTCATAAATTAAGACTGTGTAACTCATAAACATTTCTAGAAATCAGCATAAAATACTCTTACTTTTTGAACATTTATTTAATGCATAATTTAAAAACCTTGTGGAAATCGAACTATTATTTAGTGATTAAACACAATTTTCCCAACACAATTTTACAAAAATAAAATAAAATAAAAAATAAATCACTTTTCATAAAAATGATAAAGCAACTTTGATTTTAGTTTTTTTAAATTAAGCAATGCAATTTTATATTTATTTGGAAAAAATGAAAATTAAAATGTTGATCAAAATGGACTTTTTAAAGGCATACACATTCTGTAATAAACATTTCCGTTAAAATACGGATATTGCACTAGCAATCGAGACGTCAGTATTTTAATAGAAAATGTTTTCGACAAGTTCTAGAAAATTTTCCGTTTTTTCACAAAATATTTCCGTTTTCTTTTTATATATTTTCGTATTTAAAAATTTCCGTTTGAAAGACAAAAAATAATTTTTCAAGGACAAATTTTCTTTGTGGTTTTCATTCGTCGCTTTTCAATAGTACGTTAGCATCAAGGTGAGAATGCCTATTAGCCGGTCTGCACGGGCCGGAATTTCCAGGCCCGGGCCCGGCCCGTTTTGGCCCGTTACAATTTCTACGATTTCTAAAAAAAAATCAGATTTTTATCATATAATTAAGATTTTTAAAAGAATACTGCATACATATCTATGGAATGATTTTACCGTATATTTTACAGGAAATACACATTAGCAGCATTAATTATTACTAAGATTCTTAGGCTTTCAACATTCAAATAAAGGTTCATTAAAAAATAACACGGCTTAGCATAAAAGAAAAAAGGAAGAAAGTTAAAAACATGGTAACTTTTGAAGCTATTTAATAAAAGAAGATTTATAAAAATATTTCTATATTATTTTATTTAATATTTTAAATCCAAATTCATTCGATAATTCAAAGATGCTCCTTTATGATACATTTCTAAATTCATTTTTTTCTCAGAAACAAATAAGATTAGCAGGTGTCTTTATTCAGAAGCTATAAATCGAATGGCGTTATCCATTTTTTGACACAAGCAATTTAAGAACACTGCAAGCAAATAAAATACTGTCATCGTTAGCATTTTGAATAGAATTTCCGAAAGCGATAGCATAGGAAGGGAGAAAAACCTGCAACCATTTGAGAAACTATTGTATCCCAACAACGTTATACACATATTTTATTTACGAAAAATGAAAAACGCTATTCGACTCCAAATCCCTTCATTAGTCATGCTTATCACTTTTATGTTTTTACAATTAAAATTTAATCTGAAAATGTGTCAAACTTCGCGTTATTGAGAAATTAATTAAAAAACCATCAAGAAGTATATATCCAAAGATTAAGCTAACATAAGTTCTTTATTGCAGTTCATAATTTTACAAATCATCTTGTCTGCCTTACAGATCTTGAGAATAATTAAGTCTTCTTTCAGTCCGGCAAGTCTATATGTAGAGAAATAATGCAAGCTTGATCTCGGCCCGGAACGAGTCAGCTAAAAAAATATTAAAACGGGTTACACACAATGTAATTGTCCGATGCCGATCCCTACATTGTACAAGTTACATTTTTATATTGATGTTGTCAAACTAGTATGGCTCGTGACGCACATTTATACTTATTCTCGTTAAAATCATTTTCGTTGAAAATAGGTCATATTTTATCGTTTCTGTTGTAAAATATTAAGAACGGGCCGGCAGGCCCGAAAATTTTTTTATCGGCCCAGCCCGTATGGCCCGTTCAATTTTTTTGCCGGCCCGGCCCGTTGAAAAAAACTATTCTAATTCTGCCGGCTCGGCCCGTTAGAAAATTCCAAACGATTCCGCTGGGCCGTGTACGGGCCCGTGCAGACCTCTACTTTACACCCCACAAGAATCAAACTAGAAAATTGTTCTCTTCCAGCTTGCTCCATTTTACCATGACGCCCTAGTTACAGAAGCTGCGTTTTTAAATATCTTTACTTTTTTCAGATGCATTTTATAAAACAAAAGGAATATGTTAAAGAAGGGAGTTGTTTTTGTAGAGATAGTACCTTTCTATTGGGTATACAATTCTGAATGTTTTCACATTTTTTTTCCACAATTTCGAATATTTATTCTTTTAATTTCATGCTTTATAAAAGATAAATTTTAATATTTAAAATATTTCATTCGTAAAATAATGTATTAAGAGTTATGTTTCCTTATTCTTTTTGCAATAGTTTTAAAATTTTATTGAAATATTATTCATATTTATTTTTTTATTTTTGAAAGGATGCTAACATATTTCTTTTAAACATATATTTTAACAAATTATTTGTGTGACGATCACTGTAAACATAATAACTATAATTACTACAGGTATCGAAATAAATTTCCTTTATGACGTATTTACCTAAATATAGTTTTAAGGCTGAATCAAACTTAGCATGCAAATTGCTCGTTTTAGCCATGCCTTCTTTTTATCTGTGCATAAACGAGTTGAACTGTATTATATAAAAAAAAGCTTCCATTATAGCGACTACTTGCGTTGAAACAAAGGTCTTGCTATAATGAAGGTCCCGTACCTCCAATAATACCCCAGTCAGAAGTCCGCCTTCTCTTTTTTTTGGGGGGGGGGGGGACATCCAAACAGTTTCGTCACGAACTTAGACACCATAAACTATGTTTAAGCAAGACTTTATCAGTGATCCCCAGACCAGTCTACCTTCTGAATACAAATGGCTTTTAATTCACCCAGAGCAATGCGATGTAAAGTATGCCTGTACCTGTGTTCTTATCGCTGCAGTATAAGTTACTGCGGTGCTTGTAAAGACATTAAAAATGTCCTCACCTTTGGGAGAGAGGGTCGCGACGATCCGGGTGGCCAGGGTTCTTGAAGTATGGTGTTTTGTTGGTGGGCTCGGGCGAGGTGAATTTGGTGCAATTGGTGTGTCTTCGGAGAGCCATGACTAAAAATTCGAGGATGAATGTGAAGATTCTCTCGATGCGGTAATTACCTTTATAAATGGCGTCATTGAAGTACGTCAGATGAAGACGATAAGCTTTTGTTTTGAAGACGTTTCTGTCTGTCACAAAATGAATTGCTAGAAGGAGGGAATAAACAGCTCCAACGAAAAAGCATTCATTTTGGAAAAGAATTTCAATGATAGGCGTGATTCCAGTACCGTCTATCAAGATAATAAAAAAGGGGATGAATCCTAAAAAAATTCTTTTTTATATCTTTTTTTCTATTTATATTTCTTCTAAATTACTGCTATAATCTGTCACACTCATTAATGGTAGAAAGTTCAAACGTTAGTAATTTAGTTACAGTAAAAAAAAAAAAAAAAAAAAAAAAAAGATCAGTTTATTAAAAATTGAATTCTAAAATATGTATCCGTTTTCCGTTTGATGCAGGTAGTGTCTTCAGAGTCATGACTAAAACAATCTTAAATGAATATGAAGATTTTCTCGATGCGGTAATTACCTTGGTCAATGGCTGGTGTCATTGAAGTACGTCAGATAAAGACGACAAGCTTTTGTTTTGAAGAGACGTTTTGTCTATCACAAAATAAATTGGTGGAAGGAGGAAATAAACACAGCTCCAATGAAAAAGGCATTCATTTTGGAAAGAATTTCAATGATAGGCGTGCTTCTAGTATAGTACCGTCTTTCAAGATAATTAAGAAAGGGGAGGAATCCAAGAAAATTTTTCTTTTTCTTTTTCTGTATCGATTTTGCTACTTATATTTCCTTTAACTTACTGCTATAATCTGTTATAGTCATTACTGGTAGAAAGTTCAAATGTTAGTAATTTAATTATAGTAAAATAATAATAATAATAATAATAATAATAATAATAATAATAATAATAATAATAATAATTTCTTACAAATTGAACCTTAAATTATGTATCCGTTTTCTGTTTGATGCAACTAGTGTCTTCAGAGTTATGAATAAAAATTTAAAAATGAATGGAAAAAATTTTCTCGATGCGGTAATTACGTTTATTAATGGCTGTCGTCATTGAAGTACGTCAAATGAAGACGATAAGTTTTGTTTTGCAGAGAAGTTCTGTCTGTCAAAAAATACATTAATGGAAGAAAGGAATAAACAGCTCCAATGAAAAAGCATTAATTTCGAAAAGAATTTCAATGGTAGGTGTGCTTCCACTACCGTTTATCAAGATAATAAGAAAAGAGATGCATCCAAGAAAAATTTTCTTTTTCTTTTTCTATATAATTTTTGCTCTTATATTTTCTCTAATTTACTGCTATAATCTGTTACATTCATTATTGGTGGTAAATTCAAACGCTAGTAATTTAAATGTAGTAAAAAAATGCTAATTTATTTTTAAAATTAACACTAAATTATATGTATGTTTTCCGTTTGACGCAATTAGTGTTTTCAGAGTCATGACTTAAAATTAAAAAAATTATTTAAAGATTTTCTCGATGCGATAATTACGTATATGAATGTATGTCGTCATTGAAGTACGTCAGATAAAGACGATAAGCTTTTGTTTTGTAGAGATTTTATGTCTGTCACAAAATGAATTACTGGAAGGAGGGAATAAAAAACAATTCCAATGAAAAAGTATTCATTTCGAAAGAATTTCAATAATAGGCTTGAATCCGTACCGTCTATCAAGGTAATAAGAAAGACGATGAATCCTAAAAAAATTTCTTTTTCTTTTTTTGTATCATTTTTGCTATATATTGCTTGCTTATATATTTTTTTTCTAATTCACTACTTTAATCTTCTGCATTCATTATTCATAGTAAATTCAAACACTAGTAATTTATTTATAGTCAAAAAAAGTCAATTTATTAAAAAGTCAACCTTAAATTTTTTATCCATTTTCCGTTTGATGCAAGTTGTGTCTTCAGAGTCATGACAAATTTTTTTAAATGAATATGAAGAATTAATAAATTAAATAAATGATTAAGCTTGATGAAGACGATAAATTTTTGTTTTTTGTATAAAAATTGAAAAGGTGTTATGCTTGGAAGTTAAAAATTTTTTAGTAGCGATTATTCCGTACAGTGATACATCTGCTTTGTTTTACGGCTGGCTTATATAACGGAAAGTGATTTTTTTTTTAGAGACAATACTTTATTTGCTACCCAAAAGAAATAGCATATCGGGAGCTAAACAAGCCTATTTTCTGTATTATTTCTGCTTTGTTTTTCTACTCTCTAACCACTGCTTTTCTACAAATTTCTGCTCTATAAGTATGCTCAATGATAAGATTATTAGTCAGTCAAATTTACAATTACCATCGCTAATGTTAAACCTTTTTGAATCCATATATTTAAAATATATCCCCAGAAAATTAATATTTTTAACTTCGTTTTCTTTGAATTCTTCTTAAAAGGTGTGTCTTTCTTTTTCAGTTGTCAAAATATATACTTAATTTTTATTTTATATAAAATGTTAAAATCTTAAACACAGCTCGTCAGTTTTTAACAAGTAAAATGTTGAATTAAGTGTATGTTTTGGAAATAATTTGACAACTATAAGAAGAAATGAATTATGCTTTAAGAATACCGCAAAGAAAAAAAGAAAAAAGGAATTTAAAAAATTAATTTCCTCAGGAGATATTTTAAATGTGATTTAATCATTATTCACAATCTTTTTTTATGATAAATAAGAACCTATTATAAAGTAATTTTATTATTGTGCGGCATGTTACTATTATCTGTCATCTGTCAAAAAAATCAGATCTCCATAAATAAATAATGATTTTTTTTTTTTTTTTTTTTTTTTTTTTTTTTAAGGAAATTTTTATTTGTCCTCATATGAAACCGGTATGAATGAAAGGGTTAAATGCAAAAATATAAAAAAAATCGTAGGGAGGTGGTAAAACTTTTAAATCTGAAAATATGTTATGGAACTGCTGGGCTATCTCAAGTTCTAATCGGTGTAATGCTAAAATAAATTTGCCTTAGACGTTGAAATAACTGATCAATCAAAATAAAGGATTATTTTAAAATTATCACTTTTCTGAAATTGATATTTTTAGCACATCAAAGCTCAAAACAAAAGTTTTTTCCATTCTTACTTTCTCAAAATTTTTCTTAAACAATACTTCTTAATAGAAAACGATTTTTTATTTTTTAGAAAGGAAATCTGGGCTTCGCTTATCCTTCTCGTATCTTCATACCGTTACCCCGCAAGAAAAGTGACACATCTCGACAAAAGTAAATTTCACAAAGAGAGACAAAAGAGAATTTGCATAATTTTACTAGAACATGAATTTATAACGCTTAACTCTGCATATAGCAGCAAAAAAGTGCATAAAATTGTAAAACTCTTAAAAAAATGAACACATATCATTACCTGAGAATAATAAAGTTCTATATGTGTTTTTGAAAAAATGGACTAACCGATACAAAAACGTTCTATTTGTATCTATGAAGGTTTTTCTGGATTACAATAATGTTATATTTTGATTGTAAGGTCATATGTAAATCATATATAACATCATTTTAATGCAAAAAGGCCTTCATAGATACAAACAGAACCTATCTATATCGGAAAGTCATTTTTTTTCAAAAACACAGATAGAACTTTATTATTCTCAGGCGACGATATGATGAGGTTTACAGGGTTGAATTAATTTACCTTTTCACACAATCCACACCCCCCCCCCCTCCCCTTGTGGTCACAGTCGCAATTGGACAAATAGTATAATAAAGTAATTTTTTATATAACTGCACTTATGAAACTTTCTGTATAGCAAGACACACCTATGACAGACCTATTAGTATAGAATGACACGCAAAATGATTTTTTTCGAAATATTTCCCTTTATTTGCGGGTGAGCGATATGATAACACAAATTTATTTTCATATTAAACGGGAAAAAAATATACTATCGGAAATCACCGTACTTATACAAATAGTCGGACAAATATAGAAAGCAACTCTAAATGATGCACATGTCCTGCTTTATGATCTGTCTGACAAGAGGGTGCTCATATTGTATGAGATTATCTGGGTCGTAGGTTTTTCTATTCTTTCCTAACTGGAATAAGGTCAGGGTGGAAAAGTAGACAGAGGAGCTCTTGAAAATATGAGGTAGCTGGTGCACGGCGACTGTCAATATAATTTTGTCTTTCAATTACCTTTTATGCATTTAATAGCATGATAATTGGATATTGACAATATCTGTCCAATTAATCTACATAAAATTCATGGAAATTTTTCTGTAGAAAATTTCAGAAACCTTACATTCAGTAATATTTTTTTTTCTTTTTGTTTAAAAGGCGTTTTTTAAGGAAATAAAATTTGAAATAACGTCTGACGATTTGGCAAAAAAAATGGTATAATTTAATCATCTCAATTTTTAAACACCGAAATACAAAAATAAATTTCAGCGTATGCAATTTAGAAAAAAAAAATGTATTTTTTGGCAAATCTGAATTTATTTACTTGAATAATAGACTGAACTAAAGGGGGGGGGGGAATTATAAAATCTATGTTAAATAACACATGAAAAAAGTTTTGTTCAAATGAATAAGTTACTACTTATATATTTATTATTAAGGAAAAAGGTGAGGACCCCTGAACCCTCGTGAAAGACAGATTTCATCGTGTAATTTTCTTTGTGCGGTAATTTGTGTTAAAACTTATCTTCAATGGGGTTGAGAAGGGAAACGGGCAAAAAACAGGAAAACCATCCAATTTTGATTTTTATGAAAGCCTATTGATCTATAATTTTTTATTTTTTATTTGCTAGTGCTTTATTATGTTGATATGTTTGAAAAATATCTTGCATGTGAGGATGCCATAAAAAATATTGGTTTAATTTATTTCATGTTTATATTCTCCAGTAAAAGGGAAGGGAGAAAAAACACACACAAAAAAGCACCCAGTCTATGGAACATACTTGTTAAATGAGTATTGTAAAACTTTATATTTATACATTTTATATTCTTACAAAACCTTACATTCATACATATTAGATGCGTTCGTAATTATATCAATACGTAACACCTATAGTCGTCGTTCAATCCATCCGTGTATCCGTCTGTCCACATATCACAGAATAAAAACTGCCCAACAGAATCGTTTGAAATTTAAGATATATAATTGTTGCATAATTTTGTCGAGTCTTTTCAAATTTTATAAAAATCGGATGTTTAGTTTAATTACAGGGACAAACAAAACCATTCCATTATATTATGGTCAATGGGAAAGGTAGTTTCAAGAGAATTTTAACGATGTTATAATCTTTCGAACATAATAGAAGTGATAAGCATCTATGAAGTATATACTAAAATATACATTCTGCTAAATCTGTGATGCAAAGAATATTTGTTATTAATTTACAGGGCAAACACAAAAGTATTCCATTATAAAATGGTATAGGAGGAAATACTATTAGGAGAACGTTTTAATACTATTAAACTATTTCGCAATTTATGAAATTGGCCATACGTTGCTGAGGTTTGTTACAAGCTATTTCCTGTATAATAGAAAGCAGATAGTATTCATAGAAGCAGACAAAAAATTTCGGCTACTATACTATATCCGATGTACTGTATACTATTACACCAAGATCTGAATATTTTTAAAACTTTTTAATAGTACGAACGCTCTCCATTTGCTACGTTTGACGTGCAATTTCGAACTTGTTTTTATACTAAACGGGAAATGTATATGTTTTGTTATACATCTTCAAAGTATGTTCTCCTATTCTGTGAGGTTATTTGGGTCATTGGGTCTAACTATGCTTTTCTAACTGGGACAAGGTCAGAGTGGGCAGACAGGGACGAGCCCCTGAAAATAAAGGGATGCTATAGTGCACGGCGACTGACTACATTTTTATAATAATTACGTCTTCCAATTTCCGCTTATGCATCTAATCGTATGATAATCCTCACAGAAGGACAGTCGGCGCTTACATTACACAGATGCATGAAGTTCGTAGCGATTAAAAAACAAAATTTTTATAGCATAATGGAGGGATTAAGAGCTGGATTGACAAAGATGAATTGATCATAAAGTTAATCGTCCAAAAGTCATTAGAAAAAAATGCTGATTTCCGGGTGGAAAAAACCCAATACGTAAACCGAATGAAAAATAAGAAACCTTTTTAAATAATTTATTTGCTTGAATTATTATAGCGAACTCATTCTCAGTACCGCAAAAATATCTGAATGAAATTAAATCAGAATTTAAAAAACTGATAACTATATTTATTCTCTAAAAAGAGAAAAGGAAAAGTATCAAATACATATCACTAAGGATCGACCGAAACTTGGTTTTTAAGGCCGAAACCGAAACCGAAAACTGAATTTCGATGACCTTCCTATTTTCAGCCGAAAACGAAAAAGACCAAAAAAATTATTAAGTAATTAATGTATACATAAGTATACATAACTTTTAATTAATTAAGAAAAAAATGCATAATTATTAATTAATGTGTTTATTAAATATAAATAATTATTAATTAATTATCTGTGTATTCCAAGTTTGCTATCTGTTTCTTAGACACAAAACTTTTTACTTTCATATAAAATATCATAAGTATTTAATTCATCAACGACATTTAAAAATTTTCTAATTATAGAAATTTCATTTAATTCAAAAATTAGAACTTTCTCATAGAGTATTAGAAACACTTCTGCGGTTTAAAATCAAACTAAAAAATTCCTGTTACTGTTAATTTTGCAACTTTTAATGAGCATATGAAAAAGTTTAGTCGTATATGCATTGCTTGCTTTATAGTTTGCACGAACGTCATGAGTTAGTTATGACTGATAATTATAAACAATGAAGTTCATAGCAATAAATAGTTTCATTTGAACCGATACAGTTCAAATCGGTAAGCAATGTTGAAAATTTCCAAAGGAAGATACAAGATATTTGAAATACAAATAGTTTTGGTGCTGCCAAATTTTCAATAGCATTTTCGCCGAAACTTAGATTTTGAGCTGCAAACGAAACGGAATTTTCGGTCGATCTCTAATCATCATTTTATTTAAAATTGTACAAAAAATTTATTTTTTTAAAAATAAGCAAATATCTTACTTTCTTTATAAAATTAAACTTCATCGCGAGTTAACTAACTGATAACTAAAAGTATGCATCAAATTTCTTAATGGATTTTAAGTTTCTTACTCCATGCATTCGCCGTACTTGTATTTATTTCAAACTTCATTTTGATGTTGAATTTAAAGGGTGGCCCAAAGAGGACATCCCCTCCCGGAAAATTTGAAATTTTGTGTTTCTAATGGTCAAAAGGCGTAATTTCTCTCATAGAACTCTATAATGTCCCCTTCCCGGAACCACAGAACTCCCCCCCCCCCCCCACCCCGCCTTTTAGGAGAAAAGAGTCTAAATTCAGCACTACTGCATTTATTCAATTAACCTGAGTAAGAAATTGCTTTTTAACCACTAACTAAAACTAAATAAACAAATAAATAAAATAATTTTAATCACGGATAAATTCTTGACGCATTTGTTTTCATATTTGTATAATAATGCACAATATCATCGAGTTGAAACAAGTGAATTACGATAATAACAACTATAACCCTATGCCTTATATCATTATCTTTACTTTAAAACGTGCATTACCTTTTAAACATGGTAACCGAGTTTGTTTATCATAATGTTTTACAGCGCTTTTCATTAAAAAAAAAAAAAAACTAAAAGAAAGAAAGGAAAAGAAATCGTCAAGATTAATCTCTTACAACGATGAATAAACCTCGACAAGTTTCATTTATTAATTCCAACAACTAATAACTCACGTAGAACAGAGGACATTCATTTCAGCAATCTGCTATCTCCCAACCGTCACGGTTGCGGAACGATTTACCTCATCTTTTCGTTTGTTTGTTTTTTTTTTTTCCTTAGAACTTTCTATCTTTTTATCCCCAATCCTTATTATTCGAAACTACGAAAAATACTTACTATCTGCCAGCTTCCATAAAACATGTTAAGTGCTAAAACACTGCGAGAGACACGCTATTCATCTAATTTTTTTTTTTTTTTTTTTTTTTTTTTTCTCAAACCGAATTCACAGGTGTTTTGCCGAAAAGTGCGGTTATCTTTTGACACATGACGTACGGCTTGTTTCTAGTCCACTCTTTTCGCAGCGGGTTCCGTATCATTCTTTTTTAGCAGGCGGAAAATCGCAACAGTTGAGAACGATACTATAAAATGGATATATTTTTTCTTTAATTTTAATGGTTCTTGTTTGGCCTATTCTTTTTTAATTTTTCTTTTTTTCTTTCTTTTTTTTAACGCATCAAAAAATGCCAACTTCGCATATACAGAGTAACCTGTAATAAACTCGGCAGTTTTATATATATATAACTTTTACTATAATTTTTAAACTAATGTACATAGCTATTAAAAAATAAAAATTTTCTTCCAACCAGTACTAAAAGAAGAAGATAACATCCTTATTTTTTTATTATAAGATTTTATGTAATTTTATTCGAAAACGGGTGACTAAAATGCGAAGAACCCGATTAGAGAAGATTCATTCCGATTAGAAAAGTTTGCAGCTCATTCCATCTTTTTTTTTTTTTTTTTTTTTTTTTTTTTGAGATAGGTCGTTTTCAGCTATTTTTGAAGGAAAGAGGGGCGGAATATGTAAACAGCCTGTCCCAAAAGTTAATCAATAAAATTTGCATTAACATAAAAAGTAATAAGATACAATAAAAATTCGTGAGATAGGTAATAAATAAAAGCAGTTTTTCTGATATGCACATACAAATTATGATCAAAGGTTTGAAATTACAAAATAGGCATTAAATTGTATAATTATGTGCTGTCCAAAAAGTATAGAGAATTGTAATTTTTTTCGTTTTTACATTTATAAAAGCAACTAAAAACTTACTTTTAATATTAAATTGTATTGACACGGCACTTTATAACATCAAATACATGTTGTTCCATAGAATTAACTAAGCATTGCATTGCAGAAGGAGATATTTCATATCGCATTTTGTCAGTTGCAATTTTTAAATCATTTACACATGTACATTGTTTTAAATGCTCACATATTCTACGGAATAAGATCCCCCATATGTTCTCCATGAAATTCAAATCTGGACTAAGTGCTGGGTAGTCTAATAGCGTGATATCGTTTTGCCTAAACCATGTTTTTCTTGAAGTGCAAGTATGGATGGATGCCCCGATCAAATCAGGATGCACAGTCCGGTCCTGCTAACAAATCCATAATTGGCTGTAAATTGGTACGTATAAATATCCCGATAATCCTCAAATTTCCTTTTTCTGTCCGTAAATTCTAGAAATGTTTCGCCGTTGAAAGAAAACCCTCTCGAGATCATTACGGATCCTCCGCCTTTTTGCCTGCTGAAACGGTTCTTGTATTCCTTTTTTACGTCAAACCAGTAAAATTGATAACCATCAGGGCCGTCAAAATTCTATTTCTTTTTCGTCACTGAAGATGACAGAAATCAGGCCGTATGACACATTTTTTTTCTTGCCCACTTTAGACCGGCATGTCTCTGCTTTAAGCAAGATTTTGCTTTCATTTTCCTGTAAATAATACTTCTTGAAGCTTTAATCCTTCTCTGTATAGTGCTTTTTGAAATTCTGGAAAATGGTGGAATTTCACGCTTATAAAAATTATCAACTGAAAACATTTTTAATAATCTTCTATCATCACGTAACATTTTTTTTCTATGTTTTCGGACTAGTTTTCTAGTATTTCATATTCCATCTGATTTCAAAATTCTATAAATATTGCTCAAAGATATCTTTATTCTTATCGATATTTGTACAGGATTTTGTCCTTGCGCTTTTAAATGTAAAATCATAATATTTTCATCTTTTGAAACTTCTTTAGAACTTGGCATTTTTATCAGAATACGCAGGAAATGTCTTTCACAAATCACAAAGAAAACAATGCATTGAACTCATTTGATTCCACAAAATTTCAATAAATAATTTTTTTAAGCTATTGCATAGCTTTTATCGCGGGCTTTGAGCGCGGCGACCGAATCCAAAAATTCCGTAACGCGAAAAATCCTAACACATCCGTAACGAAAAAAACCTAACATTCGGCTAACGTCGTTTCAGCTCGGCAGACTTCGGCATGGTATCATTCGGTAGACTTCGGCAGACAATGACGCGGTATTTTTCAGATATTTAGAGGATATCAAGTCTCAAACTTATATTTCCTATTTCAGTTACTATAAATCTAAAGTTTCAATAATAAAAATTCCTGATAGAATGTGTATAGAAAAGAATCGTCTTAAGATAAAACAAGGTAGGATAATGTAGCTTTTGGTGATTGGAGACCCGCCCAATGGTGAGGATCGAAAAATTTAAAATGCTTATAACTCGCGATCTAATTTTCGTAGCGCGGCCAAATTTTGTTTGATAATTTATTATGAGACAGTGTTAATTTTTGGTGACAGGAGACCCCCACGGTGAGGGTCGAAAAAGTTAAAATGTTTATAACTCGCGGTCTAATTTTCGTAGCGCGGCCAAATTTTGTTTGGTAATTTATTATGAGACAGTGTTAATTTTTGGTGACAGGAGACCCGTCACGGTGAGGGTCTAAAATTTAAAATGCTTATAACTCGCGATCTAATTTTCGTAGCGCGGCCAAATTTTATTTGGTAATTTATTATGAGACAGGGATAATTTTTGGTGGCAGGAAATCCCCCATGGTGAGGGTCGAAAAATTTAAAGTGCTTATAACTCGCGATCTATTTTTCGTAGCGCGGCCAAATTTTGTTAGGTAATTTATTATGAGACAGTGCTACTTTTGGTGACAGGTGAACCCCCACGCTGAGGGTCGAAAAATTTAAAATACTTATAACTCGCGATCTAATTTTTGTAGCGCGGCCAAATTTTGTTTGGTGATTTATTATGAAACAGTGTTAATTTTTGGTGACAGGAGACCCCCCCCCCCATGGTGAGGGTCGAAAAAGTTAAAATGCTTATAACTCGCGATCTAATTTTCGTAGCGCGGCCAAAATTTGTTTGATGATTTATTATGAGACAGTGTTAATTTTTGGTGCCAGGAGATCCCCCACTGTGAGGGTCGAAAAATTTAAAATGCTTATAACTCGCGATCAATTTTCGTAGCGCGGCCAAATTTTGTTTGGTAATTTATTATGAGACAGTGTTAATTTTTAGTGACAGGAGATCCCCCATGGGGAGAGTCGAAAAATTTAAAATGCTTATAACTCGCGATCAATTTTCGTAGCGCGGCCAAATTTTGTTTGGTAATTTATTATGAGACAGTGTTAATTTTTAGTGACAGGAGATCCCCCATGGGGAGGGTCGAAAATTTTAAAATGCTTATAACTCGCGATCTAATTTTCGTAGCGCGGCCAAATTTTGTTTGGTAATTTATTATGAGACAGTGTTGATTTTTGGTGACAGAAGACCCCTCACAGTGAGGGTCGAAAAATTTAAAATGCTTATAACTCGCGATCTAATTTTCGTAGCGCGGCCAAATTTTGTTTGGTAATTTATTAAGGTATTGCATAGCTTTTATCGCGGGCTTTGAGCGCGGCGAAAGAAGCTAGAAATTCCGTAACGAGAAAAAAACCTAACACTTCGTCTAACGTCGCTTCAGTTTGGCAGACTTCGACACGGTATCCTTCGGTAGACTTCGGCAGACATTGACGCGGTATTTTTCAGATATTTTGAGAATATCAAGTCTCAAACTTATGTTTTTTATTTCAACTACCATAAACGTATAGTTTCAATGAGAAAAATTCCTGATTAACCTACATGTATTGTAAGATAATAAAAATATTTTAAACAATTTTTCTTTTATTGAACTAATTCTCATTAGTTCAAAAAGTGTAACTTGAATTAATATCAAGACAAAAAAAAAAAAAAAAAAAAAAAAAAAAAAACTGCATAAATAAAAAAATTAATAAATAATTATAATTGCATAAGTTGATAAAAAATGCTATGCAATAGCTTTACCGCGGCAATCCCCGAGTGCCACACGTATTTTTTTAAAATACAGCAGCCGATATTTCAATTAAAGGAAAGAAATATCCTGCATTTATAGGAGAACACAAAAATACAAATATTTTATTTGTAAACAAAAATGTTAGAAAACACGTAATGCTGCATTGTGTCTATACTTTTGGCACAGCATATTTTTATGTAACTTAATGAACATTTTATAGTTTCAAACCTTTGATCATAAGTTATACGTGTATATCAGCAAAACTACTTTCATTTATTACCCATATCACGAATTTTAACTATACCTTATTATTTTTTTATTTTATTGCAAATTTTATTGATTGTCTAAACATTATCAACCTCTTTGTAATTTTGGACTCCCTTGCCCTCTTTTCGATATCGTACATTATCATCCTTCGCCCCCCCCCCCCCCTCAGTAACAATATCGTTATCAATTTTTTTTTTTTTTCAGTGATTTATAAAACTAGTTACATTTATTTTTCGCATACTTTATTGATTTAAGTGATTTAAACGAAGAGAAATCAATAAAATATCACTTTATTCAAATAACACATAAAAGAAATAGCAATTATTTAAAAGTATTTTATAATAACTTTTTGATAAATAATGCATTCAACAATAATAAAGTTTTGTGGCACTTGTCCGAAAGGAGGAGGGGTGTGGTGCAAATAGAAATTCTTATCAACAAAACAAGTGCTGGACAATATTATTTCTCTTTTATTTATTAGTAAAGACAAGCTTCATTTCAAATGTACTTCGCATATGGTTTCTCGAATCGTGATTATTTATGCATACACATATGAAGAAGAATAGTTGTTGGAAGAACAAATGTTGGGATGCCCCATATTTTAGAATTAAATAATTTTAATATAATTTAGTGATTTTTGTAATAAGTTTGTATTTTCATAAAAATAGATATCAGACTAAAAAAAAATAGCATACTATTTTGAACCAAAGACCACGTTACAAATAAAAAGAGAAATTTTGTTTAGACAAAAAAGATATCGATATCAAAAGACAAATACCCCCTTCCCTAGAGATACCTTACGATATCATGTGCCAGATCCCGCCCCCCCCCCCTAAAATAATAACGTTACATATGCACAGCCCCTAACATTAGTGTTTTCCTTTCTTTCCGTGACTGAAGTAGCCTCTTAAGAGTCCTGTCCCTGCTCGCGAAGACACTCGGAGGCTAATGCTATTCCTATGCGGAGGCATATTTTGACATTTTTTAATAATTTTTCTTGTATTGGATAGCTGAGGTCCCTCTCAATATCGCTCCTTGATTATGTTTTCGATTTTGGATGCAGATGTTTTTTATAAAGTTACTTTCACTTCCAAAACTGGTTCAGATAGTGAAAGTAACTTAATAGAAAATACCTTCGACCAAAATCGAAAAATTAATCAGGAAGCGATCTTGAGAAGACCTCAGCTATCCAATGCAAGAAAAAAAAAAATAAAAGTGTCAAAATGCAAAAGAGTTATTAGAAAAATGCCTCCCCATAGGAATAGTATGGGGAGGCATAAGGGTGGAACCCTTAAGGGTGTATTCGAAAAAATATTTTTTCACTCTCCACAGCTTTAAACTTTCTGATACGTTTTCAGACTCATTTTTAAAAATAAAAATATGAAATTTGCTGACAGGATTTTTGAAGTGATGTATCAGATGCCGTGAGATGTCATTTTTCGCTCAATTAATTAGAATTTGATTTATAAACAATTATTTTCTCAGTTCGACCATTTTTTTCGTTCCCAGATCTCCCGCTTCGGAAAATTCTGTTCAAAAAGCCTATTTTGACAGCATTTATTGCAATATTTTCCGCATTTATCAAAAAATCGACCAAACATGGCACACTGTGTACTTTCCAAATAAGAGAATTGTCCAGTTTGGTGCGTTTGTGGACAAAAGTAAATTTTGAAATAAATGAGAAAATGAGTGGTTTTGATTGGAATACACCCTTAATGCATTAAATTAAAATATATTTCTCTATTCTAAAGAAAAAGTAACTTAGGCTGTCCCCGCCGCTGACAATGTATTTTTTGTGACTTAGGGTATCAAATTCATTAATATTAAGATATACACAAAAATATGAAAATTAGTTGTATTATAGAGAAATGTTCGAGAGACATGCTGATGTACACGGCTTTTAAATTCAAGAATATTTAAGAGATATTTAATGATCAAGTTGTTCAAATTTGTTCAATTAAAAAAGTTTTATAGGAGCAAAAACTATACATACGAATTTAAAAATTTTTAGATCATTTTATACATTGTGAGCTCCTGGCATGCAAACTGCATTTATTCTTTTAATTTGACTCATTTTTCTAGAATTTATTTCCATTTTAAACTTCAAATTTTCAGCATTTTGAAAGACATTTTTTACATATTTTAAAAGAGGTTATTATTTTAAACTGTTGCCAGATGATCAAAGAACAATATTTCCTTTAAATTAAAAAAAAAAAAAAAAAAAAAAAAAATTACACGCGAGTATCACAAACAGAAAAAAAACTTTCAAATGAGAATTTAAAAAATTACGAGTTAAAATCGAGAAATGTTAAACACTACGTCATAAAACTATATTTACGTGTGAATATTAAAAGAGAAAGAAAGTATTAAAAGAATGAATTTATTAAAATTCGTGAACCGCTATAAATGAGAAAAAATAATGCGGAAATTAAAAATATTTAATTTTTAGCAGCAATAAAAAAATGTTCAAGTGAATATCAAAAAGAGAAAGAAAACTAATAAATAATAAATAAATTCATTAATATGCGTTAAAAGCAGAAAGTAAAAGAAATTACGTCATATTGTAAATGACCAATCAATCTTGCAAAGCAGTAAAAATAAATAATTAAATAAAAATAACAAAATTGTAATTTAACAAATTACAACGACTATTTGGAAAATGATATTTTCAAAGACTCAAATTTTAGACTCATAAAGATATTCTGTATTTAAATTAATAACAATAATAAACATCATTTTTAGGATGATTATAACGAATCATATATTACGTATGCCGTGCATTAAACATTGCTAATCCTAAACCAATGATAAAAAATGTGTGTGGCACTCGGGGACTGCCGCGGTAAAGCTATTGCATAGCATTTTTTATCAACTTATGCAAAAATACCGCTTCAATGTCTGCCGAAGTCTATCGAAGAATACCGTGCCGAAGTCTGCCGAACTGAAACGTCGTTAGCCAGAGTTAGGATTTTTCTCGTTACGGAATACCTAGATTCGGTCGCCGCGCTCAAAGCCCGCGATAAAAGCTATGCAATAGCTTAATAAATTACCAAACAAAATTTGGTCGCGCTACGAAAATTAGATCGCGAGTTATAAGCATTTTAAATTTTTCGATCCTCACGGTGGGGGGTCTCCTGTCACCAAAAATTAACACTGTCTCATAATAAATTACCAAACAAAATTTGGCCGCGCTACGAAAAATAGATCGCGAGTTAAAAGCATTTTAAATGTTTCGATCCTCACCGTAGGGGGTCTCCTATCACCAAAAATTAACACTGTCTCATAATAAATTACCAAACAAAATATGGCCGCGCTACAAAAATTAGATCGCGATTTATAAGCATTTTAAGTTTTTCGACCCTCACCTTGGGGGGTCTCCTGTCACCAAAAATTAACACCGTCTCATAATAAATTACCAAACAAAATCTGGCCGCGCTACGAAAATTAGATCACGAGTTATAAGCATTTTAAATTTTTTGACCCTCACCGTGGGGCCTCCTGTCACCAAAAATTAACAATGTCTCATAATAAATTATCAAACAAAATTTGGCCGCGCTACGAATATTAGATCGTGAGTTATAAGCATTTTTAATTTTTCTACCCTCACCGTGGGGGGTTTCCCGTCACCAAAAAGTAACACTGCCTCACTATAAATTACCAAACAAAATTTGGTCGCGCTACGAAAATTAGATCGCAAGTTATAAGCATTTTACATTTTTCGACCCTCACGGTGGGGGGGTCTCCTGTCACCAAAAATTAACACTGTCTCATAATAAATTACCAAACAAAATCTGGCCGCGCTACGAAAATTAGATCGCGAGTTAGAAGCATTTTAAATTTTTCGACCCTCACCGTGGGGGGGTCTCCTGTCACCAAAAGTTAACAGTCTCATAATAACTTACCAAACAAAATTTGGCCGCGCTACGAAAATTAGATTGTGAGTTATAAGCATTTTAAATTTTTCGACCCTCATCGTGGGGGGTCTCCTGTCCCCAAAAATTAACACTGTCTCATTATAAATTACTAAACAAAATTTGGCCGGGCTACAAAAATTAGATCGCGAGTTATAAGCATTTTAAGTTTTTCGACCCTCACCACGGGGGGGGGGGTCTCCTGTCACCAAAAATTAACACTGTCTCATAATAAATTACCAAACAAAATTTGGCCGCGCTACAAAAAATTAGATCGCGAGTTATAAGCATTTTAAATTTTTCGACCCTCACCGTGGGGGGTCTCCTGTCCCCAAAAATTAACACTGTCTCATAATAAATTACCAAACAATATTTTCCAAGCTACCAAAATTAGATCGCGAGTTATAAGCATTTTTAATTTTTCGATCCTCACCGTGGGGTGTCTCCTGTCACCAAAAATTAACAATGTCTCATAATAAATTACCAAACAAAATTTGGCCGCGCTACGAAAATTAGATCATAAGAAACATAAGCTTGAGACTTGATATCTAATATCTGAAAAATACCGTGTCAATGTCTGCCGAAGTCTACCGAAGGATACTGTGCCGAAGTTTTCCGAACTGAAACGACGTTAGCCGAAGTGTTATGTTTTTTTGTTACGGAAGTGTTAGATTTTCTCGTTACGGAATTTCTAGATTCGGTCGCTTCGCTCAAAGCCCGCGATAAAAGCTATGCAATAGCTTAAAAAAAAAAAAAAAAAAAAAAAAAAAGCAGATTAAAGATAGACAATTTTAACTGTTTAAAATGTGCATTTTTATTGATGTATTTATTCAGACTGACTTCTGAACGCCTCCTATTACGTATGATATGATTAAACATTAATATTCCTGGACCCGTCACGAACAAATTTTAAATGAAATTTCAGTTTTACAATGTTTGGTACTGCAAAATTTTAAACTTATAAGCATCGTACATTTTAAATTTTCACACCGTTGCGTATAGAAAAAAAAAATGTGCTTTATAATGAAATTTGTTTGAAATCTCTATCACAATTAGTTTTTAAATTATTAATTTTTAAAAACTTTTTATTACTCTTTTTGTAATTGTGGGAAAAAGAAGTGTTTCATTTTTATCAGCACTTTCCAAAATAGTTGAAAAGTGATGATTATGCATTCGGTTTGTCTGTCCGTCCGTCCGTCTGTCCGCGCTCTAACTCTCGTAAATATACTCGGATTGCCTTGAAATTATTGGACGTTAATGACGCTTAATTGATCACGAACCCTATTGAAAATGAAGTTTCTGCCATGACTAGTTAATTTACAGGGACAGTCAAAAGTTTGCCATTACATTACGGCCTATGAGGAAAAATCGTTTCAAATGAATTTTAAAGGTATTACACCCTGTCAAACATGTATATGCATGTCCGAAGTGCACTAAAATATGCATTTTGTAAAGTATGCAGCGAAAAGAATGGTTATTATTCATTCACAGGGCCACACAAAAGAATTCCAATGCATAATAATAAAGGTTGGGAATTTTTTGCGATATATTTTAATTATAGTAAACGATTTCATATATAATCAAATTGATATACGTTGCTGAGGAATAATATGAGTTATTTCATGCATAATACATGGTGCATAGCATTTACAGGGATATACAAAAGATTTCAAATAGCATATTCTATCCGAAGTCCTGAATATTATGGAAGATGGCTGTTAGCCGGATGAAATGCATTTTAAATTATGATATACGCTTTTAAGTTTCACTAGATGTATGATTTATATAAATGCTAATTATTATACAATTTAGATATACAGGGTTACACAAAAGATCTCGGAAAGGTTACTGAATATGACCGTAATTTACTTTAAGGTGTTTTTAAATATGTTATGCCTTTTTACATTGAACTGCATTTGGTTTACTAAGAAATGTTTGTAAAATATAGATAAAATGATATACAGGGTCGCACAAAGAACTGGATACATGATCGCCTTTGAATAAATAATTTCTGGAAATTTGATTTAAGTACTTTAAAGAGATTATTTTTAAACTAAACTTTAACAAAATACTTTCGTGTATTAAAGGTACTATGTATTTTACAGGGCTAAACAAAAGTATTAAAGTACGTTTCCATTAATTAGTATAAATTGATGAATGGAAAATTTCAACCAGTTAGGTGTTTTCTTGCTAAACTAAATTTTAACATTATATAGTCTATATATTAACCAACAGATCAAATACAGGGCTTTTCAAAAGTATTGGAATACATATTTGAATATGGACAATAATAAGTTATTTCCCTGGTTAACGAAGTTTTGTTAAAGATTTCAAGAAGTGTTGGAAAGTGCTTCATAATCTATGCTTAACGCATGATTTTATTGAAACGATATTAAACTTGGATTAATCAGAAAATGAATAAAATAAAAAACAGAAGTATTCTATTTTTGGACATTAAACTTGGACCAATCAGGAAACGAATAAAATTAAATAATTTGCAGAAATCAACCAATAAAAAGATTCAGATATATTTTAGATTTCCCAATTCTATACCGAGAACAACCATAATTTTTTCCGAATAGTTAAAAAAAAAAATAGATGAGCCATTTATTTCAAGTTTGATACGATCCTTTTAACTATTATTGTGAATTCTTAAGACGGCACAAATAATATTTCCTTTCAAACAACTAAAGTCTTTTCACTTAAATATTAAAAAGAGAAAGATATTTAATGAAATTTACATCAGATGTAAATGATTCATTTAAAATCCCTTACTTAAAAAATTTTCTTATACCGCGGTTCAAAAAATACCAGGAGGCAATGACAAAGTGTATTTCACTGTTTAATTTATCTTGTTTAATCAAACATGTAAAGCGCCAGTAGATATTTAACAGCAGCTGATTATAGACCTTAGCCCTTTATCAACCGCATTATGAATTCATGAAAATTTTACATTCTAAAGCATTTTACATAATTTGTCTAAACTAAATCAAAAGATTTACATAATCATTTAACAAATTTTTCAAGGATTTTAGAAGGATTAAAGGATTTAGAAGGATGAATAAAATTTGAATTTATATGTATTTTGTGCAATATTTATAACCCCACTCAAATCTTTTATTTTAAATTGTTTTCTTAGTATTTTGTACAATTATAAAATGTACAAATATAATGTTCTTACATTATAAATATAGAAATATTTCCGAATTGAAAAATCCCCATCCCCTTCCCTCAACGCCAAGAAAGCTGAAAAAGTACAAAGGCAAAAAGAATCATCCTTTAAAAAATATTTATGTTTTCCAATAATACTTTTGGTACAAGGTAAAGTAATGTGTTTGTATCTAATTTAAACAGTATTACAACTAATTGACGTATTAAAAGAATTTTATAATAAGTAATTTTAATAGTACTTATAAGTACCGTCGGTAGATAAAGGGTTAAAATTCCCTAAATCAAAAGGAAATGAATGGAAACCCGTTTACAGGGAGATCGCCAATTTATATATATATATATATATATATAACCATTAGATAATACTACAAATCAACATCAATTACTGCAAAAACTTGTTAATGCCAAATTATATCAAACAAAGGAGTTGTCAAAATTTCGAAAAAAAGTGGAAATGTGGTATTTAGCTCGTTATCAAGGGCAATGCTAAATAGCCACATTAATTGCGATTAATTTCTGAATGGAAATCAGGATAGACTAAAAAATGATTTCCATATTGCCCGATTAATCGCAAATGAAAACTCAATTCAAAGAAAAATATTAGATAAATAATAAGACTATAATAGAATTATCAATATATTAATTGCATTGGAAAAACTATTTCAAAGAAAAAATATTAGAAAAATAATTAAACTGTAATTGAATATTGATAAAGATAAACTTGCAAGTATCAATCGCAACCAGTAATCGCCATTGAGAACAGGGGGAAAAAAATAATAATATAATTGTATTATCATTGATTGATTTAAATGGAAAAATCATGTCAAAGAGAAATAATTAGACTGTAATTTAATTATATAAAAGATAAACTTACAAATATCAATTTCGACCATGTGATAGCAATACAACTTTGCATTCAGTCACATTAGACAGTTAATATCGAAGTTAAATTAGAAAACAAATAGTTTTTATTAATAACAGATATTTAAATAATTATTTTCAAAAATAATTAATTACAAAACATAAGCAGACAAAATTTTTTTTTAACTTAATAAAAATAGTTAAACTATTTAATACTAATTACAAGTTTTAAATTATAATTATAGAATTAATTGAATCGATTGATATCGATAATGATTTATACATGTAAGATAAGTACAAATTAACTAAAAAAGCGTTAGTGTCGCCATCTTTAGTTGCTAAACACAATAAAATAATGCAAAAAATTAACTCTATAAAAACAAAATTTTACAAATTACGATATTTATATGTTTAATACAGGGTTGGAAAAAAACCATGTCTTTTTTAAAAAAACATAAAACGGTTTTTTATTATTGGTTTAAACTAGGTTTTTTTTTTTGTTCAAATCGAATATCTATTTGTAAACAACCTAAATACAGTGGATTAAGTAGATAATAGAAAAAAAAAATCATTTTTCATTTAAACATTCCTTTACATAAAAAAATAGACCAAGGCCCACTGTATAAAATTAGAAGTCTGAAATTATAAAGAAAAAAATAAAATAAAAATAAAATAAAAATAAGAAATATCTTTAGTAATTTTCGAAAGAAAAAAATAAATAAATAACCAGAAGATGTAATAAAAATATACATATAATCTATTGTAATCTATTTGTATTATAACTATTTGTAAACAACCTATATACAGAGGATTAAGTAGATATTATATTTCAAAAAAAAAAAAAAAAAAAATCATTTTTCATGTAAACAGTTATTTCTATACATATAAAATTGACCAAGGAAAATTAGAAGTCTATAAAATTAGACTATAAAATTAGAAGTCTGAAATTATAAAGAAAAAAAATAAAAATAAAATAAAAATAAGAAATAACTTTAGTAATTTTCGAGAGAAAAAAAATAACCAGAGGATGTTATAAAAATATACATGTGGTTTAAACCATAGATAAAACCAACCGACATAAACCGTGCCAACCCTTATTTAAAGCAAAAATCGGCAAATTAATAATTTATTATATTATTATAAAATATACCATCAAAGTATAGATTATTTTGATAACTAAAATAAGAATTTAAAATGTTGTAAAAGTAATAAAATATTATATTAAATGATCAACCATTGATCAGCCTCAAACATTACATATTAAATCCAGAGGAATAAACAAGGAATGCTATAACAATACATTACCATTAATAATAAATTAACACTATATTATTGTTGCACTGCACCATTTTCCTACCGTCAACTTCCTTTTTTTCTTTTTTCTTTTTTCTCTTTTTTAAATATTAACATGAGCGCATATATTTTCCAGCAGCACCGCCCTACCTCCTTAATCTAACATCTACCCACCCATCCGACCTATTAATTAATTTTTTAACACATTTTATAGTTTTTTCTTATTTTTGTGTAATTTTTATATTTTTTATTGATATAATTTTTATGCGCAATATGCTAAAAGTAACTCACAATAAACATCCTACTGCAAATGATAAGTAATAAAAGAATTAATTGTGCATTAAAGAGTAAATGAATTTCTTAGGAAATCCATGATTTATCGCATCATATAATAATTGTTTAATGTTTTTGTTTATAAGAAGAAGGGAACATAAACTTTTGATTCTGAACAAGTGATTGAGGAGTATATTTCGATAAACAGAATTATGGAGGCAGGATTTAAAATGAGTAAAAGTATTAACTTTAAATTTAAAATCTTTACATTTATCATATAGATCAGTTATTAATTTGTTCTCCACTAATGTAATTTTTAAATCCAAAAAGTTTATACTATTGTTTGATAAAAGGTTTTCCGTAAGTTCCAGATTAGTGGGATAAATTATAGGAAAGGAAGTACTAACACTATTCGTGGTGTAAATTAAAATGATGTCATCAATGTATCGAAACATAAAAAGGTGTTCATTACAATAACTGCGTTCATAGTAATATAAGAATAAATCGGACAAAATACTTGACGAAGAGCCCCCTTGAGGAATGCCTACTTTTTGTACATGTATAGTATTATCTTGTAAAATAAAGTTATTGTTTATAATGAAATTAGTTAATGTGCGAAAATAAGCCTCATCCATATAATTAGGAAGAGTTAACTGATTTTTAAATTGTGTGAATTATTATGATTGATTCATATTAATTCATATTAATGATTTTATGAATGTCAACGAGATTGATATTATTGAAAAGATCTTTAAAATCATAAGTTCTTATGTCTTTAACATTTTTAAGTTCTTTAATTATGCTTACCAGTTGATAACTGTTTTTGATACAATGCGTATTATCTTTCGCTATAGTAAGTTTATATATCTGATTTAAAATATCTAATAAAATATTGTTGGCATAATTGTTATAAGTATTACAACCTATTGTAACAGTTCTAAATTTGATGGGATTCTTATGAAACTTAGGAATTAGCACTAAATAAGGATAATTAAAGTTAGTAGGTGTAAAATTTAAGAGTTTATAAAAACTATTAATTCTACGATTATTTACAATGGTATCATCATTAGTTTTATCGAAAGAGTTATTAGATGATATAGATAATGTTAAAAGATTGTGATAATAAGATTTACAAATAATAGCATAGTTATTTGGGGATTTATCTAGATAAGTAATTACAAAATTCTGTTGCAATTTATTAATTTGTTGGAAAATGTGACGAGTATTCACTTTAGTTAGCTCTGATACATATTTGTTAAGTGCTTGAGTTAACTTATCTATAACCAATAATTTCCACTGGTGAAAATAAGCGATAGGTTTATTATAAGAAATAGAAATTTTATAAATAAATAAGTCTATATCATAATTAAATTGTTTTATTATTGATTTTATATTAAGTGTGGATGGAAGTCGAAATTTAGTGCCATAACCCATTAATTTTCGTAGTGTATAATCATTGACAATATTCAGGTTACCAGTAATTATATGACCATGATCCTTATTGATATATGGTTGCATAGTAGGATCTTTGCAGTTACAAGGAAAAATACTAGTGACAGCGGTATTTTTGGAAAAGGAATTATAATTAAAGATTTTGCGTCCTAAAGGAATCGGGTATCTGAATGTTCTAGATATTTGTAAATTTTTTTATCGGAAATTCACAATTAGTATTATTGATTATAGAATTGATATTAATTTTATTAAAAATTTTATTAGGAAAAGTAATTAACATTTGTGTGTTTGCATTTTTAATTTTAGGTCTTTTTTGTAAATTGATATTGAATTGATTAACTCTTGTCATTATAAGATCAAAGAATAAATCTGCGAAATGCAATATAAATACTGTTCAAGGTTTTGCAATCTTTTAAAAGCCCATCAAATTTGCGTGATTTTAGAATTTGTGGTGTCCCAACGGGGGTTGAGGAACGAAGCTCGTAGGAGGCAGAGCCCCCTAATTTGTTAAATTTTGTAAAACATTTATACAATATTACTATTTCTTTCATGGAAAAAAAAAAAAAAAAAAAAAGCTGACGGCCAGGAAGAAAGAGCCCGAAGTTTGAGCCGGACCAGTGCAGGCTTCGAATTCAGGAATCATTTCTACCAACAACGTATAAACCAAATAATGCTCTACTTGGCAAAAAAGAAAAAAAAAGGCCTGCCGTGATTTTAGCGTCTGCCGTCTACCTTTTTATTCGGAGCAACTGGACTCGAACGGAACCAGTGGGCTCCAACGCGTTTAACTACACGATGACTATCAATAGCTGACAGCACCTGCAAATTTTCTATATTGTCACGCCAAAAGTCGACAAGCCATAACGGAGACGTTGAATGTGTTGCCACCTGCAAAAGACAAAAGTGATTTATTTTTTAACTTATATATATAAGTATATATATATAATGATTTTATAGGAAATACCTATATAAAATGAATTTAGGCATCCGTGGCGCATTTTCATGATATGCCGTATAAGATCAAATGGAAATAATGGATGATCGTAAATTTCATATTCATTTGACTTTAAACACGATACATGTATATCTTATCTCCTCAAGTGGTTTTTCATTCGTCTTTCAGCTTCTATTTGTATTAATGTTTTATTCATTTATTTGTTCTTTGGTTATTTAAAATGAAAATTACATCAGTTTCTATAAATTGGCCAACCACGATGGCGATTTGTATAATTTGACGAAATTGGTCGACGGAATAATCAAGTAAAACCCAATAATTTTTTTCAGCCATCAACTATACTGTTAAAACTAATGGTGACACATTACATCTTTTAGGAGTGAAAGGCTTGTCTCATTGGTGACACCCCTAAAGGAGCCAGAATGGCACCTTTAATTAGGGTGAAAAGATGGCACCCTTAATCCAGAGTGCTCAATAATAAAAAAATAAAAAATATACAAACCGGCTTTTGGCCCTCGAAGGGTTCGAACCCACAACGTTTGATTACAAGCTCAGCATTCTAACCGCTCGGCCATCGAGCTCACCTTCAAGTTTCCCTGAAATGTTCAAATGTCCTGAAATTCAAAGGTTGCTTTATATAAAAAAGCTCGTCAAAAGTTAGCCATTCGAAATTCTAAACTAAATTGGGATAGCGTATAGCGATGATAGTCATCGTAGGGCGAAATTTGTGTTTTGATTCACCAGTGACGGCGAGTTGAAGGGCAAGGATACACGTCACAGAGCGTGCGTAAATGACTAAGGGGTGAAAATCTTCCAACGGTATGCATTACGCGGCACCCTAATTAGCGTGAATCACCCAATGAAAGATCAAACGGTACCCTAAACACATTTTCAAGCCCGCGGGTGTCAAATGGTACCCCTCACTGTACTTTTCACCCCTCAAATGGTAACACCTTTTCATATAATCATCTGTTTCTTTTCTAGATTTCCGTATATTGATTAGTTTTTAGTTCATTACACTCAAGAGTGTCTAATATAGTACATATGTTAAAATTTGTGTTTTATGATTTTTATTTATTTATTTATTTATTTATTTTTTAAGAACCGGAGTTGTTTTTATTTTTAAAAAAATGCTTAAAAATGACCAAAATTCTTCAAAATTTTAAAAATGTTCATAGATATTGTAGATATATTTATAGAGTTCTTTATTCTGTGTCAGACTAGACTGAAAAATACCAAAAAATGTGTCAAAAGTAGAGTTTAATAATAAAATGCCTCCGAACGTAGTCTGATACCTTAATAAATATTCTTTTTTACGTTTCAATTCCATTTTGACGTGACAACGTCTTGTAAATTGGTTTGCCGGGAGACACTTCAAGAAACTGCGTTACGTTACGTTACGCTCCGCTCACGATACGCGCTCACTTTTCTCTTAACTTTTTCCGGTCACTTGTGGGACCATTTTCTGAACGTGAATGTGAATTCGCTGCAAGGAAGGGGCGGTGCTTAATAGGAATTTTAGATAGTATCAAACTAAGACGAAATACGTTATGTATTAGTTATTAGTATAAAGTACAAAGAAAATAAGTGTAGTTTATTTCGTAATTCGGTGGTATATTATGGAAAACTAATGATATGTGATTAGTGAAAGCCATTTTACTTTAGTTATATTCTGCTCATTGAAAAATTCTTTAATATGCTGTTTACAAAATTCAACATTTGACATCAATAAACATGAAGTAAAATGTGTTTAACAAACACAGTGTATTGCAAGTTATTGTATGTATATTTGTATATAAATACGTATGTATGTGTAAAGGTAAAAATAAAATTTTGTTAATATGAAATTCAGTGCGAGATTCTTTGTATAAATTAATGTTTTAAATATAATTCTTTGTATAAATAAATGTTTTAAATTGTTACTATTATTTCATCCTTCTTCCTACTATACGAATGAATATTCACATTAAAATTATTTTACAACTCAAAGTCGTTGTCACGTAAAACTTTCGCCCGTATACCGACTTTACAGGCAACCAATTTTTTTTTATTAAAATAAAATCTTAAAACCTAACACTTATTCGCGGGAGAATCGTCTCAACATTCGCAAAGGTTGCCGCGAACCTGAAATCGCGAATGTTAAGGGATTACTGTACATAAAGGATTTAAAAAAATAATTTTCATTCAGTAAACTACTTAGAACCTAACTTTAGAGATGCGTTCGGGCCCACTTTTCGGAGCACGAGCTCGCCTAAGACTAGTATAAGAATCGAGGTGCTCGGGTTGAACCCGTCTCATCTCTATGGTCGCATGTCATGCGCGTAGCCAGGGGGGGTGCCTTGGGTGCCCGGGCACCCCCCCCCCCCCGTTCGCGCAGATCCAAGATTGATTATTTTAAAAAATCAAAATTTATAAAAGAAAAAAGAAGAAAAATGTAAGCAAAGTTAGTTCAATTAGTTAATCAAAACTAACAGTCTATGTTTTGAAATGTGATAAAAGAAGAGACCATGATTCTTTCTTTTTTTCTTTTTAAAAAAATTATTTTATTCATCTTTTTAAAAACTAGAATATTTACTAGAATCTGTATTAATCACAGTAAATCAAAAAAGTTTGTTTTACAATCCCAATTTGATGTCGTTTCTTTATGGAATTTTTTTAACACCTTTCTATTGCATGTATATTTCCATAAAAAATTAGAGTAAATTCTCGACAAGGATAGAAACTACTATTTATATATTTGCTTTTGTTATCCAAAGTCTAGATAGGAGCAAAAAAAAAAATTGAAAGGAAATACAGATGTGAAACGATAATTCCACCATGTGATTAGCCTGGAGAACGGAGGGGGTGGAAGGTTGTACAAATTAGAGATGAGACAGGCTCAGCCCCAGCACGAAAGCCCGAGCCCAAACCCGGGTCCGAAGCGGGCACGGGCTCTATTTTCATTTTAGTGTTCGGGCCCGGGCTCTATTTTCATTTTAGTGTTCGGGCCCGATTTCTTCGTTTTTGATGCAGACTAGATGCTTGAGGTTTGCAAATTATTTGATTGTGCACGAATCATAATCGTTCTTCATATGATAACAGCATTGTGATTTTTTTTTCTGTTTGTCATCATGAATTTTGCTTATGCTGAGGATTTCCCTTCGTAAGTAAACATATTTTACATGTTATTCTGATTGAAAACATTCGATTAATGTTTCTTCTTTTCCCATAAAAGCAACGGAACTTTAAGATAACTGTATCAATGTTTTAATTTGCGTTGATTTTAAGTTTCTCGTCAGTCATGGGGAATTGTTAAGAGAAATGAATTGATTATAGATAAATGTACAGGGGATGTAGTGGAGGGTATACTGGGGTATACGCCGTATACCTTCTGGATTTTTTTTAAGGAACACCGTATAACCTTCTGTTTTTCATGAAACCCATAGAATGTACTTTCTAGAGTATACTCTGTGCCTTGAGCATATACCCTCTGCGTCGATCGTGTAACCTGTGGTTTTTTTTACGACTACACCCCTGAAGATGTACTCTTTTTATAGGAAATTGAAAACGTTTTTTGATTCTTCAGAATACAAATAGTAATTTCTATAAACACTATCCATTTATTCATTACACTTCTTTAATATGTCCATCAAATTTTCTTCTTAAAGGACAAGAAATATGGGAATCATTTTAGGTATGAAGGATATTTTTATTTGATACCAAATTGCTCTTTTCATAAGCTTGAATTTAAATTTTTATTTAATAGTAAAATTTATAAGAAATTTTTTAAAATGGGATATCACATTTGAAACAATTTTTAAATATCATTAAATCTTTTATTTATTTATTTATTTATTTTTGTATACTTTTTGTATCGGGCTCGGATGGGCTGGGGCTCCAATGTACTAAAAATCTCTCGGGCGCGGGTTTCAAAAATCGAGCCCGAACTCATCTCTAGTACAAATCTGTGTTTCCTCTGAAAATAAGAAATGATGCTAAGCAAAATTCAAATTAATATGGAGGTTGATTTGTTGGTTTGCTAAATTTCGTTTTTTGGGATCATATTTTGACATTCGTACGGGCTCATTTTTTCTTAACGGGGAAATTTTATTTATTTATGAGTAGGAAATATAAGAGCTATTTTTCACTTTAAATCGCATACTACAAGTTATTTTAATGCTACTTTGATCAAAATGATGGGGGGAACTAAAGTCGTGCTTATTTATTTTAGTATTTCATTGCTGTTTGAAATGAAAACTTGTGATAATTACAGATTTATGCTTACGGAAATCTTTATTCTATATCTATCATGTTTTATCTATGATTATATATCTTTTTCTTATCCATTAGCACCGTCGTGCGAAAGGGGGGACGTAGGGGACAGCTGCCCCGGCGTGGAACTTTAGGGGGCGCCAAATTTATACTACCAACGTCATTTTTGGCCTGTTACAAGAAAAAGTTGGGTGGAGGGGGCGCCAAATTGTAACTTTGCCCCTGGCGCAGCTTTCTCTTCGCACGTCCCTGTCCATTAGATTTAGTTTTAAGCAACTTCTCACCCTTCTTCACGCAATAAAAAATTGCGTTTGGGTCTTTTTTAAAAGAAGTTCCACACAATTATACCTTCCGCAAAAACCTGTCTAAAACGGAAATTTGATAGGTTTTATGGGGTTCCGTTTTATTAGGTTTTATTACATAAGATGTTGTTTGTACCCAACATGTTCAGATTAAAAAATTTGCCCCCTCCCCCCCCCCCCCCCCCGCTCAAAAAGCTGGCTACGCCTATGAATGTCGACACGATATTTTATTCCTGTGAAGTGTCAGGTATAGAAGTTACACTGATACATAATACCAAACTCGTATGCTGAGAAAGAAGTAACTGCCATTGCTTCTATCACTATTAAAAAATTACACAAAGAAACTAACATATAGCGTTTTTTTCTAACCTTGACACTAAACAATGATTATTTTTTTCAGGTACCGGTGCATACACACACAAAAAAATGAGTGATTGTAAAAAAAGAATAGAAAAACAAAACACGTTCTCCTCGATAAAAGAACTAAACAGCTCACACTTCAAAAGAACTGTAAACACCTGGATGTTCTTTTTTATTGACGATTGTAGTATACAAAATATTTTTTTTTCTGTTGTTTATGTTTGCGTGTCCACCCCCACGCAGTACTTCGCATTGAGCAACGGTCCGCAAAATAGTTTCCCTACCACCTGCAAACAAACATTCCATCATTGCACATTGTAAACTCTGCAAATTTGGCAGCTATTCGCCAATTTGGCAAATACCTATATTTTTTAGTTATGGGATAGTTTGGTTTTGTTATAGTTTATAGAAATGCGGCAAAATTCTTGAAAATAACTAACTGAGCCGCCCGGCATTGCCCGGGCCCGTAATTATATTCTAAAACAAATTTTAAATTGGTATTGAAAAATGTCATAAAAAACCCAATCTCGTTCCTAATCCTCGCTGCCTACGGTACCGATTAGCAGAAGTGCTGTGCACGCACGGCAAGAAAAAAAAAAAAAGAGTTGGAGGGGGGGGGGGGGGGGTAGGGTTCTGGAATTTTTTACTTTCACATTTCACCACCAGGGGACGAACTCAACAAAACTGTTTCTGGACTTAAGAAAGATATTTAATGAAATTATTATTCGAAAATAGGGGTAAGTACTTTTAAATTTTTATATTAAATAAGTATTTGTCTCTGGGCTCTGAAAAATCCGCATCTAAAACGGTACGGTTTTAAATATTTGATCACGTTCTTCCATAAATAATTATTGCCTCCCCTACCCATAATTGGATGTCCCCTACTCTTTAAAATCTATATTACTGTTATAATCTATCTTAAATTTTTATTTTAAATAAGTAATATTTATTCCTGGGCTTAGTGAAAAATCTGCATTTGAAATGGTAGAAAACGTTACAATTTTAAATATTTGACCGCTCCCCCTAAAAAAAATCCTTCTGCTCCATATTTGATGCTCATTACTCTTTAAAACATTTACTATCTGTTATAATTTTTTTTTTTTTTTTTTAAACTCGAAAACAATCGTTTTATGATTTTTTTTTTAATTTTAGTTAATTCGCATTTCAGCATTTCTTTTCCATTTTTAATAATTGCTAAATAGTTTTAAAAATTAAAACACACGCTTTTATATTAGGTCGGACTAAAAAGCTTTTTTTTTGGGGGGGGGGGGGTTGCATAGTTACGATTTTTATATGCGTTTCAGTGATTGTCATGTGTCTAGAGTGTTAATTTCTCAAATTGCTTTTGATCCGTTTATTCAGCGTTTTATTTTGATCCTTTTAAGCGGCGACTATAGCCTATATTCACCAGAAATAGTGTAGCTTTCTAACGGTGAAAGAATTTTTCAAATCCTTCAAGTAGTTTCGAAGCCTATTCAATTCAAACAAACAATCAAATCTTTCCTCTTTATAATATTAGTATAGATAACAACCTATCTATGACGGTAGCATATCATAAATGGAAGATTTTAGAATCCTGGCGAAAATAGTTCAGTATAGTTATAAGAGACTGTGTAATTGCTAAAAACAAAAATTTCTCTAAAAAATGTTTTTTCTTTTTTTTTTCATTATCTTGTGATTCCGTCTTAGTAGGTGTTATTGCATCAAATTTTATGCCATTAAATTAGTATGTTATTTATTGAAAAAGAAATACACTCATTATTAAACATGTTATAAAATACATAATATTGATGCTGTCTTTGGTGTAACTTTATCAATGTAATGATGTTGCAAAATTTTAAATATTTCGATAGTTTGATATTATCAACAGCGTAAATTGATAAAAAACATTCCATTTTTGTTATTTTTTTTTCTTTGCTAATATTGTTGTTGGCTTAATTTCGTCATTTTTTATTTTTCAGCATATTTAATGATTAATCAACAGAAAAAATAAGCCATGCTTAAAACTTGTATTAAATGGGTCTGCACTATAGTATCTGATACATCTGTTTTATAAGTTTCCATTTCATTTTATTATTATTCTTGTTTACTTTTGTCATAAGCGAATTCTTTATTTTAAAATCAGTTTTATATATACAAAATCCCAATGAAACGAATTTATGAAATTATTTTATAAAACAACTGATTATGTAAAACAGTGCAAATAATAATATTTCCTTTCTAAAAAAATTATTTTTACGAGAATGTTAAAATGAGAAAGAAAACTTTGATGAACATTATTTCAGATTTAAAACAATACATTTAAAATCTCTTATTTAAAACAATGTTTTTACAGAATTGTTAAAAAATACCGACAGACAAAGTTTATTTATTTTATTTTACGCTAATTTATTTTCAAATGGTTGAGTGATCTTATTGAATCATACACGGAAACAGACACTGGATGTCTTAACAGCAGCTGATTCGGACTTAACATTTCCAAATCAAAGGGAAAGGAATGCAAACCCGTTTAAAGGGTGATCACCAGTGGTTCTTAAATTACAATTCTATCTTCTGTAATTTTTTTTAATTGCTCAAATTAGCGTGTTTTTTAGGATTTGGACAGGGGTTGGCTAGCGTAACTTACAGGAAGGGGGAAGGGCAGAACCCTTGTAGTACATTTATAAATATTTTTATATCAAACATGTTATTTTATATTAATATTTAATTATTCCACGTCACCTGCATATATTTGCTACTTGAAACCATGAAGGTATCCAAGTTTTCATTACCTTAAAGAGGACTTATGCCTCACTCTCAAATTTTAGTCAACATTTCAGAATGTAGAAAATAAGGTATGATAGTTCGTCTCCTTTCCTGGAATAGCACTCATATAAACTAGTTTTAAACCTTTCCTAAAGAATATCTTTCTCCGGGGTTTATATAAGTAGAAAATCGATATAGTTTACATCATTATTTAAATGAAACAACAAAATAATGATGCTATTATTATTAAAAAATAATAAGTATAGAATGGTATTAATAGTAATATTATTAAATAAATAATGTCGTTAAATATTTTTTATTTTATTTCATTTTATTTTATTATTACAATTTATATTTATTATTACAAACAACTCTTTAGGTGTCAAATTTTTGCTTAGAAATATTTTTTATAATTTTCCTCTTAAAAATTTCATGACCAGATTGGCACTTTTGTGTACGGCCAAGTGAACATCGACTGCAACCCTAACACTAAGTGACAATTTGCTTCCTGTTGTTGCTATGTCCGGTGGCAGAAATTAGCGGTGATTTTCGCGGCAAAATGATTAGCTGTAACAACGCGTCACGGCAACGCAAGCACGTCACGGAACTTCTCGACGCTGCATGCGGATCGACTAATTATACCATCATCTATTGCGGATCTTGTACAACAATTTATTTTGTAAAGTTCAAATAAACGGAACAAAACGGCGAAATGGAGAACTTTTGAATAAAAGCTAACACGAAATTCGCCATAGATCTAAATTTGCTGATCTGTGATTTATTTAGTTTTTTCGACAAATAATTGTTTGTAAACAGCAGGAGTTTTCTTATTACTAAACTTCATAATAATGTCATTAAAAAAATCATTTGAATCTCCAGTCATTTGCGGATTTATCAAAATAACTGCACTATCAATGAAATTTTCGTTGCCATACACTTAAAACATCCTAAACGTTTATTTTTAATATGCGTGTCTATTGTCGAAAAATCGTGCTCATCTGTGAATTAGTACTGAACAATTCTATCATTTAATTATTAGATATTGTTTCCCATATCTAATGTTTAGTAATTAATGAGCAGAATTTTCCAGTACGAATTGATTTTCTAAACGGATACGACTTTCCGAACGACCCAATATACAGGGCTGCCACAGGCGACTATTTTTATAATTTTTCGCCCCAATTTTTCTCTGATATAAATTTTGAAGTACATTTGTCTTGCAAATGTTCTCAACCTGCAGGTTAAGAATTTCTGTTTCGAGAAAGTGGTGCCAGCTATAATTAAAAAATAGTCGACAGTGGCAATCCTGAATATATAATTTGTGAAAATCTGTAGTTACTTTTTCATTCTATTGGTTTTGCGCCTCTTAATCAAATTAAATAAAAATTCAGAAATAAAAAATTCCAAATTTCGTAAAATAGACGCGAGAAATTTTCTAATAAATTTCCACAAATTATGTGCATGTATATATCAGAGATTAAGGAGGGTTGATCCGCTCTTCAATTTCCATATTTAAAAGAATTTCAGAGTTTTACTAATAGTTGGCAACCAAAGCTATTTAAATGTTCAATCAGGAACTTTCAAGAAGCAAACCGTCTTTGTTTGATGCAGATGATTGAATGAAATAGGTATGAAAAAATCACTTATCAAGTGTTTTCCGCTTAAAAGGGAAATTTTTTTAAACATTTTGTAAGTTTTTTTAAGATAAAATATATGAACTGAAATTTAAGTAAGTAGATTTTAAATATTGAACAAATATTAAGCTTTCATTCCAGGCATAAAGATTGTGCAGTAAATCAGACGAAACATAACTATGTGCTACTCTTTAAAAAGTGGTATGTAGAGATGCTTAACCCAATTACACTAAGGTGACAAAAGTCACGGGATAATAGTATGCAGATATATAAATGGCAGTAGTGTCACTTACAAAATGTATAAATGGTTAGTGCCAAGGCAGCACTTTCATTTGTGTTCAAATGCTTCGTGTGAGAAGGTTGATTATGTGATTATGACCACAGGACGAGAAAACGTATTTCGAACGCGGTTTGCTAGTTGGAGCTAGACGCCTGGGACATTCTAATTCAGAAATCATTACGGAATTCAACATTAAGAGATCCACGGTATCAAGAGTGAACCAAAAATACCTAAATTCAGGCATAATCCCCCATCATAGACAATACAGTGGCCTGGCATTTAATGACCGCTCGACCATCGACGTCTGCGTAGACTTGTCAGTGTGAACAGACAAGCAACATTGCGTGAAATAACCGTAGGAATAAATGTGGAACGCTCGACGTATGTGCCGGTTAGAACAGTCCATCGAAATTTGCCTTTAATGGGCTATAGCAACAGAAGACCGTCTCGAGTGCCATTACTAACAATACAACATCGCCAACAGTAGCGCTCCTGGGCTCGTGATTATGTTAGTTTGACCGTAGACGATTGGAAAAAAGTGGCTTGGTGAGATGCGTTACGATTTCAATTGGCAAGAACTGGTGGAAGAGTGTGAGTATGGCGCAGACCCCATGAAGCCAAACACCCAAGATGTCAAAAAGGTACTGAGCAAGCTAGTGGTGGCTCCATAATGATGTGGGCTGTGTTTACATGGAATGGATTGTGTCCGCTGGTCAAACTGAACCCATTGTCAAATGGAAATGATTACGTTCAGCTACTGGGAGACCACTTGCAACCATTCATAGACTTCATGTACCCAAAAAACGATGGACTTTTCCAGGCTGACTGTGCGCCATGTCACCGGGCCATAATTGTTCGCGATTGGTTTGAAGGACAATTCCAGCGAATGATTTGGCCACCGTGATCGCCCGACGTGAATCCAGTCGAACATTTATGGGACATAATCGAGACATCAGTTCATGCACTAAATCCTCCGCCGGCAACCTTTCGAAACTCCGGACATATATAGCGGCTGCATGGCTCAGTATTTCTCCAGAGTACTTCCAACGACTCGTAGAGTCCATGCCACTTCGTGTTACTGCACTTCACCGGGCAACCGAACGATCGACACGCTATTAGCAGTTTATCCCATGACTTTTGTCTCCTCAGTGTAATGTAAACGAAGGTTGATCATGATCAAAACGCTCTTAATAAAGTATTCTTGGAAATCTTATTTTTATACACTGTACATAATGCATGGTTAATGATTGCATTTATATAATTATATAAATTTATTCTGTAAAGCTATACAGTAGAATGAAGAGATAGAAAAGGAAATGTTTACAATTGATTAAATGGAGATGTGAAAAATTGTTACAGAAAGCAAGAGAAAATTTTATAAAATATAAATGGGAATGTTGATAGGAACTTTTATTTCATTGAATAGTACCCGTAGTTGGTATATGGAAAGAATGGAAAAGATTAGAAAAAAAAAATAGAAGTAGCAGCCTTAAGATATCTTAAGTGTTCGTTCATGCCTCAGCAAAATAACATAACATTATGATTAAAATGCTTTAGAAAGGTGTATATACAATTTTAAACAAGTTGAAAACAATGAGATGAAACCAAAGTATAGGGAATAGAGTACCAAAGCATAGAACGTCACAAAACGGGGGTGTTTATAATGGAATTTTTCTCCTATACCTTGAATTCCGTCTATGCCCGTTTGTTTACACATCATATTTTCCCAAATAACTTTCAATAATATTGAAAACCTGTATCATAAAGTTATTTTACCTTTTTTCAAGCTAATTTTATTTCCCTTAATAAATATTTCAATATAAAATAAAGTAGTTCAAACCTCCTATACCTGGGGTGCCTTGACCCGTTATTTTCTCGTGAATAAAATCCATCATTTTTCAAATTTCTTATGTATTACACTTAAGTGTCAATTTTATTTTGATAACTGATTGTATAACGAATAAAATGATACATTAAACGTTCTTCTAAATTCAATGTTTAAAAAATAAAAGAATCATTTTATAAAAAGTGGATCAACACTCCCTATCGTCTCTCCTATTTCATTTCATCGAGACTGGATTCGCTTTCATTTCGTGTTTGCCCAGAGTTGGTGGCTCTTGAAAATATTTCCTCGTGTACTGTTTATTCAGCCTTTCCAACAGATAAGACTTAGAAGTGGTGAGTTGGATATCGTCCAGATAGCTCAGTGAAAAAACATTGGTGCGTAATGTCAATGACGCAGATTCGAATCTAGACTTTTACGCTTTTTCAGTCTATCGCTTTTATGCCTCTTAGCGAAGTTGAATAAAAAAATTCAGAAATAAAACAGTTAAAATATTATTTTTAATTATGGCTTTACATTAAATAACAATTAAAACATATATAAGATATCAAAATGTGAAACAGAAATCTGGATCTATAATCACACGAATTAAATTTTTGAATTGAAAAAAAAAAGAAAAGAAAACTAGTAAGCTCTTATTTATATAAACAACAAACCAAAATTGATTCAAAGGGGATTGCAGATTCATCAAAAGGGATTACCAGTGAAGAAAGGGGGTCTCAAGATCCCCCTTTTACTTTCCATCTTCTGTGTTGGATTATCCATATAGCTAAAAATAACTCTGAATACTATGAATATTTATTACAATATACGCAATATTTATACAGAAAAAAAAATCTTAAAATGTCAATGCGTGTAATCGCATTTAGCGTTACAATTCATGAGAGTTAAATCTCCTGAAATTAACTTGGAATCTTACTTACTGCAACACTGTAGTATGAAAGAAAGAAATTGGTAACTAAATGCTCTAAAATATAGATTATAAATTAAACACATGTACGTGAGTAACTTTCTTGCATTATTGACAGTGGCAACACCTGACCAAAAACATTTCTTTTACTGCGATTTATTTTAATTTCAAAACACCGCACACTTTCAATTTTTACATAATCAAATAGAAGATTTTTTTTTCTTTTCAAATGCAATTTTTATGAAAACTGTATTTCAGTTTACTATTTTTATTGCTATTATCATCATTATTATTATTGTTATTATTATCTACGCACTAAGAGTTATAATAACAGAAACAAGCTATTCCCGTATCTTTTGACCGTATAAACAGGTCAATCCGAAATCTCAGAATATATGTTGGCATTTGCTATTTGGTGCTTCTTAAAAAATACACAGTGACCACGGCATGACTAACATTCTTCTTCACTATCAGTTAGTTCTCTTACTATCTCGCCGTCTTCTTTCTTCCAATAAAAAAAAAACCTCTCTTCAAGAGGAAACCCGAGTGTTATTGTTCACCGCTCGTCTAGTGACAGGTCATCACAAAAGATTATTTTTTGGTCATCAACTTACCAACCATCGTTATACACACTTCTATTAAACGACCCACATTCTAGCAGACAATAATATTTTCTTCTGGAAGTTCCCTTCATACTTTTGAGGATACGAACTGACCAACCTTCTAACTGTTATCAGTATCAACTTCTTTTCTTGTGGTGACGCGGTGTTTTTGATCTTTAATGACTTTACAAGGAAAGGAGCTGATGTCCTGAAAAACAGGAGCCTTTCCCTTAAGTAGGGTTGAGCTCTTTATTGCCTGACCCATTGAGTCCTGAACAAAAGATTTCGTAGAAAATTGTAGAAGGATGGCAAAACAAGCATGTGGCTGTATCTTTACCCCTTTTTATTTCGTAGATACGAAAGCGTATCTGTAACTCAAGTACATTGATAATGATATAAATATAAATACAAAACATAAAGAAAATAAAATTAATTAAACCGTAATTGACATTACGGTTGATTGCAGTACGCTTAATTGACATTAAGCGTACGTTTTTAGAACATCAGAGACCTGACATATTTAATCTAAAACTGTTTGAATGTCGGTTTTGTAAGGATGATATAAATAATTAATTTGAACGATTAATTTTTCTCATAAATGTTTCATTAACTATTGATAATTGCAATTTTTTCAATATTTGACAATAACTACTTGATTCCTCTTCATAATTTTTCAACTGCTAAGTCATTGCAAACATAGTCTTCTCTATACCACCTATGGCACTTTTTTTCCGCTTTGAACATTACCGGGCACTGCCAGAAACAGATTCGTCTATTCAGTATAAACACTATTTCAGCCCCAGATTTATGATACATTCCGCCCAGGCCACAATGTAACTTCTGGCTGTGTAATATGATAACCGTTTTCACGGCTAGGCACGACCTGACTCTTGAAAAGGACCTCTCGGACCTCCATAATAGCTTGGAAGGGGAGACCTCGACATGGAAAGGCCCATAACAATCATTCGGATTTTATGCCTGCAGTCGGTGGCTGCTAGTTAATTTGAAATATTATATAAGAGTACGGTAGGGAGTTGCGAATGTATATCGGATATGTTTTTATGACACAATTTGGGGGAGCATCAAACTGGAATGGGAGATTCACATCAAAAAGAAGCTAGGCATTATTAGGATTAGGATACTATAAATATGTCCGGAAACATTAAACATTTTAATACTTTTACATCTTTTTTAGATTACAAAATTAAATTCTAAGTAATGAGAACAGGAACTTTATGTGTCGTGTGTATAGTTTGTTTGCCTAATCGAAATTAAACTTTTATTCTTTTATTACACAAGAGTTGTCATTTAGACTCTAATTAACACCAGTAATTACGCAGGTAATTACACATGTATGTCCAAACCACCCGTGTTTTTCTGGATTAAAATCTCGGCTAATTACTGATGATCAGTTGTCATTATCAACAATGCTATTATACTTCTGCTACAATAGGTACCTCCAGCGTTTGTCAATATTTTTGTTGATTACTCAAAAATCCAAATTTGTGTGTAAAGGGAAAATCGGCTTTTCTCGAAAACTGTGTGGCCTAGGGTAATCGCTATAGTGTTCCTGCAAGGTTTAAATTAATGTCTACTATCTCTAATTTTTTCATAAATTTAATTTCAGTAGATTCAGAAATAGATTGGGGGAGGGGGCATATTTTAAACTATATTTTCGACGATATCTCCGAAGATATACTACCTAAAATTAAAAGAAATGTATTTTTGTGTTTCGCTTTACGAAAGCTTTCATACAGTACCCAACAAAGAATTTTTTTTTTCAAAGTAACTCAATTAGCCCTTCTATCCTTGAGTTCTAAATATATTTATGAACGTTTAATAATCTGAAAATATGCGGGTCAAAAGTCTTTATTACTTCTCCTAATTTAACTTTCTATACGTTCCATAGTTTACTAGTAAAATGGGTGTGACGGGCAGACAAACACAGGAGTGAGCTTATAAAAGGTACCATTTTTACTTCTTAAGACTAAAATTTGGAAAAATATCCGATTTTTTTTTTTTTTCTGTGCAGCCTGTGTATGATTTACAGATTTATTTGTATATTAAATAGTATGCTGCTAAAAGTAATTTCGGTTAAACGAATATCACAATGGAATAAATTCCATTCAGCAGTTTCCGTGAATAAATGGAAATGTTTTTGAAAAGTTTTGGTGCAGACATGTATATGATCTATAAAATTTATGCACACCAAGTATTACTTTAAAAGGAAAATTCATTATAAAAACAACATATAACACATATGAAAATGAGTTTCTGCTATTATAATCAAAGATCGGGAAAATATAAGATTTTTTTTTATGCGCAAACATATATTTTATGTCATTTTTATAACAATTTTAATATATTTTACGCGAGTTAGATCACGGGCATATGACAAACAGACAAATCGAAGGCATAAACACTTTTCGTCTATATTGGAAATAGTTAAAAATTATTCATTATATCTGGATTTGTTTGTATTTTTAAAAATCATGATTCAAATAGTAAAACGTAATAAATATTCATCAAAATTAAGTAATATTTCCCGATTGACATGTTCTATACTATCTGATAACGATGTTTTATTATTATTATTATTATTATTATTATTATTATTATTATTATTATTTTAATGAAATTAATAAATACTCTATTACTGCAAATAAATCAGAAATATTCTGCCAATTCATAAGATTTCGTTCAGAATGCGTATAATTTTCATTAAACGCTATTATTAAATGGAGTTGAGTACTTCATTCTCGCCAAAACTGAAGCAATTTCTAAAATTCGAAGTTATTAAGGCCGTTTTGCTTTTTGTACTTCCTTCCAGGGAAACTTTTAACATATCCTCTCCTGCTTCCCTCACTCATAAACTTTAACCGAATAATCAAAGGGTTGAGAAGTCTGATTCTCTTGATCTTTTGCCGCGGAACACGAAGGTTGGAAATAATGCCATCCCTTTGTTTTTGAACATTTTTATGATTTCGAGCGATGGCAACGTGACTAGATTATGAAAACGTGTCAGACGAGCTTCCAGAGTACGAAAAGATCGAACGAATAAATTGTTTGAAAATATAAATGGCAGTAATGCGATACCATTGAAAAGGTTGTTTAAGATACGAACATTAAGAATGAAAAATCGTTATTTGCATGAAATGATGAATCCCAAATGAAATTTAAGTATTTTTATGAACAACAGAATGTAAATATAGTTTTACTCAGCAAATTGATTTTGCCTTAGAATGTAATCGTAGTATGCAAAACTAGTTTCTGCCTAAAGATGCTAATTTATGATATAAACAGTTCTCTTGAAAAATGCATTTAAGCTTCAAAGTTTACCTATTTTATACCTGGCAATGTTGTACCTATTTATGTTTAAGGCTATTCTTAAATCAAAAAGGTCAGATTTATGACATAAGATTTAATTTATTTTTGTTCAGAAATGCACAAACTAGCAGATGTTGGTGTTCAGAAATTGCCTAATAGCACTCATTTTCCCGGTTTTTTTTACAAACACAATAGATTTTTCGGAAAATTGTACCAAATTGAGCATTTTGAAGAGAATTTCCACGCGAAAGAAAAATAACCACTCAAACTGGGGTGAAAAACGTGTCTGTCACATGCTCGAATTCGTTTATAACTCAATAGATAATTTATTGATCAAAAAATGAAAAATTCAGTTCGATTTCAAATGGTTTCCATGGTCAGGCCTTCTAATTTTATATCTTTCTGTTAAAAAACGAATTTGTAAATGTGTCAAAATGTTTTACGTTTGTTGAGCAGAGCAGTTGAGAACAGCGTTATTAACACCTTCGTGACGGGAGCCTTTTACGAAATTTCTAATGTTTTGTCACCGGTTTTTAAAAACAGAAATTTGTGTTTTATTAAATCGAGAAAATGCTCTAAATAAATAAGGCAAAACTTACAGTAAAATTTTATTGGTGGGGATAAACAAGAATTTTTAATCTTTTTTTTTTTTTTTTTTTTTTTGCGGCACGTATACGTGTCGCTCGTCCCTAAGAGATTAAAAATGTGTCAAGGAAGTTTCGCGCTTGTTGAGCAATGCACTAGCGCGAGGTGGAAAATCTGAAAAGTTAAGAATCTCTTTTCTTCATTATATTCAAAAACTCGAATATTTTCTCCTTAGCCATCAAAGTATACAACTCCAGAACATTTAGGGTAAAATATCCAGTGTTTGATAATTTTGAACAAAATTACTAATTCTAAGATTTACAGACCATATAGTCATTTATTCTACATTCCATGTGATAGTTCATGCCTTTACCTTCATATGCATCTAAGTTTTGTTCTTCTTTTTTGAGAGATTATTTTGGAATTAAGCTGCTAAAAAGTTAGTCTGGAGTTTTGCGGTCACTTACAGTTAATTGTTATAAGAAATCTGAGAGGTAAGTTTTCTTATATCTGTTTTTATCTTTGATATTTTAATAACTGAGTAATAATGGGACATACTATTGTTTAAAACTTTAGTTATTTTTTCTTATGGTCCAAATTTTTGCTTTCTAACCCTAACCTTAAAGCAGAGAGGGCACTTTCGATTACTGGCTTTGAAAACTTTCAATTTTTCTAATGTTTGATAACTATTATGAAACACTGGTTTATGAATCTTCCAGTATGATTGAGATCTTTAATTTTACTGTTAAAATAAAAGAATTTTGCAGCTTATGAAGTATTACATAGAATAACTTAATTTTATGTTTCTTGATAGACCTGTCAGGGCTGTTTACCATAGAAAAGTTTCTGATATCACGAATTTGCTAAATTGTCTTCAGGTACTAATAAGGGAAAATGTTTTCTTAATTATAAAGAATTACTTTTTTTTTTTGGCCTGGAACACCAACAAAAAGTAAAAAGGTGACCAAGAAAAATCAGTTGTTTTAATAATTAATAAACAGAAATATTTCGATTTATTAATCTAATTATTAATCTTTTTCTTTAGATCCGTTTATTAATCTAATTAATCTTTTTCTTTAAGTTCCATTTGACTGTGTAATCTAAGTATAATATTTATTAACTTTTTAAATGGCTATTTTAACCCCTTAACTGCCGAAACTTTAAGAAAAGAATCTTTAACATTTTTGCTAAAAAAAATTGCCACCACAAATTTTGGAAAATGATCTTCCCTTTATTTAATGGTAAAAGTTTCTTTTTGGTAATAAAGTAAAATTTTAAATAATAAAGCAAAAAACACAAAAAAGTGGTTGTTGGAAAATTAATTTCAGAAATATGCATTTATTTGAGCAAGACGTATATATACGCCCGCGGCAGTTAAGGGGTTAAAAGAAAATATCTGATGATTAACAGATATTAAAATACCTATCAAATACTGGATACAGCATATCAAACATTGGGTACAACATATCAAAAACTAGGTACATTGATATGACATTTTAAATATGTATTTTTTTTTCTTTTCTTTTTTTTAACCAGTACAATTTTGAAAAGATAACATTTTAAGGTGTGTATTTCACCAATCCCTGATTTTCTAAGATGAAGGGCAAGGTTAGCATTAAATACTAAAGTATTTCTACTTAAGTTATCAAACACAGAGTACTTTACCCTATCTCGTATTCTTACTCATTTAACCTCTTTTCGCATCCCGATCACGTTACCGTCGTGAAAACTATAAAATTGCCTGAAAACAAACAAATTCGATTACCTGCTTCAATTCCGTAATAAAGATCGATAAATGATGCCAACGAAAACCCATTTAAACCACTATTTTTTTTTTTTTTTTTTTTTTTTTTTGCGGGTAAAAGGTTTGGAGGAAAGGTCTCGAAGAAAATATAGGCGATGGAGAAAATTCAGGAGCATGGAAGAATTTAGAAAAAATGTGATTTGCAACTATCAAATGTTAAATTATTCCTGCATAAAAAAGTGGTAACTAAGTTGCCAAATGATGAAAGAAGTAAAAAATATCTTAAAATAATTTTTAAATCATGTACAAATCTTTTGAAATTTTTTCTCCCAATGAAAAAACTAATCATTGGGAGCCGCCGTAATACTTACACATCATGGATATGCATAGTATAAAATATGAAAATAAACCTTGTGTAAACTAATTATAAAATGCATCGCCATTCCAAAATAAAATTTTAACATGTATTTAAATACTTTTAACACATAGTAATGATCTATTAATTAATTGCTGATGAACCAATTTTGACAAATTATATAAAATGCTAAACTACTCAAGTAGTACCGAATTGCGTAAAAGAAACATCCTTATAACTCCAAAAATAATAATCATATTAACTAACAGTTTACTGCATCGGATTAAGAGTCTCATATCCATTTAAAATATATCTTTGAATTGAAATACAAGGTCATAAAAATTCGAAGAGTGTAGAAAATAGGATTACAAATACCTCGGAAACTAACCATGTGAATGACTTCATTCTTTGTGCAAAATTTGTGTTATTTTATTGTCTTTTATATTCAGTTCTTAAAATTAAAAAAATCGAAAATTTTAATATACCTTTCATCAGAATAAATATTTCGAGAATCCGGAAAAAATAGTTCGGGATAATCAAGGTTACTAAGTTAAGCGTTTACAGACCGACACACAGATAGACGGAAGGATAAACAAACAGACGGACGGCATTTTTTTTTTTTTTTTTTTTTCTAAGAATTTTCAGTTTCTGAAACGTTTCAAACATTTTCGATTTTCAAAAAGATTGCAAGACTCATCCTACACTGCGTATGATGGGTAAATAATAAATAAATAAAAAGCTACAACAACAAAAAAGTATTCTGATACAGCAAGCATTATTAAAATCTTGTTGTATAGTGAATCAATCAATACATCAGAAACACACAATTTTATTGGCAGTAATGACGCTACATTTCTTTTTTGTCGCTTAAAGTATATTTAATGCTACTTTTTATGGTAAAACCTAAAATGTGATACTAACATGGTTTATGTAAAGATATTTTAAGAATAAAATCGCTCACAAAATATATTTAAATTCCTAAAATACTATAAAACAAGTTAGGAATTGGACGTCAAGCGTATCAAATGAGGTGATTCGTACTATAACAAAGTTTTGAAAATATTCAGATCTTGGCGTAATAGTATGCAGTATGGTAGTAGAAATCTTTTATGTTTCCTCGTAAATACTGTATGCTATTATGCAGGAAGTAGCTTGTAGTAAATCTCAGCAACGTGTATCAATTTCTTTAGATGTGAAATAGTTCAATAAAATTAAAACGCGCCCCAAACAGTATTTCCCCCTATACCAATATGTAATGGAATACATTTGTGTTGCCCTGTAACTTAATAATAAATAAGCTTTGCAAAACACAGATTGCACTGAATGTATATTTTACTGTACAGTGTGTCCACTCTCAACGGTGGCCAATTTCTAAACCGTTAGTCATAGACATATAGTTCCAATTTCAAAAATGTTTTAAAAAGGTAAAGAAGTATTTTTAAGTGATTTAGGTAAAAAAAAAAAAAATATGGTTCTTCTCTGTTATCCCGTCGACCAATTTCGCCAAATTATACAAATCGCCAAACTCATAAGCCAAATTAAACATATTGACATAATTTTCATTTCAAATAACGAAAAAACAAATAATTAGTGGAATATTAATAAAAATACAAATAAAAAGTCGAAATAGAATTGCTTAATGGCGATTTAAACACATGTATCTTATTTAATGTCACTGAATGCGACATATCACGATCATCCATAATTGGCATTTAATCTTATAATTTGGCGAAGAATTTAACGGGATAACGGGTCGATGGGATAACCTAGTAGTACCAAAAATATATTAAAAAATTCCGTAAATTAAATTTTGATACGGTCTCCCGGTCCTATAAGTGATATTTAGTAAATTTTTACCATTACTCTAACAGCTTAGACCAAAAAAAAAGTCCCACTCCTCTGCGATTAAAACTGACCGAGTATTAAGAAGTGTTTCTTAACAAATAAATACTTTCATAGCCATAACAAATTAATTTTTCATGTAATCATGTTTTCATTGGTTGAATTTGATCTAACCAATCACAATTCTTCAGTTTGTTCATTATTTTAGATGTATGTTTATTTTGTATACTGAGTTTAAGTAACGCCGAATTTGGCTTGTACACTGTAAAAAAAAATCTGTAAAGGTACTAAACATTTTCTAGGAAACTGGGATTCCAAGAACTTTTCATGTAACGATAACAGGAAAAATCCATGTAACCGATTCTAAAACTTGAGTTTTTGTTGTTACTGTTACAGGAAAAGTTCTTGGAATCCCAGTTTCCTAGATAAAGTATAGTACCTTTACAGATTTTTTTTTACAGTGTATGAGCAACATAAAGTATTGATAATTTATTGCCGGAATTGAGAGAAGTACTTCAAAATATAGATATTTTATGTTGTGCATACATTCCGAATTCAACCTTTTTAAATCTAATTTGCACTTTTTTATTACCACGCTTTTATTAACTTCACCTGTATGTTTGTGAGTTTGTGAGTTTGTAACTCTCCTTATTTTATGTATGTTCACCGATTACTCCGAAACCATGCAACCGATTAACTTGGTTTTGGTGTTAAATGAAAGACGATGCTCTCGAATTGGTACCACTTCAGTTTCATCGAAATTGGTTCAGTACTTTTTTAGTAATTAGGCAAAAACTAATAAAATTAGTGATTTTTCGCTAATTAAAAGTGTTGAATACGTTCACTGAATGGAGTGTAGGCAGCATGGCCGAGCGGTCTAAGGCGCCAGATTGAAGCTCTGTTTTTCGGAAGAGATTGTGGGTTCGAACCCCACTCCTGACATTATTTACATTTATGTAAAATTAAAAAAAAAAAAAAAATCCGTATTACAATTTTTATTTTTAACCGGCTTCAGAAAAGGAGGAGGAAGTTATCAATTCGACGCGTATGTATTTTTTTTCTATGAATGTTCACCAATTACTCTGAAACTATCCAACCGATTAATTTGGTTTTTGTGTTAAATATAAATATAGTTTAAAAAAACTAAAAACCACGCTTTTAAAGTAATCAAACTAAAAAGTGAAAAATAAATATAGTTTAAAAAAAAAACTAAAAAACACGCTTTTTAAGTATATCAAACTAAAAAGTGAAAAATAATTCGTACTATAAGCTGAAAACGAAAATAGATGAAAAATACTATATTACTATAAAATCATTGTTATTATAGAAATCAATTAATAAGCAATAAATAAAATTATCGTGGAAAAAAAGCGTGGGGTGCTTCTTAAGAACTGATAGATGGAGCATGGTAGATGGAGCACCCCACGCTTTTTTTCCACGATAATTTTATTTATTGCTTATTAATTGATTTCTACAATAACAATGATTTTATAGTAATATAGTATTTTTCATCTATTTTCGTTTTCAGCTTATAGTACGAATTATTTTTCACTTTTTAGTTTGATATACTTAAAAAGCGTGTTTTTTAGTTTTTGTAAACTATATTTATTCATACCATGCGAAATTCTTCTTGCATATTTTTCTCGATTGTATCCAATTTTTGTGTAACAAGAGGGGGGGGGGGATTGTTTAGTGAAATGCACGTGAATTCAACTGATATGAGCCGCTTTTTGGAATAATATTCGTAAGAATTGGTAAGTTTCTGGGCATGTTGAATTTAGAAAATTTTTCTTGAATGAAGAGGGCCCTGAAATGACATTGTGCTTCCCATAACTTCAGATATTAATCAGGTTCTAGTCGTAGTACATTTTTGCAGGTAAGCGGAAATATCCGTCTTTAGTACGCGTCTGTTTTGATTTTATATTGATAAACAAAAGACCGGTCTACCCCAGGCCTAGTATAGTAATCTTAAATGTATCTAAAATCGTTGTTCAATGACTTTAGATTTTTAAAGAAATGTAATGTTGGGGTCCCATCACTTTCTGCAGCGTACACTCTTGAATTTGTATGATTTCATATTTTTGAATGAAAATCTTTCCATTCTAGCCAAGTAGTTCTTGTTATAGTGATTTCAGGTATAACTTCTGACGCTTAGCAATAGTAAATTTTCAATTCTCACAAAAAGTTCTAAAAACAAGGTGTGATCGCAGATCGCACAGAAGGTTTTGTTTAATATTTCGTTCAAAACAACTTATCTTTTAATTAATAAATACAAACTGCTAATTTATAATTATTAAATTCTTACATAGATGATATCACCAAGTAATTTTATCTAAAAATAATTATAAAAGAAAGTTATGTGTTAAATTAAATTAAAAATATTCAAATCAAATTAAAAATATTCAAATCAAATTAAAAACATTCAAATCAAATTATTTAAATAAAATCCAAAATTCCAAGTTTTTTAAAAATAAAAAAGGACATATAAATAAAATTTTAAATTTTTAAAAACTTTTAAAACTAAATTAAAAATGCTGACTTATTAAAAGATCACAATAGTTTTTAAAATAATAGGAAAATTGAATTCCAAAAAATATTATGAATGTCAGATGAACGAAACCCACCCTTAAATGATAAAAAAATACGAAATTTCTTTTAATTAAATCCATCTTAATGTAAAAACTTCAATTTCCAGTACCGCATTTTAACTAAGAACTTTCTGTTTACAAGTGAGAAGCTTTATCTCCAATCTGTGATGTCTACACGCAAAGCTTTCAAATTAAACCTTTATCTACCGAATTATGAAGTCATGAAAATTTCACATTATGAAACATTTTTCATAAATTGTTCAAACTAAATTAAAAAATTTACATAATCATTTAATAAATGTTTGAAGGATTGAAAGATTTAAAAGGATTAATTAAAGTTGAATTTACAAGGATATTGTGCCACTCATATCGTTTATTTTAAATTGTTTTCTTAGTATTTTGTAGAATTATAAAATGTACAAATATGATGTTCTTACAGTATAAATATAAAAATATTTCCTGATTGAAGATTCCCCATCCCCCTCTCTCAGCGCCAAGAAAGCTGAAAAGACACAAAGGCAAGAAAAATTATCCTTTTAAAAATATTTTTGTTTTGTGTAACTAATAATGCTTTTGGAACAAAATAAAGTAAACGTATCTGTAACTCATTCTAAACAGTATTACAATTAATCGACGTATTAAAATAATTTTGTAATTAATAATTTTACTTAGTACCATCGGTAGATAAAGGATTAAGGTTATCTTTTAAAATTTAAATGGCAAAAATGAGTGGATAATATTGAAAAAATTGATTTAATTAAAATAATAGACTTTTTCAGAATTTTATGATTTGTCGTGTGACCTGAGGTATTCAGCTGTAAGAATACAAAATATGATGTCTCTGACATAAACAGTTTTTCTGTATGGATTCTATGACGGACAAACTGGCAGAGGACAGAGACGAATAGGGTTTCGTCAGATAAACGAAATCCTAAAAACAACCGAGTAATATGAATAGCCCGATAAAAAAATTTGAAATAAAAATGTCTCATATCGCTAATTCATTTCAGCTCTAAAGAAATTAATCATTATTTTAGTTAAATATGGATCACTTTAATATATTTCCGCAGAGAATGATTTACAGCAGTTAAATAACAATTGCCAAAAGCAATGCGTATGAAATATCGCCAATTAAGTTTCAACACTTAACCATTTTTGTGATGAAAATCATGTTTTCATTCTTTTTACTACAAAATCATACAAAATACAGATGGGATTTATCCTCTTATTCAACCAGTGATTTCTGAATTTCGATAACAAATTTTCTAGCAATTCTTTTGTAATCGTTTTCCACCGTTCTATCAATTTATCCTTCCGAACAGTTTAGACACAAAGTCCCTAAGCACTTAGGAACTCTTCCGAGATGTTTTCAGAATCCAGTCACGTTTCCACCGGTGGAAATCGTAAAAATCTCCGAAAACAAAGAGATTACATTATTTCCAACCTCCATGTACTTCGGCGAAAGATCAAGAGAACCCAACTTCTCAACCCTTTCATTATCCGGTTAAAGTTTGTAAGTGAGGGAGTCACAAGAGGATGCTTTAAAGTTTCTGGAAAAGGAAATATAAAAAGCAAAACGGCCCAAATAGCTTCGAATATTAAAGAATATAGTGGAAACTGTTTATAACGATGCTGAAGTGATTGTGAAAATTATGCTTTATAAGTAAGCTTCCATATGACCAAAATTTCTTAGCACATTAATAAGTTTATTTTTAAAATTATACATATCTTTGATAAACGAACACTATGGTTGTACATGTTTAAAATAATGCATAACAACAAAATGAATGCATAAAAGAAAAATCCATAGTAACAAAGGCTTAGTTATGTTAATGTTTTTAAAAATTTTAACTATACTAGTATTTTAAGTTGCATTATTCATTATTAGTTGTATTAGTTCATCCTAAACATCGTATGTATGACCTATTCTGACAATGATAACTTTCACTTTTGACACTTTGTTTCCTAGCGTTAAACGAACCCAGAAATGCATGATATATATATATATATAGGGTAAAATCCCCAGTAATTGGCACATTAAAAATTTTTCTTTGAACTTACTTCAATTTTCATTACTAAGAAATAAAATATTTACTCGCAAATATTTTTAAATCAAAGAATGGATATCTGTGCATCTATTTTGCCCACTAAATACAAAAATTTTCGAAAAATTTATAATAAAGTATTTTTTTAAAAATACATTTATAAAAAGTAGCTGTAATCACCAGTAATTGGCACCTAGAGCACCAATGTATGACACCTTGTGATCCAGTAATTGGCAAATGTTTATATTTAAAAAAAACTTTATATCTTGCATTCGGTTTAATCGCTTTAAATGAATTTACTGTAGATGAAGATGCCATATTTCAGGTTTTTGAGAGCAAAAAATCGGCATATTAGTCTGAAATGTGAACATTTTAAAACAATACAATATACAGTGGCTCACAAAAGTGTTCGTACACTTAGGATTTTCAATGAAAAAGGGCTCTATCTATTAATTAAAATTAATATTTTAGAATGGGTATTTAAGAGTAAGATCTATGACTCATTAATAATAAAACTACATACAATATTTTAAAAACATAGCAAACCTTTATTTTGAAAAAATCACTAATCAAAAAATAACAAAAAATTTACCTCACAAAAGTCTTCGTACACTTTAAAAAAATCGCTGTATATTTGTAAATATTGTAATACTTCGCTAAAGTTGTACTTAATAGGATATTATTTAGTACCACAAAAGTTTTTTAAACACCTGGGAATAGATTTAATTAGTGTTTTTGTAATTTCCGCATGAATGTTGATGCCTTCATCGATCATTGCTGTTTTTTACTTCGCTTTTTGTTTAAATGCTGTGTTTTCGTGTTCTAACTTCCAGTTATCTCCAAATATGTTTTACTGGGTTTAAATTCAGCAACTGAGGTGATGTTTTCAGAATTTGTGAACAATTATAAAGACGCTAGAGGCGAACGTTGAGAGCCATGTGCCTTGTATCATTAACCTGATAAAAAACAAAATTGAATCTGTTATACATATATTGGCCTGATAACTTTGAATTGCCTTTTAAAATATTGGAACAAAGATCGTGATTTATTATGCTATCAATATATACCAAATTACCTAATCCTGATGCTGATATGTACCCTTACACAAGGACAACTCCACTGACATGCTTAACTGTTCCAACAAAGTTCTTTGAATTAAATTCTTAATTTTTTTTTTCCATACTATTATGCACTCATTGGACCAAGAATGGCATACTAGATTTCATCTGTAAATAAATCATTATTTTAATACGATTGGGGTTTATTTATCATTGATTTTGCTAAAGAAAGCCTAAGCTTTCAGTTTTTCGCCCTAACAAAAATTTTTCTACGGGGGCAGAATAGGCAGAATACCTATATCAAGCAGCTTGACTTATCACTCGTCGAACAGTTTCAAATGAAAATGAACTAGAAGCTGTTTCATTAAATTCTGTAGCAACTTTTATAGAACTTAAACAGAGATTTTTTAAGACTTTTCTAATTGTAAGTATTTGATCCCATTGCGTTAACTTAAATTGGCGACCTTTTCATACCTAGTTTTCAATCCATTTTTTTCTACAAAGCCTTTTATCGCATACTTTACCGTAGAATGGAATAAATTAACTAATTTTGCAATATTTCGAATTGATTTACTACTATTATGACGAAAAATAACTAATTTCAAACGCTATTAGTCGTGACATTACGATTACAAACCACTTTTAATTAATAAATAGAATGTTACGGACCAATTCTGCAAAATATAAAGTCCAGCGATTTTTTAAATGTCAATATAATGCAAAAATAAAAATAAAACGACAAACAATATTTTTAATAATGAAATTATCCGAAAATGTTTCTGTGTACGAAGACTTTTGTGGCGTCTTCTTTCTGTGGCATCTTCCGTTTTCATTTTTAGATTTAAAGAAAAACCTCTTAATTTTAAACAAAAAGGTTGTGTGTTATTTAGAATAACTTGGAGAAAATGCAAAACATTTCTCGACTTCATATACGAATTTAATTTCAGGGAAATTTCTTTTTAGTACAAATTTTTAAAGTGTACGAACACTTTTGTGAGCCACTGTATTTATATTAATACCCAGTAATTGTCATGCTGCCCCAGTGATTGACATACAAAGCTTTAATGGATTCCAATTACTGATAATATTTTATATTTTCTAATAAAAACAACTGATAAATAAATTTAGTCTAAAACTTTAAAAGTACTGCAAAAATAAGTGGTTTAATCACAAATCTTGCGATTTCCTAGTAATTTGAATAGTTGCCAATTACTTGGAACTAGCATAATTGAAGCACCATTAATTGACATCTACCATTAATTCAGAAATCCAAATATTTGTGTCAAAAATACTTTTATACAATTAAAGTAACACTTTTCATCTAAACAAAACTGTTCTTGATTAAAATTTAAAATACATTATAAATCAGATAATAATGAATTGAAAAGCATGCCTTTCTTAAGCCAGAAAAGAAGTATTTGCAACAAAAATGGCTAATTTGAGAAAACCATAATTATTTCTCTTTCCTTGGCATTATTGTCATCTAGTAGCATAAATCAAAGTTATAATCTTTAAAGTAAATGAGTATATAACTGATATATATATGGTCTTACATTTTTAAAAAACTGGATATAAATCTTATTTTAGGACATGTTTTTAGGATGTGCCAATCATTGGTGCATGCCAATTACTGGGTATGTTACCCTATACTTTTGCAGTTTATTCTATCATAAGTGTTTGAATTAAAAGAATGTTTTACTTTAGACAGTCTATGAAGACTTGTCCAAGCTTGTCGATTCGTCACGGAAAAGAAGAATTATAATCTATCACTGAAAAAAAAAATCTACAGGACTTTTATTAATTTGTAGATTAGCAGTTAATTTTATTATTAAAATTTATTTAGCCATATTTTTGGCTGGTGAAGATGTTGCTACCGGGTGTTCCCAAAATGATTGATGAATGTTAAAATTTAATAACTTGCAAACGGTGTCAGATATTAAAAAAATTCTTGCGGAAGAATTGTGGATGATGTCAGAAGTTTTCCGTCAAGACTTCCCATTTTAGTTACAAATGGCTGGAATAGATGGTGCTGCAAGCAATAACCGCTAAATCTATGCTAATCGTTTTTTTTTTTTTTTTTTTTTTTTTTCTTTTTTCTCATGCGAAAAAAGAAACGAAATTGAAATGTATTGAATAGATTCCGAAGTACCAAAATTCGGTCCTGGAATGATCGATCACCAATCGCTGTCAGCTGAATCTATTGTTTGAAATTCTAACTAAAATCAAGAAGCAGAGTAAAAAAAAATCATGACATCATACATAACCGTCCTGCGAGATTTTTTTAAAATATTTGTCCCCGTTTGCAAGTTACTGAATTTTAAAATTCATTAGTCGTTTTTTGGGACACCCGGTATAGGATATATTTATTTACATCCTTCAAATTTGATCTATGAAAAACTGGCGAAAAATCTTTTATATGCTTTTATTATTTATTCCTATCACAATTTTTTTTTTCAGTTTTGGAAACTTTTTGCTTTTAGCTAGTTTAATAAGAGGACTTGTCCCCCATTAAAATTTGCATCACTAAAAAGAAAAATCCTAATCTTCACCGAAAAAATATATAGGATTTCTTTTCCAAATCAGTAGTTTTATAATTAGAATTCACTTAGCCACATTTTTAAGAAGTGAAGCTAATTGCTATAAAAACGTATTTATTTACATGTTTCAAAGTTTTGCAAATTATTCTGATTTTTGCTTTCGGTATGTCGCCTGCAAGCGGCAGCCAATCTTTGAGTGATATACTGTTTTTGCGAACAAATCCTATAGCTTTCCCTCCAATTAAAAGGAAATCGGTAGAGAAGGTTGACGTTTTTTCTTAAATTTTCGGATCAGTACATCAATATAATCAACATAAGCAAAGAGAAGATAACTTATTTCGACTACGAATAAAACTGAGGTAAGATACACTTGGCAAGAGGCATATTATGTACTTTCTAAAAGCGCAAAAAATCGCTATATTTCCTTCTTAAAACTTTGTGGTGCCTTTGTTGATTCAGGATCTTTTTTCTTTACAAAATTTGCTTTTGGCACCAATAATAAAGGGGGAAAAATCCTTATTTTAATTACAGCATTTTTAGGTGCATTCGTAATTATGTATAAATACCCATCACCTATAGTCTTCGTTTAGTCTGTCCGCATGTAACAGAGCAAAAATTACTCAATCGAATCATTTGAAATTTAAAATGTATAATTGTTGCATAATTTTGTCAAGTCATTTCAAATTTTATGAAAATTAAATGTGTACTTTAATTACAGGGACAAACAAAAGTATTCAGTTACATTACGCCCAATGGAAAAAAAATGTTTAAATGCATTTTAATGATGTTACATTCTTTCTAATAAAATTGATGTACATCGATGAAGTATATACTGAAATATACATTCTGTACGATCTGTGGTTCAAATTCAAAGAATATCTGTTATTAATTTACAGGGCCCCACAAAAGTGTTCCTTTGCATAATGGTATAGGGAGAAACAATGTTTGGGGTGCATTTTAATTATGTTAATCTACCTCACATTTTATGAAATTGATATACTACGTTGCTAGGGTTTACTAAAATTTCCTTCCTGTATAATAGAAAGCAGATAGTATTTACACGGACACACAAAAGATTTCGGCTACTAGATTGTATACAGTAGCCGAAGACTATTACACCAAGATCTAAATATTTTTGAAACTTTGTTATAGTACGAACGCACCTCATTTGTTACACTTGAGTTGCAAATTCCGATTTGTTAAAAATGTAATTGAAGGTAATTTATTTTAAAAAAGCGATGCCAAACAAATAAAATCTTCGTAACTGTCACCAGACCGCAAAGAAATAAGGATAGAACTATTGAGAACAACTCGGGCATTTGTGTCTAAAGGGTACAAGCGTAAAAATGTTGTTGAGGATAATTGAACAATCCCCCTAAGTAAGAAATACACAAATTGCTTCTATGAAGTATATCTTGACGATAGCAATATTCAGGTTGTCCAGCAAATAAGACCCTGATTTCAAAACTAAATTTCTCAAAAACGAAGATCGATAGAATTATGCGGTAAATGGTCTGTTTATTAGGTCAGGTGCAAAAATGTTACACAAAAGTTTCGATGAATATTTTGAGAAGTTTGGGCTCTGATTGCAAATAATACTTGACTTGCCATTTTTCTTGCTTTAGATTGCTTGTAGAGAACGAGTTTTTCGGCTTACAGCAGACCCGTAGCTAAGATTTTCTTTCGGGAGGGGCTCAATCTTGGAATTTTTTTTCATCTGATAGCAGTAATGAGCATAATTTTAAGCGTAAATAAAAATTGAACAAGGCTTAACGTACGATATAATTCTGCATAATATGACCATATATATGACCATATGAATGTTGACCATTCCAAAAATTGTTGTTTTTTTCGATTTCTATTACCTCTTTTGGTTTCTAAGATCTCGTCCAGCGTCTGTTTGAAAACCAAAAGTGTTTTTAGAGGAAAAAATTGCAAAGAAAATTAAAAAGCAGAAACTAACAACTTTTGCGATGAACCTCACGTATCTTTATGATATTTTCTTTAACTATTCAAATGCAAGCAAGTAATTTTAATGGATTTAAGATGCAGGATTAATATTAGCGTACATGTGTATTGCATTGCGGGAGTAGTGTCTTAAAATGATTAATATATCGATAAAACTAATTACACATATTTTTTTTTCAAAAAACAATAATAATAATAATAATAATTGTTACAAATTACAAGTAATAATAAAAATTATATTTATCTTTCACATTCTTTGATTACAAAAGTTATAAATGCGGTACTCTTGGTAAATTTACTAGTACAACAGAAGTAATATTCGAGATTTCTTCGTAGCTATGAGGCTGATTACTTTTAGAAAAATTATGTCCCAATGAATGAATATAATTGCAAGGCTGCTCTGTCTCTCATCAGTTTTTGGCAACTACACAGCCTAATCGTTCGGAGTTTGCCGTAATTCTTTAGAACTTGGGATTTAATTAATCCCAAGTTCTTATCCCAATCCCAATCCTTATATAATCCCAAGTTCTTATCCCGTAACCCAAGTTACGAGATAAGAACCCGTAACTTGGGTTACGAGCTAGGTTCTCCTTCAAAGACTCTCGTGAAGGGCACCCCACATCCCTTTGGCCCTATATTCCTCGTGTAGATAGCTAGTCTCATAAACAACACCGACAGTAGCCTCTCATCAGTAATAATGCTGCGAGGCAAAAATTAATTTAGCTCATTGTTGAAAAAGACTTTTTAGTCCTGGCTATTTTTATCGGAATGGTAGCCAAGATTGTCAGCAAGTGTTACATTGTATTGTAATGCATTGCATTACAGTATTCTAAAAATTTTAAGACATCTGTATTTCTATCAACATTACGAATTCTCACGCACCATACTTCATATTCAATTTTCACTTATGACATTAACGCCTTTTGTTCGAAATATTGAGAGAGATTCTCTAATTTCCTTGCTTATTCCGAAAAAAATATTCGAAAATCGGCTAAATTGTCTTCATTTGAAATGAATTTGTCATTCATATTTCATGAATTACACCCGAAAAAATGTCACGAGATTTTTCATGAAGATGATCTAACAATGGCTTCGTCATACTGAAAAGCTTGTCACAAACAAATAAGCTTGTGAAAAAAGCACTCTTTCCCGTTCAATGACTGGCAAGAAAGGTCTATATCTGTTGAAGAAATATTTCGTGTGTTTTTCGAAATATTTTCTAAGCTAATGCAAATTCATTCAAACAGCTTGACAAAAATTACCGTATATTCTTGACTTTCTACAATTCTTGAGTTTCAAATGTGGAGAAGTCATTTCCTTTGTTTTCTGGGGCAAATGATGAAACTGCTTGTTAAAGGACCAAATTTACCTTAAGGTGATTTCTAAAAGAATTGTTAGTTCATTAACTATTCCAAGAAAGATTTGGATGGCAAGAATCAGCATGTGTTTATGAACAATGTATGGTTCAAACTGTGGTTTATAAATTGGAGGTTGCTGATTTTGGGAAACTTCTGGCGAATTGTAGATTGGATCCTCCTAACATCTCCAACCTCTGTCATGCGCCAGTGTGATGCATTTAGATATATCATTACGTAGTTCATTACAACGTTGTATTATTGCTTCTGTTATATTTTCGGCGGACAAATCATATACTTGAATGAACCTAAAATAATTTCCCTTATTATTGGGTTTTGTGTATTTTATAAAAACTGATCCACATATCTAACTCAAAGGGCAAGCTATTCTGTATTTGAAATGTCCATAATTTCATCAGTATTCGACCTAAAACCGATCGCGTTATTACTTACCCATCATACGTAGTATAGGGTAAGTCTTGTAATCGTTTTGAAAATCGAAAATTTTTTTTTGACGGATTTACACGTTTTAGATAGTGGAGATTCCGAAAAACATATTTTTGGAAAAAAAAATTTGCCGTCTGTCTGTCTGTCTGTCTGTCTGTCTGTCAGTCTGTCTGTCTGTAAACGCTCTATCTCCCGAACAAATTGAGATAGAGACCTGAAATTTTGTATGTAGTTAGTATGTAAGAATGGGACGAACCCTATTTAATACCAGCAACCTCGATTATCCGGAACTATTTTTTTCGGACTCTCAAAAAATTCGTTCTGATGAAAGGTATATAAAAATTTTCGAATTTTTTTGTTCTAAGGCATGGCCGTAAAAGACAATAAAATAACACACATTTTGCATGTAGAACGAAGTCGATCGGATTATTAGTTGCCGAGATATTTGTAATCTTGTTTTCCACATTCTTCGATTTTTCAAGACCCTGTATTTCATTCAAATTTCAATTCAGAAGCATATTTTAATTGGAAATGAGACGCTTAATCCGAATCAGTTAATTGTTAGTTAATAGAATTATTATTTTTGGAGTTATAAGGATGTTTCTTTTACGCAGTTCGGTACTACTTGAGTAGTTTGGCGTTTTATATAATTTGTCGAAATTGGTACATCAGCAGTTCTTTAATAAAGCATTACTATGTATATTAACAATATTTAAATTTTGTTTATGAATTGCAATGCATTGTATAAATAGTTTCACATGTTTTATTTTCATATACATATCCATGATGGGTAAGTATTACGGTGGCCCCCAACGACTAGTTTATTTTGGTAATCAGTTTTTCAGCGTCTATATCCCAGCATATTTGAATTATTTCATTCTGAATGTCTGAGCTGAAGTAAGAAGTAGTACTTATAATGGCGTTTATAACATTTCAATTCCTCATCTCCAGGGTTTGCTATAAATCTTAAAACAGTTCTTAGCCTACCGTATTTTTTATTTGTTCTCCAGCGTTAGAGGACCGATATTACGATTACCTCTTAGTAGCATTTCTTGCTCTGCACAAAATAAGATTGTCAGAATGTTAGATGTTGACTCCATCCTCTAATTTTATTAATACTTCTAATGTCACTTCTGTTTCAAGTAGTTACACTAATGAATTTCAAGATATTTTAAAACGCTGAAGGATATAAAAGTAAATAATCTTCCATCCACTCAATTTTTAAAATGAGTAATAATAAATAATAATAATAATAATAATAATAATCTATATATATAAAAGGAATTCTGAGGATAATTGAGGCACAGATAGGCTCTCATCCTCTATACCTTTTATTTATAGAGATTTTACACAGCTTAGGTAAACGCAGAAGAAATATAAAACAGATAATGTATTTATCACAAAAAATCGTCTGCTAAGAAAATCTTTTTTCATTTTGAACTCTATAAATAAAAGGAATAAAGCAGAAGAAATATAAAACAGATAATGTATTTATCACAAAAAATCGTCTGCTAAGAAAATCTTTTTTCATTTTGAACTTCTATAAATAAAAGGACAGATAGGCTCTCAAACAGTGAATCGTCGAATATAATTGAAGAACAAATGGAAGAACAAATGGAAGAACAAATGGAAGAACAAATGGAAGAACAAATGGAAGAACAGATGGAAGAACAGAAAGAAGAACAGATGGAAGAACAAATGGAAGACCTCTTCATTAACAATAAAAAAAGATATGCAAACGAAACCCCAGAACACCGAGAAGAAAGACTGGCGAAGAAAAGAGAGCAGAATAGAAAAAGAAGAGAAAATGAGACTGAAGAAAAGAGAAGAGAAAGATTAAGTAAGCAAAGATTAATAAATCGAAAGATTCTCAGCGATGAGACTGAAGAAAAGAGAAGAGAAAGATTAAGTAAGCAAAGATTAATAAATCGAAAGATTCTCAGCGAAGAATCAGAAGAAAAGCGTCGAGAGCGATTGTCCAGAAATGATGAGTATAAGAAAAGAAAATTATATGAAGAGAACGAAGAACAGAGACTTCACAGATTGAATGAAAAGAAATGTTATGATTACAACAGAAAATACATCGTCGTTGGATCTTGTTACAACAGAGCCTTCTTGCTATTTTTTGATGAACCCGGGCAACGCCGGGCAGAACAGCTAGTAATAATAATAATAATAATAATAATAATAATAATAATAATAATAATAATAAGTGTGATCGAATATGACACAGAAGATTTCGTTTAATAGTCCTTTCTAATTACTTCATTCTTTACTTAATAAATCCAAATCTTTAATAATAATAATTATGAATCCTTAATCTTTGTCAATAATAACATAGACAGCAGCACCATTAAATTTAATTTCAAAATTATTACAATTTAATGATTTTTTAAATGAAATAAAAAATATTTAGGAATTGTAACCTCATGTCATTGTATATCTGTAAAGCACATTTAATTATATGTTTTAATTTTAGCCAAAAATACGAAACCCTTATATTGATATAAAAAAGTGCATCGATAAAATCTGTAGATGTAGCAGATGCTTTCAATGTATAAAATGAAATGTTAATGTTTTTCAATGTTATCAATTGATAATTTTATACAATCGACCTTCACTTTCTATTATTGGGTTATCCGTTCCTTTTTCACGAGCAAGGTTTATCCCATCTTATGGAGTAGTAAGCCGAATTTATCTTTTTAAAAGTCTTCATGACTTAATACAAGTAAAAAGTATGATATAGCTTAGATTCAAAATTTTATTTTATTGCCCAGGAAATTAATTTAAATTTGATTTTAAAAAAATACCGATTTAATTGGAACTTTAAAAAATGTACATTTTAAATAAGCAATCTACCATAACCAGAGTGTCCTAAAATTAAATAATAATAATAATAATAATAATAATGTTTTAAGAAACAAAAATAATAGCTATTCTGTCAAAAAAAAAAAAAAGTCTTAAAAGGAAGAAAAAATATGCTTGATAGACATTTACAGTCGACTCTCGTTAATCCGAAATCGGATAATTCGAATCTTCGCTTAATTCGAACTAAATATGAAGTCCCGAAATTTTCAATGGCAAAATAACGTTAAAATTTTTCATTAATTCGAACTCATTTTCTCTTGACTTCGTTTAATTCGAACTAACGAGAATTTCGATTTTTCATTTTTCTCTTCTTTCTCACAGATTTCAGATCATTTGAATAACTTTCTTTGATTATTGTGAAAATTGTTCCGAACAAGTAAACATATAATTTAATGCATTTGATATCCACTTTCTTAGTGCCCTGTCTCTCATTAGTGACGCTTCAATTTTTTCTTCCATTATGCTTGTTTCTAATCTTTTAATTAGTTTATGTATTTATACATTCTAATTTAATATTAAGTCATATTCTAATGATAACAGACGAAATAAATTTAAAAAAAACACTATAACATTAATTCCTTTGTAATAGTACCATATTAAGCATGTTTTCATTTCATATTTTCCATAATTCGAACCTCGGATAATTCGAACATTTCTTGTGGCCCCGACGAGTTCGAATTAGCAAAAGCCGAATGTATATGTTTTTTTTTTTTTTTTTTTTTTTTTTTTTTTTTTTTTTTTCCCTAAAAGCAAAAAAGCACAATTCGCACTTTTCTAAATAAACATCCCTGTTGACCTAAATCTTATCTTGCTAAAACAAAATTTACAAAAATAAATTTCACTCGCAAAGCCTCTACCTCAAACTATGTTTTCTACCAAAAGGGTAAAACCAACAAAAGGAACACTCCATTAATTAGGGAACTGGCAAAGTCTGGAATGGATAGAGTTTCCGAATTAACCTAAATTGCAATACCAAAAACTCTCCAGAGGGCTAAAAACTCGGGGGCATCAAAGGGTTTTGTGAGTTCCGTGCACTGATCTTCATTAGTGACTTGGGTTCGAGGTAATGCAATTCATTTGTTTTGTGGCAATTTTCTAGTTTTCCGCGGTGGCAACGTGACGTGGATGTGAAAAGATCGTGAGCTGAGTTGAAAGGAAAGAAGCTGCTGTTGTTCGGTAATTCAGAAAAGATGGAAATATCGTGTCTTCTGTTACTTTGAGATTAGCTGGAGTTTAAAAGCTCGCGCAGGTAATTTGATGGATTAAATAAGTTTTATATTGGCAGTAATGCAAGAAGCTGATACTGAAATACCTGGGAGAGATAAGTGATAATTATTTTGACAGAAAGCGGAATGATCTGTTTACAGATATTTTATTAGGCGTTTATGAGATGCGTTAAGGTTCATTAGAGAAGTTTTATTTTTAATATGATCTCTAATGATTAAGCAATTGTTGTTGGAATTTTTGATAAATAACATTTAATTTATTTATAATTATTTTTTTTTTTTAAATATCGTTTTGTACATAATTCAATTTTGCAATGGAATTGATATATTTTATTGTAAAAATAGTCAAGTAAATGTGCCATGTCTGTGGGCGAAGTAACGACCAGTTTAACCTTTTCCACTATTTCGCAAAATTTTTTTGAAGTACCTTAGATGAATATACTCTTACAAAATACTCTTATAGAATGCAATACGCAAAAAAAAAAACCAAATTATTTCAATCGCAATATTTATCTATCTATATATATACACATAAAAGAAATTGTCCTGCCTGACTCTTATGCAACGCACAACGCAGACAACTAAATTTATAGAAGAATGATAATTGCGGTGTAATCTGATAACATAAAGGTGCACTCAGAACGGAATTTTGAAAATTCCCTTCCTAAGAGAGTTAAAGGAGGGGTCGAAAATTAAAAAACATCTGTCCATATCGCAGCGGCCGTTTTAAGTAGTAGCGTGAAATTCCAGAAAATAAATATACTAAAAAAAATGTAATTTAACAAATTACAACGACCAGTTGAACAATGATATTTTTAAAGGCTAAAATTTTAGACTTATGAATAAATTCGATATTTAAAAATAATAATAAACATCATTTTTATGATAATCAAAACGTGGCTTACATAATAACAGAGTCATATATTACGCACACCATGGATTAAACATTATTATTCCTCGACCAGTCATAAACAAATTTTTTATGAAATTTCAGTTTTGCAATTTTCGGTACTGCAAATTTTTAAACTTCTAAACATCGCACATTTTCAACTTTTACACCATCGCATAAGGAAAAAATGTACTTTTAAATGCTATGTGCTTGAAAGCTCTGTTTCAATTTATTTTTGAGTTATTATTTTTTTTTTAAAGTTTTTAATACGTTTTTGTTATTTTGGCAACTTATTACTGGACATTAAACATGTACAGACAAGAAAACAAATAAATTCCGGACATCACAAGGATTCAGATATCTCTAGGCCGAAAAAAAACCCACAGTTCTCCAAATGATTAAAAAAATAACTAAACACATAATTCAGCTATTTTACGAATACCCCTCCCCTCTCGCCCAGGTTTACAAGGAACACATAATGGTCGAATTTATTAGAACATTTGGCATATCTCAGCAGTCATTTTAGGTAGGAGCGAGGAATTCAGGAGAACAATCTTATTCAAAAAATAAATAAACACTCTTTTCAGCAATTTTCGAAATCCCTCCTTTTAAGGAAATTAAAGAGAGGATCGAAATTTTAGAACATTTGGCCATATCCTAACAGCAGTTTTAGGCATGAGCGCGAAATTCAGGATGACAAAACTATTAAAAAATATTTAAATACTCACTGTATTTCAATGTTGAATTAAAAACGAATTTTCAAAAAAAATTATAATAGTTTCATATTCAATTATAAAATTTAAAAAGATCTATCTCTACTACAAAAAAGCAGTAGAGATAGATCTTTTTAAAATTTTTAATTGAATATGAAATTATTATTATTATTATTATTATTATTATTATTATTATTATTATTATTATTATTATATGAATTATTACTTTTATTGTTTATAAATATATTATTTTTTTTAAATATTAATATTTTTGCTCAATGTTTTTATTATTATTATTATCATTATTATGTATTACATAAGACTGCGTATGGGTTTTTAGATACATCTAATATTACATTTAATACAATTTTTTTACTCGTGTACATAGTGAAAAACGATGAAATCTAATACATATTCATACTTTTTTTACTTTTTTTTTTAGTAATGTAAAATTTGAAGGTTAATTCTATGCGCAGATTTATCATATATATAATAAAGAATCTATAATACAATAATCTATTTCGAGTCATCCAAGATTCGTAAAAAGTGTTCTTTTATTTTTAGAAAGCTTAGAAAACAATTTATTTTGGAAAATTAAAGAAGAATTTACAAAAATAAATTTGTATTAACTTGCCGTAATTTTTGAAAACGTTTCCAAGAAGTTTTTACAATGCATTAATCAGCTTTCTATAGCTGGAAAATCGGTTTTTCGGACTCTATTGGCAACATAATTGAATTTATGCGTGCAATTGTAACAAAACAATGTTAATTTTGATAGTAATGTTAATGCCGTTAACATTGTATTTTTGTCGGTTAAACATGTTCTCTGAATATTAAAATATTTACCTGCGAGTTGGTAGCATCCGAAAAAGTGATATTCAAATTCGAGAAAACTTTTTTTTTTTTTTTTTTTTTTTTTTTTTTTTTTTTTTGCATTATAGTAAGCTACCTAAAAACTTTTTTGAAAATGAGGGACAGCTAATAAAAAATTATTTTTACAAATTCCTTTTTAAATTTAGAAAATAAATAGTTTTCTAGGAATTTTAAAGATAAAGGAAACGTTCTTAGGAATTTCCGGTGAATTGCAGAAGGTTGTTGTATATTTTCGTTCTTTATTATAGTACATTTAATTTTTTTTAAATGTCATTTTTTACAGTTTATAAACGGATATAACTTATAAACGAGTGGATTGATATATATTTTTTAAATGTCTCTTCCTGAGTACAATAAAATTGTTATGATAATATTTGCCATCATGCCATAATACCATCATGATATCATTAATATGTAAAAAATACATGTTCGTCTTTCGATCTTTTTTTATGCCCAAATCGTCCATTGGTCATCAAATTAAGCAATAAATAGTTTTCTAGGAATTTTAAAGATAAAGAAAACGTTTTTAGGAATTTCCGGTGAATTGGAGGAGGTTGTTGTATATTTTCGTTCTTTATTATAGTACATTTAATTTTTTTTTAATGTCATTTTTTACAGTTTATAAACGGATATAATTTATAAACGAGTGGATTGATATATATTTTTTAAATGTCTCTTCCTGAGTACAATAAAATTGTTGTGATAATATTTGCCATCATGCCATAATACCATCATGATATCATTAATATGTAAAAAATATATGTTCGTCTTTCGATCTTTTCTTAATGCCCAAATCGTCCATTGGTCATCAAATTAAACAATAAATATGAAATTAGTTATTAATAGTGACAGTGGAGATTTAAAATGAATGTAAACTAAAGTCCTGCATAAAGCCAGGTAACCAAAATTGTCATTATAATGAAACAATTTATCTCTTTATAACATATCAAATTGAACCAAAAATTACACATAAAATTTTAAACGAAAACAATAAGAAAACTTAACACTTCAATGGTATATAAAGATCTAAAATACAAGAAATTGGACTCACTAATGGAGAATGTGTGAGGATGGAAGCGAATTTGAGATATTAAGAAGATATCATAAGCTGTGAATTAACTTCTAAAAAAAGCATATATTTTATAAAAAATAAATATATTTCTGCCCTCTGATGTAAAAAATAAAAAGCAATGCTGTAAAAGAATTTTTTAAACAAATTTTAGTCCTGCCCTAAGTATACTAGTTGCCATAAGTGTGAAATCTAAAGAAGAATTTTGAAGAATACAGTAATGAGCTCTGATTGGCAATTATGGAAAATGAAAGAAAAATATATGAAATAACTTAAAATTTATTAAAATATAGAATTAAAAAATATTTACAGGAAAGAGCTTAAAGTAAATAACTGAGTAAAAGTTGAATACAAGTATTGATTAAATTGATTATTTTAAAACAATTTATTGTTAAAAAAAAGTAAATGATTCATATTAAGAAATAGTAAAGTATTAAGAATAAGTTATTAAGTTAAGTATTTTAAGAAAGTATAATATAAACTTTTATTAAGTGTTACTCCAGGAGTTCCATAATCCTGAAATACATATTGGAGACATTAAACTGCAACAAATGAATATCACGAGGGGAAAAAAAAAAAAAAAAAAATTACATTTTCAGACAAATAAGGATTTTCAAACAGTATAAAATTATGGATATCTAAAACAGAAAAATCGAAATTATAAGATTGTGATCTCATAACTGAAATTACAAAACTCATAAATCAAAATTGAAAGACAAAACTATGCGCTTTTAACCAGTCCCTAACCACCGAGAAGCTCCATCTCTTAAAGTGGGAGGCTTTCGATCAAATTCTAAAAGTTCTTTAAGTATTTGAATATAAATTCTGACCTTTCTATAAACTATGTGTTTTATTATACTACTTCGTGACATCTGCCGTACAAGGCTCATTCGAAACTTCTGAGTGCTCTTTACTTTTCGATTCATAAAAGTTTAATGCTGTTTCATCGGTGACCAAATGCAGAAGGACGATTTAGAATTTCCGAGTGCTTCTTCTGTAGTTCACTTTCCGATAGAGGAGGGGAAGAAAAAAAAAACTGGAATTTTGTCGTATCTAATGAATGGGTTCGAAAATGACAAAATTTTATTTCGTCTCTTTAAGAGTGAACGGTTTGAATTTACTTAGCCACCCATTCAATTGTCGGCTGAACAAGTTCCTGATGGTGTTCAAGGTGAATTTTCTAGTTCTGAAATCCGATTCATTTTGTTGGAGATATTGTTTAATGAAATATTAATCGCGAAATTTTTGCGTCTGATGTGCAAACGTTCCCCAAAAGTTGTCGTCTGAACATCGCTTCCGTTTTATATTGACTTGACTGCATGATTCCCTTTTTTCTCCCCCGTTTTATGTTGCACAATGAAAACAAAGTCATAATAGTTCTAGATATTAGAAACCCACTGTTTTACCCTTTTCAGTATTCTTTCACTTGTTTCTAGAATGTAATTAAATTGTAATCTTTTATTTGACGACGCTATTGCTTTAGCATTTTCGAACAATTCTATAAATGCACTTTGAAAAGAATAAATGACTTTGATTTGTCACTCTCATCCTTCTAGCGCTGTGTATATCACTTTAATATTAATGTTTTCTGAAAAAAATTAATATTATTGTACAGCAGATTATTTTGAGGTTTCCTTTTGAAACCATGATAGTTCAAAACAAACAAATGTGGGAGATTAACACAAAATGTTTACCTTAAGCAGATATATTTAACCAGCGCACACTGACAAATTTTCACGAAATTCTGGCCTACACTCTGTTTTCTTTATATTTTCTGATTTTTTTAAATTAAAAATTAATAGTTAGAACAAAGAATCGCTTTACTATTAAAGATGAGTTCGGGCTCACTTTTCGGAGCCCCGACCTGCCCGAGCCCGAGGCCGCCCGAGCTCGATACATTCTGCGCCATCAGAGCCCGAACCCGATACTGAAAGTAGGTAAACAAATATATATACATATATATATAATACTTAAATAAGGTGGTCTGGTGTAATAACGCCAAGTGCTAATATTTTGCATAATTATGAAATAATCTGGTAAATGACACCCATGTGCTCTGCGCAGAAGGGTTTTGAGTCATATAAATCGCAAAAAACAGCTTCAAGTTAATTTGTTTCATTTTTAGGTCTTATTGATTTTAGAAGCAACTAAAATTAACGCTTGATCTAAAATTTGCGAGATACGTTTTGTGATGTGAAGACAATTTTTTTTTATCCGGAAATACCTTGTTAATTACATAAATTTGAAGTACATTTCATGGACTTTCAAACTGTTGTTGAAGATTTTGGATATCTTCTCGAGATAATTAGTAATTTAAAATGTACAACGCAAAATAACTATAACGGGGTAATAACGCCAATCCTTGGTATTAATATCCCGGTTGATTCCCTACAGTGGCCAAGCTACATTCTAAATACTGATTCAAATAAACACGGTTAAAACTGTGCAATGTTTCTAATAATTCTATTTAAGCGGTCCTTTTTAAGCAAAAAGAAGCTCACGGTCTGATATTCTTTTGCCTTATCCTCCCCCCCCCCCCACACACACACACACGCCACACCTTTATTTTTCTTACAATTTCACAATAAAATGAACATTTTCAATAGCTTAGAATGCAATTTGTCAATTTCTAAGTTTGTAGAGTTTGTATTTTTAGAATTGGGCAATCTACATGCAATTATTCCATATTATTTCATAGCTTTGTTTGAGCATTGGTCAAGAAATCACGCCATTACATTTTATGAATACATGTCTGTTAATTTTTTTTTATATATATATATATAGATATAGATAGTCAATGAGTTGCTGTATCAAATCATATATTTGTTTGAAAAATACAAACTAAAACTAAGCCGTGAAAATTGATAGAACCTTAACGTGGCGTTATTACCCCAGGGTACCTTATAATAATTGTTCTAAATGAAATATTTTTTAAACAACTTATTATATGAAAATAACTGTTAATGTGTTTCTGTAATGTTAATTACTATAAAAGATCTACATCTTAAATTGTAATTGATTCCTTCCTCAAAACAACTTTTTTTTATAATTCTCATGTTACTAAAACTCAAATTAAATAATAATAATGAAAAAATAATATTGTCTGAAAGATAAGATACCTTTAATATTGTTTCCAAATAAAATCAATGTTGTTTTTATATAAAAAAAAAAAAAAATTATTACGACTCGCATACGATACAAGTCTAAAATTTGCAAGCCTTAAACTAATGCTGGTTGACTTAAAAAAAATGTATATACATATATATTCATTTCCCACTAGATCCCTATAGGATACCATCGAATATCAGGATTTTTACAGAAAAATACCCATTTTTCTGTAAAAACATATGAATGGGAATATGAAATTATTATGAGAATTTTCTTAAAATTCTTACAAATCAAAACTGACCGCAACATTCTTCATGAATACTCAAAAACTCAGGCATTTGCGCATGCGTGAAGTTGAATCTATTAGCCCTTCCAGTTTGAGGAAAGTCGAAGCAAGTCTGGTTAGCTCAGTGGTTTAAGGGTGTTCTTAGCTCCCGCTCAAAAAACGCAAAACGTTTTGACACATTTACAAATTAATTTTTTAAGGGTGTTCTTAACTGCTTCGCTCAACAAGCGCAAAACGTTTTGACACATTTACAAATTCATTTTTTAACAGAAAGTTATAAAATTGGAATACCTGACTATGGAAGCGATTTCGAATCTAACTTAGTTTTCCATTTTATGATAATTAAATTACCTATCCAGTTCTAAGTTATTTCGATGATGAAATCACCCGTTTTTCTCTTGCTTTTCGACGGGAAATGTTCTCAAAAGTGTCAACTTTGAAGGCTTGTTATGAAAAATTTATTTATTTATTTTTTTTTTTTTAACAGAAAATTGAGTGCAATTAGACAGTTTCTGAATAATAACACCTGCTACTTTCATGTATTTCCGAACAAAAATAAATTAAAGCATGTATCACAAAGTTGCCCTTTTTTGATTTAAGAACACCCTTAACAGAAAGATAAAAAATTGGAATGCCTAACTATGGAAGCTATTTTGAATCGAACTTATTTTTCCATTTTATGATAATTAAATTACCTATACAGTTCTAAGGTATTTCGATCACGTGATCAACCTTTTTCTCCTGCTTTTCGACCGGTTTTTCTGCTTTCGTCGGGAAATGTGCTCAAAAAAGTCAACTTTGAAGGCTTGTTATGAAACATCTATCGTGTTTTTAAAAATACTGAAAAATGAGTGCAATTAGACAGTTTCTGAATAACAACACCTGCCATTTTCATGCATTTCCGAACAGAAATAAATTAAAGCACATGTCACAAAGTTGCTCTTTTTGATTTAAGAACACACTTAAGGCACGAATTTAAAGCTCTGAGCTTTTGTAGAGGACTCGGGATCGACTCCAACGCTCGGCAAAATAATTTATTTGAATAACGATACATTTTAATTATGTAAAATGCATCATTATTCAAATAAATTATTAATTACCCATCATACGTAGTATAGGGTAAGTCTTGCAATCGTTTTGAAAATCGAAAAAAAAATTTTGACGGATTTACACGTTTTAGATAGTGGAGATTCCGAAAAACATATTTTTAGAAAAAAAAAAAATTGCCGTCTGTCTGTCTGTAAACGCTCTATCTCCCGAACAAATTGAGATAGAGACTTGAAATTTTGTATGTAGTTAGTATGTAAGAATGGGACGAAGCCTATTTAATATCAGCAACCTCGATTATCCGGAACTATTTTTTTCGGACTCTCGAAACATTTGTTCTGATAAAAGGTAATAAAAATTTTCGAACTTTTTTGTTCTAAGGAATGGACGTAAAAGGCAATAAAATAACACACATTTTGCATATAAAACGAAGTTGATCGGATTATTAGTTGCCGAGATATTTGTAATCCTGTTTTCCACATTCTTCGATTTTTCATGACCCTGTATTTCATTCAAATTTCAATTCAGAGGTATATTTTAATTGGAAATGAGACGCTTAATCCGACGCAGTTAATTGTTAGTTAATAGAATGATTATTTTTGGAGTTATAAGGATGTTTCTTTTACGCAGTTCGGTACTACTTGAGTAGTTTGGCGTTTTATATAATTTGTCGAAATTGGTACATCAGCAGTTCTTTAATATAGCATTACTATGTATATTAACAATATTTAAATTTTGTTTATGAATTGCAATGCATTGTATAAATAGTTTTCACATATTTTATTTTCATATACATATCCATGATGGGTAAGTATTACGGTGGCACCCAACGACTAGTTTTGCTGAGTGTTGGTATCGATCTCGAGTCCTCTACAAAAGATCAGAGCTTTAAATTCGTGCCTTAAACCACTGAGCTAACCAGGCTTGCTTCGACTTTCCTCTAACTGGAATGACTAATAAATTCAACTTCATGCATGCGCAAATGCCTGAATTTTTGAGTTGATCTTAAAGAATTAGCCTACTGTTTTAATATATATGATGGGTCTGAAGAGGATAATCTGGTGCGGATTAGATTTTGGTGCAAATCAACCAGCCGCTACTATTGTTAGGAATTGATAAATTAAGTTATCTCAGTTTATTCACAGAAAATCGTTTGCATATTTGCAATTGTGATATTTAATTTATTTATAAGACGCGACTCGTTGCTATGGAAGCGAAGCTGTTTTTTCGTCTGCTTTGCTTTTTATATTTTTTATCTTACGAGATGAGTTAAAAGTTTAGATAAAAAAGTTGGCATCAATTTTTGATGGAATGTAAAAGAATTTTTTAGAGAGAATGTTTATATTTTTTGTTTTGTCGTGCGTGTCTTGAGTTTTATTGAAGAATTATGTTAATTTTATGAAAAGGCACGCAGAAATGCATAAAGGATCATCTTTCCAGTTTTTAGTATGATGATCAAAAATTATCAAGGTAAAAGCATTTATATTTTGTACATATTATACATTTTGTACATAGTATGTAAATAATTTGAATTCAATATTTCTTTATTCTATAATTCTAAGTATGTAATAAAATTTTTAAAAAGAAAATTCAAGAATATTTAGAAGAATTTTGAACCCAAATAAGTTTTGATTGTTTACAGAACAAATCTGGCGCCCCGAGCACGGACATTTGAATAATACTGTTGAGATATTGAATTGTTTTTATAGCGTATAGTGTTTTCATAAGCTGTGCATTACTACTTAATTTTTCTAAGATGAATAAGCTAAAGAAAAAGCGTACACCACTACGTTCGTCATTTACCAGAACTTTAAATGTTTTGAATGAAGAAATTAACAGCGAGTCATTAGATAAGGACAAAATTTTAGACGGTTTTAGTAAATTAGAAAATTTGATTCATGAAATTAAAGCTATTGATGAAGCTATAATTGAACTCATGTTAGATGATGATAAATGCGATGAAGAGGCTATTGAAAATGAAGTAGTGGAAAATGAAAGTTATTCAGATCAATTTATTACCATTAAGCGTAAAGTTAGCGAAGCATTGGGTACAAATAAACGTAATCAAGATGATAGTGAAAAAAGCACAGATCACGGTTATTCCAAATCAAAGCATTATAAATTACCTAAACTAAATATTAAGCCATTCGATTCGCAGTTAATAAATTATCTTTCATTTTGGTCTCAGTTTCAGAAAATTCATGAAGACATAGATTTGGATAATAGTGACAAATTTCAGTATCTTATCCAATCGGTAGAACCTGGAACCAGTGCCAGGCGCTTGTTAGAGAGCTATCCAATGACCGCAGTTAATTACCCCAAAGCTGTCGAGGCATTTCAAGAGCGTTTTGGAAATAAAGATTTACTAATAGAAGTGTACGTTAGAGAATTCCTAAAATTGATTGTAGCTAATGTACAGGCGCACGGCAAAGATAAACTTCCCTTATCAGATTTATTCACGAAAGTCGAGGCATATTTAAGATCGTTAGAATCAATGGGTTTAAGTTTAGAAAGCAATTCGGCGTGGCTCTATCCCATGATAGAATCTAGCTTATCGGAAGATGTATTAAAAGCATGGCAGCGATATAATATTTCAATCACATCAAACACTGTTAGTAATAATAATGCATTGTCAACAAAAGCAAATATAGTAAGTTTGATGGAATTTCTGAAACAAGAAGTTGCAAACGAGGAAAGATTCAAATTAGCCAAATCGAGTTTTATAGAGCTGGGCTTTAAAGACAAACCTAAAGAAAAGTTAAGAAAAGCAGAAAGTAAAATACCTACTGCGGCAGGGCTATTTAGCGCAAAAGAACGCCTTTGTTTATTTTGCAGTAAATCTCATGAAAGCAAGGACTGTGTTAGGGCTAGATCTCTTTCCTTTAATGAACGGAAGGCCAAAATTAAGAATAAAAATTGCTGTTTAAAATGTCTTCGTTTTGGTCACCACGCTAAAGTTTGCAAAGTTTTTATTCGTTGCCACGTTTGTTCTAAACCCCATACCGAGTTATTATGCCCTGAAATTTCAATGTGTAAAGAACCAGAAAATACAGTTAAGACCCCAGAAGTTATTCAAAGCACCATAGCAAGTAAGCAGTGTTCTGCTGAAGTAGCCCTTATGACTTTAGAAATAGTTATTAAAGGTCGAATAACAAAGAAAGTACGAGCGTTACTTGATTGTGGGTCGCAAAAGAGCTATATTTTAAAAGGTACAGCTGAAGAGTTAGGTTTACATCCCATTTCTTCTGAAGCTATTGTACACACTTTGTTTGGTGGTACGCAAACAGAAGCTAAATCTCACAATAAATTCCAAGTTGAGTTAAGTTCTTCTGATAGACAGAAACAAACGAAAGAAGTCTTAGAACTTTTGGATCAAGATATAATTTGTAACTATATTCCTCGGATACCAAAAGAATCAGTAATTAAAGAGCTTAAACAAAATAAACTATGGATCACAGATTTAGGAGCAGGAAGTCCAAAAATTGAAATTTTGATTGGAAGCGATTACTACGGACAACTTCTTACAGGTCGAGTAAAACAGTTAAAGAGCGGTCTTACAGCAATAGACAAAGTTTGGATGGACACTTTGTGGTCGTTTAGAAAGTACATCACAGTCTTGCCTAAATTATGGAAATATGTTTATCACGAACCTAGCTTTAAAAGATATGAAGATTCCAGAATTATGGAAGTTAGAGACAATTGGTATAACAGATCCCTGTCAAACTTTGTCTAAAGCAGAAGAAGAAGAACTCGCTCATGATAATTTTATAAAAGAAGTTGATAGAAATATAGAAGGTCGCTATATTGTAGGTCTTCCTTGGATTAACGGCAAACGTGAGATTCCCTCAAATAGACACATAGCTGAACGAAGATTGATAAATTCAACAAAGAAATTAAAATCAATGAAAATGTTTGAAGAATATGCTAAAGTTTTCTATGAATGGGAAGAAGAAGGCGTTATAAGTAAAGTACCAGATGAAGCACTCAAGATTCCAGGACATTTTTTACCTCATCATCCCGTCATCAAACCAGATAGTCTTACTACAAGTGTTCGACCAGTTTTTGATGCATCGTATAAGGTAGGGAGGTCTCCTTCTTTAAATGATTGCCTCTTTAAAGGACCAAACCTCATCGAACAAATTCCTGCAGTGTTAATAAGATTTCGTGAGAAAGCTATTGGGGTAGTAGCCGATATAAGAAGAGCATTTCTTCAAATTGAAGTCAAAGAATCAGATCGGCATTTCTTGCGATTTTTATGGTGGAAGAGTCCTGACGAATTTCAAGTTTATCAACACAATAGAGTAGTTTTTGGAGCAACTTGTAGCCCATTTTTGCTAGGTGCAGTTATAAGATATCATTTGAGTAATGTTGATGAAGAACACAAACAGATAGCTGAGAAGCTTATGAAATCATACTATATAGATAACTGCGTTACTTCAGTCGACAATGTGCCTGAACTAGAAAATTTTATTTCAAAATCTACAGAAATCATGGCTGATGCGAAAATGGAATTAAGAATGTGGGAATTCGGACCAATTAAAAGTGAAGACAGCAGTTTCCTTAACGAAAAGAAGGTGCTCAGCAAAAATGTAACAACGATAGTTCCGGTTTTAGGGTTGAAGTGGGACACAATGGAAGATAGTTTGAAGATCGCTTATAAATTTAGTGATGAGATAGAAAATCTGTCGAAAAGAAAGATATTAGCTGTAACCCAAGGGATCTTCGATCCAATAGGATTTTTAGCCCCAGCATTGTTGCCAGCCAAACTGATAATTCAAGACGCCTGGTCGACGAAATTAGATTGGGATGCTCCACTTCCAGAAGAAATCCGGAATAATTTTCAAAAATGGTATAGCGAACTCAAGTATTTAAATGACGTGAAGATAAATAGACGTGTAGGCTATGGTTGTAAAGAAAAATGGTCTATTCATACATTTTGTGATGCAAGTACCAGAGCTTATGCAACAGCAGTTTTCTTACGTTGTGAAGATAAAGACGCAGTCTTTGTACAACTTTTAGGAGCTAAGTCTCGTCTTGCACCAAAGAAAAATGTAACCATACCACGTTTAGAGCTTCTTGCTTGTATTTTAGGAATAAGGTTGATTAAATTTGTTTTGAAAGCCTTTAATTGTATTTCCATACCAGTAAAGTATTGGACCGACTCTTCGACTGTTCTCGCTTGGATTCGAAGAAATGATCAATGGGGAACGTTTGTAGGCAATAGAGTTAGAGAAATTTGTAAATTTTCCTAATCTCAACAATGGAACTTCGTACCTGGTCATCTCAACCCTGCTGATCTACCTTCTCGCGGATGTAGTCCTAAACAGCTGCTGAAGATGAGATGGTGGGAGGGACCAGAATGGTTGAAGTTATCAGAAGAAAATTGGCCACATTCAGAAACAAGCCCCAACGAAGAATTAGTAATGATGGAAAAGAAGAAAACTTCAGTACCTACTCTTTTATGTTCTAATTCACATGAATTTATGATATATAGTAGAATTTCAAAATTTGGTAGATTTATTAATGTCGTATGTTGGGTGAAGAGATTCATAATGAAGTGCAGAAACAGAAATATATGTTTTCCATCAGAATTGTCAATTGAAGAAAAAGAAGATGCGGAAAGGTCGCTCTGGTCAATAATACAATCTGAAAGTTTTGGTAATACTACTGATGCAATAAAAGGATTAAAGGTTATGAAAGATCAAGAAGGTTTGTTAAGAGTAAAAACAAAGATATTAGAGCGAGATGACGAGTTTTCTTTCAGATATCCAATTTTATTACCATCGAAACATCATGTAGTGAATTGTCTGATTCAAGAATGTCATTTAAAGAATTGTCATGCTGGACTTCAAACAGTTGGATCCATTTTGAGAGAAAAATATTGGATAATTTCTTCTAGACGCATCATTAGAAGTCAATTGTCTAAGTGTTACAGATGCAAAAGATACTCTACAAAGCCATATACTACACCTCCAATCCACCTACCTCTAGATCGAGTCAGAGATTCCAAAGTTTTTGAAGTTGTTGGAGCTGATCTTTTTGGCCCTCTTTTCGTAAAGCAAAGATCCAAAGTTTGGGTTGTACTTTTTACATGTGCAGTATATAGGGCAATACATTTGGAACTTGTATCCAGTCTCTCAGTGGAAGGATTCATTCAGTCACTTCGAAGATTTATATGCAGGAGAGGAAGGCCGACTACTATATACTCTGATAATGGCTCAAATTTTAGAGGAACCAATAACCTTTTAAAATCATTGGATTGGAATGCAATAGTTTCTTCAAAAGAACTGTCTCCTATTAAATGGAAGTTCATCCCTCCAGCAGCAGCTTGGTGGGGTGGATGGTGGGAGCGTCTGATTAGATGTGTTAAAATTCCCTTGATCAGAACACTCGGCACTTCAACTTTAACTTTTGAAGAACTCATGACTGTTCTATGTGATGTCGAAGCAACAGTAAATAAAAGGCCTCTAACCTATATTTTTGAAGAAACAGATAAATTTATACCTTTGACTCCATCATCATTTTTGCAAGACATTGAAGAAATAGGTGTTCCTGATTTAGATGCAATAGATTCAAAGAAACTTCAATCTAGATATAAACACTGTCAAAATATTCGGCAACAACTTAGAAATAGATTTAGAAAAGAATATTTAGCTGAATTGGTCCAAAAATCAAAACAGAAAGGACAAGCTGTCAGACTAGGTGAAGTAGTCTTGATAGAACTAAACCAAAAGAGACTTTATTGGCCTATAGGAAAAATTGTAAAGATTTTCCCAAGTCGAGATGGAGCAGCTAGAGTGGCTGAAGTTAAAACAAGTTCAGGGACCTTGGTGCGTCCACTTCGTAAGCTGTACTCATTAGAGATATCAAGTCCTGATGACCCTGTAATCCAGACTGTGAGTAACAGTAAAACTAGAAGTGGTAGAGTAGTACAGAGACTTCTGAAATGACTTTTTCTAGAACTCTGAAATGACTTTTCTAAAACCCTGAATTGACTTTTCTAGAACTCTAAATGTTTCATTATTATTTTATTATTGTTTAGTTATTATCTTTATTTATTTGCATATTTTTTATTTTGAATTAGGGCTTAATTTGATCAAAAGTGATCTTAAGTTTAATTTGGCTTCCGCCTAAATTAAAGGTGGGAGTATGTTAGGAATTGATAAATTAAGTTATCTCAGTTTATTCACAGAAAATCGTTTGCATATTTGCAATTGTGATATTTAATTTATTTATAAGACGCGACTCGTTGCTATGGAAGCGAAGCTGTTTTTTCGTCTGCTTTGCTTTTTATATTTTTTATCTTACGAGATGAGTTAAAAGTTTAGATAAAAAAGTTGCCATCAATTTTTGATGGAATGTAAAAGAATTTTTTAGAGAGAATGTTTATATTTTTTGTTTTGTCGTGCGTGTCTTGAGTTTTATTGAAGAATTATGTTAATTTTATGAAAAGGCACGCAGAAATGCATAAAGGATCATCTTTCCAGTTTTTAGTATGATGATCAAAAATTATCAAGGTAAAAGCATTTATATTTTGTACATATTATACATTTTGTACATAGTATGTAAATAATTTGAATTCAATATTTCTTTATTCTATAATTCTAAGTATGTAATAAAATTTTTAAAAAGAAAATTCAAGAATATTTAGAAGAATTTTGAACCCAAATAAGTTTTGATTGTTTACAGAACAACTATGCTGCATTTTTCGCGATTTCTGCAATAGCTATATCTCAAGTACTATGGCGTGGATTTTCATGAAACTTAAAATTCAGATATACCTTAATGCAGGGCCGCAGCTAGAAGTGAATAATAGGTGGGAGGGGGGGGGGATTTATATTTTATTTCTCTCTCTGACGATAATCTGAAGATAAATTAGTACAAATTCACATTGTAGGTACAATGTTTCTTATTAAACTGTTGTAATAACTTCATTTTATGCTGAGAAAAGAATAGGATAATGAAAAATTCAAGTGTATAATTAGTGCAATATTAAACATAATATTAGCTTCATGTGTGCAAATAGGATGAGGGAATGTTGAAACAATTATTTTAGTTACAATTTACTATTTCTGCAAAACTGTGAAAAAACATCAAAACTAAATTAGATTTTTGAAAAAAAATTCAGTTTGATTTTCGGTACATAAACTCATTTAGCAACCCTTGGAATCTTTTCCAGGGGAGGTTCAATGCTTTAGAGGAAGGGGGGGGGGGGATTGGTGAGCCGCGCAGCACCGACTTAGCTATGGCCCTGCCTTGAAACGAATAAGTGCTGATTACGTTTTGTTGTAAATCGCCTAACAGGTATAGCTGCTATGCTGCGTTTTTCATGATTACATAATAGCTCTATCTCAAAAACATAAGCATTGATTTTCATTAAATTTCACACTCACTTAAAGTATTATGACATAAGTTGTTGCTTATTAGGTTATGTTAATCGTCAAACAGGTGACGATGCTAAGCAGCACTTTTCATGATTTTTCGATAGCTGGATTTCAAAAATTTACACACGGAAATTAATTTAACTTCATATTATGTTATGCTTTCATATAAATAGATAGACTTCGATATACACAACGCAACAAATATCGCGTTTATGCTCTTTGTGTTGGGAATTTTGATTACAGATATTTAAAAGGGTGATGGCTACCAAAAATTTAGTGATTTTTTCGAAAAATGTGATGCTTCTATCTTCTTTTTTAACTGTACACAGCTCAAGAAGCCTTACTTTTTAGATCCTCATGATGGGCAAAAAATTGTCATTTAATTTTGGTACCGTCATGGCGAATTTTCACGTATTAACATGGATGGGATAGAAGAAAGTTTTGGGATGGGCATATTCGACTAGTTTCATACATCTATAGGAATTTACATTCATCTAAGTTACTGGAATTTCTCAAAACTTACTTTTTGGTTTAACGCTTTCATATACTTTTTTTTTCTTTTTTTGAAAATTTGAAGTTTTTATCCCCCCCCCCTTTTTTTAATAGAGAAAAATAAAATATGCTTAAATCGTAAGATTATTTTTTAGAAAAAATATTGGAAAATCATGTTAAGCCTTACTGTAAACAGAGGCGCACTTCATCTCTTAGCACTCAATGAAGAACGTCATTATTCATATGACTTATAACGTGCAGTAAGATTATCATACAGTATATTAATATGCATGCATGCCTTAACATAATGCAAATGAATCTGACATTGGTAGACAAAAGGCTCTTACGGCTCTGGAGTTACATAATTCAGATTCTATGAGAGGTCTATCTCAAGATGTTTGTTGGGTAAGATGCCAGAAACGTTAAACACGCCTACAATCTATATAATAAAGGCCAAACGTATCTGTGCGTAACGCATACGTCATGTTTTGAATGGCAACAGTTTTCGATGAAATTTTAATTTTGCAATTTTCGCTATTATAAAATTTTAAACTTCTAGACATAGCACGTTTACGACATTTATACCATCGTATGCAGAAAAATATGCACGTTTAAATGCAGTTTGTTAGAAAACTGTATCGCAATTTGTTTTTGAGATATTAATTTTTTTATAGTTTTTAGTTCATTTTCTCTAATGGTGGCAACTTAAGTATCGCATTTGTGTGGGAAAAAAAAGGAAAAATATCGATAGAGTAAAAAAAAAAAAAAAAAAAAGGAAGATGAATAGAGATGCACTTTGGTGGCTGCAAACATTGACGCTAAAAAATCATCTCTAAAATTCGCTGCATTGCATCAAACACAACCACGTGCTTTCGCAAAAAAGGAAAAGTTTTAGCGATACCGTTTTAATTCATAATACAATGAAATGCTATTTTAGAATGCTAAAATATAATTATTATTTTTTTTTTCATTTAGAGAAAAAATGATGTTAAAGGATTCGGTCTCTGTTCTTAGAGATTGTTTTGTTTGGCCCGAATAAGAGACTTAAATTGGAAGAACAGCGCCCATGAAACCGTTTTAATTCCATACTTCACCTCCATTTATCTCTTTTCTACGTGAAAAATAACAGATCACTGTATATTTTAGTTGCCATTTTTTCATAGCAACCGAAAAAAATAGTAATTAAAAACGTGTTATGTCAAAATATCGTCGGCTATAAAACCCAGTGAATGTTGTTGGTTTTATTTCGTTTTTTCCTATCAATTTAATAACTTTTAGTTCGTTGCAAACTTAATTTACAAAAAATACATCAATTAATCTTTACAAAAATGTATTTTAAAGAATATCTGTGTATCATATTTTCTTAGTTGATTTTATAAACTGAAATAATGCAATTTTATTCTTTGGCAAGATCTTTGGCTAATAAATTCTATTTTGCGTCTAATACGGAAGTACCGATAATTTTCAAAGCTTTATATGATAACATAATTAATATTTTTCATATAAAATTGCTTTTTGGAATTAGTTGGCAGTTTAAAAAGCATATTACGTAGGAAAAATTTATTAGACTTTTCAATTTTAATTTTTTAAAAAGTTTTTCACCTTTACTCTGTGACCCGGGAACCCCGGGTTCGGTGTACTAGTAAGAATAAAAACAAAAATAATAAACATGGGAATCGGAGACATTGCTAGATTGTTTTTAAAATGTGAAAATACACTTTGACTTATTTTGAAGGCGTGAATTTAGTTTTATAAGAAATACAAAAACAAAGACAAATATGATATTGACCAATCACCAAACCATATCTATATGTATAGTTCCAGAGTGACAGTCTGGAACCTCTTTGAAAAATATTTTCCACTGTTTTATTAATTTTTCTATACAAATTGAAAAAAAAAAAAAAACCCTGAAATTTCAAAGTAAAGAAGAAAAATTAAGTCCCTTTATCTGCTCGTTAAAACAGCCGACACAAACGTGACAACCGGGAAAAAAAAAGGCTGAACTTTCATGCACATGTACCTTTAAAGGAGCTAGGAAAGGCAGTCTTGTTTTCAAAGGCAAAGGGTGTCCCGGGTTGGACATCTTTCCCCGGAACAATGAGATATCCTCCCCAGAAGGTTTAAGATTTTGTGTTTTCTATGGTTGAAAGTGCAATTCTTCCCCGCCCCCCCTTCTGGAAGTCTACAATATCCCCTCCCCCAGAACCTCAGAAATCCCATCCGGAGAAAAGTGTCTAAATTCAACACTGAGGGAAGGTAAAAAACGTTTACTTTTCTGTTACTTCTTAAGTATTAAAAAGCGCTATTTCCATTTATTAGCAAATTTAATCATCATATTCATACTTTATAAATAGTATCGATAAATCTTGAAAATATGCATGATTAAATTTTCAAAATATATTTCTGGTTTTTAATACGTTTTTAAAAGTTTTGAAAATATTTCTGGTGAAAATATTAATGATTTTAGATAAAGCATTCTTTATAAAAGAAATTTACTAAAGAAATTATAAATAGTCCTTCCGGCAATGCCGGCAGGAAGAGGTAGCTTTCATATACTTATTTGTTTATTTTATATTAAGTTATATAAATCAAATATACGAAGCTCAAAATAGTGAAACACGATTATGTAAGATTGAATACTTGTTTTTGTCAATACTGAATATCAATAGGAATTTTTAGAAATTAGTCATCTTTTATTTAACCTGGTTTTATTTTAAGCGATTTGTAGGGTCGCCAAATTCCACGGTATACACTTTAAAGCAGCACGATGGATAAAAAAAACCAATGAGCTTGATCGAAATCTTAATTCATGTGAACAAGCACACTCACATCGAAATCCATTAATATATACGAGTGCTGTCGCGGGCAAATTGACTTTTTTTTAAAAATGTCACCCACATTAGAAATTCAAAGTGCTATATCCCAGGCGTTTTTCAAGGTAAAGACAAAGCAAAAAATACTCCGGAATTCATTATTAAGATAAATAGTTTAGAAAGAACCTTTTTTCAATTTCTAATTTTTTGTTTATACATCATTATACATTTAAAAGATTTTTGACAAATTTAAGTGGAAGCCATTTTGAAACAAGTGTTAGGAATTGATAAATTAAGTTATTCCAGTTTATTCACAGAAAATCGTTTGCATATTTGCAATTGTGATATTTAATTTATTTATAAGACGCAACTCGTTGCTATGGAAGCGATACTGTTTTTTCGTCTGCTTTGCTTTTATATTTTTTATCTTACGAGATGAGTTAAAAGTTTAGATAAAAAAGTTGGCATCAATTTTTGATGGAATGTAAAAGAATTTTTTAGAGAGAATGTTTATATTTTTTGTTTGTCGTGCGTGTCTTGAGTTTTATTGAAGAATTATGTTAATTTTATGAAAAGGCACGCAGAAATGCATAAAGGATCATCTTTCCAGTTTTTAGTATGATGATAAAAAATTATCAAGGTAAAAGCATTTATATTTTGTACATATTATACATTTTGTACATAGTATGTAAATAATTTGAATTCAATATTTCTTTATTCTATAATTCTAAGTATGTAATAAAATTTTTAAAAAGAAAATTCAAGAATATTTAGAAGATTTTTGAACCCAAATAAGTTTTGATTGTTTACAAAACAATTCTGGCGCCCCGAGCACGGACATTTGAATAATACTGTTGAGATATTGAATTGTTTTTATAGCGTATAGTGTTTTCATAAGCTGTGCATTACTACTTAATTTTTCTAAGATGAATAAGCTAAAGAAAAAGCGTACACCACTACGTTCGTCATTTACCAGAACTTTAAATGTTTTGAATGAAGAAATTAACAGCGAGTCATTAGATAAGGACAAAATTTTAGACGGTTTTAGTAAATTAGAAAATTTGATTCATGAAATTAAAGCTATTGATGAAGCTATAATTGAACTCATGTTAGATGATGATAAATGCGATGAAGAGGCTATTGAAAATGAAGTACTGGAAAATGAAAGTTATTCAGATAAATTTATTACCATTAAGCGTAAAGTTAGTGAAGCATTGGGTACAAATAAACGTAATCAAGATGATAGTATAAAAAGCACAGATTACGGTTATTCCAAATCAAAGCATTATAAATTACCTAAACTGAATATTAAGCCATTCGATTCGCAGTTAATAAATTATCTTTCATTTTGGTCCCAGTTTCAGAAAATTCATGAAGACATAGATTTGGATAATAGTGACAAATTTCAGTATCTTATCCAATCGGTAGAACCTGGAACCAGTGCCAGGCGCTTGTTAGAGAGCTATCCAATGACCGCAGTTAATTACCCCAAAGCTGTCGAGGCATTTCAAGAGCGTTTTGGAAATAAAGATTTACTAATAGAAGTGTACGTTAGAGAATTCCTAAAATTGATTGTAGCTAATGTACAGGCGCACGGCAAAGATAAACTTCCCTTATCAGATTTATTCACGAAAGTCGAGGCATATTTAAGATCGTTAGAATCAATGGGTTTAAGTTTAGAAAGCAATTCGGCGTGGCTCTATCCCATGATAGAATCTAGCTTATCGGAAGATGTATTAAAAGCATGGCAGCGATATAATATTTCAATCACATCAAACACTGTTAGTAATAATAATGCATTGTCAACAAAAGCAAATATAGTAAGTTTGATGGAATTTCTGAAACAAGAAGTTGCAAACGAGGAAAGATTCAAATTAGCCAAATCGAGTTTTATAGAGCTGGGCTTTAAAGACAAACCTAAAGAAAAGTTAAGAAAAGCAGAAAGTAAAATACCTACTGCGGCAGGGCTATTTAGCGCAAAAGAACGCCTTTGTTTATTTTGCAGTAAATCTCATGAAAGCAAGGACTGTGTTAGGGCTAGATCTCTTTCCTTTAATGAACGGAAGGCCAAAATTAAGAATAAAAATTGCTGTTTAAAATGTCTTCGTTTTGGTCACCACGCTAAAGTTTGCAAAGTTTTTATTCGTTGCCACGTTTGTTCTAAACCCCATACCGAGTTATTATGCCCTGAAATTTCAATGTGTAAAGAACCAGAAAATACAGTTAAGACCCCAGAAGTTATTCAAAGCACCATAGCAAGTAAGCAGTGTTCTGCTGAAGTAGCCCTTATGACTTTAGAAATAGTTATTAAAGGTCGAATAACAAAGAAAGTACGAGCGTTACTTGATTGTGGGTCGCAAAAGAGCTATATTTTAAAAGGTACAGCTGAAGAGTTAGGTTTACATCCCATTTCTTCTGAAGCTATTGTACACACTTTGTTTGGTGGTACGCAAACAGAAGCTAAATCTCACAATAAATTCCAAGTTGAGTTAAGTTCTTCTGATAGACAGAAACAAACGAAAGAAGTCTTAGAACTTTTGGATCAAGATATAATTTGTAACTATATTCCTCGGATACCAAAAGAATCAGTAATTAAAGAGCTTAAACAAAATAAACTATGGATCACAGATTTAGGAGCAGGAAGTCCAAAAATTGAAATTTTGATTGGAAGCGATTACTACGGACAACTTCTTACAGGTCGAGTAAAACAGTTAAAGAGCGGTCTTACAGCAATAGAGACAAAGTTTGGATGGACACTTTGTGGTCGTTTAGAAAGCACATCACAGTCTTGCCTAAATTATGGAAATATGTTTATCACGAACCTAGCTTTAAAAGATATGAAGATTCCAGAATTATGGAAGTTAGAGACAATTGGTATAACAGATCCCTGTCAAACTTTGTCTAAAGCAGAAGAAGAAGAACTCGCTCATGATAATTTTATAAAAGAAGTTGATAGAAATATAGAAGGTCGCTATATTGTAGGTCTTCCTTGGATTAACGGCAAACGTGAGATTCCCTCAAATAGACACATAGCTGAACGAAGATTGATAAATTCAACAAAGAAATTAAAATCAATGAAAGTGTTTGAAGAATATGCTAAAGTTTTCTATGAATGGGAAGAAGAAGGCGTTATAAGTAAAGTACCAGATGAAGCACTCAAGATTCCAGGACATTTTTTACCTCATCATCCCGTCATCAAACCAGATAGTCTTACTACAAGTGTTCGACCAGTTTTTGATGCATCGTGTAAGGTAGGGAGGTCTCCTTCTTTAAATGATTGCCTCTTTAAAGGACCAAACCTCATCGAACAAATTCCTGCAGTGTTAATAAGATTTCGTGAGAAAGCTATTGGGGTAGTAGCCGATATAAGAAGAGCATTTCTTCAAATTGAAGTCAAAGAATCAGATCGGCATTTCTTGCGATTTTTATGGTGGAAGAGTCCTGACGAATTTCAAGTTTATCAACACAATAGAGTAGTTTTTGGAGCAACTTGTAGCCCATTTTTGCTAGGTGCAGTTATAAGATATCATTTGAGTAATGTTGATGAAGAAAACAAACAGATAGCTGAGAAGCTTATGAAATCATACTATATAGATAACTGCGTTACTTCAGTCGACAATGTGCCTGAACTAGAAAATTTTATTTCAAAATCTACAGAAATCATGGCTGATGCGAAAATGGATTTAAGAATGTGGGAATTCGGACCAATTAAAAGTGAAGACAGCAGTTTCCTTAACGAAAAGAAGGTGCTCAGCAAAAATGTAACAACGATAGTTCCGGTTTTAGGGTTGAAGTGGGACACAATGGAAGATAGTTTGAAGATCGCTTATAAATTTAGTGATGAGATAGAAAATCTGTCGAAAAGAAAGATATTAGCTGTAACCCAAGGGATCTTCGATCCAATAGGATTTTTAGCCCCAGCATTGTTGCCAGCCAAACTGATAATTCAAGACGCCTGGTCGACGAAATTAGATTGGGATGCTCCACTTCCAGAAGAAATCCGGAATAATTTTCAAAAATGGTATAGCGAACTCAAGTATTTAAATGACGTGAAGATAAATAGACGTGTAGGCTATGGTTGTAAAGAAAAATGGTCTATTCATACATTTTGTGATGCAAGTACCAGAGCTTATGCAACAGCAGTTTTCTTACGTTGTGAAGATAAAGACGCAGTCTTTGTACAACTTTTAGGAGCTAAGTCTCGTCTTGCACCAAAGAAAAATGTAACCATACCACGTTTAGAGCTTCTTGCTTGTATTTTAGGAATAAGGTTGACTAAATTTGTTTTGAAAGCCTTTAATTGTATTTCCCTACCAGTAAAGTATTGGACCGACTCTTCGACTGTTCTCGCTTGGATTCGAAGAAATGATCAATGGGGAACGTTTGTAGGCAATAGAGTTAGAGAAATTTGTAAATTTTCCGAATCTCAACAATGGAACTTCGTACCTGGTCATCTCAACCCTGCTGATCTACCTTCTCGCGGATGTAGTCCTAAACAGCTGCTGAAGATGAGATGGTGGGAGGGACCAGAATGGTTGAAGTTATCAGAAGAAAATTGGCCACATTCAGAAACAAGCCCCAACGAAGAATTAGTAATGATGGAAAAGAAGAAAACTTCAGTACCTACTCTTTTATGTTCTAATTCACATGAATTTATGATATATAGTAGAATTTCAAAATTTGGTAGATTTATTAATGTCGTATGTTGGGTGAAGAGATTCATAATGAAGTGCAGAAACAGAAATATATGTTTTCCATCAGAATTGTCAATTGAAGAAAAGGAAGATGCGGAAAGGTCGCTCTGGTCAATAATACAATCTGAAAGTTTTGGTAATACTACTGATGCAATAAAAGGATTAAAGGTTATGAAAGATCAAGAAGGATTGTTGAGAGTAAAAATAAAGATATTAGAGCGGGATGACGAGTTTTCTTTCAGATATCCAATTTTATTACCATCGAAACATCATGTAGTGAATTGTCTGATTCAAGAATGTCATTTAAAGAATTGTCATGCTGGACTTCAAACAGTTGGATCCATTTTGAGAGAAAAATATTGGATAATTTCTTCTAGACGCATCATTAGAAGTCAATTGTCTAAGTGTTACAGATGCAAAAGATACTCTACAAAGCCATATACTACACCTCCAATCCACCTACCTCTAGATCGAGTCAGAGATTCCAAAGTTTTTGAAGTTGTTGGAGCTGATCTTTTTGGCCCTCTTTTCGTAAAGCAAAGATCCAAAGTTTGGGTTGTACTTTTTACATGTGCAGTATATAAGGCAATACATTTAGAACTTGTATCCAGTCTCTCAACAGAAGGATTCATTCAGTGACTTCGAAGATTTATATGCAGGACAGGAAGGCCGTCTACTATATACTCTGATAATGGCTCCAATTTTAGAGGAACCAATAACCTTTTAAAATCATTGTATTGGAAGGCAATAGTTTCTTCGAAAGAACTGTTTCCTATTAATTGAAAGAACTGTGCCCTATTAGTCATCCATCCAGCAGCAGCTTGGTGGGGTGGATGGTGAGAAACAGTACATCTAGAAGTGGCAGAGTAGTAAAGAGACTTTTGAAATGACTTTTTCGAGAGCTCTGAACTGACTTTTTTTAGAACTCTGAAATAACTTTTCTAGAACTCTAAACGTTTCATTATTATTTTATTATTGTTTAGTTATTATCTTTATTTATTTATATATTTTTTATTTTGAATTAGGGCTTAATTTGATCAAAAGTGATCTTAAGTTTAATTTGGCTTCCGCCTAAATTAAAGGTGGGAGTATGTTAGGAATTGATAAATTAAGTTATTCCAGTTTATTCACAGAAAATCGTTTGCATATTTGCAATTGTGATATTTAATTTATTTATAAGACGCAACTCGTTGCTATGGAAGCGATACTGTTTTTTCGTCTGCTTTGCTTTTATATTTTTTATCTTACGAGATGAGTTAAAAGTTTAGATAAAAAAGTTGGCATCAATTTTTGATGGAATGTAAAAGAATTTTTTAGAGAGAATGTTTATATTTTTTGTTTGTCGTGCGTGTCTTGAGTTTTATTGAAGAATTATGTTAATTTTATGAAAAGGCACGCAGAAATGCATAAAGGATCATCTTTCCAGTTTTTAGTATGATGATCAAAAATTATCAAGGTAAAAGCATTTATATTTTGTACATATTATACATTTTGTACATAGTATGTAAATAATTTGAATTCAATATTTCTTTATTCTATAATTCTAAGTATGTAATAAAATTTTTAAAAGAAAATTCAAGAATATTTAGAAGATTTTTGAACCCAAATAAGTTTTGATTGTTTACAGAACAACAAGATGGCGGACAAAGTTGGTCATGAACTCGGTCAAGACATTGGTATGTACAATGAACACACGGAGTTACATAGAAATCAGTTTATAAATATGCGTATTAACGCGTGACAAATTTCAGACAGTTTCAAAATGTCGATCTCACTGGAAATTGAAAGTGCTAAAACTCAGCCATTTTTCAAGATATTGATGAAACAAAAAATGCTCTGGAATCTTTGTATCAAGGTCAAAACACACAAAAAAATCTTTTTCAATTTCTTACTTTTTTGCACCTAATTGTAAAATTTAAATTTAAAAAAAATAATATTCCGCCATTTTAAAACAAGACGGCGCACAGTGGGGCAAAATCCCGAAAAGCTGGCCAAAATATGAAATGTTAATCAAATTGTACAAAAATTCGTATACAGGTGTTTTTGAAGATGCTAAGTACAAATACAAAATTAAAATTGAAAAGAAAAATGGCGGATACAATATGGCGGAATAAAAATTAAAATGTCTCGAAAGTTATTCAATTTATATTCAATTTCGTAAACTTTTCAGATGCTAATTAGGATTCAAAAGTTAAATTTTAAAAATAAATAAATAAACAAAATTACAGATTAAGAGTAAAAACAATAAGATTTAAATAAAATTTAAAATTTCGAGGTAAACTTAAAAGGGAATTTTCAAAAAACCAAGACATATTTAAACGAAATTTAAGTACGTTAATGGAAAGTAAAACATTAGACTATTTAATTTTTATATTTTTAAAATAAAAACGAAAATATATTCCAGAAATTAACCTTTAGAATAAACTCTAGTATAATAAAAAGATTCTTCAGATTTCAAGGTGTCGAAATAGTTAGCAGAACTTGTTGGCGGTATTGGAAGATCCTGTGACTCTTAGGATCAGTGATTTTAACTTCTTCTACGATAATTTACCTAAACTGGAAAGGAAAGAATCTGATGACATTAAAAGACGTAAAAATAGCTTTTTTTCTCGCTACTGCATCTTTGCTATAAATCTTCTCTATGCCTTTTGATCAGTTTGTTGTATGATTCTTGAGTATCTTACGGCATTTGACAAATTGGCAGTAATGAAGATAACGTTATTTCTTTGTCATTAATAAGTAGTTTGTGCACTGAAGTAAGCATATAGAACCAGGGGTGCTGCTCAAATCTACAAGCTATTTGTAAGGGAAATTTTTTGAAGTTTATCAAATAAATAACATGGCTACAAGCAATTACTTATGGCATAGAAGCGTTTAATCATATCTTCGTATATGCTCGTTTAGAAACAAATAGTTGCGTTTTCAAAGAATCGTTGAATTGTATTTTCATCATTTGTGCTTCCAAATCTGGGATTTAGTATCTCGACGAGAAGTCTTGATTGTAAACGAAATATTTTTTGCATATTTTATTTTGCAATTTCAGTGTTCTTCTTTTCATGCAGAGTACGAGCTTTTCATTTTTTCTATCCAGTTGTCTGCCAGGTGTAAGGCCTCTCTAAACATCTTTGCATGTAACTTTGATATTCTGAATTCTAAATTATCTCAATCCACTTTTAATAAAAAATGTCAGATCAGTAAGATGTTGTTTTGATGCTGTCTGACATAGGTAGTAACGTTGAGTATTACACTAATTCGTTTTTAACGACTTTTTCTTCTGTATCAATGATTGTATTAAACGAAATAAGTTGATTCTGCTAGTATTTAATGCAATCCCATTCTTTGACAGTTGCTTCCGTATTTCTTGAAAAAGAAAAATAGATCTTGATTGGCCCGATAAAATCAGTAAAATGAAGATCTCGATATTTTCAAATTAACGATTCATGAATTATTCGCAATATTTATGTATTCTAGTAGCACGGAAGAAAAGAAAATTATATTAGACTTCCTGCCATCTTCATAGGTAAATATTTGCTTAAATGTACTCAGAATAGATGTGGCATCACATCCTCACTTGCAAATCAAATCCAAATTACTAATATAAGCGAAAGTGATATTCATAATGATTTTTACTCGCATTAATGAAATACGCTCAGTAGTTTGACCTAGAAAATATAGCCATTGACAAAATAAATATTCTAATTATAATAGAAAAAACAAAATTACTACCTATAAAGATAGAAAATGTCATTCTACCGGATCAGTAATAGAGAATTTTTTTCATTTTTTCATTACTAAGCTTACTTTTCAAATTAATGTAATCTTATGATTATAGTACTTATTTACAATATAATAGGAAATAAACTATTATAAAATTGAATAATTCAAAAATTTGAAAAATATTTATCCGCTAAATTATGTAAAAAGTAGTCAATTTCAAAATTTTTGAGGCTTCCAAAAAAGTGGCATTTTTACTTACGGTTACTAAAATATGCGTGGAATGCAGAAAGGCAGTTTTAGGCAGCTGGTTTTTTATGAATCACTAGACAATAGCCCAAGTTATTATTTCCATTAAATTTCGTTGCGGAACACTGTGGAACATTTAAACTTTTTGATGTTTAAAAGCAAAAAAATAATTTTTTTTCTAAAATTTTTTATTAAAAATGACAATGAATTTATTAAATTTTACGTACTTAATATAAATTTTGTAATATATGCAAATAAAGTACATACTATCATAGTGTAAATTCATTTCAAATCATTAAAATCGGATTATATTATAAACTATAGTACGCGTTTAGAGGAACTGTTGTTTTGCTGTTTTTGTTCGCTCTAAATGATACTCCTTCAAGCATCATTTTTGAAATGATGCTGCTTGTAATTGCAAAGCAAAAATCTTTTTTAAAATACAGATTCTGACTCTCCAAATATTATTCTAGCCAAATGTACAATCGAAATTCCCTAAATCGTAACTTCATTTTTCGACTTTTAGCCAGCTTTTTGGGTTTTTGCCCCACTGTGCGGCGGTTGGAACTGGCCAACGAACTCGGTCCAGGCATAAGTATGTCCTATCTACGCACCAAGTTTCATCTAAATCGGTGTATAAATACGCGTGTTATCACGTGACGAAAACCAGATCATTTCAAAATGTGAGCAACACTAGAAATTAAAAGTACTATAACTCAGACTTTTTTAAGATACAGACGAAACAAAAAGTGCTTTGAAATCTTTGTATCAAGGTCAAATGCATAAAAGAAAAATCTTTTTCAATTTCTCAGTTTTTTGTACCTAATTTCAAATTTTAAATTTCTTTTAAAAAATTTTTAAATGGCCGCTATTTTTAAACAAGATGGCGGATGGAACTCGTTAACAAACTCGGTCCAGGCTTTATTAAGTCTATGTACACACCAAGTTACATCCAAATCGATTTATAAATACGAGTGTTATCACGTGACAAAATCAGATCGTTTCAAAATGTCAGCCATAAGAAAAATTCAAAGTGCTATAACTCAATCATTTATTAAGATATATACAAAATGAAAAGTGTTCTGGAATTGGTGTTTTAAGATCTAACACATAAAATAAAAATATTTTTCACCTTTTAATTTTTTCACATTTAATTTTAAATTTAAAATTTAAAAAAAATTAAATGTCCGCCATTTTGAAACAAGATGGCGTATGATGCTGGCCAACGAACTCGGCGGAGATATTTGTGTGTACTATGTACATACCGAGTTTCATTCAAATCGGTTCATAAATACGCTAGTTATCGCATGACAAAAATCAGATATATATATAATCAAATGTGTCAACATTTGAACGGAGGGTGGTTTTGGGGTCTGGGGGTCATGATCGGTGAAAATATACCAAAATTTTCTGGAAGTGCTTTCCTCCGGACGGCTGCAATAGGTAGCTTTTTACTTTTTGTAATGAAAGCTACCTAAAAGTCTAATGACAGGAAATAACCTCCGAGAAGGCGTCGAGACACCATAACGTCCGTGGGCGCTGTGTTAGACAGCCTTGTGATAGACCATCTGTCTTCTAAACGACTTTTTGTATGTCTGTAAATGAATGGTAAATACTATGCACACCATATTCTATAGTAAGCAGTTTTTAGTTACATTTTAGTGATGTATATCCATTTTAATGCGTTTCACATAGTGTTACATCACCATTAAAAGACGTTGCAAAATATTTTCCGCAACATACGTTAATCTAATGGAAATCTTTTAATTGTCCATGTGAACGAAATATAAATACTACACATTTCATTTCCGAACTTGTATAGTAATATACTGCTCTGTAATAAACACGGCAATTCGAGTACCTATAGTTACGTTAGTTACGTGAGTTAAAATACGGATAGACAGACAGACGGCCAGACGAACCAAAGTCATATAAACACAATTCAGCTATGTTGGAAAATATAAAAAAAGGGTACTACTTGGTTATCCCGTCGACCAATTTCGCCAAATTATACAAATCGCCAAACTAATAGCCAAATTATACAACGAAAAAGCAAAAAATTAGTTAAATATTAATAAAAATACAAATAAAAAGTCGAAATAAAAATCACTTAATAATGTTTTAAATACGTGTATCGTCTTTAATGTCATTGAATGTGACATTAACGATCATCCATTATTGGCATTTAATCTTATAGTTGGCGATGGTTTTTTGGTCGACGGGATAACCAAGTAGTACCAAAAAAAGTTGATAGGGTCTTGGATGTCTTGACGTTTGGTTAACTGGAATTTGGATAATTTGCGCAAAATTTTAGTGATGCAAGTCCGTATCTCATAAAACACTAGAATATAGACACTATACATTAAAGTATGTGCATTTTTTCCCGTGAAACGTTAAATAATTGATCTAGAAACTATGCTTATGTTTGATAGTTTTCTTATATATATATTGTTTTATTCTGTAAATATATATATATAGCCATACTTCCACTTGTACACAGTTTTACATTAAAAAATAATATATTTCTCATGTTTTTTTATTTTAAAAAATAAAATGAAAAATACATTATTATTATAGATATGATATTTAAGAAATTGTGAAGGGGCATATTTAATTATATTTTACTTTTTTGACACATTAATCAATTGCTTTATAAAGTAAAACAATTTAATCAACAAAGTATGTGTTTCCTATGATAAAACGTCATATTTTTGAATTCTTTAAAAATAAATGCAAGAAATTTTTAAAACAACATTTCTTCTACAATTTCAAACTCTTTCGATTTTTTTTTTTTTTTTCTTTTTTTTTTTTTTTTTTTTTTTTTTTTTGTGCCAAACATTTATTACAAGCGTGCTCTAAATTTGTAAGGGCCATAACTTAGTCAGTTTAAGCAAAAATAAATAAAATATTTAAATGACAGTATGCGTAATGCAATATTTTCTTATCATTTTTACTTTTTAAAAAGTGTGTGATGGGGAGGGTATATTAAACTACTGAAACTGCTCTATTTATATTATTGAAATAGTAAATCTCATATTAATTTTTATAAAAATACATTAATATAGAACGTCAATAAAAGAAACAAAATAAAATATGAAACGCATGTTTTGCATTTTATTACTTTTCAACTTTCAACATACATTGATAGAGTGAAAAGGCACAAAATTAAATACAATATTTCACCCAAAGATATACGTAATTACCTGATCTTTATGTAACTTCACCAGAACATATTTGTTATTATTTTTTTTTTTACTCATATATTTATATTAAATTTATATTTATCTTTAATATTTTAATAATACTCATTTTATTTAATATTAAAAGCATTTAAAACAAAAATTTAGAAAAACAATATTTTGTCATTTTTTTTTCTCGAAATAAAGAGTTTGTATGAAAGTTCCCTTGATTACTCAATCAATAATTATACTAAGAAATTTTTATTTGAATAAAAAGCATTGCGATGGGACTGCACTAAAAGTATTTTTTGTCTCTTTTCCCATGCATATCTTTTCAAGTAATTTCGCAATTTTGAAACTCGCTTATAGCTCTTATTTATTTGATTAAGTTGTTTTCTCTAAAAACTCAACTCTTGTAATTTACTTCTTTTTTTTTCTGATTAAAATAAATAAATAAAGAAATAAAGAAAAAAATCGGAAAAAAAATGAAGTAAAAACAAAATTTACAAATTTATTAAAAATGTTGATTTAAGTTTGCCTTCTTTGGTTTCTTCCTATTTTCATAAATTACAAATTATTATTTTAATCGCATTGGTTGTAAAAGAAAAAAGAAATTACGATCAACAAGTATTTAAAAAAAAAAAAAAAAAAAAAAATCATTTATTTATAGCCGCAGCGCTATTTCTTGCATTGACTTTTAGCGCCATCTCTTGAATGATTCTGAAACAATAATCTAAACCGGCAAATTTGATAATTTCTTGAATTTTTATTCGCGTGAAATTTATTGTTCATGTTCAACATCTATAAAACCAAATAGATTCTTAGATTTTTCCATAAAGGCAAAGTATTTTTCAAAAGAATAAATAAAGATTAACTTTTTCAACCAAATTTATAAATGCTACAACTTTGGAAGGTTACAATAATCACGTGAAACCAACCGAAAATTCGGTTTCTTTTTCGGTGAATTTCGGCGATTAATTTTTTTTGGTGATAAAACAGTGGAACATGCATCGCATTCCGAAACCAAAGTGCTTGATTTTAGAACCTGGGCACAGCTCTTAGGGGCCGTCCATAAATCATGTCACGCTTTTTTTCCATATTTTTGACTCCTCTTTCTCCCCCCCCCCCTCCCCTTTGTCACAAAGTGTCACCAGAGCCGTCCTTAGGGGTGTGCGACAGGTGCGGCCGCACAAGGCCTCGCGCTCGGGTAAAGAAAAAAAAATTAATTGAATTTTAAAAACGTCTAAATATTTTTTTAATTGCTGCAAGTTATTTATTTCACGATTTAGACACTAAAAAAAAATAGTTATTTACGAAATGTAAAACTTTTAAGAATAAAAAGTTAGGCGCGATTATTCGACAGCAAAAAATATTCCCTGTTGTCGTCTAGTCTGCATAGTTTATCATTAGTTTGTGAATATGTTGCGAAATTGTTGCAGAATATGTGGAATAAAATTTTCTTAACAGAAAAACAAAACAAAACTATAACTGTGTTATCCTGAAAGCCTTGATTAGGTAGATGTTCTGAGATTCTCCTCCCAGCATCACACCTTCCCCTCATTATAGACATTTTGGCGTTAATTCAGTGTTCTGCTCTGATACAACAATAAGTGATAAATTTTATTTTAGTATCATTTGAATTAAACGCATTCAATATTCTTGAAGCTGTTATTTCACAAGCTCAGGTATTTATCTAGATTTTTCAATTATTACTGAAACTTGTAAGTTTTTTAGATTTCTTTTAGCATAAATAATCGTATTTAGAAAGGAAGAAATATTATATTTTTACATTTTACATTATTAATATGAAAATTATAATTATCAGCCACATTAAATAATTAATCGCTCCGTATTTTGTCATAAGAATTCAGATAATATATATATATATCAGTGTTTAAGGAAGGGGAGAACGAAGGGTGGGAATTCTTCCCTGCAGCAACGAGATGTCCCCCGGAAGATTTGAAATTTTGTGTTTTCAATGGACAAAAAGTGCAATTTCCAATATCCACCTCTGGAACCCAAGAAATCACTTCCGATGAAAATTGCCTGAATTTCAACTGCGAACGAAGAGAACTGGAAGTTACTACGACCAAGTCGTCATTCTTAAATAACATTTAAAATAGTGCATTCATTTAGAATTGAAACATTAATAGTCCAAGTTTAATCATAAATGAACAAATAAATAAAAATAATAAATTTAAATGAAATTTAAATTGTAAGAATTCTCAAGAATTTAGTGGATTTTAAAGCAAAATTTCAAATTTTCTCAATGTAACACAATTTATTAATACGAAATTTAAAATTCCAAAATTTCATAAATTTAACCTTTTTTTTCTTAATAGAAAATTTTTTTGTTATCGTGAAATTGCTTTAATTAAATAAGGTAAATTTTTGCAATTAAAAATAACTGATGGGAATAACGAAGGAGTCTGAGCAGCTTAAATGGTACGTATACATCAGTCGCTTGTCCCTTAAGGGTTAAACATTTAGCAAAAGTTTAATCAAAATTTAAATTCTTGCAATTTTTCAAAAAAATAATTTTTGAATTAAAAAGAATATAGAATAGCACCAATTAACCGAACAAGTTGGGACGGACCCTAGTTCCCATAAATAAAAGTTCGGAAAAGTAGACAGGCAATCGAAAAAATGATTTTCCACCTTCAACAGCTCGAAATTTTCAGATACAATTTTGGACATATTTTTAAAAGTAGAAGCATGAAACTTGCTGAGGGGATTTTTGAAGTGACGTACAAGGTGCCGTGTGATGTAATTATTCGCTGATTTAATTAGAATTTGATTTATAAGCAATTATTTCCTCAGCGTGACCCTTTTTTTCGCTCGCATAGACCTCCCGCTTCGGAAAATTTGGTCCAAAACGCTGTTTTTGACAGCATTTTTTGCAACATTTTCTGCATTTATCAAGGAATAGATAATCACGGCACCTTGTATAGTTCCTAAATAAGAGAATTCGAAAGTTTGGTGCATTTGAGAGCAAAAATGAATCTAAAAATAAATCTGAAAAAAGGCAGTTTGGATCGGAATACACCCTTAAGGGTGTATTTCGATGCAGTTCAATTGCAGTTAAAGTTTATTTTTAACCCAATCACATTATATGAGGTAGCTCTTAAGTATTATGATGATTTATTTGAAAACTAGGAGAATCGTATTATAGATAATTTTGACAAAGATAAGATTTAAAAAGTTTTATATTAAAAATATAAATTCTACAATCATTTATAAAAATAAATAATACTAAAATCGAGATTTTTTTAGAAGCTCATTCAGACGATAGCTTCGCCAATTGAAGCTTCTATTTCATGTCAAAAAACACTTTTTGAAATCAACAGATTGATAGAAAGTTGTGTGTATATATATATACATATATTGTTTTGTATGTATGTATTTTATGAAACTTTGCTTACCTAGAATAGATAGTTTTCAGATGTAGTTTTAGGTAAGTGTAGTTTCATAATAATGTAGTAAATGTAGTTTTGATTTGTTTGTTATGAAATAATTTATACAAAATTCTAATGCTTAAAAAAGAATTAGCCTCATTTTAACATTGCTCGATGTTCCTTTTCACATTGTAAACATCTTTTCTCAAAACAACGTGCTTATCGTTAATAGACTCAGCTCTGCTTATCAGATACTTGTGATGCATCCTTGTAACAGCTATCAAGCACACAAATAATTGAAGATCAGCTGACGAAATATTCCATCACGATTTATCAATGCATCATGACCATGATGTTTCAGTTTTGTGATTCACGCAAAAAGCTAATTGAATATATTCCTATATCATTTAATATATCAAATGATTAGCATCGGCTGCTGGCATAATCTCAAACATCATCGATTGTTGTATGGAATGTTTTGATTATTTTTTATTTTCCTTTATTTATTTGAGGTTTTATGAAGAGAATTCTGAGACAAATAATAAGATAATTCTATATTTAGATTGAGGGCGAGGTAGGGGGGAGGGCTAACGGAGATGAGAAACATACCTCAAGAAAATACTTTAATCATTATGTTATTAAAAGTTTAAATCATCTCTTTAGAAAATATATATATATATATATATATATATATATATATATATATATATATATATATATATATATATATATATATATATATATATATATATATATATTACAAATTTAAAAAATTTTCGCCAAAACTAACCTTTATACTATCTTAATTTTCTTATAATAATGTTCCGTACTTACTTCAAATTATTAAATTAAAATCTTATCTTGTTTCTAAATCTAATCTGTTAATCTTTATGCAGACGATATAAATTCTTAATTTGCCTTAAAAAACATTATTCCAGTATGCGTAAACTTTAAAAGATGGCTCTAAATTAAAAATATTCTTAATTAAACTTTATTTCTTAATATTCCAAATAAAACTAATTTCTTCTATGTTTTTATCAACCCTTTTTAAGACAGTCTTATTAGATTTATTCCAAACCCATACCTTTCAAAAAATATCATTATTTTATTTTATCTATTTATTTATTTTTCCTCAGTCAACCTTTGATAGTGTGCATAGCAATAAATTCATTTCTTTTCTTTTTTTCTTAAAATTAATCATTTATAAAAATCGTCTGCCTAAGAAATCCTGAGTCGATTATAAATTGGTTAAATATTTTTTTTTAAATTTATTTATCGTCTGTGGAAAATAGTCTCGTAGCTGGACAAGAATTCTGTTTACAAAAAAGAATGATGGTTTGAGGTTACAGAAGGTTCTAGAATTTTCTTTTTAGATTTAAGAGGGAAGGCTCGAGTTGAGAAGGGGGATTCTTGGGTTTTTTCTTGGATGAGTACGGCTCGCTGAAATAATGTTTCGGTAAAAGACAGTTTGCAAAAGGAGCTTTTCCCTTTCTCATGATTACGGATTAAATAAATGAACTTACAGCAGCCAATGAGTAATTATTTGGATTCTCTACATCTATTTATTTATTTTCCTCGGTGGCCATGACTTCTCTGCGGTGAAAGGGAAACCCGGCGTTGATGTCTCTGGCTCCTAACTTTTAAATCGTCATAATAAACTCAAAAGTCGACAGGATAATCATCTGTGCTGCCTTTTTCGGATATTTAAAGAAAATTTTCGGCTTGCTAATGAAATCGACTGTGGAACGAAAGGATGATAGGTTTGTGAATCGCCGATAATCGACTTCTCGTGAATGTTCTTGTGCCAAAATCGCCGTAATTTCTTTCTTAATTAAAGTAAAAGAAATGCTCTTTCTAAAGAACTTCACAACTATGCTTGGAAAGATGCTAATCTGAAAGCATTAGTACTTGCTTCGAGTCTGATGTGGATTTCCTGACGCTTGATGTTGATCTGCGCGCATAAATTTTGATTCAGTATTCATGGTCATAGTGAAAATTTTTGAAAATTAATGACTTCAAAGTGGTGAGTATGCAAGAAATATTTGATGAGGAATTTAAAGACGATTGAATTTTATTGAAGATTTTTCAAAAAACTGTAAGTTATTTTATTAAATGTTTTGATTATTATTTTTATTCTTTTTATGATTGAGAAAAAATATTTATTATGTATTTATTTAAATTAATTATTCTCTGTTTGTCAGGTTTATTTATTTGATTATTTGTCTGTGAATTTTATTTACTTACCTATTTATGAGTATTATTATTATCATTATTATGTGTTGGAGATTTAAACATTTTTGTTCTTAAGGATTAAATTGTAGAGTATGATAGTCTTAGACAATTACTGTTGCATATTAAAGATTGTTATGATATTTTTATACACGTTTAAAGATAAGTTCGTTATAATAATGAAGTATAAAAGAACTTAGAAGCTCAAGTTATTTTTTTTTTTTTAAAGTACATTTTCTATTTTATTGATATTTGTTTGTTATCAAGAACTATTCTCAGAATACAGTATTTTCATGATAATGTTCCTACAACTAAACATTTGAGTTGAAAATTAAGTTAACATTTATGTTTTTCCTTTTATTTGTTAAAATTTCTGGTTACAGTGAGCTTTGGTTCCCGGATTCTTATAATTTATTTAAATTCGGTAAGAAAGATGGAACTGTGCAAGGCTGTTGCTAGAATTTTGACTGATAAATATGATTAATTTTTTTCAGTAAATTTTGTGATTTTAAGTAAGAAATTACGTATAATTAAAACTTTTGAATCTGTTTATGATCTATAAAATAATAGAATTAAAAGTTGATCCCAATTTAAGGTATATCTATGATATTTACAATTTCTGTTTTATTAGATAAAATTTCTGGTTAATGTTAACAGCTAAATATAGTCACAATTTCACGATAATTCTGATTCAGATTTAAAAAAAAAAAAAATGGTGGGTAATGGTTCTGTGTGAGGCAATCAAAATGTAAACATCACCAGTAGACAAAGCCCTCAAAATTGCGAAAGCGCGAACTCATGAATTTCACCTTAAAAGTAAAAGACTCCATGATCGAAATTTTGTCGAATGCCCATTAAAAATACAAGACTCTGTAATTTATGAAGAATTTAAATACCCTAACACTCGAAAATTAGAACCTACTTTCTCTGGACCATACAAAATTATAAATAAACTTTCTGATGTAACTTATGAAATAGATAAATTTAATTATGAGACAGGACAGAATTCCGTTATTGTGCATGTTTCTAAATTAAGACCCTATTTTTCACCAGAAGATTTTAAACTGTTTCATGAGCAACCCAAAAAACCAACAAAACCTCAGATACAATCACAATCACTCAGAGTTGGGCAAAATACATCGAAAAATCATTTTCGATACAAAATACAAAATACATTAGTTTTAGAACCTAAAATACAAAATACAAAATACTTTTCGAATTGAAAAAGTTCAAAATACAAAATACATGTATTTTCAAAATACATTTAAAATACAAAATACATTTGAAAAATTAAAAAAAAAAATGTGTTTAAGGTAAGCGGTTTGAACGAGCCGTGTCCAGCACAGTTAGCTGGCCAATTTTAATACATGACACTTGGGTCGGGCCTGACCGGATCTGTTTTTCAGTCGTTCCGGGCATGTTTGGGCCGGATAACAGATTTATTTTTTGAAGGATAGACTCAGATGGGCCTCGTCATCACTCTTTCGAGTCCCGGGCTTTACTTTTTTCTGAAGATTCGGGCCGGGACTGACTTATTTCTTCCAGATCGGACCAGGATTGAACTCCATTCTTCCTAGAGCACTAGTTGCACTAGTCAAAAATATTAGCATAGAGCTACGATCCAGCTCGTACGAAAATCATTGACTCATCCTGTCTCGGCCAGCCTATGGGAAAAATCAGTGAAATCTGGCCCGACCCAACAAATTTTTTTCCAAAAAATGTACGTACTTTTAAATTGTTATAATTTTACCATTAAAAAATTTATTTTTTATGAATAGTAAATATATTTGTGGATAATAAAAATAAACCACAGCAAAAAACTCTGAAAATGAATATGTTTGTAAATCCCGTCTTAAACGGGAAATGTATTGATTCATGCAAAATAAATTTAATAACAAGAAAAGAATATGATACATTTAGTACAAACTGTGTTCCTGCTAAGAAATACACCTGTCTATAGTGTATTTTTTCTCCTATCCTGTGCGAATCCGTCTTAGAAGATTTTAATGCATACCATTTTTCAGACCACAGAATGCCATTTGCTATTAAGGCTGCTCTCATCTGTTCTGCTCAATAAGTGCAAAGGGCTTTGCACATTTACAAATTCCTTTTTTAACGGAAATATGTAAAATTGAAAGGCCTGATTATGGAAGCGATTTGGAATCGAATTGAATTTTACATTTTGGATCAATAAATTATCTATTGATCTATAAGTGATTTCGCTCATGTGACAAGCACGATTTTCACCCCAGTTTGAGTGGTTCTTCTTTTTTCGCTAGGAAATTCGGTTCAAAACGCCCACTTTGAAACTGTTTTCTGAAATATCTATTGTGTTTGCAAAAATGGGAAAATGAGTGCGATTAGATAATTTCTGAAGAACAACACCTGCTTGTTTCAACCATTTCCAAACAAAAATAAACATTAGAACATATGTCATAAAGTTGCTCTTTTACATTTAAGAACAGCCTTAATTATCACAAAAATATTTGCATAAAAATAAAGATTAATTTCAAAACTAAACATCGCAATCCAAATTGCTTTTTTTTTTTTTTAAGTTTATAAACATGAAAAAAAAATGAAATAAGCATTTTTGATCAGAATTATAAGAGGATTTTAAACACATCGACACAGAAATTTATGTTTTCTGTACATTTAGTTAGGTGATTTTATAGCTGTTAGGTGTTTTTATAGCACTAGTTAAATTGTTTCAAATCATAAATTATTAAAGTAAAGAAGATCAAGAAAAAATATGTAAAGAAAGCTAATCAATCTATTTCAGAATACGCTTTATAAAATAAACGAAGAATGCTTACAGGTAAAATGTTAAAATGCATACAAAAATATAAAATTTTTCTTGGGTATAATTCAGCTTCATTTTAAGCATAGGAGTAAAGTGTTATCAAAACAGTCTATAAATTTAAATTATGTTTGGAAATTACAATTGACCTTCAAAAGAAAAAAAAATCTCAAATTGAGAATTACTTAACTTTGTTTTAGGGAATTTATAATTAAGGATCGACAAAGCATGTTTTTAAGGCCGAAACCGAATTTCGGTGCTTGGTAGTAATAATTAATAATAATAATACATAACAGAATATGAAGTTTGATGACATTTAGTGCATTAGTTCTTGCTAAAATCCTGCAAATCCTGGAAAATGTAGCATAGCAGAGCTGCCTGTCGTACGATTTGCACCAACACTTATTTAGCCACGACTTATATTTACGTCCAACTAAATCTGAAATTTGTTGAAAATCCGTGTATTACTACTTGAGGTAGAGCTAGAGCAGAAATCGTGAAAAATGTAACATAGCAGCGTCACCACTGTAGCGCAATTCACACCAAAACATAATCGGCAACAACTTATGTCAACGTCTAAACTGAATCTAAAATTTGATGAAAATCCGAACATTAGTTCTTGAGACAGAGTTTCTGCGGAAATCGTGAAAGACACAGCATAACAAGGTCAACTTTTGGAGGAGTTACACCATTACCTAATGTCTAAAATAACTTATTTAAATGTCTAATTGAATATAAAGTTTTATTAAGGGTGTATTCTGATCAAAACTGCTTATTTTCAGATTTATTTTCAAATTCATTTTTACTCTGAAATGCACCAAACTTTCAAAATCTCTTATTTAGAAACTACACAAGGTGCCGTGACTGTCTATTTTTTGATAAATGTAGAAAATGTTGCTAAAAAATGTTGTCAAAAACAGCATTTTGGATCAAATTTTCCGAAGCGGGAGATTTTCGAACGAAAGAAAGGGTCATGCTAAGAAAATAATTGCTTATAAAATAAACTTTTTCAAAAAACAATATAACCGACTTCAATCAACGCTCTAAAAAGAGTTAAATAATTCTTTAAAATACCCTAATGATGAATTGTTATCTAATAACCACACATCAGATATCATGTACCAACAAAAAAATGGTTATAAGTGTAACACATAGAATTTAATATCCAGCAAACATGGTTTTTCGACAGAATATTTTTTGCAAGAGATTAATTTACATATTTTTGATTTAATTTATGAATATATACATATAAAAAGTAATGAATTATTTTTTGAAGTTGGTGCCAAACTATTGTAAGCATAGTAAGAATTGTGGTTATAATATGCCTAATACCATAAATAAAATGGTAAATCATTATTGATTGTGATTGTTTGGCACCAACTTCAAAAAGTAATTCATTACTTTTTATATGTATATATTCATAAATTAAATCAAAAATATGTAAATTAATCTCTTGCAAAAAATATTCTGTCGAAAAACCATGTTTGCTGGATATTAAATTCTATGTGTTACACTTATAACCATTTTTTTGTTGGTACATGATATCTGATGTGTGGTTATTAGATAACAATTCATCATTAGGGTATTTTAAAGAATTATTTAACTCTTTTTAGAGCGTTGATTGAAGTCGGTTATATTGTTTTTTGAAAAAGTTTATTTTATTTCTTACTTTTTAGTTATTTATACTATCATACTTAATTATGTCGAGGCTAACGAAAAAGACAGGCTACCGCGGCACATTTCTAGTATGTGTTTTGCAGACCGCTGGAGTGCGTGATGCTCGAATGCTTCAATGAAGGTGTCCAAAAAGAACGTCACGTCATTCTAGTGGTCTGTAAAAAAAGTCATTTGGGATGCACCACCGTAACCTGTCTTTTTCGTTAGCCTCGTAATTATGTGTACTGATATATGATGGCTCTTTGCAGTTTATTGACTAACGGAGACAGCAAAAAATCAATCTGGATGCCGGTCGGTAACAGTCATTTCAATTAAATTATACTTATTTAGGGTGAAATTTTAGTCGCCAAAATTGGCAATATTTTAAAAAATGGCGCCACGCTTGGCAACAACTTGACGGTAACGCATATAAATGCATAGATTTATATTAGCTTATGATTGAGAAAACGGTTGCAACAATCAATATTAATTCGCGACAAATCACTAATTTTATTAGTTTTTGCTTCGTTACTTAAAAAGTACTGAACCAATTTCGATGAAACGGAAATGGTAACTATTCAAGAGCAACATCTTTCAATAAATCAAAATAATATTAATTGGATGGATAGTTTCATAGTAATCGGTGAACATGTATAAAAGAAATACATACGCGCCGAATTGATAATCTCCCCCTCGTTTTTTGAAGTCGGTTAATAATTATTAGTATTTAATTTGTAAAATATATGTATACAAATTATAATACGGAAAAGAGTATTGTACACTCGTATGTCAGGAGTGGAGTTCGAACTCACGGTTTCTTTCTTAACCTCTTTCATTTAACACCAATACTAGTTTAATCGGTTGGATAGTTGCGGTGTAATCGGTGAACATATATATAAAAAAAAGTACATACGCGGTCGAATTGATGATAACCTTCTCTCCTTTTTTAAGTCAGTTAAATAAATTATAATACGGAAAAAATACTGTATGTTATACATGGATATCAGGAATGGGGTTCGAACCCACGATCTCTTTCGAGAACCAGAGCTTAAATCGGGCGCCTTAGACCACTAGGCTATCCTAACTGCAATCTAAACGGTGAACAACGCCATGTTACTTTTTGTAAGTCTATTATTTTAGCACACCTTCACTGATAAAGTACTGAGTTGGTAAACGATCTCTGATACTCTGTACTAACGGTTAAAAACAAAATATTCTTAATAGCATAATTAGTATTTAATTTGTAAAAAGAATAATACGGTAAAGGTTTTTGTATATATGTATGTCAGGAGTGGGGTTCGAACCCACGTTCTCTTTCGAGAGCCAGAGGTTAAACCAAGCGCATTACACCACATGGCTATCCTGATTGCAATCAACTCAGGCAACTTATTCAAGTTCATGTTATTTTTCGCAAGTCTCTTAATTTAGCACTCTTTCACTGATAAAGTATTGAGTTGGTAAAATATCTCTGATACTCTGTGCTAACGGTTAAATACAAAATATTCTTAATATCATAATTAGTATTTAAGGGTGTATTTCGACTCAAACTGCCTATTTTCCGATTTATTTTTGAACTCATTATTGCTCTCAAATACACCAAACTTTCAAAATCTCTTATTTGGAAAGTGCACAAAGTGCCGAAAAGGTCAATTCTTTGATAAGTGCACAAAACATTGCAAAAAAAGCAATCGAAAACGGCATTTCGAACCGATTTTTCCCAAGCGGGAGATTTGAGAACGAAAAAAGAGGTCATACTGAGAAGATAATTGTTTATAACTCAAATTCTAATGAATTGAGCTTAAAAAAACATCACTCGGCACCTCATACGTGCCTTCAACAATCCTCTCAGCAAATTTCATGTTTCTACGTTTAAAAATGTGTCTGAAATTGTATCGGAAAATTCCGAGCTGTTGAAGATGGAAAAGCGTTTTTTTCGAATACACCCTTAATTTGCAAAATATATGTGTAAAAATTATAATACGGAATAGGTTGTTGTACACATGTATGTCGGCAGTGGGGTTCGAAACCACGCTATCTTGCGAGAACCAGAACTTAAATCGGGCGCTTTAGACCACTCGGCCATCCTGACTGCACTCCATGGCAGGAACTTATTCAACAGTTTTAGTTAGCGAAAAATCACTAATTTTATTAGTTTTTACCTGTTTACTAAAAAATTACTGAACCATTTTCTATGAAATGGAAGTGGTACCAATCCGAGAGTAATCTCTTTAATTTAACACCAAAACCAAATTAATCAGTTGGATAGTTTCGGCGTAATCGGTGAACATACATTAAAACTACTTGGATGTGCCAATCCCAAAACTTTCTTCTATCTCATACATACATTTTAATATTAAAAAGAATAGTTACTCATTTTAATGCTTTAATAATTTTAATTCAATACCTTACCAACTTTGATTTTCATCTTAAATTTCTGCTCAATCAATTAATCGGAGTAAAAACGAACTTCCGTCTCTGCACGAGCCGATGGACAATAGAATGATAAGCAGATTTTTTTTTCAAATTCAGGGAGGACCTACTTGCCTTACCAAAAAATAATCATATACAAAAAGTTTAGTTCAGTTCTGGAACTAACTTCATACACTTTTATGTAGTGCAATAATGAAAATGGCATAAAATTCGGTATTGCAGCGCCCCCTTCCGGCGGATTTTTTTCAGATTCAGGGCAATCCAACTAGCCATAGCCATACACTTACACAAAAAAATTCGTTCAATTCGATGCATAACTTCATGTACTTTTGGTCGGTACAATATTGAAAATGGCACAAAAATCGAGATTTCAGCGCCCCCTTCCGGCGGATTTTTTTCAAATTCAGGGAGAATCAACTAGCCATAGTCATACAGATACAAAAAAAATTTGGTTCAATTCGATATATAACTTCATATACTTTTGGTCGGTACAATATTTAAAATGGCACATAAATCGCGATTGCAGCGCCCCCTTCCGGCGGAATTTTTTCAAATTCAGGGAGGACCAACTAGCCAGAGTCATACACATACACAAAAAATTTGGTTCAATTCGATGCATAACTTCATATACTTTTGGTCGGTACAATATTGAAAATGGCACATAAATCGCGATTGCAGCCCCCCCTTCCGGCGGATTTTCTTCAAATTCAGGGAGGACCAACTAGCCATAGTCATACACATACACAAAAAATTTGGTTCAATTCGATGCATAACTTCATATACTTTTGGTCGGTACAATATTGAAAATGACACAAAAATCGTGATTGCAGCCCCCCCTTCCGGCGGAATATTTCAAAACTGAAGGAGGACTTGCTTGCCACAGCGAAAAACATTCACAAAAATTTTGGTTCAATTCTATGCATAACTTCATACACTTTTTGATGGTAGAATGGCGACATACAGGCACACAGACACACATACACACGAACAGACAGACATTTTGTAAAAACATGTTTTTTGGATCTCTGACACCTAAAACGTGTAAATCCGTCGAAAACTGGAAGTCGAAAAAAATTTCGATTACAATACTTTCTTTTATTGAAGATAGAAGAAAGTAAAAATACATACGCGATGAATTGATAACCTCCTCTCCTTCTTGAAGTCGGTTAAAAATATTCTTAATAGCATAATCAGTATTTAATTTGTAAAATATATGTGTAAAAATTTTAATACGGAATAGGTTCGGAAACTTATTCAATGTCATGTTACTTTTTGCAAGTCAATTATTTTAGCACTCTTTCACTGATAAAGTATTGAGTTGATAAAAGATCTCTGCTACTCTGTGCTAACGGTTAAATACAAAGTATTCTTAATAGCATAATTAGTATTTAATTTGTAAAATATATATGTAAAAATTATAATACGGAAAATTATTGTACACACGTATGTCAGGAGTGGGGATCGAACCCATTGTCACTTTCGAGAACCAGAGCTTAAATCAGGCGCTTTAAACCGCTCGGCCATCCTGACTTCACTCAATTGTTGGAACTAATTCAACAGTTTTAATTAGCGAAAAAACACTCATTTTAATAGTTTTTACTTAATTACTAAAAAACTACTGAACCAATTTTTATGAAATGGAAGTGGTACCAATCCGAGAGTAAGCTCTTTAATTTAACACCAAAGCCAAATTAATCGGCTGCATAGTTTCGGAGTAATCGGTGTACATACATAAAAAAAAAAATACATACGCGTCGAATTGATAACCTCCTCTCCTTTTTGAAGTCGGTTAATAATAAATCAAATTCTAATTAAGTCAGCGAAAAATGACATCCCACGGCACTTTGTACATGACTCCAAAAATTCTCTCAGCAAGTTTCATATTTCTACTTTAAAAAATGAGCCTGAAAATGTATCGGAAAATTTCGAGCTGTTGAAGGTGGAAAATCATTTTTTCGAATATACCCTTAAATTCTGGGCATTAATTATTAAGGTAGAGCGCCTACAAAATTTGCATCATACACTGATAAATTCACAAATAAACATTTCCTAAAAACAATCAGTGGTCAGGATCATCAAAAATGTAAATCCGTCGAAAACCTGAACTCGAATTTTTACACGAATTCAGTACTTTTTTCTTGTAAAGATACAGAAAAGTAAAAAGACTGAGTGATTAAAAATCGAAGTGTCAGTTCAATAGTTAATCTAAGACATATACATAAACACATATATGAAAACAATTGTATAGCCTCTTTCATTAAAAGTTAGTTAGGTATATAACTACCCGCGCTCGGGACGACCACCCCTTTCATCCCCCCCCCCCTCCTTTCTCATGGCGCTGTCAAAAATATTTTAAATATTCACAATGTAATTTTCCATCATTTATATTGTAAAGATGTATTTAAACATAAGCAAGCTATATTTGTAATAATGATTGCAAATTAAAAATTGCTATTTTTATTTAAACATGAATGCACTGCTTTTTCTGAAAGAATAAGTTATTGCTATTTGTTTTTGATTAATTTTCAAGTTAAATGTTAAACATTTTGTAAATCTCTGTACGATGAACATTGATATCGGTTGATACATAAATAATCTCGGGATACTCACGATACATAAATAACTACACAGTTAATAATGTATAAATTTTCATGCTTATAAATCTGTACAAAATACAAAATAATGTTTCATTAATATTTTGTAAATTTTAGTCTAAACAAATACATGCACTTGCTAAAAAATTATTGAAAATCATAAATATTCTTTTAAAGGGGGGAGAATTTTGTAATTAACCAAATTAACATTCTCATCGATATTTAAAACTTTCCTCTGTGAAAATTTCGTTTACAATCGAAACTCAAAATAATCAAACTTCCGTTTCGTACAGCAGTTTTCGTTTTGGTTCGACACCAGTTTATATTTTCATTGTGCTATTTTATTTTAAACAGTACAAACTGAAACATAAAATCTGTAAAAAAAATAATTGCGAAGTCACGCTAGATAAACATGTATCTCTAGTAAGGACAGGTCTATAATCAAAAATCCAATTTTTGATATACTCAATCGTAAATACAATAATGAAAATCTGAACTGTATATCAATAAATAGAGCTACTTACATATGAATTCGCTCGCAAATGAATATCACGGGTGACGTAAAATTTACCCTATTTTTGATAAAATAGATACAAAAGCACTAGAAAAATAATGTTTTGCTCAATGTATAACGGAACAAAATTAAAAATCTTACCATTAAATGTGTTTTAAAGGTGATTGTTGCTACAAAAGTTCCACTTATAATGATAGATCTTGTTTTACACATTTTTCATGCTTCTTTGTCATACTACAACTGCCGTTATTATCAACAGAAATTATTTTTAAAAAAAATCCCATATAGTTATAGCGCAGCGTGTTCTGTCGCAATTCAATAATTTCATTGATACATTATCATTTGAAGCTGAAAAAAAAAAAAAAAACAGCCATTCTTTCTCAAGACAAACATTAAATTACGTTTCCTTCCACTATTACATTACTTTTTTTTTCTATGGTTCTTTAAAATCACTAGACACAGCAAAAATATAAATAATTCTTCCTGTTTATCACGCAGTAGTTTTTGATGTGCTCATATCAACGTTACAATTATAAAACCTAGAACTTTAGAATTGTAACAGTTCAGCAAAAATGACTAAGCAATGCAGAAGCATTCATTCTAATCCTTATCGTATCAGTAGCTCTAAAAGTATGTTTGCATTAACTTTGAGAAACGAACCCTATAAGACAAAACAAAGCAGACAGGCTCGCTTTATTATTTTATGAATTTTACATCTGCGGTTTTAACAGAGCAGCTGGAAACCTACATAAATGTATTTTGAAAAAGAAATGTATTTTCAAAATACAAAATACTTGAAAAAATCATTTCAAAATACATTATGAAAATACTTTCGTTTAGTCAGGTTAAAATACAAAATACAAAATACAAATGTATTTTGAAAATGTATTTCAAATACATGTATTTTCGATACTGCCCATCTCTGCAATCACTAGATCAAACTAAAGTCAAGACAGTAGATTAAATTTTAATTCTTATTCTTTAAATATTTTATCACCATAATTTTCAACATTAGCAGGTATGTTCTTGGTGCGCAACAAGAATATTACTTGTTTTTGGGAGTTCTTGGGATTAAATTAGGCTCCTTATGCAGGCATAAGGTGTACACTTTGATTGTAAAAGCTTTCAAATTGATGTTGATAAATTAATTTTAAGTGTATTTAAGTCTAACTATATTTACTCATTTATTGACATTAGTATTATTCTACTTATTCAACAGATATTAGGTGATAATAGTTATAAAATTTGATGACTTTACTCAAACCTATAACTTAATATGTGATTTTCAGTGATTGTGAAAACTACAGATATTAAAAGTTTTTCAAAAAAAAGCAAAGTATTTTTATTTCCATTTCCCAATTAAGAATGACAACTTTTATTCCTATTTGTTTTTATTATTAAAGTTTATAAACCATGTGTAGATAAAACATTATTCTCCATTTGGCATTTGAAAATTTATAACCAAATTTGACAATTTTATAAAAGAGTATCAGAGAGGAATTATTGTAAGGAAATACTGGTTGAGAGTCCATTTTCTAAATAGTTAGATTTAATTTTATTTGGAATTTGGAATTATTATGATTTTTTTTTTTATACTTTCGGCTAGCAAAAAATACTTCCTTATGCTATTAGAATTTGCCAATCTTATATGCAATCAGCAATTCGACTCATCGAATCCGATGGAAGGTAAGCTGGAGCAATACGACTCCAGTAGGCACTTCTGACTATCCTGCATTGGTTCATTGGTTCATGCTATTAGAAGATAAGAAAATTATTTAGTTGCTATGTAATTATTTTTATCCTCAACCAATATTTTCCCTACCAATAATAAACAAATAGTGATATTTTCTTTTGATTATACTCTTGTTTTATTATAATTATCATTATGATTTCTATAATGAAGTTTAGTATTAATTATACTCTTATTGAGAAATATAGGATATGGAGTCTTATTATGCTACTTATTATTATTGTTATTATTATTATTTAAATTTTTCTATATTATTTATTATTGATATTGAGAGTGATGCTATTTATTATTAAAAAATTGATATATTATTGAAAGAAAAATTTGATATATTATTAAGAGATGTTGAATCCAACAAAGATTCCAACATAACATTAAACCCAAAGATTAAACTAAATTTGAAGATCTTTAATTAAAGAGACTGTATTCAGTGAACATTGGAAAAGACTTTTTTATACACTATTGAAAGACTTTTTACATTTGAAGGACTTTATTTAAAATAAACTATGCATTAAGTTATTGTAATTATTTAAACTTCCATGAGAAAGAGTTTTTATTGTTTTTATTACATTTTTTATCTCTTACTTATTAATATTTATAACTCATTTACTTTTATTGTATGTATTATCTCCTATGCACTTACAAATAGTAAGTGATATTGTAACATTATTGTATTTCTTTCAGGGAAATGCTCCTACCTAAATCTAATTCACATTAATTTTCTCTTAACTATTTTATTTTAATCGCTAATATTTTTTATATTGCGTTAATTTTCTTTTCTTCCAGCTCTTGGCTTCCGGAGTTTGACAGTTTAATTCCAAAATTTAACTTTTCTAAATTATTATATTTCTGTTGTCTGAACTTGTAGTTTTATTTAACTATCAATTTCATACAAAATTTTGGGGAGGGGGGATAATATTACAAATTTAAAATTTTTTCGCCAAAACTAACCTTTATACTATCTTAATTTTCTTATAATAATGTTCCGTACTTACTTCAAATTATTAAATTAAAATCTTGTTTCTAAATCTAATCTGTTAATCTTTATGCAGACGATATAAATTCTTAATTTTCCTTAAAAAACATTATTCCAGTATGCGTAAACTTAAAAAGATGGCTCTAAATTAAAAATATTCTTAATTAAACTTTATTTCTTAATATTCCAAATAAAATTAATTTCTTCTATGTTTTTATCAACCCTTTTTAAGACAGTCTTATTAGATTTATTCCAAACCCATACCTTTCAAAAAATATCATTATTTTATTTTATCTATTTATTTATTTTTCCTCAGTCAACCTTTGATAGTGTGCATAGCAATAAATTCATTTCTTTTCTTTTTCTCTTAAAATTAATCATTTATAAAAATCGTCTGCCTAAGAAATCCTGAGTCGATTATAAATTGGTTAAATAATTTTTTTTTAATTTATTTATCGTCTGTGGAAAATAGTCTCGTAGCTGGACAAGAATTCTGTTTACAAAAAAGAATGATGGTTTGAGGTTACAGAAGGTTCTAGAATTTTCTTTTTAGATTTAAGAGGGAAGGCTCGATTTGAGAAGGGGGATTCTTGGGTTTTTTCGTGGATGAGTACGGCTCGCTGAAATAATGTTTCGGTAAAAGACAGTTTGCAAAAGGAGCTTTTCCCTTTCTCATGATTACGGATTAAATAAATGAACTTACAGCAGCCATTGAGTAATTATTTGGATTCTCTACATCTATTTATTTTCCTCGGTGGCCATGACTTCTCTGCGGTGAAAGGGAAACCCGGCATTGATGTCTCTGGCTCCTAACTTTTAAATCGTCACATATATATATACCACTTTGATTTCTAAAAAGCTAACAAGATGGAAAAATGTTTGAATTTAGCTAAAACTTATAAGAAACATACTTCGAATTGTAAAAAGTTGCAGGAAAATTTCATCAAGTTGTAAACATTTGGAAATCTGATCCCCATTGTCTCTTGGATTGCCGTTTCGGGTGAAACGAACTAAGCCCGAGAATCTCTCGGGGTCAGCTTTTAACTCTCTAAGCTATAAAAGTACCTATCATATACTTTCGTGGTCTTTTTGGATATTATCTACGAACCTTTATTTTGAATATATATAAATATATAGATATAGATAGATAGATAGATAGATAAAGAGATATAGTTATAGATATGTAGATAGATATATATGCCGGTAGCAACGCTAAACAGAAGCAATGAAAATTGTTTAGATATAAATGATTTCCTGAATTATAAACACTGATAAATCTTTATTTAAGTAGTGTGATCCAAGAAAATTGTCCATTAGCATGTCCACGAGTTTTACAAAAGAAGAAGAATTGTTTTTCCCATTATGACGTCATGAATGCTTCAGCATGTGCAACTAATTTTGTAATTAGTCTTTTAATAAGCTCTTAAAGTATAAACGTATAAACATGGCAGAATATTTCCTTGTATTTAATATATTAATAATTATCTTTAATGTATACTTTTTGTTGAAATTTATTTTAATATTTATCTTTTCATTAAAATTATTGGTTCCAGAAGTGAAAGTATCGAGTGATATATTTTATCCTAAACATAAAAGTGAATAATGTGTCCACACTATATTGGATAAATCGAAAAGTATACCACACTCATTCGTGACAATGATTCCAGGATGGACCCATCAAGGTAAGAGAATTTACCTCACCTAATTTTAAGGTTCTACTTATGTGATTTAAGAAGAGAAGCGGAAAAGACTGTAGTTCACATTTTCCAATAGATTATGAGAGCTGAGGAATGAACACGACAACACCACTCTCTTCTAAGCAATAGTAAATTGAACTAAATTAAATTGAACAATAATAACTTAACGATATTTATATAATTATACATAATAAAGTATAATTAAATTAAAAACAACTATTCAGTAAACAAGAAGAAAAATAAAAAGGTTTTAAAATTAAAGTAAGGTTGAAATAAATAAAGAAAGAATAAACTTCATCCTCAAAGGAAAGTTTTGGTAGAGAAACTTACCTCCGACAATTACGCAATATGGAGCTTTAAAGTTCAAATGCTTCTTATGAAAAAAAAATTGTTTAATCGTTTTACTGTTGATCCACAATATCTAATAACTAACAATTGGATAAAAAAGGACGATAAAGCAATCATTAATTTAACATTGGAAGACTCGCAATATATCTACAGTCACCGCAAAAAAAATCTTGACATTTGAGATTTTAGACGTTTTGTTGAATATCTAGAAATATACATGAGGAATTATTCTGAAACTTCAGGTGTGTAAACAATATAGCACAGGTCATATATTTTCGTGAAATTTTTTTGCCGAAGTCCCATAGGGGACCGTCAAAAAATTGAAAAAGAATGAATATCTTTTGGATGACCCTGTCAAAACTAATGTAGCAAAAGCATTCCAACTGCAGATTATCATTAAGTGACTTATTGTAATTATGTGTGTTCATTTTTATGCGGATAGCATGTATACCCGTAGAGAAATTAAGGTTTTTATAAAAACAGTCCCAATTTTTTTCAAGATTTTTGCTTATTATTTGCAGAGTTCTTAATATAAAATAAAGTTTTTTCCTGAACTTATGACAAACAATATTATAAATAATACTCTGCAACCAGAATTTAAAAAAAATAATAATTGTATGAATAATGAACAGGTTTACTAAATAAATTTTCATTGCGCATGCGTAAAAGTTATGCAAATTTTGATTGCATATTGTGTTAGCTAAAGGTATGGAGCAACTTTTGTAAAAGTCTCAGAATCGCAGCTTAAAAATGCTGAAAATTATCGCGGATGGAATCTGATGAAAATCCGTTGTTTCGAAAAAGACGCAAAAAGATAAGGGGTTGTATCCAAATATAGTAGTGAGCGCGATAGTATGTACTACATAATATTGCGCGCACTACTATATTTGGATACAACCCCTTATCTTTTTGCGTCTTTTTGGAAATAACGGATTTTCATCAGATTCCATCCGCGATAATTTTCAGCATTTTTAAGCTGCGATTCTGAGACTTTTACAAAAGTTGCTCCATACCTTTAGCTAACACAATATGCAATCAAAATTTGCATAACTTTTACGCATGCGCAATGAAAATTTATTTAGTAAACCTGTTCATTATTCATACAATTATTATTTTTTTTAAATTCTGGTTGCAGGGTATTATTTATAATATTGTTTGTCATAAGTTCAGGAAAAAACTTTATTTTATATTAAGAACTCTGCAAATAATAAGCAAAAATCTTGAAAAAAATTGGGACTGTTTTTATAAAAACCTTAATTTCTCTACGGGTATACATGCTATCCGCATAAAAATGAACACACATAATTACAATAAGTCACTTAATGATAATCTGCAGTTGGAATGCTTTTGCTACATTAGTTTTGACAGGGTCATCCAAAAGATATTCATTCTTTTTCAATTTTTTGACGGTCCCCTATGGGACTTCGGCAAAAAAATTTCACGAAAATATATGACCTGTGCTATATTGTTTACACACCTGAAGTTTCAGAATAATTCCTCATGTATATTTCTAGATATTCAACAAAACGTCTAAAATCTCAAATGTCAAGATTTTTTTTGCGGTGACTGTACATAAAAAAAATGGGCACAGATTTCATATACGCACCACATTTGCACGTGTTTTTTCCCCGCCAATTTGGCATTGCACGTCTGTGCCAAGGAGAAGATCGTTTAATAAGTTTATAACAATTGTTAAGGAAATAAAATGAGAAAAATTAAAGATTTCAGTGAAATGTGCTGATTAAATGATACAACTGCATGCATTTAATATGGATATACGTATCAATATTTACAATTTATCGTGAAAATTATATTTATTGTTTTGGTACTTATTAAATTTATTATTTATATTTAAGTTTATTATTTTTGCTTTTTATTGTTTCCTTCTGTATTAAATTCATATTTATTTACTGTTATTTTTTATTTTAATTCTTTAAAATATTTTTTGTTGTATACTATATATTAAATTATTTTTATAAAATTATCATTTATTTATTTTTATTTCCTTTTATAAAATACTAGAATCTCATTTTTTCACATTATTTTATTTTTATATTGCAATAAAAAATCATGTGCTGTTACTGCATGCAGTTTTTAACTTATGTTAAAAAACAAAATTTTCGCCAAAGTGGCGGGGTAAAAAACACGTGCAAATGTGGTGCGTATATGACATCTGTGCCCATTTTTTTATGTAGATATAATGCGAGTCTTCCAATGTTAAGTTAATGATTGCTTTATCGTCCTTTTATATACAATTGTTAGTTATTAGTTATTAATGAAACCACAGCTAAAGTTACATGACTAATTTTAAAAACAATATATGAGTACAATAACTTATCTAGTAAGTTATATTTATTGAGAAAATTATAAAACTCGCAGAAAATGGAAATGTGATTAATCATATTGAAAAAATTCTAAAAACATCAAAATTGAAGATTATAGGTGATGAAATTAAATATTTCCATCTATCCGCACTTCTGTTATGTTCCCTCTCCCCAAATTATGATATTTTGATTACTGCGTTAGAGTTCAAAAGAAGAATTGAATTCAGAATTTATAAAAGGAAAACGCATTGACGAATTTCGAAGGAGGCATAATAGCTCCAATTGGTCACATAAAAATGCATACAAAGCATTAAAATCAAATCCAAAAACATTTCCAAAAATGCGAACAAAATGCTTTTTGAATATATTGAAAAATATTAAATCTAATTGTTGGTATCTTAAAAATAAAAATTCTAAAAACCAAACAAATAAAAATATAGACAAAATTCGTCTTTATGCTTTGAAGTAAATAAAAATATTCCGGAAGGAAAAAATAGAAACAAACACACAGACTCTGGAAAGTAACAGCGAAGAAAAACGTAACATTTTACATAATACAGCATCTCAAGAGCAATTTTTTTTCTTGCACAAAATGAATTTGTATTTACTTGGGTCATAGATTCTTGAAGCAGCTCACACATATATAATGACATACACATTTATTTGTTGATAATGATACAAATAATAAAAATGCTTTAACGATAGCCAATGATAACAATCTCGAATCAATCTTGAGTATTTTAAAATCGCTGAAACATGTCTTTAAATAATTTTTTAATAGATTTATTTCCTGCTGTTTCACGATTCTACTTAAAACGACGGCTGATATCTGGCAAATGTTGTAAATTGCTCGACCCCCTTATAACTCCCTCAGGGAGGATATTTCTAACTATTTTATATATGTATAGATGTTTGTAATTTATTAAGAGTTGATCATAAAACGTTGGACCCTAAATTTTTTCAGATAGATAACACAATACACAAGAAGCAATTCGAGTATCATCCTTCTATAGTAAAAAAAAACTAGCCTTAAAAGGAATGACTCCTGAAATGATGCTGATGGGTAAGATTTCCGGAAATAACGTATCCGGGTGGACCATTCCTTCCATGAGTCCAATAGACCAATCAGGAAAGGGCTCCGTCTATGCATGGCGAAGCGATTCCATGGGGTATTGGCGAGCGCAGCAAGCAGGGGTAGCCTACAACTTGGAATAGCGAAGCGATTACGCGGGGGGTTGGCGAGCATAGCGAGTAGAGGGGCGGAGCCCCCCTATAGTTTAAAAGAACTGTAACTGCTCATTCCAATTATGCATGTTTGGGGCGCCGCACCCCACTTTGCCCCCCCCCCCTCAAAGGGGAACTTTTTAAAATTTTATCCACAGCACTCCTGTTGCATATCTTTAGAAAGGTCTGAAACTGCCTTTTCCTATTATGGATGTCTTGGGTGCTCCCCTCCGCTCTGCCTCCCAGGGGGGGGGGGCACATTTTTAATTTTTTTACAACAAAAGTCGTGTGACACATCATTTGAAAGGTCTGCAACTGCTTATTCATATTATGGTTGTCTTGTGTGTCACCCCCTCCGCTCTACTCCACAAGGGGGGCACATTTTTAATTTCCTTACAACACCAGTCGTGTGACACATCATTTGAAAGGTCTGCAACTGCTTATTCATATTATGGATGTCTTGTGTGTCACACCCCCCACTTTGCCCCCCCAGGGGGGCACATTTTTAATTTCTTTACAACACCAGTCGTGCGACACATCATTTGAAAGGTCTGCAACTGCTTGTTCATATTATGGATGTCTTGTGTGTAACCCCCCATTCTGCCCCCTAGGGGGGCATATTTTTAATTTCTTTACAACACCAGTCGTGTGACACATCATTTGAAAGATCTGCAACTGCTTATTCATATTATGGATGCCTTGTGTGTCACCCCCCTCTGCCCAACAGGGGGTGGGCGCATTTTAAATTTCTTTACAACACCAGTCGTGTGACACATCATTTGAAAGGTCTGCAACTGCTTATTCATATTATGGATGTCTTGTGTGTCAACCTCCCCTCTGCCCCCCAGGGGGAGCATATTTTTAATTTCTTTACAACACCAGTCGTGTGACACATCATTTGAAAGGTCTGCAACTACTTATTCACATTATGGATGTCTTGTGTGTCACTCCCCTCTGCCCCCCCCAGGTTGGACACATTTTTAATTTCTTTACAACATCAGTCGTGTGACACATCATTTGAAAGGTCTGCAACTGCTTATTCATATTATGGATGTCTTGTGTGTCACCCTCCACTCTGCCCCCCAGGGGGGCACATTTTTAATTTCTTTACAACACCAGTCATGTGACACATCATTTGAAAGATCTGCAACTGCTTATTCATATTATGGATGTCTTGTGTGTCACCCCCACTCTGCCCCCACCCAGGGGGGCACATTTTTAATTTCTTTACAACACCAGTCGTGTGACACATCATTTGAAAGATCTGCAACTGCTTATTCATATTATGGATGTCTTGTGTGTCACCCACCTCTGCCCCCCAGGGGGGGCACATTTTTAATTTCTTTACAACACCAGTCGTGTGACACATCATTTGAAAGGTCTGCAACTGCTTATTCACACCATGTGGTATTGGCGAGCGCAGCAAGCAGGGGTATCCTGCAACTTGGAATCGCGAAGCGATTACGCGGGGAGTTGGCGAGCGTAACGAGCAGGGGGGCGGAGCCCCCCTAGTATCTATAAAATTTTACTAGCTATTATTCTTTTTCACAACACATTTTTCCTGATTTTACTTTCCCAATATAATTAATTGTCTTCTATGTATTGCCTGATTTTAAAATTTAAATGTATACGTCATCATGTAAATTTATTTACTGTGCAGAATGCCTACACCAGAGCTATAGATATTGATTATCTACCCATTTCCTACTCTATTGATATTTATAAGTTTTACAAAATTGATAGTAAATCTTTCAGATACTTCATATATATTTTTTAATTTAATATTTTCAAGACAGTGAAATTTACATATATTTTTAATGAGTTTGATGATCAAACGATTATTCATGAAACACATAGTAAACAAATCAAAAAATGGAAATAGAAAACACATTCAATAAACAGTCGAAAACGTTAAAAAGTAGTAAATTTCAACACCTGAAAAATTAGCATAAGTCTCAATATTTCATAAAGGATATCAAAATATTTCAAAAGAATTATTCGTAAAATTATTCTAGTATTAAATATATTTTAAACTTTTCATAGGAAACATTAGTTTGGAATTGCACCCTAAGAAAGTCAAGTTGACCCCTGGTTGGGAGTACACTTCACGTTGGTGATCGCTGCTATAAAGGAATGTTAATTGCGTGTTAAATAAAATCTGAATGTTTTGTAGAAATTGAGTCGGGCCGGATCGGGCTAACCCAGGCCGGGTGAGGCCTGTCTACACTGATGTCTGTACGGGCCGGGGGGAGCCCGGGCCCAGAAATTTCGGTTCGTACAGACCTCTATGACAATGATCAGATATTTATACAGAGAGGTACATACTATATATATAGTTGAAAATGACAAAAATAAAATCCTTTTAAATTTTACAATTAAAATTAAATTTCAGAAATTTTAAATCCTTATTTTTTTTTTCTAACTTTATATAAGTTTAAATTCTTTTCCTACCTTATATTCTAAAATCCGTTTTACCCGTCGTAACTTTGTTTCCTAACACAATATTTTTTACGTTCACTTTCACAAAGTAACATAAGATAGAAAATGCTGCCGCTTGAACAATTCTCCTTCATCTGTGATTAAAAGCCTTGCACGTCACAGACCCTAGGAATTTTGCGGATCTTGTCCACATGTCAATCAAGAGCTAAGTAACCAATTATACTGAATGTTCCCCCAAAATTGATATATGCACTCCCTGTTGGAAAATATTGCCAAATATTAGCAAGAACGCACATGAAAAATATTAGACTTTTTCCATTTGAGATGCCTACGACCATGTAGGTTCCTAAAACGACGTAAATAGCTCATGAAACATCCAATCGAACTAGCGGACATGATTGTAAGATGCAGCGACGAAATAAATAAAAGAGTTCACAAAAGGGTCCCCAAGTCATATTTATTTCTTACATTCACAATTACATACCCTCTTATTCCTTAGATAGATAGAATATAGATATAGCTTTCTTTAATGCATATGCGCCAAATTTGAATATATATCAAATATATTTAATTTTTAAAACGACAAAAACAACCATTTGCATTAATAGGACTAGGAAGATTGAAAAATATTATTTTTATTTTTATACGATTTAAAAAGGAAAAATTTAGGTGTAGGTCAACCACATTTTATTACTTGGCTTTTATCAATGCTAATTTGACAGGAAAATGGAATTTCCAATCAAGAAGAAATAATATCTTTATTTGTTATTCTTCCGACTAAATCCATTTTGCATTGCTTCACAGAGGCTCCTCATTACACGAAAATACTTATATACAATGAAGAACGCAAAAATCAGTGTGAAAAACAATCTATGCATGTGTTTATATGACGTAAATGGCTGGAAATATCTACCGTATGTGCAAGTCTGAAAAATTGTGTGAGGATAGTTCAAGGCTGCACGTGCACATGAGTGTCAGATTTCTAATTTTTCGATAACTACCCAAGAATATTAATTAAAAACTCATAAAAAATGTGGTTTTTCCATAAAATGGTAAAATCGCGCACACCTAAATCTGATTGCACAGTCGAAGTGGAAAAAATTAAGAATTTTCACTAATTAGAAATTAAGAATTTCCCCCAATTTTCATGTTTCTACGTTCGGTAGTTTCGGCTGCGCGTTGATTATCACTCAGTCAGGGAAAATTATTTTATATATTTATTGACACACACACACACACACACATATATATATATAATATTATTATTATAATAAAACAGTAGATCGATAAATCTGTTGGAAAGCAGGTTCATTGGTTAAAAATCTCTGGGGATGAGCCATTTTCAATTCGAAATGATACTTTCATGAAGGCAGTTGTTGCTTTCTATTACGATCCTCCGAATTCACAACTATCTTAATCATTGCTAAAATTTTTACGGCAGGCTTTTTTTGCAATCTGGAAAATACAACCTCTGTTTTATAACAGTTTTCAGACGTCGTCAGTGTCCATCATAAACGAATTCTGCAGGAGAGAGAAGAGAAGCTAACGAAAAATGAATCCGCGCCTTAACTTTCAAATATAATTTAGCACCCTTGAGCCGAGTTTTCCCCCCATGACATTGATGGATGTACAGCGGCCTCTAGCGGCAGTATCCTTTAAATGCTTTGAACAATAGATGGAATGTCAGCGCTCCACTTCAAGATCGTTAGGTGTTCGAAACCATAATTTATCAAACGAAAATAGGCAAGGGAGAGGAGGCAGGAGGTGAAGACTGTAAATAAATATACTGTAAAAAACATTTCTGAGATTGGTTTATCGAGGTTTTCTTGCCGTAAAAAGAGAGAGAAATTTACCCGATGGATGACATGTTGGATTTGTGTTTGTTTGGGATATGATGGAAAGTGTAAATTCTCTCTTATTCGCTGCTGGAGAGAAGTGGTGCTAGATTAGTAATGCAGTTTACTTGATAGAATTTTCTATCTTTTAGATAAATTGTGAGCTGAAATTCCTGAAATTTATTTCTTTTATGAGAGGAAACTAAAGCAGAATAAACAATAACGCTTGATTCTCAGAAGCAGATCCACTCCTCAATTTTGATGTGTGGTAATAATCATCTTGTTTAGACTACAGTCATATGCTTAATATGGAACATTTAAAAAATATAAATATTAATGCTTATTTATATTTTAATAAGTAGGTTTTTGTGTAACGTTTTTCAGGATTTAAGTAAAGTTGGTAATTCACATTTTATTATAACACTTTTATCTTAGAATTTGAAATTCATTACGGTTAAAACGAAAAAACAGAAGCATTCCATCTCGAGCTGGGGTATTCATTATAGGAGGCAGATAAAATAACATTTTAAACATTACAGCTTTTATACATATTGCTCATTAATTTCGGTAGTATTCTGTGCATTGTCATTAGTCCAGTGACGTAGTTAATGGCGGGCAATGGGGTCGGGCATTGAGGCCACGGGACGCCAAACTGAGAAAGATTTAAACCAAAAATATTTCACATATTTTGAAAATAAATAAGATTTGTAGATTTTTTTTTTTTTTTTTTTTTTTTTAAGCTATTGCATAGCTTTTATCACGGGCTTTGAGCGCGGCGACCGAATCCAAAAATTCCGTAACGCGAAAAATCCTAACACATCCGTAACGAAAAAACCTAACACTCGGCTAACGTCGTTTCAGTTCGGCAAACTTCGGCACGGTATCCTTCGGTAGACTTCGGCAGACATTGACGTGCTATTTTTCAGATATTAGGATATCAAGTCTCAAACATATGTTTCTTATGATCTAATTTTCATAGTGCGGCCAAATTTTGTTTTGTAATTTATTATGAGACAGCGTTAATTTTTGGTGACAGGAGACCCCCCACCGTGAGGGTCGAAAAATTTAAAATGCTTATAACTCGCGATCTAACTTTCGTAGCGCGGCCAAATTTTGTTTGGTAATTTATTATGAGACATTGTTAATTTTTGGTGACAGGAGATACCCACGGTGAGGGTCAAAAAATTAAAAATGCTTATAACTCGCGATCTAATTTTGGTAGCTCGGCAAAATATTGTTTGGTAATTTATTATGAGACAGTGTTAATTTTTGGTGACAGGAGACCACCCACGGTGAGGGTCGAAAATTTTAAAATGCTTATAACGCGCGATCTAATTTTCGTAGCGCAGCCAAATTTTGTTTGGAGATTTAATATGAGACATTGTTAATTTTTGGTGACAGAAGACCCCCCACGGTGAGGGTTGAAAAATTTAAAATGCTTATAACTCGCGATCTAATTTTCGTAGCGTGGCCAAATTTTGTTTGGTAATTTATTATGAGACATTGTTAATTTTTGGTGACAGGAGACACCCCACGGTTAGGGTCGAAAAATTTAAAATGCTTATAACTCGCGATCTAATTTTCGTAGCGCGGACAAATTTTGTTTGGTAATTTATTATGAGACAGAGTTAATTTTTGGTGACAGGAGACCCCCCAATGTGAGGGTCGAAAAATTTAAAATGCTTATAACTCGCGATCTAACTTTCGTAGCGCGGCCAAATTTTGTTTGGTAATTTATTATGAGACATTGTTAATTTTTGATGACAGGAGACACCCCACGGTTAGGGTCGAAAAATTTAAAATGCTTATAACTCGCGATCTAATTTTCGTAGCGCGGCCAAATTTTGTTTGGTAATTTATTATGAGACAGAGTTAATTTTTGGTGAAAGGAGATCCCCCAATGTGAGGGTCGAAAAATTTAAAATGCTTATAACTCGCGATCTACAGTCACCGCCAAAAAAATCTTGACACTTTCGATTTTTGATGTTTTGTTAAATATCTAGAAATATACAGAAGGAATCATTCTGAAACTACTGGTGTGTAAACAAAATAGTACACGTCATATATTTTGACAAAGATTTTTCCCCGAAATCTAACGACGGACCGTCAATAAATTGAAAAAGAACGAGGATCTTTTGGATCACCCTGTCAAAACTAATGAAGCAAAACAGTTTAAACTACAGATAAAGATTAAATGGCTTATTGTGATAAGTTGTGTCGATTTTTATTAATATAGCTTCAAAACTCGTAGAGAAATTAAAGTTTTTATAAAAACAGTCCAAAATTTTTCCAAGTTTTTTGCTTATAATTTTCAGAGCTCTTCATAAAACACAATAATCTTTTCAGAAAATATGACAAACAACATTGCACATAACACCGTGTAATCAGAATTAAAAAATAATAAAAAATGTATGAAAAATGAACAGGTTTACTAAATAATTTTTTACTGCGCATGCGTCAACGCTATTAAAATTTCATTTGCATATTATGTTAGTTAAATGTATAGAGCAACTTTTGTGAAAGTCTCAAAAACATAGCTTGAAAACTCTGAAAATTATCGTTAATAGAATATTGTCAAAATCCATTATTCCCAAAATGAAGCAAAAAGATGAGGGGCTGCATCCAAATATAGTAGTACGTGCAATACTGTGTAGGTACTAATCAATGGAATATGGATACAGCCCCTCATCTTTTTGCTTCATTTTGGGAATAATGGATTTTGACAATATTCTATTAACGATAATTTTCAGAGTTTTCAAGCTATGTTTTTGAGACTTTCACAAAAGTTGCTCTATACATTTAACTAACATAATATGCAAATGAAATTTTAATAGCGTTGACGCATGCGCAGTAAAACATTATTTAGTAAACCCGTTCATTTTTCATACATTTTTTATTATTTTTTAATTCTGAATACAGGGTGTTATGTGCAATGTTGTTTGTCATATTTTCTGAAAAGATTATTGTGTTTTATGAAGAGCTCTGAAAATTATAAGCAAAAAACTTGGAAAAATTTTGGACCGTTTTTATAAAAACTTTAATTTCTCTACGAGTTTTGAAGCTATATCAATAAAAATCGGCACAATTTATCACAATAAGCCACTTAATCATTATCTGCAGTTTAAACTGTTTTGCTTCATTAGTTTTGACAGGGTGATCCAAAAGATCTTCGTTATTTTTCAATTTATTGACGGTCCCCTGTTAGATTTCGGGGAAAAATCTTTGTCAAAATATATGACGTGTACTATTTTGTTTATACACCAGGAGTTTCAGAATAATTCCTTGTGTATATTTCTAGATATTTAACAAAACATCAAAAATCGAAAGTGTCAAGATTTTTTTGGCGGTGACTGTAACTTTCGTAGCGCGGCCAAATTTTGTTTGGTAATTTATTATGAGATATTGTTAATTTTTGGTGACAGGAGACACCCCACGGTTAGGGTCGAAAAATTTAAAATGCTTATAACTCGCGATCTAATTTTCGTAGCGCGGCCAAATTTTGTTTGGTAATTTATTATGAGACAGAGTTAATTTTTGGTGACAGGAGACCCCCAATGTGAGGGTCGAAAAATTTAAAATGCTTATAACTCGCGATCTAACTTTCGTAGCGCGGCCAAATTTTGTTTGGTAATTTATTATGAGACATTGTTAATTTTTGGTGACAGGAGACACCCCACGGTGAGGGTCGAAAAATTAAAAATACTTATAACTCGTGATCTAATTTTGGTAGCTTGGCAAAATATTGTTTGGTAATTTATGATGAGACAGTGTTAATTTTTGGTGACAGGAGACCCCCCACGGTGAGGGTCGTAAAATTTAAAATGCTTATAACGCGTGATCTAATTTTCGTAGCGCGGCCAAATCTTGTTTGGTGATTTATTATGAGACATTGTTAATTTTTGGTGACAGGAGACCCCCCACGGTGAGGGTCGAAAAATTTAAAATGCTTATAACTCGCGATCTAATTTTCGTAGCGCGGCGAAATTTTGTTTGGTAGTTTATTATGAGACATTGTTAATTTTTGGTGACAGGAGACTCCACGGCGAGGGTAAAAAAAATTAAAATGCTTATAACACGCGATCTAATTTTCGTAGCGCGGCCAGATTTTGTTTGGTAATTTATTATGAGGTAGTGTTAATTTTTGGGGACAGGAGACCCCCCACGGTGAGGGTCGAAAAATTTAAAATACTTATAACTCACAATCTAATTTTCGTAGCGCGGCCAAATTTTGTTTGGTAATTTATTATGAGACTGTTAATTTTTGGTGACAGGAGACCCCCCAAGATGAGGGTCGAAAAATTAAAAATGCTTATAGCTCGCGATCTACTTTTCGTAGCGCGGCCGTATTTTGTTTTTGTAATTTATTATGAGACAGTGTTAATTTTTGGTGACAGGAGACCCCCCCCCCCCACATTGAGGGTCAAAAAATTTAAAATGCTTATAACTCGCGATCTAATTTTCGTAGCGGAACCAAATTTTGTTTGATAATTTAATAAGCTTCATAGCTTTTATCGCGTGCTTTGAACGCGGCGACCGAATCTAGGTATTCCGTAACGAGAAAAAATCCTAACACTCCGGCTAACGACGTTTCAGTTCGGCAGACTTCGGCACGGTATTCTTCGATAGACTTCGGCAGACATTGACGCGGCATTTTTGCATAAGTTGATAAAAAATGCTATGCAATAGCTTTACCGCGGCAGTCCCCGAGTGCCACACACACTTTTTTTTTTTTTTTAAATGTGTGCGTGTGAATGTTTTCTTTTGCCGGGTATTTTGTTTCATTCAAATAATGAAGCAGTTAAAAAGCTTCTGTAAATGTTTCTAGGGATGGCTCAAAACACATGGTTACAAAGATAATTATGTATCTGAACTGTAGGATAAACAAATTAAATAGGGTGCGTCAAATCGAGAGGAGGTTTAAATCTATATTATTTCACGTTTTGACAACATGTAAGAATTACATATGATTATAACATAATTATGAGTGATATATAATTATAACATAAGAATTGTTGATTTGTGTGTTTGTGTGTGTGTGTGTGTGTGAATGTTTTCTATAGTGAGAGATCTTTTTTTCATTATTGCATCTAAATAATGAAAAAAAGAAATAGCCTCTGTAAATGTTTCAAGAAGAGGCTCAACACACTTGGTTGCAAAGATAATTATGTACCTGAACTGAGGCGCCGAAAGATTAAATTGGAGGTCGCCAAATTGAGAGGAGGTTTAAATCGAAATTATTTTAGATATTTTGACAGTAAATAGGAATTTTTATTTAATTATTTTGTTTTATTTTATTATTTTTTTCTGTGTTTCTGAATGTTTTCTTTAGTAAGATATCTTGTCATATCCAGATGATGAAGAAAGAATAAAACTTCTGTAAATGTTTCTAGGTATCACATTGATACCTAGAATAATTATATACCGGTATTGAGGAACAAAAAAAGGGATTAAATAGGGGGAGCGACATTGAGAGTATGTTTAAACCAGCATTATTTCACATATTTTGACAACAAATAAAAATCGTTGATTTTTTTTTTTTTTTTTTTTTTTTTTTTTTTTTTGTGTGTGTGTGTGTGTGTGTGTGTGTGACTGTTTTGAAGAGATTCGACGAAGGTTGCGTGGGGGGGGGGGGGGGGAGGAAGGAAGTCGAGAAATTAAAAAGCCTCATTCGCTCCTCCAGTTTATAAATCAAAAAGCCTGTTTGCGACTTTGAGTGTCATTTATGGTATCATAAGCACATTTTTCATTTGTACATTAGCGCAAATGATTTAAATCTCTATTCATACTAAAATTAAATATATGTATAAATCTCTCAAAATAAGCTTCTGGAATGAATTCCGACTGTCTTCGGCATCAGGAATTCTACACACGTACCTCAAAGAGCTGAAGTTCTCCATTCAAATTTATCGCTTTCAAAAGGAATCGCCGATATGGGACGTTCTCGTATAGTCGGCGTACTGCGCACGCGCAAAAAATTCTGAAGAGAATCGTAAGATGAGTTCACTGTAAAAAAAATCTGCAAAGGTACTAAACCTTTTCTAGGAAACTGGGATTCCAAGAACTTTTCCTGTAACGGTAACAGCAAAAATTCAAGTTTCAGAATCGATTACATGAATTTTTCCTGTTATCGTTACATGAAAAGTTCTTGGAATCCCAGTTTCCTAGAAAATGTTTAGTACCTTCACAGATTTTTTTTTTTTTTTTTACAGTGTTGAAACAGAAAAAAAGAAAAAAAAAATCCCTGCAAAAACCAGTCCCGAAAAAGGTCAGATTAAAATGCTTCCTGGCGCTGGAAGGGAGAACTAAAAACTGTAAGACGATCGAAACCAAAAAAAGTCTATATTTCGGAAAGCATACTTTTAAATGAAAATAAAGAATAGAAACCCGTATGGACGAACACTTAACTCATACCACGGCACTCCTGCCGCTGAACATACTAATAATCTTCGATTAGTAATCTATATTATAAAGGCCAAACGTATCTGTGCGTAACGCATACGTCATTTTGCGAATGGCAACACTTTCCCATGCAATTTCAGTTTTGCATTTTTCGCTACTGTATAAATTTCCTTATTTCTAAAACTCGCATATTTCCGATTTTTACACTGTCGTTTACAGAAAAAAATGTACTTTTAAATGCAATTTGTTTTTGAGATATTATATTTTTTATAATTTTTAGTACCAATTTTGTAATTGTGGCAACAGAATCACTCCATTTTCTCTCAAAATTGAAAAAAAATAAAAAAATAAATAAGAATTAAAATGCGTATACTTTGCAAAAAATATCGTCTGTTATAAAATCCCGTGATTTCGGTTTTATTTCGTTTTTATTGATCAGTTAAATAACTTCAAGTTTTGAGTTAAAGTGATTTTAAAATGATTAAATTTGAATACCATTTTTTTAAACATGGTGAATATGGATAAGAGAAGTACATTTTTAAATTTTGAGAACATGAAAATTATGATTTTAATTTCGCGTGAAATTCTATGATCGTGTCAATTTGGAATATTTTTTTTTTTTTCATTCGCATTTATACCAAACATAAGAATTTGAATTGATAAATTTATCAAAATAGTTGATCTTTATTATATTTTACTGATTTTATATGCAATTAAAGTTTAATGTTAAAAATTTGGACAACTGAGTTTTGTAGTATTTTGTTAATCTTAGCTTAAAATAATATTTGTTTGAGAGGTAGATTGAACAATATAAGATGCATTTTTTACTATAAGCAATTTTGTAGATTTATTATAAATCAATGAAGCAGTTCCTTCTTAAATATTTTCTTTTGTCGAATTTCGACGGGTTCCACCTCGTGCTTTTAAAAATGCTTTCAAATTATGTTTTTAGCATTTGGCAACGTTTAATAATTAAGTCAATTGTCCACATGTCACATAACATCTGATTCATCGATTTTCGAAAATTAAATGTAGGATCGGGTAGAAAGAGATTTCACTTTAATTCGGTTTTTAATGAATATGCCTGTACACTGTAAAAAAAAATTCTGGAAGGTTACTAAGAATTTTCTAGGAAACTGGGATGCCTAGAACTTTTCATGTAACCGCAACAGAAGAAAATCATGTACAATTACAAAAGTTGCTTTAGTTACTGTTACTAAATATTGTTTAGTAACCATACCAACGATTTTTTAGTGAGTTTCTTAAAGAATCGTCTGTAAGCTTACTAAATATTATTTAGTAAACTTAGTAAAGATTATTCAAGGAGTTTAGTAAGGAATTTTTCGTAAATTTACCAGTGATTATGTTGTATATGCAGTGAAGAATTGTTAGAGAGTTTTCTAAAGAACTTTTTGTAAACTTACTACTGATTATTTAGTAAATTTACTAATGATTTGTAAGGGAGGTTCTCATATTAGTTTTTATAAATGTACTAAACATTATTTAGTAAGCTTACTAGCGATATTTTAGAGTGGTCACTATATATATATTCATAAATTTACTGAGAATTATTTAGTAAACGCACTTACGAATTTTTAGGGAGATTTCTAATTATTTGTAGTACTCTTACAAAACATTTTGTAGTATATTTATTGAGAATATTGTTGTACATTTGCAAGAGACTTTATGGCACATTTACTATGGATTTTTATGCTTGCATCTTAAACCTTTTATGTAGTTTATAAAAAAAAAGTAATTTTAATGAGGTACCGTTCGAAACACTACCAAAATTTTTTTTAGTATTATATTTAAGCCACATTTTGTATTCTCTCCAGAAAGCTCTTTACAATAGTACAAGTGTTAATACAGTAAATTTGTTAATGCTTTTTTAGCATTGTATTTAAAATATTTTATTTGCACTTACCAAAATGTATTTGTAACTGCACAAATTTTTTGCAGTTTTATTATTAATGTGTTTACAGCAGTTTTCCGAAAAGATTTTACGTAATTGTTTTTTTTATGCTAATACTTAAATTAATTGGAGTTATTAAAGTATTTTTTCTATATGAAGTTACATTTTTACAGTTTTAAATATCTAGAGTGGAGTTTTCCTCATGTATCAAAATATTTCGATGTAAAATAAGCAATATGGCCTAACATGTGTTTCAGTATTATAACAGCAACTGACATACGCATGAGAAAACTCACTAAAGTTTCACTGTAGATATTTAAATAGGTGTAAAATCATTTTTCTAATTAAATGAGCATTATAGCAACAGCACTAAATGAGGAGATAACCTGAAGCCAGATATTACGGTCTTTAGTTAAACTAAAAAAAGCAAATAGATACCATAATGTAAATAAAGTATCATAACTGAGATTTAAAATATGCCTAAAAGAAATATTATGATTTTAGATTAAGCACGGTGCTTAATTTATACATATAAAGCACTGAGCCTCATCTAATCCAATAAATGATTTGAAAATCTTTATATCATGAAAAAAAGTTGTTTATTTATTTTATGCGAATGTGCTTCTAAATTAGAATGCTAGAAGTGAAAATATAGTAGTCTTGTATTTAATGTGTTTTATTCAGTTCTATGGTCAAATGAATTTCATTAACAAGTGTCTTCTTTTACATATTTTTGAAAAACTACAGAATAACTAATTCAATGGTTCAAAACAGATAAGAGATCTGCAAATTTATCTGAATGTCACATTTAAGAATTTTTTTAAACGTTATTTTTTCAGGTGGATATGCCGTACAATTCTTACTAATTACTAGAATCTTTTTCCCTTTAATTTTTTTATTGTCTTTTATCTCGACTTATTCCTCACAAATTTCTTTCACTACCTACGTTTAATTCATTATGCATTTTTAATACTTTATTTAATTGAGACTTTTGATTCAAATTAAAATATTAAAGAGGAAAAATTTAACTATTGATAGGATCACAAATTTAAAACTCTAAACTGGCTAAAAGATCCGGAAGAATGCGTCGAACATGTATGAATTCAGTAGAGTTCTTCTGTGGTTAATATTGCTCTGGAATTAGAACCTTTAACTCAAATAGTTACATATAGGAGAGATAATATACACACCTTAACATATGTACACAAAAATGCATCTTTGACTTATCAACTATAATTATGGGCAGGTTTCGCACTTTTTAATGTTTATCAGTATCTTATAATCAGAGTTTACTAGCAACCTTTCTAAAAGTAGAAATCTAGAATGGGAACAAAAAGAAATACATATTGATTTTGAAAATATTATGAGCTGTCGTCTTTGATATAAATGTAATATACATATCTCTACTACCAATAAATGTAATATGATTAAATAACAAAATACAATGAAATATGAATAAATTTTATTAAATAACTATTTAATTCATTATAATAAAAAATATGTTTTTAATGTGACACACATTTTGCAAATATTACATAATTAGTATTTATACAAATGCCTATGAATTGCATACTTTTTAAAGATTATTTTTGAGGATAATATCAGAAAATGAATTTAAAGTTGTATTGCAATAAAATAATTGTAAAATTTCAATGCTGCAGAATGAGGTTCGCAAGATTTTTCTCAGTCATAATAGTGCTTCTTTTTCCTCTACTTTCATCGTCAAGATGGCTGGCATTGTTTTTAAATTGAACTTCAGTTTCTTCCTGCATCTAAAATGATAAGTTGGATGTTAACATAAAAAAGAAAGAAAAATTTAGTAAAACTTATAATGAATATAATATTATAGAAAAGCCAATATTTATCTTCGTATTGAATAATTGAATATTACAACTATTTAAAAATTAACAAGATGAAGAAAAACCATGCATTCTAAATTAAAGCTGATGATCGGCATTTTGGCAGAGTTAAAGTCGCATATGCAGTCATAGGATTTTCTCATCTGAGGTTTTTCCATTTACTGACATAGCATCAATAAATTGTAAATTGCTCTCATTATTCATTACTAATTTCATCTAAAATGAACTCGTAAAACCATATTGAAAAGGTCTTTTATATAAAGGCTTGGCATTCTTGTAACTTATGGAATAAAAATACAAAAATCCATTGATAGGTGGAATTCTAACACATAAAAAATATTGAATATGCTTTATAAATGCTAAATATGTATCAATTAAAATGATGTCGTGAAGGCACCCATAATGCTGACGTTGTTGATTAAAAAAAAAACATTAGCATTGTATGTTGCCATTGTTCTTTGACGGTCTTATAGGTAAATAATGCTGAAACACAATCCGCCTTTTTACCCAATAAATAATGCCAATAGGCATGTATTGTAATACAAAAGCTTAACCTTCGAATATATGCAAACAGCCATCATTTGTCAGGCCCATTTATTAGGGTATTTGGGTACTTACAATTTTTGTTATTTTAGAGGAAATTGGGGTGGGGTGCGACACTTTTTACAAAACTTAGAAAATCAACTTTAATTAACTTTAAAACATAAATTTCAATTTATAGAGTGCAAGGTGAAACACCTTTTAATGTTCTTGAACAACATAGAAACAAAACATACAAAAGGTATTTTATAATTAAGGAAATTGTAAGTTTCAAAATCTGCCCTATAACTCACCACTAACAGAGATATATCGAATCGCAAAAAATAAAGCTATAAGGCACAAACAATCAAGTGTCGGCTAGATATATAATCTAATAAAGATTGTAGATTGATATAATGTCTGTTTCATAGTATAGAATTATAGGATCTTCATAACGTAAATGGAAATTCAGGATTGTTAGTCATAGATAACATTAAAAAATTATCAATTCAAATTATTTACATTTTGAAGTTAATGAATATATTATCAATGTTATAATTAATATATTACCCTCTAAATATGTTTGCATGTTAGCAATTTACATTCATCTCTTTAAAAAAATGAATGACATATCCCATTCCTCCCTTTACTGGCATGTCCCATTCCTCCCCACTAACCTTTTTTGTGTTAAACTTCTTGTATAAACCAAAGTGCTGCTTTTAGACTTGTTTTAAATAAATAATAATATACAATGTAATGTTCCATAAATAATGAAACTATTACACCTATGAATAACAAATCATTAACATACAGAAAGCATAAAAAGTAAATTTACTTTTGATTCTTGAAATAATCTTTTATATAATTGTAAGCTTATACAGACCAACAATTTTTTTCAACTAAAGATTTGGCTACCATTGCTTCATCTAGCCTGCGATTGATGAAATGTTTAGAATGTTTCATAAAGAGAAAAACCTACTGTCCAATTCCTCCCACTATCTTACACCACTATTCCCTATATATTAACATTTTATAAAAATTACGTAAAACCATATTAAATACCTCTTATATTTACATGTATAAAAATTAATTGAATTTTAACAAAATTAATGGAATTTTAACTCTCTCAAATGCACTGGCGAAGGCAGATCTCTTCAAACCACAAGGAAAGCATATGTTTATTAAATATATGTACTTTGCTTCATATAAATGTAACTAAACTTCCGTATTTGAACATCCTTTTTAGAGCCCTTCAATAAACCATACTTGCATTACCAAAGAAAATTTCGTAACATTTCGACAATTAGAAATATTTTTTTACAAAATAAAATGTGTGAAAATTTTGACAAAATTTGTTAAAACCTCTGAGTTTTATCGCAGTAAAAATCTTACCAGTCCTTTTCCACTAAATATCAATATTTTTTTCACCTAGGCCTCCTATATCTTATGTTTTTAACACAAAAAAAATTCAAAGAGTTTGGTTGATAATGTCAAGTTTGAGAATGTAAAATAGCGGAAGTACCTTGTACCACAATTCCAAATCCTACAATTTTCTTCTATCTCATACATAATGTTATTTTTAAATTGATCGGAGTACCAAAATTAAAAGACAATCTATGCCCATCATGAGAATTCTAATGATATGAAATTCCGTGCATTAGTTCTTAAGATATGAATATCGGTAAAATCGCGTAAGAAATGCACCATAAAAGCGCTAGTTGTTTAGTGATCTACACCAAAACTTGCAACGGTGACACTGCATTAGCTGGTGTCAACATATAACTGAATCTGAAGTTCGATGAAAATATGTGCGTTAGTTCATAAGATTAGAATTTGCGGAAATTATGCAGATCCCCCCCCCCCCTATATTGTGCAAATTGTGAAAAATTCAGCAAATCAGCGCCATATATTGAGCGATTTACGCCAAAATATAAAAAAATACCATTACAATTAGGGACAAACTAAATCTGAAGTTTGATGAAAATCCGTCCATTATGCATTCAGGTAGAGTTGTTGCAGAAATCTCAAAAAAAAGTAGAACAGCAACAAAATCTATTGAACGGTTTACGAAAAAAAAAAATCGGAATCAATTTATAACAAGGACTATCTGAATACATATTTTTTATTGAAAGCTGTACATTAGTTCTTGAGACAGAGCACCCACGAAATTTAGGTCGCATACATACAGCCATTTAGTAAAAACAAGTTTTTTGTATATCTGACCCCTAAAACGTGTAAATCCGTTGAAAACTAGAATTTACATTAATATATAATCATCAACAATTTATATCAGAGACAGACTGGGCATAATTTCTATATTAAACATATATATTTTAAATATTAAATCCTGTGCATTAGTTCTTGTGACCGAGTACCCACGAAATGTGTGTCACATGCAAAAAGTCCCAGGCTCACATTTCGTAAAAACGGGAAAACTGGCCCCTAAAACATTTAAATGTGACGAAACTTTTTACGAATACTATACTTCGTAATAACAGAAGAAATAAAATATTCAAAAAATATCTTTGAAAAAATTTATTGTTAAAAGTCTCTCTATATCTGTGTATGTTACTGTACAATTAATATTACGTACGTTTTAAATAAATTCGTACACTTGATTTTATGCAATATAACTATAATTATAGTTGCATAGCCCCTTACCGATTGTCTATGGGTTTAAAAACAATTTTGAAACCTGAAATATTTTTTTAATTATTCTGTATCGCGTAGAACTCGCTTTCGAAAGGGGCTGTGCAAATATAATTTTATCAACTTTTTCTTAATTTTGGATCCCCTCTCTCCTTCCGATTCATACATTATCATCCTTCAACTCCCCCCCCCCCCCCCTATTAATGATATCGGTATCAAAGTGTTGAAAATTTGGATTCCTATAACTCTCTATATCTGTGTATGTTACTGTACAATTAATATTACGTACGTTTTAAATAAATTCGTACACTTGATTTTATGCAATATAACTATAATTATAGTTGCATAGCCCCTTACCGATTGTCTATGGGTTTAAAAACAATTTTGAAACCTGAAATATTTTTTTAATTATTCTGTATCGCGTAGAACTCGCTTTCGAAAGGGGCTGTGCAAATATAATTTTATCAACTTTTTCTTAATTTTGGATCCCCACTCTCCTTCCGATTCATACATTATCATCCTTCAACTCCCCCCCCCCCCTATTAATGATATCGGTATCAAAGTGTTGAAAATTTGGATTCCTATAACTTATTTTGCTCGAAAAGACATACAAAACTTGTTTCATTTATTTTCCGCATACTTTTATGATCAAATGATGAGAAGTTGATAAAATGTCATTTTTTATATGAAAAAACTTGATATCACATAGCAATTAAAAGCAATACTATTTAAATGAATCTCATGATACCATTTTGTTACATAATACATTCAACAGTAATAAAGATTTATTGTACTTGCACCGAACGGAGATGGGTGGGGAGCATGTAGAAATTCATATCAAAAAACGAAGACAACATTCTTTCTCTTTATTTATTAGTAAGCACAAGCTTAATTTCAAATACACTTTATACTGTTTCTCGAACTGTGATTATATATGTATACACATATGAAGAAAAATAAGAATTTTAAACGTTAGAGTATACTATATTTTGGAGTTAAATAATTTTATAATAATTTAGGGATTTTAATAACTTTGTGTTAAAAAAAAAAAAAAAAATCCCTGTCGGCTGGGCCTATAGGCGGAGGTAGATTTCGAAGAGTGCTCATTTCAAAAAAAAAAAAAAAAAAAAAAAAAAAAGATTAGAGATAAACCCAGTTTAATAACTTCATTTGGCCGTTTATAAAAAATTTTTAATTTCATTTTTCTACAAAAACTGGTTTTATCAGAATCATCTTAAGAAAAATTCAGTTCAAATGCCCGTTTTGACAACATATTTTGAAATAGATTCTGAATTTATTAAAAAAAATCGACCAAAACAGCACATTATACAGCTCCTAAATAACAAAAAACTGTCAGTTGAATGCATTTGAGAAAAAAATTGAATTTAAAAATGAGTCATAAAATAACCGATTTGTTGTTTGAATACATCCTTAATTCTTTAATCATGATTGCTTCGGAAAATTTTGTGCGAAATACTCACTTTGACAGCATTTTAAAAAATATATTCTATCTTTATCAAAAAACTGGCCAATGCGTCACAGTATATAGTTACTAAATAAGAGGATCTGTAAATTGGATGCGTTTGAGAGCGAAAATGGATTTTAAAACGAGTCATAAAAACGCAATTTGCTATGTGAAAACTTCCTTAAATTTTCAAATCACAAAGACTTCGGAAAATTATGTTCAAAATACCCTTTTTGGTACCCTTTTTCAAAATATATTCTGTCTTTATCAAAAAACCGATCAATGCATCACATTATATAGTTCCTAAAAAAAAGGATCTGTAAATTGGATGCATTTGAGAGCAAAAATGGATTTAAAAACGAGTCAGAAAAAAACGCAATTTCTTATTTGAATACTTCCTTAAATTTTCAGTCATGATGATTTCGGAAAATTCTGTTCAAAATACCCTTTTTGGTAGCCTTTTTTGAAATATATTCCGTCTTTATCAAAAAACTGATCAATGCATCACATTATATAGTTCCTAAATAAGAGGATCTGTAAATTGGATGCGTTTGAGAACAAAAATGGATTTAAACACGAGTCAGAAAAAAACGCAATTTCTTATTTGAATACTTCCTGCAATTTTCAGTCCGGATGACTTTCGGAAATTCTGTTCAAAATACCCTTTTTGGTAGCCTTTTTTGAAATATATTCTGCCTTTATCAAAAAATTGACCAATGCGTCACTTTATACAGTTTCTAAATAAGAGGATCTACCATTTGGATGCGTTTAGAATCAAAAATGAGTTTTAAAATGAGTCAGAATATAAGCAGTTTGGATTTGAGATTTTTTCTCCAACTCCTACTTTTGTTTAATTTTTTTTGCTATACGAATTGGTACTATGAAAAACTTGTCAATGTAAAAGTTGTAGATATTTTTGAAAAGATGTAAAATAAATTTAGTCAGATTTGATATCGTAAAAATTGACGAAGTTATGGATTTTTCTCTTTTTTCAGCGCCCTTTTTCTTTTCGTTTTTAATTTTTTTCATCGGTAAAAGTTGGTCCTATCAAAAACTTGTAAATACAAAAGTTTTAGATAATTTTAAGAACATTTACAAAAAATTTAGTTGGACTTGATATTTTGAAAATTGACGAAGTTATGAATTTTTTTCTCTCAAAATCACTGTTTTTTTCGCCCCTTGAGCCCACTTCTAAATTTATCAAAAATCTGTCATGCATATACTTTTGGCCCATTTTTAAGAAGTAATATAAACTTTAAACCGATTCGATATCTACTTTAATAAAGAAGTTATGGCGTTTTTTCGGTTTTCAGAAAAATGCCCCCTATTCCGACCCCCTTGGTCCGATTTTGCCCATTAACGAACTTAGCCGAGATTTTATACCCTTTGATTTTATGTACCAGTTTGGTGGAGATTGGTGCAGAATTATAGAAGTTATCGTGTCCATAAAAAAGTGAGATATATATATATGAAGATAGATAGATAGATAGATAGATATATATATATATAAACTGGTGCGATTGCAATAGGTAGTATTTCTTACGAAATCTACCTAAAAATATGTAACAGGCTATAAAATTAACGTACTACTTTGTACTAAAGACCATGTTACAAATAAAAAGAGAAACAATTGATGATCAGAAATTATATTTATATCAAAAGACAAAACTCCTCCCTCCTGAAATAACATATTTGCAAAACCCCAAAGATTAATTTGTTCTTAAAACAACATAAAGATTTCATCCTTTTATACGGCTAATTTTACATAAAAATAAAAACTTCCTCTTGAGTAATTAAAATAATATAAATAAAACAAATTTAACAGACATGCAATTGAACTACTCGCTTAGAGCTCTGAAATTATCGGAATATAAAAGAAATTATGGGAGAAACATAATTTTCAGAAACGATTTTATAATTAACGGAACTGCAACTAAGAGAAAAAAAAGAGTGAAAAAAATTGGAATTGTCCCATTCCTTCCTTTGCTGGTATGTCCCATTCCTCCCTGTACTTCATGTTAAACTTCTTGTATGGACATAAATGCTGCTACTAGATATAGTTTAATTTATGGATGATTAGCAGTATAATGTTCTATAAATAGACAAACAATTACTTATTTACATAAACAAGTCATTAACTCTTCATCGGGCGCGCTGTATCTGAGAAATACATGAGTAAGAAATTTGTCGTTTTTGAAAAAAAAAAGGGGGAGTTTTACGACCTTGACCTTCACAGTATCTGTTCTTCCGGTCATTTCCGTCCCTGAAATGCAGTGGTTTCAAATTTTTGTCGATAGGAATTTCCGGTTTCGCGCTTTGTTAAGGATTTGTATCTATTAGATACATGCGCCCGATAGCGTTTGTAGTTACTTTCCCACTGATATTAGGTTAGAATACGTGAATACCTCAGTCTCTCCTGTTTAACTTTCGGCTTCGAAATGATAAATACTAAACGGTTTTTGGATTTGAATAACCCTAAAGACATAGAAATTGCCCATAAAATTTTATTTAGCGATTACAATGAAAATTCTGAACAGTTTGAAAAAAGTGACGATGAATAATATTTTAAAAGTCATTTTTAAACAATATATGATGCTGAAATACAGAATGTATCTGCCAAATACAACGCGCCCGATGGGGCAACTTTTGAGACGCGCCCGACGGAGTGTTAATAGCAGAAAGCATAAAAAATATATAGCAAATTTACTTTTTATTCTTAAAATATTTTTTTCCTTTTTACAATTGCAAGCATATGTAAATCAGCTATTTTATTCAACTGAAGATTGGGAATGCTTTTGCTTAATGGAATACGTAACTGATGAAATGTTTATTAATGGAATATAAAAAGAAAAATATACTGTCCCATTCCACCCCACTCTCCCTTATTAAGTAACAATATCTTGGGTTAAGGGATTTAGGGAAGATTTAAGGTGTTTAACTGCTATCAAAATAAAGTAACAAATACAGCAGAAAGAAAAATAGACTTTTAAAGATTTCTAATTCAACGAGTAAGAATGGAGACAAAGATAACCATATTTTCTTTTATTATTGAAGAAAGAGAAGGGGATATTTCAAACGATTGATAATATAACTTATTGAAGACTTACAATTAGCGAAAAAAATGAAAATTAATTAGGGTAAAAGACTAAATTTTGCATGCTTGTAAGGCGAGAGGGGGGGGGGGTGATTTTTATTTGGATTTTATGGATATGACCTATTATTCATTCTTATAATAAAGAAATGGATCAGAAATTTTTTTTAAGGAATGACTTAAGGTTTTAAATTGTATGTGTTGAGGGGGCAAAAAAATTAGCGATTTATTTTTCTTTTTAGAAAGGGGGAGTATTAGATGACTTATTTACATTAATGAAAAATTTATTAATTACTAATAGCCCAGTGATTATATGATAGAATTCGATATTAAGGGAAAGTAGGAAATAGGTTTAATCTCTTCAGTTTAGATCTACAATGAATATAGTAAGTTTTATTCTCATACTAGCGGAACGTTAGAAATATGTTAGATTTACAGTTTAATGCCAAAATAATGTCTCAAAAGAATTAACTATCAAAAACACTATAAGTGTTGTAAAGCTTAAAATTCCGAGTAAAATGAGCACTTACATTTAATATTTTTGCTGAACATTAATGGCAAAATTCTATTTCAAAGATTAACCGCAGTGGTCAAGAGGTTTATCTTAAAATAATTAGGGAAAAACTTGAAATTGTTTTGATCTGTTCAGTTTAGGTCTAGAATTAATGTGCTGACTTTTTACCCACGTACTAGATGAACGTTAGAAAATATGTACATATAGTGAAAATATACTTTATTAAAAAATATTTTAACTATATTCTAAAACAACTAAGTCTATAGAAACCATTGTGAATACAAATTTCTTAGATTTGAAATTCGCAATAAAAAAAATGTCTCAATTCTATTTCAAAATTTTATCTTAATCGCTAATCCAAAGCTCTAAACTAGGAGATTTCAAGTTATCCATCCGCTATGGATCCATTTGTTACATACGTGTACATTTTGTAAATTGTTGAGGCCTTGACGATGTTTTTGTAACTATGTAAGGATTTTATTTTGCATATTTTGAGAATTATAATCTAGTAGTTATTGAGAAAATTGTGCATGAATGATAGATTTTTTACATTTCATTTCTCAACTCACACCCCCAGACTTAAATCATTGGTTTAAATGAAAGATTTTTTACTTAAAGACTAATTTTTTTTTTCAATATTCCTAAGGTTTTAAACTTTTATGAATTTAAATGAAGATTCTTGTATACTAGTCGAAAATCATTTAATTAGAGCGATATTTGTCCTTAACACAAAATATAAGTTTAAAATCGCGCTATTCGTTGACTTTGAACTTCTCTAGGGAATAGTCTTATGCACACTCATTTTTCGCTCTACAGCCCCCCCCCCCTCCTCTCCCATCCTTGCACTTTATTTTCAATTTCCTTAATTCTAATAGACACGTACTGTTGTTCACTCTATATAAATTATATTAAGAGCTACACCCATTTCATATTGGAAATAATAAACAATATTTGCCATCATTTAGGAGTCATTTTTGAAATATTCTAAAAATTATAAAAGGATGTACTTTTTAAGTTAATTTGCTTGTAGCTCCATCTAGAAAAAGAAAAAAACATAGTAGATTCATTTCTATTCTATGTCGATGGAAATTAAAACAATTTCTGGATTTCTCGTAATTAAATCAGACTTGGTCCTTTCTTTCATATACAATTTCTGGTCTATAACCCGCAATCAAGAGGCTAAGCCACAAATCTCAATATATCCATCCTAAATAATGCATCACTAACTAAAAATTACATTTACATAATAACAATAACGTATATACTGATAACCTCGTTTGTTCGCGCTGAAAGCTTTTGTTTAGTGTTTTAGGCAATATTTGAATGAAGTTGAATCCAATTGTTGAATTGTGAAAATTCAACAAAAATGTTAAATATCGGTTGTCATTTTATTCAGAATTTTAAATTTTAAAACATTTGCATTAACAATGTTTTTGATAAGTTTATTTTTCATTAGATATTTTATGGTAATCAATAAAATCGTGTTTTTCAATTATAAAATTTTTACCCATTTTTTAACGCGCACATAGCAAGAGGGGAACACTTAATACATTCATTCTAGACCTAAAATAAATGAATTTAAATAATTTTCAGCTTTCCATTAACTAATTCCAATTTCGGCTTTTCCCCCTCCTCCACCACTGGGCTATAAAGATTTTTAAAGACTTTCTGTGTGTTCTTAAAGTTTCGCAAGGAGTGTGGATGAACGGGGAAATGATATTTTTTGGGGGGAAGAAATGCCTTAATTGATAATTTATTATGACAATAAAATAACGCATAGAACACATATTGTATTTTATGTTATTTTAATTTGAGCTGTTATAAAGAGTTTTAAATATTGAGTACTGTTACTGTGTGAAGAAAGTTCGGGAACAAAATTTTAAGGGTGAAATTCATATGAAGTTTTAATGAAATGAATACGATTTAACGAATGCTTAATGGAATTTATTCGCTAAAATACAAATAGAATAATATTTTTTTTCTTTTTAAGTAAGTTTTAAACACTTTAAATGTTGGTACTGCGGAAAAGGGAGCAAAAAAGAGAAATGAAATTCAGAAAAAGAGCAGGTAAATTTGATTTATTGTATAAAACATTAGAAATTTTTTACTTGCAATAAACACAGACTTAACGAATAATTAGGAAGATTAGCTTGCTAATAACTAAAAATCAAACATTATATAATAAAATTTAAATCATATAGACTAAAAATTTACTTACTAACTAGAAATATTTTTTTCGATACCAGATTCAAGATGGATGCATTACTCGGCTCTGTGGCTGCGTGAATAGTCCTTACGTCACCACTGAAGCCCTTTCTGATTGGCTGACAGGTGAAGCTAAGATATTTCATGTATTTGTACAATGCGAGTGGTAAAAATAATACCAGGCTACATATAAAATTTTAGTAAGCTTGCAGATTTCTGTAGCTTTACAAAAACTAGTTTCGTAGGTTTCCAGATTTTTTTTTACAGTGTATGTAATATATGTATGTATATATAAATGAATGCCCTGTATTTTTCTTTCTCCAAACTTTTGCACAATCACGATCTGTTTTTTTTTTTTTTTTTTTTACATTTAGAAAAATTACCGACCTAATGTCAAAAGTTTTGTACACAGGTGTAAATTTTTTTTCTATATGTACTTTGAAATTTTCAAATTGATATCTTTTTTAATTTTCGAAAATTCGAAAATTTTGTAAAGCTACATATTACTGTAGCTTTACAAAAACTAGTTTTGTAGATTTACGTATTTTATTGTACAGTGTACAGATAAAATTTTAGTAATAATACAGATTTCCATGAATTTTCCTGTTGTAACACGCGCATTCCAAAGGAAAAAAAAGAAAGAAAAAAATAGACTGTCACGCGTCACGTGACCTGAGTTTTGCTAAATTAAAAAAAAATGTAGTTGTAATATTTTTTCGTTTAAAAAAAAAACTGGCAACACTAGTTCTATTAAAAAAAATGATTTTTTCTTAGTGATGTTCGAATGTTGGTTGTGAACTGTGCACTGTAAAAAAAATTCTGTAAAGGTACTGAACATTTTCTAGGAAACTGGGATTCCAAAAACTTTTCATGTAACGATAACAGGAAAAATTCGTGTAACCTATTCTGAAACTTGAATTTTTGCTGTTACCTTTACAGGAAAAGTTCTTGGAATCCCAGTTTCCTAGAAAAAAATTAGTACATTTACAGAATTTTTTTTACAGTGTGGTTCATGTCTTGTGATAGTGGCGTGCTCCAGAATTATGTAAAAGCTTTATTTGTATATAATGTGTGTGCGTTAGTGTTCTATATGTAAGTGACGTCTTTTCAAGTAATAAAAAGTATTTAAAGAAGCCTGCAGCCCCCGAGATATCTAAGTTAAGTTATGCTCTTTCTTTCTTCTCTTGTACATTAGTCGTCTTACACTGTTACATAAATGTTTGTTGTCGTTGTTAAATAAAAGTTCTAGACATCCTAGTTTCCTAAAAAATTCTTAGTAACCTGACAGATTTTTTTATTTATTTACAGTGCAAATGTATATTTGTTACAGCAATTTTTGTAGTTGCTGTTACATAAAAAGTTCTAGACATCGCAGTTTCCTAATAAATTCTTAATAACCTTACAGCTTTTTTTTTTTATTTACAATGCAAATGGGCACTGAAAAAAAAAAAATAATAAATATATCAATTTTGGAGGCAGTGGAAAACTGTTTAGTTTGCAGAAAATATCTGTAACTATTCCTTAAAGGTGTTCTTAAATCAAAAAGGGCAACTTTGAGACACATGCTTTACACTGTAAAAAAAAAGAGTCGATCTACTAAAAAATTTTAGCGATCCTTGTAATTACTAAAAAATTTTTTGTAATCTTACTCGGTTACAAGAAATCTGTAAGAATTACTAGAAAAAAGCTAGCAACGAATAGAGTTAATAGTTTTACATTTTTGATAGCTATTACTAAAACTCACTTGGTGTAGCCGTGATAGACTAGTGGTCATAGCACCGAACTCCAGGCTGAAAGTACCCGGGTCCGATGCTGGGCGCCACCAAACATGCACCGAATGTATGCAATGTAAGTACTCGTTAAATAAAGGGATTATGAAAATCATGTCGTAGCAGTTACCATGGGTAATGATTTCTGGACGTTCCCTCCCCTTTGGAAACATGTCAAAATAGAGCAAGTAGCAATGTTTGGTGCTGCCATCTATTGCGGCTTAGCTGAAAATCTTCCGCTTCAGAAGTCTGTCTTTTTTCCCACTGGATGCAGCTCGAAGGAAGCTCCTGCCCTTCGGGCACACATAATGGTTACTAAAAATAATTTTGGAGCTATTACTAAAATTTGATTGGTGGCTTATACTAAAAAGTTTTAAGTTAGTTATACAAAAAATTCTTTTGTTCAGTTTACAAAAAAATGTTTGTTACACTTGAAAAAAAAAAAAAAAAAAAAGTTTGTAATGGTTAATAAAAAATTCTGTGAAATACAAATTTACTAAAAAATTTTTAGTAACCTCTTTAATTTTTTTTTTTTTTTTTTTTTTTTTTTTACAGTGTAATTTATTTTTGTTCTGAAATGCATGAAAATAGCAGGTGTTGTTATTCAGCAACTGTCTAGTTGCACTCAATGTTTTGTTTTAAAAAAAAACACAATAGATCTTTCATAACAAGCCTTCAAAGATTACGTTTTTGAGCACATTTCCCGACGAAAGCAGAAAAACCGGTCGAAAAGCAGGAGAAAAACGGCTGATCGTGTCATCGAAATAGCTTAGAACTTGATAGGTAATTTAATGGTCATAAAATGGAAAATTCAATTCAATTCGAAATCGTTTCCGTAGTCAGACATTCAAATTTTTGACATCAAAAGCTTTTTGTTAAAAAATAAATTTGTAAATGTGTCAAAACGTTTTTCGCTTGTTGAGTGGAGCAGTTGAGAGCACCCTTAAAACAGTTTTTCTGTAAACATTTTAGATTTTATCTGTTAAAATTAAAAAAATCACTTTTCTGCGCAGAAAAAAAATTGCTTTTCGTTAAAACTGTTTTCTTCTGTAAAAAATATAATTTTTTTTTCTGTAAAATTTACAGATTTTTTTACAGTGTGTATCTGTTGTATTATTTTTTGTTATTGCTCTTAGTTAAAAAGTTCTAGGAATAGAACATTTTAACTAAGGTTAGAGAATTTTATTAGTTGCACCCTAGATAATTTTAAATATTTAAAAAAAAAAAAAAAAAAAATTAACGACAGCCGACAAAATTGGCCGTCATTATTTGTTCATTCTTTATCATATCGTAAGTACAGTCAATCAGGGTAGCTTTGCGCCAAATCAGGGTAACTTTGCTCCATCTTTTCAAAACTTTGATCCATTCTGCCATAGTGGAATTTTGGCGAATTATTTCCAATGAGCTGCCAAACTCACACTAGTGCTGCTATTGATACTTTGAGACCAAACACTTTGCCGTGAATTTAAATGATGTTGTAGTAGATTTAATCTTTGTTTCTCTCTTTGTCCTGATTGGCTGTGCTCTTTATGATAAAAGTTAATGGAAATCGGGTTTGGGTGCTTTTTTGGGCTACCTTTTAAGTTTAGTACATTTGTAGATTTTTTTTTTTTTATGTAAGTGCTACACTGTGAAAAAAGAAAGAAGAAAAAAAAAGCTTCAAAATTATTTTTAGGAAACTGGTGTTTCTAGATATTTATATGTAACAACAACAACAAAAACTCATGAAACAGAACTGGTTACATGAATTTTCGCTGTTACGGTTACATGAAAAGCTCTAGGAATTCTAGATTCCTAGAAAACGTTAACTTAACAGTTTTTTTTTTTTTTTTTTTTTTTTTTTTTTTTTTTTTACAATGTACATATTTATATAATTACGAACACACCTAAAAAGTTGAGATCACCACCCTATAGGGTAAAGCATTGTTTCCTGTCTCCTTTTTAATCTCATGTGTTGAAAACTTCGATACTTTTCAGATAACATTTTTATTCCATCAATATATTAAAAATAATGTATCAAAAAGCTCATATATTGGTCCCTAAAAAACAGAAAAATAGAAAAAACTATGCCTTTACTAATTGAAAGTGTCCTAATTTTAAAATGTCGTTCTATCTTACGTCGAACAGAAAACAGGAAAAAGATTTCGGATTTTTAAATCATATATAGCATCTCCTCCGCTACATTCTTCCACTAGACTCTGAAACACTGTTTTATGAATATACGGCAAGAAAAAAATGTTAAGAGCTCAGGATCTAGGTTTTTGAAAGTTAAAACATTTGCTGATTCCATACATTTCATTTTTATTTTCCCTAGAGCTATTAAATAAATTTGATAAGAATTTTAATTTCATTTGTTCTTTTATCTCGCATTTACCTATTTTAAAATCATCCTTCTGCTCGATAAGAATGCTAAGTATTCGATGCCTGATTAATCACGTAATAAAAGATCGAAATGTTCCTTCCTTTAAAGTGGCGAAAATCATTGCCGAGATTTACAAGAAAGGATCTTTTGTATTATCAACAAAAAATTGTCAAACATCTACCTAAGTATAAATTTTCCAATCTTACTTAGACTCAGCATGTTAAGATATTTGTTGACATTAGCTATGCTGTGGTAAGGGGGAAAAAAGAGATAATAATACTTTATTTATCCATTTTAAAATGATAACTGTAAAAAAAAAAAAAAAAAAAAAAGTCTGAAATTGACTGGAAAAAACAGTCAATTTTGGCTCCAGTTTAAAACTCTTTAATTTACAGAAAATATCTGTAATTTTTCATTAAACAATTTTTTCTGTAAAAAAATACAGCTTTTTTCTTAAAACTACGAAATTTAGTTTATTTTACAGAAAAAAATTGTTTTTCTTTAAAACAGTTTTTTCTGTAAGAAATACAATTTTTTCCTGTAAAAACAACATATTTTTTTACAGTATATCAGAAGATCATTGCAGAACTTATAAAAAGAATTATTTTGTGTTAAGAACAATAAACTGCTTAATAGCTACCGAATTATAAAATGTCTAAATCTTGCCTAGGCTCCTAATGTTACGATATCTTTTAACATTAGAATTGCTATAGTAAGGAAAAATAAGAAATAATAATACTTTATTTACACATTTTGAAACGACATCAATAGCATTAGATCATTACAGAACTTATAAAAAGAGTTGTGAATCAAGCGTATTACCAAACACCTACTGAAGTATATAATCTCTAAGCTAGTTTGGGCTCTCATTACGCTTACGATACGTATTAATTTAGAAATTCTATAGCATGAAAAAATTAGAGATAATAATACTTTATTGGCCCGTTTTTAAATGAAATAAGTGTCATTAGATCATTGCAGAACTTTACGAAAAGAGTTCTTTTGTAAACATATACTAGACAATTGTATCATGAAATGTAACTACTAAGAATGTATTTTTTTAAAAATACAAAACCTTGCTCATTTGTGCACAAAAGATTGTGTTTTTGTCCACCAACGAGCAAGGTTTTGTATTTTTAACGAATACATTCTTAAGAATTTTTTTGTGTTATAAACAAAAATATTGCCACACATCTAAACGAAATATAAAAACTCAAACCTTATTTAATCTCAGTATGTTATGATATCAGTTAACTGTAGAAATTTTATAGTATTCCGAAATAAGATATAATAATGGAACATTTTTCTATTTTTAAAGGATATATAGGTTTTGTAACAGCATATTCTGGGATGACATATGTGTTTTGCACAAAAAATAGAGCACCTAACCCAGAAATAGAGCCTCAATATCTGGGTGGAAATTTGCTACAACAGATTATCCTCCAGGATCCATAAGAACCCACAACTATAAATATATCACATACAAAAACATAGCACCTGACTCGAAGGTAAGAGTTTCATGGTCTGAATGGAAATTTCTTGCTTCATATTATCATTTACGGTCCTTACGAATCCACAGTTAGAAATACATTGCACAAAAAAACAATGCACCTAATTTGAAAGCAGAGTCTCAACGTCTAGATGGAAATTTACTACCACAGTCCAGGCATCACCTAGGATTCATACGGACAAAAAATAAATAGATATAAAAAGTAAAATAGAAGAGCATCTATATAACCAAAAAGCAGAGATGGGGAATTTTTCAAAAATCTTACCAGCCAAGGATTTATTTCACCAGCCCGCAAGATGCATCACAAACACAGTTGAAAATAGTTATGATAAATTCGTTCGCGATTACAGACGAAACTACTGTTACTACAATGCATTTTCGTAATTCTTTTATTCTATAATATCAAGAAATATATACAACAGAAGTAAGCTTAATATAAGATAGAACTTAGTACCTTATTTACACAGTAATAATTTAGAAAGTTAAAATGTCTAGATTAAAAATGTGTCTCAGATAATGTCGCTATTGCCTACAGTTTTTCAAAAAGGAAAAATGCACTCGCCTTGCCAAAAAATCCACTCGCCACTGGCGAACAAAATGATGTATTTCCCCATCCCTGACCATAAGCATGGCTGGAAATTTGTTACTACAGGTCTAGAATACACAAATCCGTACTATATAGTACCCGGGCTATTTTTGCGTACTATATAACATACAGTGTGTGGCAGTTGAGAACACATGCTGTAGGTGAAATATCACTCTATATAATATACTTACAATTTTTTTCTGCTGCATACGTAACAATGCCAAAACCTAGACTAACAGAAGAAATAGAGATGAATGTTATAATTGGCCTATTTGCTGAAGAACACTTCGATTTAGAGTGTGTCACTTTCTTGAAACTCCCCCGATCATTCGTTTTTAATGTACTGAAGGCTGCCATTTTTCATGCAGGCAAACGTTTCATGTAGTAGACCGTATTGTCAATAAGTAATATGAAATCATCAAGGTATCGTAATTTATTACTCAAGTCGATGAAAATTCTAAGTCGATGAGAGCACTTGCTAGGGAGATGTCAATTGAAGAGGCCACAATCTGGTGTGTGATTCATGAAGATCATCGTTAAGGGTGCACTCAAAAAAATATTTTTCCACCCGCAACAGCTCGAAATTTTCTGATACATTTTCAGACTTATTTTTAAAAGTAAAAACATGAAACTTGGAGCGTGTTCAGCACAATTTACCAGTCACTTACCGAAGTAACCAATGTTACAACCGATTGTAGACAAGTACAAAATGAAAATCAACTTGAAGTGTGACGTCAGCTGCAATTCAACAGGATAGTTTTTATTGGTACAGCAATTCGCTTTTGTACTGCCCTACAATCGGTCGGTAACATTGGTTACTTCGGTAAGTTGCGCTGAACATGCCCTTGGGATCGTGATTTTTGAAGATATGTATAAGAGTCCGCGTGTTTTCATTTTTCACTCAGTTAATTAGAACTTGATTTATAAACAATTACCTATTCAGTATGACTTTTTTTTCTCTCTTTCCCAGCTCTCGCTTTGGAGAATTCGGCCCAAAATAACTGTCACCAACTTTGACAGCATGTTTTTTTTAAACATTTTCTGCCTTTATCGAAAAATCGACAAGCACGATACGTTATATAGCTTCTGAATAAGAGAATCTGCCAACTTGATGCGCCCGAGAGCAAAAATGAATTGAAAAATTAATCAGAAAATAAGCAATTTGGATTTTAATCAGCAACTACATGATAAGGAGAGTACAGTTCTTGCCCAAGAGAACCAGGGATAACTTGCTGACCAGAGATTTAAGTGTGTTTTAAAATCAGAAAGGGCAACTTTGTGACATAAGTTTTAATTTATTTTTGTTCAGAAATGCGTGAAACTAGCAGATGTGGTTATTCAGAAACTATCAAATTGCACTCCTTTTTTTTCCTTTTCTTTTTTTTTTTTTTTTTTTTTTTTTTTTTTTTTTTTAATGCAATGGATATTTCAGAACAAGCCATCAAAGTTGACATTTCGAACGCATTTACCGACGAAAGCAGAAAAACCCATCAATGAAATGTGGATAATATCGAGATCACGTGATCAAAATAGCTCATAATTCGGTAGGTAATTTAATTATCTCAAACTGGGAAGCTCAGTTCGAATCAAAATTACTTCCATTGTCAGGCCTTCCAATTTTATTCCTTTCCGTTAAAAGATGAATTTGTAAATGTGTCAAAACATTTTGCGCTTGTTGAGCAGACCAGTTGAGAACACACTTAATAAACTGAAGCATCAAGACAAGCAAGAAAGCTGTTGTTTCAATCAACAATTAAATAACAATAAGTAATTAAAACTATAATGTTTTAAATTAAGTAGCTATTACTTATAATACGCTAAGGTACATGGCGGCAAAAAATGGCGATTTTTTTGCCGATGCCAACAATTAGTTTGTGACAGTAAAAATGATGACAATTTTCTATAATTTGCTAAAATTAAAGCCCCTGTCCTCGCTCGAGGAAACGCTCGCGAGCTAATGCTATTCCTATGGGGAAGCATTTTTCTAATAACTCTTTCGCATTTTGACATTTTTGAATAAATTTTTTTTTGCATTGGATAGCTGAGGTGCATGCCGACAGCGCACCTTTTTTTACTTTTTCGATTTTGGTTGCAGATATTTTTTACAAAGTTAGTTTCCCTTTCAAAACCGGTTTCGAAACTGAAAGTGCTTTAAAAAAAATATATCTGCAACCAAAATCGGAAAAGTAAAAAAGGTGCGCTGTCGGCATGCACCTCAGCTATCCAATGCAAAAAAAAAAAAAAAAAAAAAAAAAATATATATATATATATATATATATATTCAAAAATGTCAAAATGCGAAAGAGTTATTAGAAAAATGCTTCCCCATAGGAACAGCATTACTTCGCGAGCGTTTCCTCGAGCGAGGACAGGGGCCTTAAGAAAGTTAATCGATTTAAAACTTTAAGAGCAAATATGCAATGTTTTTGTTTTACATACAAATATCCTTTTTTTTAATCCATAGGCACTACTTTTTTTTTATCTCCATTTTATTTATATACTTGAGCTCCTACAACCATTACTATTGTTTCGTAAAATATGTGTGAATTATTTGTCCGGAATTAAACACTTTTCAAACAAGATTTTTTAAAAAAATCAAATAAATCAGATTTATTCTACGTATAAACATGAAATGATCAGTTATGATTATTTTCAGTTATGACGACATTTGGCATCAATATTGTTTCTTTAGAAATCTAAGCCACATGCTTCATTGTACAAGTGCATCAAATGGCATTGCGTTTCTTAAGGACACCCCACTGTTTTTTCTTCTTTTTTTTAATTAATCAAACTTGTACTTTTTGTCCTTATATATTTTATTCCAGTATACTTTCAAACTAACTTCATTCTGACTTTAGTATCTGTTGCTTTTGCCAGATTTTAGCAGCCTTATTTGTTCACTATTTAAGTGTTCCCAATAATAAATGCAGAATATGTTAGTAACCATTTTATGAAGGTTATCTAAACGATACATAACTCGTATAGACTCATTTTGACAAAAACTGAATTCCATAAAAATGCAATAGTTCAAAAAATAATTTGATGAATCTGAATAATGTACTATAGAATGATTAATACAAGCAAATTTTTTTAATCTGTTTAACAACAACAACAAAATACGTATTCTGTTTACTCATAATTAAAACCAGAAAATCAATCCAGCAACATGCTTTAATTTAAATATATCTGTAAACTTTAAGGCGGTACAAAAATTCAGTAAAAATTGTTAAAACCGCACCTCCCTACAGCGGAATATTTTTAAATCATATTAAAAAGGATTTTATTCAAAGAATGTAGCCCAGAGAAATAAATTGTCTTTGATAGATTTAAGCATGGTTATCGTAATTGTAAAATCTGACAAAATTTTATCAGTTGCTCATAGATTTTCCCTTTTATATAATATATATATATATATATATAATTTACATTGGTTATATTTATAAAAGTATTTATATATATATATATAATTTATATATATATATATATATATATATATATATATATATATATATATATATATATATATATATATATATATATATATATATATATATATATATAACTCAATTTTATGTAGGTATGGTTGACTATTATTGTTAAAACATTCTTATAACATATCTTCATAAAAACATGTAGTTCAAATTAATGCATTCTTCTACATGAGAAAATAAATTTTCATATTCAAGTGCCATAAATAAAAATTAAAATGGAAAATCATATTTTTTTTTTTCCTTCAAGAAAACAGTAAAGTTTTTTGCAGACGATTTTTTTTCCATCCATGCCAAAGAATGTTTTTTAGTTTCTTTAATGTCTTCTGTAGTTGTTTGTTCAAAATTTTACTGCTTTTCATATTGTTGTTTTATTAATTATTCATATATTGTCCCATTCGTAAAAAAATTACACTTCCGCTATTATCTAGACATGATGTAACAAGGGAAAAGAAACCTAAAAAATAAGGCAAGTTCTTTAAACTGCATCTTCTCCATGAAGACACGGTTGAAGTTAGAAATAATTTCCCTCTGCTAATACATTAGAAACATCGTTAAAAGTGCAATTTAAAAACCTCAGCGATTGCACAGTTTTTGCCTCGCACGATTTTCACATTAGGGACATTCAGCAATTTTTTCATAATTATTATTTTTTTTTCGTCAGAAACCCATCTCACTCACTCTCACAGATGCATTATCTTATTAAAATCGAAAATGGGATGAAATGGAAAAAAAGATCTCTGCGTGGGGAGAAAAATGGAGAGAAAAAAATTGGGAAAAAATATTCCCTTACCCATACCCTTGAGCGAAATTGTCTAATTACAAACTGCAAGCGTCTAACTTTATCAACGGTGACATACCCACATCTCCCTCTACCACCATGTTTTTACCGTTACATTTATTAATACGTACGATTGAAATGATTCCGATATAGTTTTATCGGTGAGACTTATCAAATAGAGTGGAACTCGATACCGAGGAAAAAGCCGATTTCGGTCGCACTTTTATGGCATCATCAGCGATTAATCTCGCTGTGAGCATTTGGTCGCGAAGAAGAGTAATAGTGCTGCTGATTTTTTCCGATTCTGTGAGAAATGCAATCGAAAACTTTACTCAAAAAGATTTTAGCGCAAAGTGAATTTGCACAAAAACTAGAATTTAAGTTTGCCAATAACTGTGGAGTACTTTTATGTCGTCGCTGTTGTTTATAATTCTTCAAACACAAGAAAATAGTTTAAATAACGTGTTTCTAAATGAAAGTATCCTTTTTGAAGTTTACAGAAAATATTTATCAGTTATTTTTATATTGATGAATTTTCTCCAATAAAATATTTTAATGGTGGGAAATTATTTGCGGTTTCAGAAATTCTTCAATAGCTGTTAAGTATGTTTGAAATTTGTAAATAAATTGGAGAGAAATTCAGTACATATTTTATTCATTTTAAAATATGTTTCTATATTAATTCTAAATAAAGGAAGAAAAAGTTTGATTAGATTTCTATATCAATAGTGAAAATGACATGACACAGTATCCTACAGATGAGTATGCATTCAAATTATGCTATTAAAAAAAGAGTACAGTACTAGTTTTAATGGTACTTTTAAGCTATTCATTTTCACCACTCAACAACAAAAATTCGGTTCAAAATGCTCTCTTTGACAGCCTTTCTTGAAAGATCTGAAATTTTTACCGAAAAATGAAATAACTGTTCGATTATATAATTTCTGTTTAATAACACCTACCAATTTAATGTATTTGTGAACAAAAATGAATTTAAAAACCCGCAAAAAAGTTAGCCAGTTTTAATTTCTCTTAACTGTTTAAGGAATGAAATGTCTTTAAAGAAATATAAATCAGTCATATGTTTAAACATTCTTTTTCTTTTGTAAAGGAATTATAATATTTTTGAGAAAAGTATTATTAAAGCAACGTATTGTGAAAAAATTTTCAAATCAAAACAATTATAAATGTTACCACCCCATCTATAAGATTCAAACCTAAAATTTCTTGCTTTCGAAAGAAGCCCTTTTAATTATTAAGTCATTATTACTATTAGCTGCCAAGTTTCGTTTCTTTTCAATCTGGGTTCTTTTTAGTTGCCTGCTTCTTTTTAGCAGTGAAGTCCTAGTTCTTTTTGTACAAAATGAAAAGAAATCGTTAAGAATCATTAAGAATCATAAGAAATCGTTAAGAAGAACGGTTAAGGCTCTTCTCAAGTCAAAAAGTGCGTAATTCTCTGATAGAATGATGGGCACATTTTTAAACGTAAATTTGTAAAATTGACAGACCTGATTATATGGAAAGGATTTGGAATCGAAATGATTTTTCCCTTTTTTGATAAATAAATCACCTATCGAGTTGCAAAGGATTTGATCACATGAGAAATCATTTTTTTCCCTTTGCTGATTGGTTTTTGTGCTTTCGACGTCAACTTTGACAGTATCTTCTGAAAAATCTACTATAATTTTTTTAAAAAGCGGAAACTGTTTTTTTTTTTTTTTTTTTTAATTAGTTTTGGAATAACAACACATGACAGTTTCGCGCGATTCCGAATAAAAATTAATTAAAACTTGCATCATAAATTTACCTCTTTGAATTTGAAAACAGCCTTAAGAGTGTTGGTCATTCAAATCTCAAATTATCTTCTTCCATATTAATCCTGTGGGCTTGGAATGCATTCTTCTTTTCCAGGTTCGTGAATAAAAAATTAACATTTTTTACTTTTTTTTTTTTTTTTTTTTTTTTTTTTTTTTTTTTTATGTGTGAACGTAGTAGTGTGAAGTTTCATAAACTTTCTTAATTAAGCTAAGAATTTTTCTATTTTTACGTAAGTAATTTTTATGCATTTCTAATAAGTGTAAGTTATATTTTTGAAAAAAAAATTCTTTTTTTTTTTTTTTTCGACATAAGTGAAAAATTTTAATGACTGCGGGTTTTTTGTCCGCTAGTCCGTCTGACCGAGCTCTAATTTTCGAAATATACTCGCACTGCAATGCAAGCTCTATATGTTAGTGATTTTTGATATAGCACGTTTGCAGTTAAAAATGAATAGTGTAGCATCTTACTTTGTTTACAGGGGCAATCAAAAGTTATCTATTGCATTACGGTCAATGGAAAGAAAAGTTTCAAATGCATTTTAATGATGTTACATCATTTCAAACATATTGAAATTAAAGCACATTAAAAAGTGTACTCGAACATGCATTCTCTAGAGCATTAAATAAAAAGCACTTGTGGTTCATTTATAGGGCCATACAAAAGAATTCCGTTACAGAGATGGTCTAGGAGTGAAAACTATTTGTATTGCATAATAATTATACTATACTATTTCAAACTTAATGAAATTAATATAGATAACTGAGATGATTTGCTACAAGATACTTGCTGTAGAATGTGATGTGCATACCATTTATCATCCATTTACAGGAACACTGAAAAGATTTCGGATGCAGTACTGTATCCGAAAATACTGTCTATTAGAGATCATTTGTAATAAATACGTTTACAATTGTGGTATGCGTTGTTGAGTTTAACTGAAATTTTGTACAGCGTGGAAAGTATAAATGCTGTAGAATATATCGTCTATACAAAAAGATTCGTAATTCGTAAGCATTATACTAAATATTAGCGTAAATTGCCTAAATATGTTTTTTAAGGAGTTGTGTATTTTCAAGCTGAATTTTATTCACACATGTATCTAAAGAATATAAATAAAATAATATACAAAGTCACGCGAAGAACTGGATTCATGGCCTTCTAGGGATGATAATTTCTGTGATTTCAGTAGTGTGAAGAGTGTTTGAGCCTGAATAAAATAATAATAATAAATAATAATAATGAATAATAATAAGTTTTAGCTTAGTAAGTGGCGTCTATAAAAATATGTAGGTAATATACAGGGTTATACAAAAGAATTTAAGTATGCTTTATTAGTAGAAATTGTTGAAGGTGAACATATTATGTATTTTATTACTAACTTAAATTTTAGCATACTTAGAATATATACAAATCTACACATCAAATACATAGGGCTGCACAAAAGAATTGAAGCACTTTTCCTGCAATGGACGATAATCGCAGAAATCTGGTTTTGAAATGTGTTCTAAAATGCTTTTTTTTTATTTCTTATTTACTTTATTAAGCAGCGAAGCTTTCTTTAAGCATTCTGGAAGTTTTGGAAACTGTTTCATAAGCTATGTTTGAAGCATGATTTATTTTTCCTTGATTGAATTACACTGGAATATAATATATAGACAAATTATATTTCAAGAGAGAAAAAAAAAGGATATCTCATATAAGTACCGTGATTTGAAAATCTATCACTATTCATATTTTTTTTTCTCAAATGCACCGGAGAATGGTACTACAACAACACATGTAACATGGCGACGTACGGTTTGTAAAGCGTGTAAAATCCGAAAATAGTTCCTTTAACCCTCTCGGTTTTGGCACATTATTAATAAGCCAATGCCTTTACATTAACTATTATTTCGTCTTAATAACTATTTTTATTATTAATAGCACCTATTATTAGTGCACTCTTTGAAAAAACTTAGTGACCAAGATGAAATGTACATAGGCATTTCCATGCAAATTTGTTAGTCTGTTACACAACTGAAAATCGCTATGCTTATTGGCCACCGTTATTTTCGAAAAGTTTGCTTCGCCTTATTCAATAGGGTGGTGCGAGAAAACAAAAGTTTTTATTTACGAACCGCTATAGTGCGGAAAAGTTGCGATTGGTAAATAAAAGAAAAAAAAAAAGAATTTTTCAAATTGGACTATATCTTCCGAGTGCGCAAACCACCTAAAAATTCAAAAAAATTGAAAATTTCCGATTTTTTCAGAATTTTTTTTTAAAATATTACATATACATATATTTTATCACTATAGTGAAAAATATTTGCATATTATTCTGTTTAATAATAATAAAAAAAAATAAATTGCGTTTAAAGAATATCTTCCGATCGTGCAAGATGATTAAAAATCGGGGAAAAATTCAATTTTCAGTGATTTTGATGTATTAAGAATATAATTAAATAAGTTCAGTTTGCGGTCTCATGTTAAAATTTAAATATAAATTAATACTATTGAGCATATTAGGCAATTTTCGAACAACAGAGATCTTACCACGGCGAGATCACCGCAGAGCGAAAAGGTTTAGTAGTTTGCGCAACTCCTGTTAGCCACGTTGCGAAACAGCACTGAAGTCGCCCTGCGTGTGCATACATACCCATCGCTCCCCAACCTCGCCCACTTGCAAAGTGCGCCATTTCGTATCAGTAAGCCCGTGAACGAATTTCGTTCGTTGATTGGGTGCATTATGTTATTTTAAATACATTAACAAGTGACATGGATACGGATATGCATATGTCGTTGACCAAGAAAATTACTAGACAATCTTTTCATTGTCCTATTTTCGGTCATTCAAGAGATTTTCTGCCAAGTATTCTACCAACACAGGAATATAACGCTTATATACCTAAGAACTGTATATCTAAGACTCTAAAGAACACCCTTTAAATGAATTTAAAAGCTTCTTGAATTGTTAAAAACACTTCTAGACTTTTTCAATAAATGCGTCCATATAATACGCATTGATATGTAGAATGATACATGTTTGAAGATGTTTTATAGTAATCTTAAACAGGTATATGTTGTCCCTCATGATACTGTCTGGCTCGAATAAGAAAGACTCTAGAACTGGTTTCCAATCGGTCCTATTGCCAAGGTAACAGAACAGTCCACTTTATTTTAGGAAAATACGACACTTCCTTTTCTCCCATTCAACCAATCTTTCCTACAATTAGCAGTCTTTTTTTGTCTTATGGATGAAGTTCCCTCCCTACAAGTTTTGGAACCTTCGAAAGCAAAAAACCTACTCAGGGTTTTTCTTATCTCGGTCGGACAGTATTTGTCTCAGAACTGAGGAGGATAAATAAAGTATCGTCCTTTCTTCCATCAAAATGTATGTGTTGTGGTTCTTCTGAATCCATTTGATTTTGACGTAATTTTTTTCTAGTGCGGCTGATTTCCATTCTAATTTTGTATCAATCAATAACTTGAGAAGCATCTGTTTTAGTTATTACAGCAATATCTTCTTGCACAGTCAAGACTATAGCAGCACCCTGCAGGGTCAAATACACCATTGCGATCGCAATGTAACGATATAGATTTCGACATTCATTTGCCATGATAATTTCTTCTTCTTAAATCTGATAGGCTGTATCAGTCATGGTAATGAGATTTTACATATACCTATATTAGCATTAAAACTCTCCTGTATTTCATATAAATTTTCAAGATCTTTCATTTCCGCTTCAACATATTTGGAAGGTTACCTTTTCAATATATAGTTTCGTTGTCCAAGTCTTGTATTCAGTTTTTTCATTCATTTAATTTATAATACCAATTTTTCCCGTTGCGAACTTTCTGTGGAGGTAGATAAATCAATGCTCAATGACTGGAATTTTGTTGTGTTTTTCAGACGTACAATTAGTCTCAATCGGGCACTCCCTCAGATCTTGCGTATTACGTATTTACAGGCTGTAATATCACACAGTTGAGCTACTTGTTTTTTAAATTCATCAACCTTTTATATAAAATCTGGCTTTTCCTTGTCTAGAATATAAGATATCGTAAGTTTATAATACTTATCGTAATAGGCATTATCTAAATGATTTTATATTCAGAAACTTTTGGGATTGGCACTTTCTTTTATTTTTTATGCCACTGTATTGCTGACAGATGAGAAACTCATTTTAATGCTGTTGAGTTTACTTGCTAATAGAAACCTCTCCTCAAAGCAGCATCGAAGAATATATTCATGTGTTGGAAGAATATTTGGCAGAAAATCTCTTGGATGATCGAATATAGGACAATGAAAAGATTGTTTAGTAATTTTCTTGGTCAACGACATATGCATATCCGTATCCATGTCACTTGTTAATGTATTTAAAATAACATAATGCACCCAATTAACAAACGAAATTCGTTCACGGGCTTACTGATACGAAATGGCACACTTTGCAAGTGGACGAGATTGGGGAGAGATGGGTATTATGTACACGCATGGCGACTTCAGCACTGTTTCGCAACGTAGCTAACAGGAGTTGCGCAAACTACTAAATCTTTTCGCCCTGCTGCGATCTCGCCGTGGTAAGATCTCTGTTGTTCGAAAATGGCCTAATATGCTCAATAGTATTAATTTACATTTAAAATTTAACATGAGACCGAAAACTGAATTTATTTAATTATTTTCATAATACATCAAAATCACTGAAAATTGAATTTTCCCCCGATTTTTAATGAGCTTGCGCGATCAGAAGATATTCTCTAAACGCAATTTATTTTTTTATTATTATTAAACAATATTATATGCAAATATTTTTCACTATAGTGATAAAATGTATATATATGTAATATTTAAAAAAAAAATTCTAAAAAAATCGGAAATTTTCAATTTTTTTGAATTTTTAGGTGGTTTGCGCGATCGGAAGATACAGTCCGATTTGAAAAATTCTTTTTTTGTTTTTCTTGTATTTACCTGTCGCAACTTTTCCGCACTATAGTGGTTCGTAAATAAAAATTTTTGTTTTTTCGCACCACCCTATTATTCAATTGATGATATATCTTCGATAAACTAAGTCACATTTTCTCGTTTTAAAATACTGGTAGCTAAAAATCGTAGCACGTAACAGACAAACAAGTTCGCATGGAAATGCCCACATTTAAATGAGAATCTACGTGAGATTGTGGGTCAAGAAGCAAACAATAATATTAAAGAATGTTACACAGGATTTAATATAAAAATTTTGTTGAAAAGATATATGCAGGATATTACCAACAGTTATTTTTCTTAACCCCTTGGGCACGAGCGACACACATACGTGCCGCAAAAAGGCTTAAGAATCCTTGTTTACGCCCACCAGTAAAATTATACTGAAAAATTTGTTTTATTTAACCAGAGCATTTTCTCGATTCAGCAAGTCACAAATTTCTGTTTTTAAAAACCAGTGACGAAACATTAAAAATATTGCAAAAGGCTCCTGTCGCAAAGAGCTTAAACATAAAAATTGTTTAAAAACATGACTGTACAAAGAAAGCAAAATAATCACAATTAACAATCGTCAGTGCCATATCAATAAGGAATGTGGCCAACGTGTAATGCAAGATAATTTTCAACAAAACGTGGCATACTCAGAACAATATGATTTCATAGCTGTTGAGGCAAGTTGCCCAATTCCTATACTTCACTGCTCGAATGAAGGTTTTCCTGTTTTTGAAAGGAAATTGTTGAGCAGCAACACTTTCTCCCCAAGATTTACCCATACATTTTCAGTGCAATTGAGGTCAGGGAAACATGCTGGTCAGCCTATGCGATGAATATCTTCAGCCTCAAGTGTGTGAAACAGAAGATGGTTTTAGGATTGCCACATCCGACTAGTTAAATTATACTAATGTGAAATTTAGATGTGTTTTTTTTTTTCATTACAACTAATTAAAAATATCGTAGACATTTTCTGTAAATTATTTACAAAAATAATCATATTAAAAAATAGACCAAAAATAATTTTATGGAAATATGAAAAATGCTATAAAATCAATGTATTTAAATGTATTATTATCCTCTCTGTAAATTGAAAGGCTTTCGTAGTTTAAAATGTTTTATAAAACTTTTTTCTTAACTGTTTGCGGCGCACAGCAAATCATTGCTTAAGTGTTGAAATTAATGACTGACACCGGAATTTGAAAACAACTTTATTTTTAAATAAGAAAAAGCTATATTTCAGCAATCAATAAACCATAAATTTTTTTGCCAAAATTCCGGTGCCTATGTAGCATTTGGGAATTAAAATTAAGTGGTTTCATAGGTATACCACCGCGCCGTAAGGGGTTAAAAAGGAAAGCTATTCCTATGAAAGGAATAAGAATAATAGCACTTTCTGATAAAATACAATTCCGACTGCTGCGGCACTATCTAAATTTGTTTAAGGAGAGTTTTATTGTGTGGAAAGACAAATAAAGTTTCATTAATATAGACTGGATGAATAAATTTTACATTATATTTTCTTCATGGTACTTAAAAGTACCGTCAGTACATAAAGGGTTAATTTACAGAAAATATTGTAAATTTCCATTAAAACGGATGTTTTCTGTAAAATATATAAGTTTTTTTCCTCTAAAAATTGCATAATCTAACTTTTTTACAGTAAAAAACTGTTTTTCTATGTAAAACACATTTTTTACTGTAAAAAATAATTTTTTTTTTTTTAATTACAGATTTTTTTCTTTATGTTACAATGGATTGTTAGTCAGGGCATTCTAAAATATATATTAAATGCAAAAAAATCCATTGACGTTTTCAATGAAATAATAATAATAATAATAATAATAAATAGTTTTCTCCTATATCTAAACCGAGAAGCCCGGGTTGATCTCCTTGTATTTCCAAAAACAAAAAAGAAAAAGAACATATCTTACAATAATTTTTTCCGCCGAATAACATGCTGGCAATCATTAAAACATTTTTCTCAGCCATGATTTTTGCGCCAATAAAAAATTAAAAAAGAACGAAATACACACATAGCGTTAGCCCCTAGGAAATAAAAAAAATCCAGTGCAGTCAGCAAGTTCATTAAGCAACCATTTATCGAATTAATAGGGTTCTCTATATTGTCTTAATTAATTGACGTTGCTTAATGTGATAATCTTTAAGTAATTATAACTTTTACCGATACTTACCTGTTGAACGACAAAGAGATTTTTTTATTTTTATTTTTTTACGGACAAATTCGGAACATTTTTTAAAAAATATTTGCAAATTTAAGTTAAAATTGCTAATTATTATTTAAAATATATAACAAAATGACACCTCGTATTAACATATTATTTCCATTTGCTTAAAAGGTGTAATAAAGATTTTAAAAACAGAAAAATAGTTTCATTTTGTTGACATGTTTTAAGTAAAAAAATTTTAATTAAAATCCAAGTAGAATAATAATAATAATAATAATAATTACATTGAATTTACATAGAAAATTGAAAAAATAAATGCTGCCAAATTTAAATAAATAACAAAATTGTAATTTAACAAATTACAACGACAATTTGGAAAATGGTATTTTCAAAGACTAAAATTTTAAAAACTTATAAATAAATTCTATGTTTAAATTAATAGTAATAATAAACATCATTTTTGGGATGATTATAACGAGTCATATATTACGTACGATATGGATTAACCATTAATTATCCTGGACAAATTTTCCTGGACGCGATAGGCACAAACGAATTTTAAATGAAATTTCAATTTTATAATTTTTGGAACTGCAAATTTTTAAACTTCTAATTATCACACATTTTAAATTTTTACACTGTCGCGTAGAGAAAAAAATGCACTTTTTAATGAAATTTGTTTGAAATCTTTATCACAATTTGTTTTCAAATTGTTATTATTATTTTAAGTTTGTATTACTCTTTTTTGTCATGTGGCAACAGAAGTATTTCATTTTTGGACATTAAACTTGGACAATCAGAAAACGAATAAAATAAAAAACAGAAGTATTCCAGTTTTGGTCATTAAACTTGAACCAATCAAAAACAAATAAAATAAAAAACAGAAGTATTCCATTTTTGGGATTAAATTTGAACCAATCAGAAAACGAATAAAATAAAATAAGTTACGGAATTCAACGAATAAAAAGATTCAGATATACTTCAGATTTCCCAATGCTCTACCGAGAACAACAACTATTTTTCCAAATAGTTAATAATAATAACTTTTGGCACATGAAAAACTGAATGATGGTGTTTTCAGTTCAATGCACCTTAGACCGTGCAACTTTGGAATATCATTTTTAATTTGTTTTGAAAATGATGGTGAAACGATTGCAAGACTTACTCTTACATATGATGGGTAAGTAATAAATGAACTGTAATTTTTATTATGTTATTTATAAGAGTTTATTTTTACATTTTTAGCCTTAAATATGGCTTAAATATACTACCGAGATTTATGTACACCGATAAAAATTTGAAACTTTTACTGCATCATCACTCCACGCTTGTATAGAATTTCTCTATTCTAACCAATGAGAATTTTCCATAATACAGTAAAGTAATCGTTTTACTTACCCATCATACGTAGTATAGGGTAAGTCTTGCAATCGTTTTGAAAATCGAAAAAAAAAATTTGACGGATTTACACGTTTTAGATAGTGGAGATTCCGAAAAACATATTTTTAGAAAAAAAAATTTGCCGTCCTTCTGTCTGTCTGTCTGTCTATCTGTAAATGCTCTATCTCCCGAAGAAATTGAGATAGAGACTTGAAATTTTGTATGTAGTTAGTATGTAAGAATGGGACGAAGCCTATTTAATATCAGCAACCTCGATTATCCGGAACTGTTTTTTTCGGACTCTCGAAAAAATCGTTCTGATGAAAGGTATATAAAAATTTTCGAATGTTTTTGTTCTAAGGAATGGACGTAAAAGGCAATAAAATAACACACATTTTGCATATAGAACGAAGTCGATCGGATTATTAGTTGCCGAGATATTTGTAATCCTGTTTTCCACTTTCTTCGATTTTTCATGACCTTGTATTTCATTCAAATTTCAATTCAGAGGTATATTTTAATTGAAAATGAGACGCTTAATCCAACGCAATAAACTGTTAGTTTATATTATAATTATTTTTGGAGTTATAAGGATGTTTCTTTTACGCAGTTCGGTATTATTTGAGTAGTTTGGCGTTTTTTATAATTTGTCGAAATTGGTACATCAGCAATTCATTAATAGAGCATTACTATGCATATTAACAATATTTAAATTTTGTTTTGGAATTGCAATGCATTGTATAAATAGTTTTCACATGTTTTATTTTCATATGCCTATCCATGATGGGTAAGTATTACGGTGGCCCCCAACGACTAGTTTTATAAAAGCGGTGGAGTGATGATACAGCAAAAGTTTCAAACCCTTTAATTTTTGTTAATGTTTTACTTATTTATTAATTTATTTTAAGAGTAAGATTAACCGAAAAATTTGTAGTTTATTAAAATGATTTAATTTTTAAAATGTTAAATATTTAAAAGCATTTTTTGATTTTCATGATAAATATATTAATTATATAGTTCCTTATTATATAGGAACTAAACTATTTTTATGACAATGTCAAGGATATTTGAAAAGTTATAGTTAATAAAAAAACGAACAACGCTGATACTTCATGACAAAAAAATAATAATATCCAATGAATCAACAAAATAACAGCCTACCTTTTATTAACAAATATTTAAAGCATAATTTAAAAATTCTGTACTATTATTTATAGACTTATATCAATCTTTTAATAAAAAATTTGCAAAAAAATTACATATAATAAAAATTATAAAAAGCCTTACGCTTAGTTTTTATTTTATTATTATTTTATTACTATTACTTTATTATTATTGTTATTATTGTTATTATTTTCCTCATAAAAAATATAAATGTCTGAAAAATTGAAAGAAAAACATTGAAATTTTATACTAATTTAAAAAAAACGAAAATTGACACGTCGATAAAATTTACCTTTTGTTTTAAAGGCATGCGGGTATCTCTCTATTCTAAAAACGCAGTAAATTAGTTTTTTGTGACCTAGGGTGGTTCTTCGCTAATTTTAAGAAAATTACTGCACACAAAAATACAAAAATTCGTGGTATTATAGATAACTGTTTTATAAAAACGCTCATGCAGACAAATTTTAAATCAAATAATTATTTTAAGAGATATTTAATGCCACAGTTAGACAAAATCGTTCCATTAAAAAAGTTTTATAAGAAGTAAAAATTATACGTAAGAATTTAATCATTTTTAGATCATTTTATACATTAAAAGTTCGCGGTGTGCAGACTGCATTTATTTTTGCAATTTGACTCATTTTTAGAGGATTTATTTCCATTTTAAATTAAAATTTTTAGCATTGTGGGAGACATATTTAAAAATATATATATAATATTTTAAATTGGTGCCAAATGATCAAAGAATAATATTGCCTTCAAAATAAAATAATAATGATTTGATTTTAATCGATTATCACAAATAGAAAAAACTGTCAAATGAGAATCAATTAACTGCAAGTTAAAAGCGGAAATATTGAAAATTCCCGCCTGAGTCCGAAGACTACAGTTATGCTAGGGTTTTGGGGGTTCAGTTGAGCTCGTCGCCAAGGTGACATGTGTACCCATGGTGTAGTGGTTATCACATCTGCCTAACACGCAGAAGGTCCCAGGTTCGAAACCTGGTGGGTACATGGGTTTTTTTTATATATAAATATATATATATATTTAGTTTCTTCCTTTTCTTTTGTTTTTGTTGATAGCATTAGATGAAAAACCGATTTGTTTCCAGCAGGGCCGAAACTAACCTTTTTCTTTTTTTTTTTTGCTCCCGGGGCAAACATGGATTTTGACGCTCCCCACCCTTTTCCACCGTTAAAGTATAAATACCAGCGCCGAAACTAACCTTTTTTGCACCCGGAGCAAACGTGAATTTTGGCGCCCTCCACCCCCCTCCCTTACATACTTACATATATGCATTCTTTATATCAAACACACTAAGCAAAATCTTAATTTGTCGCCCTTCACCTTCATCTTCTGTTCTGGTCTGGTGGCGCCTGGGGCACATGCCCCCTCTGCTCCCCTCAAATCTTAATTTGACGCCCCTTCACCTTCATCTTCTGTTCTGATGGCGCCCGGGGTACGTGCCCTCTCTGCTCCCCTCTAGTTTCGGCGCTGATAAATACTATAAATGAATTTACTATTTTTCTAAGGCTTCTTCGCATTTTTTTTTTTTTTAAATTTAAAGCAGAAATTAGTAGCGTTTTGGAAGTAGAAATTGAATGTTGTTCAAAACCAAAACAATTAACTCTAAAATATATATTCTTTGTTCAAAACTGACCCAAAACAGTGCTTATTAATCTCATAAAAACATGAAATAATTAGCTAAATAGAATAAATTAGCTGTATTACATATTTATTTATTTATATGTTTAATATATTATTATTAATAATTATCTTGTATTGTAATAACCAAAAAAATATATTCTTTTGCCCGAAAGCTTCGCTAATTTTTTAGTCTATCATGAATTTTTTCCGTCGTCCAATGTTTCAAGCCTAGTTGTGGTGTCTGTTTTTCATATTCGTTTTTCATATTGCAATTTGACTCATTTTTAGAGGATTTATTTCCATTTTAAATTAAAATTTTTAGCATTGTGGGAGACATATTTAAAAAATATATATAATATTTTAAATTGGTGCCAATTGCCAAATGATCAAAGAATAATATTGCCTTCAAAATAAAATAATAATGATTTGATTTTAATCGATTATCACAAATAGAAAAAACTTTCAAATGAGAATCAATTAACTGACAGTTAAAAGCGGAAATATTGAAAATTCCCGCCTGAGTCCGAAGACTGCAGTTGGGCTAGGGTTTTGGGGGTTTAGGTGAGCTCGTCGCTCAGCTGTCATGTGTACCCATGGTGTAGTGGTTATCACATCTGCCTAACACGCAGAAGGTCCCAGGTTCGAAACCTGGTGGGTACAGTGATTTTTTTCCTTTTTTCATTTTTTTTGGTACTTGACAATTTATTTTTTTTTATTTTTTATGAATTTTTGTTATTATTGTTAACAGCACCAGATGGAAATGCTAATCAACTTTCTTTTACATTACTTTTAAGCTTTTTAATTCACTGAAAATTGTTTGTGGGATTTCCATGTTTAAATAATTGTTGAAAATCTATATTAAATTTCTTCAATTATCAACAGTTTCTCTATTTCATTATTGTTATTCATTTATTTACAGATAAGAGATAAGTTTATTTTATCCTTTCGAATGAATTCGGTAACCGAAATTTTAAGAATTATAAATGTAGTGGCGCCATCTCTCATTTTACATTTAAAGTAAAAAATCCTAGATGTAAAAGTGTAGAAAAAACGACTAAAGATTTGTTTGGTTTGTGGGAAAATGCATCAAATAAAATCTTTTAAATATAAATTAAAAATATTAAAACAAATTTCTTCTTATAGTAATTATCAGGTAATTTTCTTCTAACGTATTATAATATCAATATCTATATTATAAAGGCCAAGCGTATCTGTGCGTAACGCATACGTCATTTTGCGAATGGCAACATTTTGAAATTGGAAATAAAATTTGAGTTTTCCAAAATTTGCAACTGCAGATTTTTAAACTTCTAAACATTCCACATTTTTAAGTTTTATACCTTCGTATAGGGAAAAATTTGTTTTTTTAAATACAATTTGTCTAAAAACTATATCTTAATTAGTTTTTGGATTTTTTTTTTTTTTTTTTTTTTTTTTTTAATGTAATTTTTAACACCAATGTGAAAACAGAAGTAGATCACTTCTATTAAAAGGAAAAGGGGAAAAGCCGGAGATTAAAAAGTGAAACATTTTGAAATTAAAATATTTGCTATCTTTAAAATATCGTCTGTTATAAAACCGGGTGTATTTTAATTTTCACTCACATTTTTAAAATTCAAAATTTTTATTTACACTTAAAAGAATATAAATAGTTTACTATCTGTTTCCAGCTAATAGCAATTAAGACTTGATACTTTGAATTTAAATGATTTTAAAATGATCAAATTAGAATACCATAAAAAAGTGACTACAGTTATGAGAAGTGCATATGTAAATTTTGAGATGGTGAAAATTATATCGGGTTTTAATTTCACAAGGAAAAATTCTATGATTGAGTCAAAGTGGAATAAAATTCGCTCGTTTTTATTTTGGAATAACAAGCATACGAGCATTAATTGATAACTTTATCATAATAACAGATCTTTATTATATTTAACTATTTAAATTACGATTAAAGTTTAATTTTAATAATTACTAAAAGTGAGTTTTATGAAAATAGTACTTCGTTAACTTTAGGTTAAATATCATTTCTTTAAGAGTTAGACTTACCGATATAAGGTGCATGTTTTATTGCAACAAATTTTGTAGGCTTATTATAAATCAGTGAAACAGTTTCTTCTTAAATATTTTCTTTCGTCGAATTTCGGCGGGTTCTATTTTGTTATTCTAAAGGAGAAATATTTGTTTAAAAAATTCAGTTGAATTGAATGATATATATTTAAAAAAAATTGCTACTTTTCAGTATTGTATTCGGGAATAGGCCTTCGGGGAGCATTCCCCCCCCCCCCCCCACACACACACACACACACACAACCACGAAAAAAATGAGATGTCCACACTCCACACGTGGAAAATTTGAGATTTTGTATTTTCAATGGTCCCAAAAATGTTGTTCTCCTCGCCCTCGGAGTCACAGAAATTCCCCCCGAAAAAAAGTATCGGATTTCAACATTGCTATTTCACTTTCAGTAATAGTCCAAGACTCGACCACACAAAACTCTAAGTCATCGAGCAGAAGAAAAAAGACCTCTATTTTATGGAAAGGTAGTCATAGGGGAATCAAATGAACCATGTCTGCCGGCAGCGAAGTGGTGCATAAGCCAAAAATTGATAACACTAGCGGTTGACTCGTAGACTTAGCATTACGTTTTCCTGCACACAATTTTCCGTGTTTTCATACTTTTGATTGCACGGCAAGTTCTGACCTCCAAACTGGTAGACGGTAGGTGCTGGGTTCGAACCCAATCGCGACCGTCGGCCTAACCGTTCGAAGTTTTCCGTGGTTTTCTTCGAACCTTGCGTAAATACGGGTTAGGTTCCCTTAGAAAGACCCTCACGGGGGGCAACCCACCCCGTAGGGCCTATATCCCATAGCGTAGATAATCGGCCGACAAAAATACACCACCGATTGCACGGCAAACACAATGCTCAGTTTACGAGTGAACCACTAAGTGGTATTCATTTTTGGCTTATGCACCACTTCGCTTCCGGCAGACATGGATCATTAGATTTCTTTATTACTATACTCTTCCATAATATAAAGTATTTTTTCTGGTTCTCAATGACTTAGGGTTTTGTGCGGTCGGCTCTTGGACTATAACAAAATAAGTGGTTTCCAAAACACCTAAAGATTCAAGAATTTATAAAACTTCATTTAACAAAGCCCTAATCTGACCAAAAGACAAAATAAATGTGCAATAAATATTCTGAACAAGAAATTAAAATGTAATACACGTGCTCACATAGAAAAAAAAAAGTTTAAATTGCTATAATACAGAGTATGGAAAATTTAAGAATCTCCCCACAAACTATATGAAGCGTCCTTGATGTGTTTTGAATAAATTATCATCAAAATTAGGAAATTCGTGTACAACACAGTAATAGTTTAAATTTAAGTAACAGATAATGATCATTAGGTGATCCGAAATCATTAGGTAACCCATAAATATTTTTCAAGTAAAAAGCATAAGGACCATTTCTAAACTTATTATTGTTCGGAAACACATAAAATTGCTAGGTGTTCTTATTCAGAAACTGTGTAATCGAATAGCATTTTCCATGTTTTGGTAAAGGCAGAAGATTTTTAAAAAATACTGTCAAATTTCCGAATATGATAGCGCAGGAAAGGCCAGAATCGTGGCATCACGTGACATTAATAACTTATAACTCGATAAATAAATTATTTATCAGAAAAGGATTTCTTCCTATCTGAGGTAGTCGACTGAATTACGCCGAAAATAATCTTGGAAAATGGAAAGATTTCTCAAATTATCACTTCTTCGTTATGAGAAAATTGACCGATCTGACGAGGGGAGAATACTGGCATAGATTCGATAAATCGAACTGATTCCCCAGCAGGAGATGAGAGGTTCTGCTTTTAAAACTAGTAGACTGAAGGTGCCAGGTTCGAACTCAAACGCGACCGTGGACAAGAGCCGTCCTTAGGGGTGTGCGACAGGTGCGGCCGCACACTAGAGAGGCCTCCCACTTGGACACAAAATATTTTACTTTAATAAAAAGAAGATATAATACAAAATCTTTAATATAAATTTATAATTTTAGTTAAGAAAAGACAGTGATTTTGAAATAAAAAATAGCCTATGTTGGAAGAGGGATTTTCACCATCGATTTGCCAGCATTTGGTTTATTAGATCAATAAATTACCCCTATAAACACGCAAACAAATGCCATTCCTTTATAATAGCTAGAGGATCGAACGAACCCTGTCTCCCCGGGATACAGTATATAGAGGAAATTCATTCATTTTATTGATAGTATAGTAGATAAGATTATGTTAAGTGTCTAAGGAAAGGGCCTATCAAAATCCTTGTACTGGGTTTCGCTTTAAGTCGTCCTCCATAAGGACGGCTCTGCCGTAGACCTAACTGTTCCGAGTTTTCCGTGGTTTTCTTCTAACCTTGGGACCTTCTAGCCTTCTAATCTTGCATAAATATGGTTTGGGTTCCTTTAGAAAGACCCCACGGAAGGCATATGCTCCCTTCGAACCGGTATTCCTCAGATATGTAGTTAAACAATACATAAACAATACCAACACACATCGAGCCGGAAAGAGAAAATGGATTGGCTCTACAAGTAATGACTCTAAATGTCCAGGCATATTAATATGACTCTCTTATTACGTAAGCTACGTTTTGATCATCATAAAAATGATGTTATTATTGTTTTTTTTAAATATAGAAATCATTTATAAGTATAATATTATAGTCTTTGAAAAGTTTATTTTCCAAATAGTCGCTGTAATTTGTAAAATTTCTTTTTTCTTTCTTTTTTTTTTTTTCAAAATCTAACAAGCTGGGAAAAAAAATAATTTTAGAGTTTGGTGTCGCCATCTGTTGAAAAGTGAAAGTAAAATATTTAGATTTACTAAAAATTGAAGGAATTCTCCTGTCCATGCCTAAATAATTGATTTATTTAGTGTCTCTGCAAACGAAATATGAATGCTTTTATTTCAGATACTAAACACGTGCTGTAGTAAATCTCAATGGCATAGCAATTCAAATATACATTTTTTCGAGTTAGATCCTGGACAGACACATGGGCTGACAAAACGAATTTATAAACATTTCTCAACTGTATTGAAAAATGATAAAAGCACGGTATAAATTAGATATGGTCATTTTACAACAATGAACACAAATCTGAAGAAAAATTTTCAAATTAGATTTAAAATGAACTGCTTTTTCAAAATTTAACAAAATAGGAAAAAAAAAAGGCACATTTTAGAATTTGCTGTCGCCATCTGTTAGAAAATGAAAGTAACATTTTTAGAATTGTTAAATATTAAATGAACTCTCTTTCCATGTCTAAATAACCGATTTATTAGAAATACCTTTAATTTGTTGCTTGTACATATTTATTAATTTATTTAATTCCATAGGTTTTGTTTTTTAACAGCATTCATAATATCTTATGTCGCAGCTGCGCCTCTTTTACATTATGTTTGAAGTAAATAAAAAGGAAACGATTTAACAAAATTTCCTGTGAAACTTTGTGTATAAATAAAAATAGCACAGAAAATTAACTCTAAATAACGAACACAATTTTCTGTTTAATGACTGTTTCTTAGATTAAAATTTCATGGCTCCAAACGCTTTTAGTTTACAAAAGAAGTCTCTCCCCCTCCCCTCTTCTTTTATAAGTTTTTATGGGTCTACGTTTCTTTTAAAATTTATTCTAAGAACACCAAGTTATTCAAAGAAATCTAAAATGACAGAAGGTGTTTGGTGTATTTTTGTCGGCCGATTATCTACGCTATGGGATATAGGCCCAATGGGTTGGGTTGCCCGCCGTGGGGGTCTTTCTAAGGGAACCTAACCCGTATTTACGCAAGGTTCGAAGAAAACCACGGAAAACTTCGAACGGTTAGGCCGACGGTCGCGATTGGGTTCGAACCCAGCACCTACCGTCTACCAGTTTGGAGGTCAAAACCTCGCGGCCACTGGTGGGGCCTAAAATGATAGAAATGTTAATTTCAAAGCGAAATGATCGAATCTTTCAAAACAGCTGGATTGAACAGTCTTGTATTTCTCGTATGATATTTAATAATCGCATTTAGAAAAAAAAAGTGAGCTTGATATTGCTCGAAAAATTAGACTTGTCATCCTTAAAATTGCCAGTTCAGCGGAGTCCAAATTTAGCGGCCGAGAAAATCTGCTTTCGATAATGATAAACGGGAGGTGCTGGGTTCGTAACCGGCAGCTTCTCCTTTTATCCACGACATTATGATTTCATAAAATTTTTACAGTCTAAAACATTTTACATAAATTGTTTTAACTGAATTAAAAGTTTTTTATAATCATATAATAAATTTTTGAAGAATTTAGACGGATTTATTAAAACTGAATTTACAGGGATTTTGTGCAATATTTATAATCCCACTAAATCTTTTATTTTAAATTGTTTTCTTAGTATTTTGTAGAATTATAAAATGTACAAATATGATGTTCTTACAATATAAATATACAAATATTTCCGAATTGAAAAATCCCCATCCCCTTCTTTCAACGCCAAGAAAGCTGAAAAGGTACAAAGGCAAAAGAAATCATCCTTTTAAAAACATTTATGTTTTCCAATAATACTTTTGGTACAAGGTAAAGTAATGTATTTGTATCTCATTCTAAACAGTATTACAGCTAATTAATGTATTAAAAGAATTTTATAAGAAGTAATTTTAATGGTACTTATAAGTACCGTCGGTATTAAAGTATTATTGTATTGTAGTGTATATATTAAAGTAGGGATTGGGAACAAGCACAATGGAGTGAAGATGCCAATTGATGGACAAACGGGGCACTAAGCGGATATCAAATGCATGGGACTATCTGTATACTTGTTCAGAACAATTCTGTTAAAAATGACAGAAATATGTAGTTGTTTCAAGGATATGAAATCCGGGAGAAAGTAAGGACAAATAAAAAATTCGGAGTATCGTTAATTCGAATTAAACGAAGTCAAGAGAAAATGAATTCGAATAAATGAAATTTTTTTACGCTATTCTGTCGTTGAAAATCTCGGGACTTCGTTTTTAATTCGAATTAAGAGAAAATTCGATTTATCCGATTTCGAATTAACGAGAGCCGACTGTATTACGGAATATATTACAACAAGTTTGAAAAAAAAAAAAAAAACATACTATAAACTTGATTTTGGAAATATTGACATAATTTAGCACTTTGTGATTCCTGTTTTTTTCCCCCTTTTTTAAATCTATACAATACATATACGAGTGTATATGATGCGTGTACCATCAGTATAATACTTCGACTACTTTTTTATTGTTTGTTCATTTTGTATGTTTAATTCCAGAATAAGGAGTAGTTGTTAATTTGGGAGGAACATCCAATTTAATTGGCTAATAACTTTTATTGGTATGATTTAATGGCGGCAACTAACGTTTGGAAGCAACCCAATTGCATCACTAATATTCTTTTGTAAATTTAAGGGATAATCATTATTTATGATTATGATTTAACAATAAATGGGAAACGTTAATTTCGAGAGATGTTAGAGAAATGTCAATAAGGATTTATAAGTTAAAGTAAGATTGATTTGAACTTAACTTTTATAATAATGATTTAACCTAATTTATAAGTTTCGCATCTGATAACTGTGAAACATGAAAAAACCTAATTAAAATTTAAAGCTTCCATATAAACTGCCAAACTGGATTAATCAATTGAATCCAGTAACTGGGAAAAGCAAATTACTATTTAGGTCTTGAAGGCTCATTTGATATTTATTTTAACTATTAATTTGATTTTATGAATCAAATAATTGTTCAATGAGTGTTTATTGTAATTTATGGTTTTAAGTTATCTAAAAACAAACATATGCCAATCAACTTCCATTAAATTTGCTTATAATGGGTAATTTCTTTTGTTATTATATATGTAATGAGAGCACATATGTAATGTACTTGGAGGCAAAAGTTGAGATTTAGAGCAGTGGCGTGGCAAGCGGGTGGCGGAGGGGGCGGTCCAAAATCTTATAAGATTTTGGAAAAAAAAAAAATCTGGAGTAAAATGAAATTTCTAGAGCACGACACATCAGAGTTAATTTTCTTTTCTTTGAGAATGTGAAATTTCATACAGAATGGGGTTTTTAAATAAGATATGCATCACGGAACAAAAATCAACTATTCAATGAGTGGGTAGCGAAAAGCAAACTTTAAAAGAAAATTTTTGTTCTACATATAGACACCGCATTGACTTACGCGGACTACGGGATGCGTGATAAAATCGCTTCTGTATTTTTTTTTTTTTTTTTTTTTTTTTTTTTTTTTTGACGTGACAACGTCTTGTAAATTGGTTTGCCGGGAGACACTTCAAGAAACTGCGTTACGTTACGTTACGCTCCGCTCACGATACGCGCTCACTTTTCTCTTAACTTTTTCCGGTCACTTGTGGGACCATTTTCTGAACGTGAATGTGAATTCGCTGCAAGGAAGGGGCGGTGCTTAATAGGAATTTTAGATAGTATCAAACTAAGACGAAATACGTTATGTATTAGTTATTAGTATAAAGTACAAAGAAAATAAGTGTAGTTTATTTCGTAATTCGGTGGTATATTATGGAAAACTAATGATATGTGATTAGTGAAAGCCATTTTACTTTAGTTATATTCTGCTCATTGAAAAATTCTTTAATATGCTGTTTACGAAATTCAACATTTGACATCAATAAACATGAAGTAAAATGTGTTTAACAAACACAGTGTATTGCAAGTTATTGTATGTATATTTGTATATAAATACGTATGTATGTGTAAAGGTAAAAATAAAATTTTGTTAATATGAAATTCAGTGCGAGATTCTTTGTATAAATTAATGTTTTAAATATAATTCTTTGTATAAATAAATGTTTTAAATTGTTACTATTATTTCATCCTTCTTCCTACTATACGAATGAATATTCACATTAAAATTATTTTACAACTCAAAGTCGTTGTCACGTAAAACTTTCGCCCGTATACCGACTTTACAGGCAACCAATTTTTTTTTTTTTTTTTTTTTTCTTTTTTTAATGCAGGAAGACAAAAGGTAAATAAGGAATTATATCTTCATTTATTATATTAACGTTGAATTGTGACTGAAAAAATACGACGGAGCAGGGAAGGGTGGGGAAGGGTAACATCATGGTTGTTGGGCTGACATTATTTACATCCGCCCTGGGTGTCACCCATCCTAGCTAAGCCACTATTTAGGGGTAATATTATTTGGGCTCAATTAAAAACAACTTTTCAGAAAGTAAACCAAATAGTGTAATGTTCTCAACCCGCCTTAACGATATTTGTATTTAATTAAATAAACATAAAATAGCTAAAATTGTAGACAACTCACTAAATATAGTTGAGAATTAATTAATATACTTTATTGCCAATCGAAACATAATCTCTTTTTTTTTCTTTAAAACTGAGTATTTTGTTTTACAAAAATATAGAAGTTTAACCAATCATTGCATTTTTCTTAAAATAAATAAAATAAATATTGAAAGATAGAAAATAAAATACTATCAATTAAATATGTAGTCTTCTACTGATTAGAACAGGTTCTGTGCCATATGACTGCGCAAATATAACGCTATCAATAACGTTACCCGCTCCCTCTTCAGATATCATACGTTATCACCCCCCCCCCCCCCACCAATAATGATATCATTATCAAAGTGTAACAAATTTTTGATTTCTAGAATTTATTTCATTTTTTCGAAGTAATATACAAAATTGATTACATTTATTTTTAGGATACTTTTATGATTCAGATGAAGAGAAGTCTATAAAATATCACTTTGTATCAAATAACACTTAAAAGAAACAGTTATCATTTAAAAATATTTTATAATAGTTTTTTGTTACATAATTCATTCAACCGTAATAAAGTCCTGTTGCACTTGCACCGAACGGAGGAGGGGTGGGGGCAGATAGAAATTCTTATCAACAAAACAAGTGGACAACATTCTTTCTCTTTCACTTTTATTTATTAGTGAACACAAGCTTCATTTCAATTATACTTCACATATAAGTTTCTCGAATCGTGATTATATACGCATTCACATATGAAGAAGAAAAGGAATGACAAACGTTGGGGATATTCCATATGTTAGAATTAAATAATTTTATAATTTAGTGATAATAAATTAGTGATTTTAATAACTTTGTATTTTATAAAAACAGGCAACAGGCTAAAAAAAAGGTAACATGCTTATTTTGTGCCAAAGACCATGTTACAAATAAAAAGAAGAAATTTTTGATTGGATCAAAAATCATATCGATATCAAAAGACAACCCCCCCTCCCCCTAAAATATCTTACGATATCATATGCCAGACCCCTCCTCTCCCCTAAAATGATAACGTTATATTTGCGCAGTCCCATACCGATTATACTATACAGGGTGTCCCTAAACAAATGGTATATACGCTAGGGGCTGATAGAACACATCAAGACGAGTAATAGTAAATAGGAAACCAAGGGTCCCAAACGTTTTCCAAAGGAGATAGCCGCCATTAAAGTTTGGGGTCCAAAATTTCAAATACACATAAAAAACGGAAAAATTCGTCGATTGATTTACGGTTTTCACTAAAATTATTCTTTATGTTGGTATTTTCTTGAAAATAAATTATAAAGATGAATTTCGAAAAATGCCGATAGAGGGAGCTTTAGACTTTGAAGTAATGAAAAACTATTTTTTGCCGTGATTTTTTTCCATCTCATTAAATGGTTTCGTAAGCTTAGACTTAAACCAGGGGTGATTCTGGATGAAATTTTTTTTTCGGAAATTCGCATCGCATTTTCGGAAATCGGCGGGGGGGGGGGGGGGGGGGGGGGGTCGTGAGTCCCCCCCCAATTCCAGCGATCTTCGGACAACATCGGCGTTTTCCCGCTATCTTCGGACGAAATCAGCAATATTTTAGCAAAATCGGCGGTTTTTCCGCGATCTTTTGACGAAATCTACGTTTTCCCATGTTTTTTTTAAGTGAAATCGGCGTTTTTTCGACGATCTTTAGACCAAATGTGCTTTTTTACTCGATTTTTTCTCGAAAACGGCGTTTTATTCCCGCGATCTTTTGACGAAATCGGCGTTTTCCCCGTGATCTTTTGATGAAATTCGCGTTTTTCATCGATCTTTTGACAAAGTTCGTTTAAAAAACATTGGCGAAATCGTCGTTTTTCTACGAAATATTGACGAAATGTATGCTATTTCGGCGATCCTATCACGAAATTTGCATTTCTAAGCAATTGTTTTTTCCGCGCGCAAAACCGTACAAGTTGGCAACTATGCGGAACTGATAACCCAATTTCAAATTTTCGGAAGAGGATGCCTTAAATTTTCGGAAATTTCAGAATTTTCGGACGAGAATCACCCCTGACTTAAACTTAAATTTTGAGCTCAAAATCTGAATAGTTGGAAGCGGTTAAGTAGCACAAACTTAACTGTGTTCAGAGGGTTTAAATTTCAAATGATTATAAAAAACGGAAAAATTGGTCGATTGATTTGCGGTTTTCACTAAAACTATTCTTTATGTCGGTATTTTATTGAAAATGAATTATAAAGATAAATTTCAAACAATGCCGATAGAGGGCGCTTTAGTCTTTGGATTAACGAAATAATCCATCCTAATACTACTTTTTACCCTTATTTTTTGCATCTCATTAAATGGTTTTGTAGGCTTAGATTTAAACTTAAATTTTGAGCTCAAAATCTGAATAGTTGGGAGTGGTTAATTAACACAAACTGAACTGTGTTCAGAGGGTTTAAATTTCAAACAAAACGGAAAACTATATAAAAAAACGGAAAAATTATTCGATTTGTTTCCGGTTTTTGCTAAAACTACTCTTTAAATCAGTGTTTTTTTTTTTTAAGTAAATTTTAAAGATAAATTTCAGAAAATGCCGATAGAGGGCGCCTTAGACATTGGAGTAGCGTAATACTATTTTTAACCGTTATTTTTTTAAATCTCATTAAATACTTTCAAATGCTTAGATTTAAATTTTGAGATCAAATTCTGAGTCATTGCGAGTGTTTAAGTAGCGCAAAAGTGAACTGTGTTCCAGGGGAGGGGGGATTAAATTTCAACTCCTGAACACCCTTCAGTTTGCGCTTCTTAACCCCCTCCCAACGATTCAGAATTTGAGTTCAAAATTTAAGCTTAAATCTAAGATTTCGAAAACATTTAACAAGTTTTGGAAAGCATATAATTAGATACAAAAAATAACGGTTAAAATTTGTTGTTGGTTACTCTGAAGTTTAAGGCGCCCTCTAACGGAATTTTTTGAAATTTATCTTTAAAAGTAATTTTCAAGAAGATACTGACTTAAAGAATAGTTTTATTTTAAACCGCAAACGAATCGACCAATTTTTCCGTTTTTTATTATCATTTGAAATTTGAACTCTCTGAACACAGTTCAGTTTGTGCTACTTAACCACTCCCAATTATTCAGATTTTGAGCTCAAAATTTAAGTTTAAGTCTATGTTTACGAAAACATTTAATCAGATGCAAAAAATAACGTAAAAAGTAGTTGTTCGTTACTCCAAAGTTTAAAGCGCCCTCTATCGGCATTTTTTGAAATTTATCTTTATAATTCATTTTCAATAAAATACTGACATAAAGAATAGTTTTGGTGAAAACTGCAAATCAATCGACCAATTTTTCCGTTTTTTATAATCATTTGAAATTTAAACCCGCTGAACACAGTTAAGTTTGTGCTACTTAACCGCTTCCAACTATTCAGATTTTGAGCTCAAAATTTAAGATTAAGTCTAAGCTTACGAAACCATTTAATGTAATGCAAAAAATCACGGCAAAAAATAGTTTTTCATTACTTCAAAGTCTAAAGCGCCCTCTATCGGCATTTTCCGAAATTTATCTTTATAATTTATTTTCAAGAAAATACCAAAATAAAGAATAATTTTAGTGAAAACCACAAATCAATCGACGAATTTTTCCGTTTTTTATGTGTATTTGAAATTTTGGACCCCAAACTTTAATGGCGGCTATCTCCTTTGGAAAACGTTTGGGACCCTTGGTTTCCTATTTACTATTACTCGTCTTGATGTGTTCTATCACCCCCTAGCGTATATACCATTTGTTTAGGGACACCCTGTATACAACTATATAAAAAGAAATTCAATGGCTCCATTTTATTTGCATAATCAGTAAACTTCAAACTTCTTTTCTGGGTGAATTTAAATAGTATACATTTTTTAAACATCCTTTTTTTTTTTTCTTTCTTTCTTTACAACGTTTATATAGAATGAAATAGGGATTTTGTTTGTTTTCGTAAAGATTATACATATTGACATGATATAATTTGATAATGTACATAATACAGATAGTATATGTTAAAAAATTCCTTTAATAAAGGGTTGAGAACGCTATTAAAGGACAATTACAAGAAACACTCTCAGAGAATAATGTGCATCAGAAAACCTTACAGCTACATAAATTATTTTTAGTAAATCATTTTCAAAAGTCCACTTGAAGGCAAGCGTCCACTCAGGCGGCACTATCGGAAGGAGTGGATCATGCGACTTCAAATAAAGTTTCCAGAAAACTGCAATCTTTTCGTCTTTTCGAACTTTGGGTCATGAAATACTTTTTCCAATAAAAAGAAAAATAAATTTCGCAACTGAAAAAGGCACAAAATATGACGTTCATACATTTAAATTTGAATATAACAAATATTAATTCTAAATTAAACAATCATTTTTATTAAATAAATCATAACAAAATAAAAAGTAAAATAAAATTATTTATTTAACATCTTGCAAGGCCGGTGACTAGAGGGACTAGCCACCTAATTTTAATTCCAAAACTGACAAATGGCACCAGCAGTGGCGCCAACTTTTGAAAAATATTGGGTTGGCTCAAAAATATTGGATGGGCTCAAAAATATTTTTGTAAAATGGTGTGACCAGTTTATTTTTCTTTGTAAGGTTGGCAGATGGTGAAAGATAAGAAAATTAAGTCAAGCTATTTTAACAAAGCTTCATTTTATTAAATTATATTCTCATGTTTTTTTTTTCTTATGAAGACGCTGGTATTTATTGCAAATGTCATGATGTCATGAACATGCCTACAAAATGTGTTAGCAGAAAGTTAAACATGGAGGAAAACATTTCAGTCATTTGGGATTTATGGGTGCCAATCGGAGAATTAAAACACATGGTCATTAGCAAAATAAATTTTATACTAAGGAGAAAAATGATTAATAAAATAATAACGAATTAAATAAGTGGAGTAATGAAAATTGGGTATGCTATGACTCAAAATTATTGGGTGGGCTCGGGCCAGACGAGTCCATATAAGTTGGCGCCACTGGGCACCAAGAACATTTAATAAATTTTTCTTTTTAATAAGAAAGCAAAATAGCGGAATTTTATTTTCTAAGAAATTCCTTTGAATATTCTGGTGTGAATCGATTATTTCATCTTTTTAAGAATAGAATTCTTCTGCCCCTGAAAGAGTTAAGGGATCAAATAAGTTAAGAACAAATTGTACTTTCTTAACTATTGAACTTTTCAATGTGCACTCCTTCTCAATAACTTCTGGCAGAGAGTAATTATGTTTGTAAAATGATGGACTGACACCAGAATTTACAAACTAATTTAACATAAAATAATAACTTGCTTTTTTCTCGTACTATATACACAGAAATTTTTAATAAAATATTACATCTGTTAGTGCTCTCAAAATTAGGCGTCCTTTTTTTTGTGTAGACTGCCACTAAAGGGTTAATTTAGGCTTATCATTAAGAAATTTCTTTTTTATTCTGTAGATAGACGTGAGTAAAAAATCAGTAATAAACTTATTTGCTCTAGATCTTTATTTTATTTTTATTTTATTTTTTATTTATTTATTTTTTTATTTTATTTTATTTTATTTTTTTATTTTATTTATTTATTTATTTTTTTTTTTTTTTTTTTTGCTCCTTACTTGAATATTTCCACTGGAAAATCCAAACTTTAGACTTTATTGTTATTACTAATATATAATATTGTTTGAATAGAGCTACATTAAGACTGTCCAATGCGGCGGCCGTGGAAACCATAGCACCCTTCGCAGATTTTTTTTTTTTTTTTTTTTTTGGGGGGGGGGGGGCGCCGTTTTGAATGTTTTCTTTGATTATTATTACTTTTTAAAATTTATTTGAAAAGATGCTTTATTCAAAATGCTTATTATTCGCTTGAGAAATATTTTTAAAAACTTGCAAGTGTATTTAATGCATCAAAAATGAAAACGTATTTTAAAAAATTGTCCCAGCATAATTGGGTTTATTCACTAACCCGCCCGGAGTTGCACGGTTCCGAGATAATAATTAAAGGAACATGAAATTTGTGATTTTATCTATAACTCGAAATACATAAAATTACGTTGTCTTAAATACATGGCCACTGACTGTGTGAAAAATTGGTTAAAAAAATGAAGAAATAATATTTAGCGGTAAAGATGTTCAAAAGGTGTGCAATGGGAAACGGGAGAGGAACTATTCAAGTAATAATTAGAATTTTCAAAATCTGAGTGTCAGATTTGTGATGTAACACATATTTCATTATATATATTTCTAATATTAATATTTCAAATATTAGTCCCCCCCCCTTCTTTTAAAATTTAATTTTAAAAGAAAGGCTTTTTTAATAGGTATTTTTATTGAGTGTTCGTCTCCAAATTGCATATAAAATAATAATAATAAATTGAAAACAAATAATAAATTAGTTTTAAAATGTCCCTTCCATTTCTAGATTTTTCTTTCTTGCTCTTCTGTTGATTAAATATCAAACGAATTAAATATTTTTTTCTGTTTTAAATAACTGCTATTTTTTTTCCTACATCTCATTTTCTCTTGTATAAAGAACTTAAGAGTGTTCTTAAATCAAAAAGGGGAACTTTGTCACACATGCTTTAATTTATTTTTGTTCGGAAATGCATGAAAATAGCAGGTGTTATTAATCAGAAACTGCCTAATTGCACTCAATTTTCTATTTTTAAAAAACACAATATATTTTTCATAACAAGCCTTCAAAGTTGACATTTTTTAGCACATTTCCCGACGAAAGCAGAAAAACCGGTCGAAAAGCAGGAGAAAAACGGGTGATCGAGTGATCGAAATAGCTTAGAACTGGATAGGTAATTTAATTATCACAAAATGGAAAAATAAGTTCGATTCGAAATCGCTTCCATAGTCAGGCATTCCAAGTTTATATATTTCGGTTAAAAAATGAATTTATACATGTGTCAAAACGTTTTGCGCTTGTTGAGCGGAGCACTTAAGAACACCCTTAATTTTTACCGATTGTGTAATTTTGTTTTAGGGTTACTGTGGGTTGCGCGTTTCGCCGCGGGTGATAACTGTTGGTTTCTTGGCATCACTCTTTTTAAATCTTTCTCATTGCTTATTATATAACGGTCCTTTTTACCTGTACGTTTTTTTAGACCGGATTGGGAATATATAGTATGACAAGACATTTTCTCTTGGCGTTTGTGAAATGTGAAAATTTATTCAGATTACGATTTGTCATGGTGACGTGAACCCGCACGCTCGCAGTTGTCAAAATTGACAAATATTTCTTTATTGTGTATGAAAGCTTTTATTTTAGCGTGCTGCATTCTTGTTGTTTATACGTGCTCAGTTTCTTCTGTTTTGGAAAATAAAAGAATTAGTCAAGAATATTTCTGAGAACTGATTTCCTTGATGAAGTGTCTTCATTGTTTTATTCCAGAAGAAAATGCAAAATAGGACCTGGTGTACTTCACAATATAGAACAGCGATCACGGTCAATTGTATTATTATTTTATCAGATGTATTATTATTTTATTATTTTTTTGCCACCACAAGATACATCAGGAGAGATTTTGGGGTATTATCAAGAAAGTTTTGAGCCTCGTAAGTGCCGTAGATTTTTCTAGCCATCACACAAAAACATACATGAACACAGACAGAGCTTTTAGTTATTTTATTAGTGTAGGTTACTGTGGATATTCAAATTAATTCCTTTGCTGCTAATTCATTAGTTTTATGGTTTTTGCATTTTTACATGCAATTTAAAATAGATAAGACCATGATGCGTACAAAAATCTCTAATATTGACAAAATTGACCAAAAACCGATGCTAAACGCACAAAAAGTCGTTAAAAACCACATCGAAAATCGTACTGAAAATCGCAATGAAAAAAACCACTGAAATTGAAAAATCATACCAGACAAAATTTAGTTAATTATTCTTTGAAACAATTTTATTTTTATGATTCTCAAAAAATAGCCTCAAAATGAGAAAAAAAAAATTAAAAAACGTATTAAAAAAATTCGCTAAAAATTCAAAAGTCACCACACGAATTCCGGATAAACTTTTTTGAAAAGAGAAAAAAAAAATACTATATTGAGTGAAAAGAATGAAATTCCTTTCACTAATATGGAAAAATCGCCTCGAAACCTAAAAAGAGAGCGAAAAATCGCCTAAAAATTAAATAAAAAATTCTAATAAAAAAATCAAAGATCAGGCTTCGAGGAGCAAAACTACATGTACAGAGGTATCTTCCCATCAAATTTTGTAACTCTACACGCAGCGATCTCTTCAAAACAGCGCTGACACACACACACATACTCGTCTCTTTATTATTATAGATTACTGTGAATATCGTAATTAACAACTTTATTGCTCATTCGTTAATTTTATGTTTTTTGCTTTTCTTACATGCAAGTCAGGAATTGATAAGATCATGATGCATACAAAAAACTATAATTTTGACATAAATGACAAAAAATCGATGCTAAACGCATAAAAAATAAAAAAATCGCAAAAACACATCGAAAATCGCATTAAAAATCACTGAAATTCAAGAATCATAGCAGACAAAATTTAGTTCATGAGTCTGAAAGTTTTAATCAATTTTGTTCTTATCATTGTCAAAAAATAGCCGCAAAATGCGAAAAATTACTAAAAATCGCAATAAAAAAATTCGCTAAAAATTCAAAAATCACCGCTCGAATTTCGAATAAACTTTATTGAAAAGAGAAAAAAAATACTACATTGAGTGAAAAGAATTCCTGTCACTAATATGGAAAAATCGCCTCAAAACATAAAAAAGCGCTAAAAATCGCCTAAAAAATTAAATTAAAAAATTCTAACAAAAAAAATCAAAAATCGGGCTTTGAGGTGCAAAACTACATGTTTAGAGGTATCTTCCCTCCAAGTTTTGTAACTCTACACGCAGCGGTCTCTTCAGAACAGCGCTGACACACACATATACTTGTCTCTTTATTATTATAGATTTATAGTTATTCTTTATTTTAAAAAAAATATGAAAATTGTGATGAAACTGTTAGTAAAAGTTGACAATAACTTTTTTTGATATGTTATGATGTGAAATGCGAAATGTAGAGAAATAAGCGCCCCCCCCCCCCTCTTTCGTTCTCTAAAGGTTAGCTTTTTCCTTCTTTGTTATTATAGTTGCTCATATTGTTTGCGAGTAAAAATGTGCCTTCACCTTTTACAAAACTTTAAAATTTTAGGTCTAAAATAACCTAAATAAAAAATTTATAAAATCATGCGAAATTATTTTTAACAATGAAAAAAAATCTTCCAGGCTTTCTTTGAAGCTATCCATGGATTGCTCACGTGATATGCCTCCTGTTTTTGTTTTTAATAGTTTTTTAATGGCATATTTGCGTTTCCAAAATAAATCAAGGAGTATTTTTGTTTCCTAAATTAACCTAACAATATCTCTTATTACTATTTTATCTCAATTATAAACAAGATTAAGGTTTCTGGCATTTTTTACTACAAATATTTTTGAAATACCCCTCGTAGAAAAGTATACAATTCGAAATTCACTACAACTTACAGTTATTTTAGGTTTATTATTATTATTATTACTACACGAAGTTTTACAATTATCTGCGCCTTGTGTCTATTGCTGCATAACGCATTTAGTCGTTGAGCCAGAAGCCAAAATTAGAGTTTTTGGTTTCATATCTGGGGACTTGGTGATGTGTAACTTTTTGGATTCACAAAGTCCAAGGAGTTCATTTTATGATAATACTGTGAAATAAATTTTAATATTAATTAGATTTACAATTAGTACAAATTTTTTAATGTAGTTTACCTCACTGTTTAGTGAAAAATGAAATAATAAAGGTCTTTTTTCGTTTATTTATTCTTCGACTAATTTTACTATTCAAATTTCTCAATGTCATTTTTTAGCAAGTGTGCTTTCGTCTTCTTGCTCCAAGTAAATAAATAATGCCTCACTGTGTAGTGATGTGTCACCATGATTTAATTTTAAATGAGTTACAAGATTTTTTTCCTCACTTTCAAGGCATTTTTCGAAATTTCTTGTTTCTCCTGAACCTGAACCAGAACCACAAGCGAAGCGACACAATATCATCCTCACTCAAAACTTTGTAACATTCCATTTTCGAAGCTTCGTTAATCCATTGTTGCACTGCTTCTTCGTCCACATTTTTCTGAACTAGCAAAAGCCATGCTTTGTTTGGATTCGCGAAGTATTATGCTATAAGATAAATATTTGAAAGTAATATTTTTTAAATTACTTTTGCATTTTTATTAAGCAAAAATGTTATTTTATGTTTCGTCGCATTTTAATTTTAAAATGTACTTTAACCAAATAACTAAGAATTTCCTCAGATTGTTTATTTATGATATAAGACTGGTATAAATAAAAATATTTTCGAAGTAGAATTATACAAAATATTAATTTTATTTGTTTACAATTCTTTTATTGCCACTTCACAAAAATATAATGTGATTCTTTTAAAATTCATAAATATCGTCTGCTTAAATGATTTCTCAAAATAAGAATAAATTATGTATTTGAAATCCTAACACAGAAAAATACTTTTATAATTGAATGTTAATAAGAGAATTTTCACAAATTTTAATTCATTAAAAATGTGCTATAATTTTTCTAAAAAAAAAGTATTTTATAAATTTTATAAAAGAAATCATTAAACTATACATAATTAAAAGGAATGAGCATAGTTTGAAAATCTGAAAGCAGTTTTTGAGATATTTTGTCAGAATAATGAAAATATATTTTATTTATTTAATGATGATTCTAGCTATAATTACTGACCCCATGATTTAAGTTTTTTCTTCTGAAAACGTACGTGTTTTACTTTTTATTTGAAAAAATGCGTTCGTAATGGAAAAACATGTAAAATAAATTAATTAAAATAATAATTTTTTGAAAAGTATTTCTGTAAAAAAAAAATAATATTCTGCAAATCTACAGATCATAATTTATATTTGTGTTTAATTTCAAGTCAAAATACTGCATAGTTTTTTTGTAAAGTGTACGACAAAGTGTCATTTGAGTGGCCTAGTAGAGGATTCGCTTCGCTCATCCTAATAAGTTTTAATTTTTTCAAATCTACAATTTTTCTCTGCAAATCAGTCGTATCGTCGTCTTCTGTCGGAATTTTTTTCATCCGATAAAACTGCCCGCCATAATTTCTTAACTATGGTGCCTTTTATTAATTTGTCTAATATTATTTCCATGTAGCAGTATAATAAGAAATATTGCATCCAAATCTCAGATTTTTATCGTATTCGTTAATCCGCAATCCGTATAATCCGATCGGTTATTCGAAAACCTATTGTATCATTAACCCATTATCATCCACTAGGAGCTGATAAAACTATGTTTAATAGTAAAAGGAAAAGTTAAAAAATTTCGGTTTTTCTGCGTCAATAAATACTGGGGTACATAGGGACTATCCCAAAGGGCTTTATTAGTGTGACGTCTTAAATCACCATCATGTGACCTCCCTGCTGTGTTTGTTTATTTTGCATGTGCTTAGTTTTTCGCAGATCGCCTGATTCTTTCTATTTACCCATATTATATTTTACAAATTAACTACTTACACAAATTTTAAAGGACATAAATTAGAATTATTGTGATTTCTTATAAAATAAAAAAGCGTAATACTTATTAATAGAGCATGATTAAAATTATTTCGTAAAACATGTAGTATGAGTTACCGTGGAATGGCTCTAGATCTAAAAATTCCGTTGTGTTATTCTGTTGTAAATAATGTTTAACTATAATTATCTCCTTATTTTTATTTTTTATTTTTTTTATGGATCCTACATATTAAGCTAGAAATTCATTAAAAACAATAAAACTCGAGAGAAATAAACTTACCTCTGAATAAATTGCAGGGTTCACACTCATTAGAGAAATATGGGATTCCTGGGAAAATCAGGGGATGAATTTTAGGTTGTAAAAATCGGGGGAATCTCAGGGGACAATACAAAAAATTTCCCAAACCTGAGAAAACCTGCCATAAAGAGTCCATTCTGGGAAATTGGGGGGCAATTGTTGCTGTTCGCGTGCTTTATCATCATATGTAATATCAAAATGTCGTTAATTGTTGATATGGAAAAATTGTACATCCCGGAAAATACATCAGGGGATTCTCAGAAGATTTTTTTCTTGGAAAATGAGTATGAACCCTGAATTGGTAGGATGTTCATAACCTCTCGATCTATTTTAAATTCATCATGTTTTTAAAATATCATCATTTTTAACGGAAAGTGATGAAAAGAAACATTTTCTTTTTGTGCATCCATACACTGCCCAAAAATTCGGCATCTTTATTTATATTTTTATACTCATAAAAAAATAAAAACGCATCCATACATTTGATTGGAAATTCCGATGGTAAAATACCACCAATACGTGATTTCCTGCAATCTCGAACCCAGATTCCCAATAAAGCCCATTGTTCTTGTCCCAATGTTCTGCTAAGGGTCCATTTTTAGGTGCGTTCGTAATTATGTAAATACGTAGCACCTATTGTTGTCGCTCAGTCCGTCCGTCCGTCTGTCTGTGCGTCTGTCCACGTATAACAACGCAAAAACTACCCAACCGAATCGTTTGAAATTTAAAATATATGATTATTACATACTTTTGTCGAGTCATTTCAAATTTTATGAAAATCGGATGCGTAGATCAATTACAGGGACAATCAAAAGTATTCCATCACATTACGGTCAATGAGGAAAAAAGTTTCAAATGCATTTTAATGGTGTTACACTTATTCGAGCACAATAAAATTGTTATGCATCTGTGAAGTACATGTTATAATATACATTTTGCACAATCTGTGGTGCAAAAAACATTTGTTATTGATTTACAAGGTCACACAGAAGTATTCCATTACATAATGGTATTGATAGAGATCCACCATCCCGTCTCTAGGCCCTGTCAGGCCCTTGCGGCTCTTCCAATGAGGGGCATCGACTGGGTCCGAGATTCGCAAACCGCTAGGCGGCTACTACTCCGGGGTCCCATCCGCACACCTCACCGTCCGATGCCTACGGCGTATGTGGCCGACCCGGAAGTCGACCACGTTCCCAGCTATTGATGAGAGAGGTCGAAGGCGACAGCTCCCCTGCCCACTGAGTAACCTCAGAGGCAAGTCGGACACCTGGGATTTGCACCCATTGAACCATGACGAGCCCCAGGATGACGACGCCCACAAGAACGCCGCGACCAGTGACCCATTGCCATGGGACGACGGATGCAAATTTGCTTTACGGCAGGCCCCACAAGATGAAACCACTATAACAGGGAACACATTTATGTGGGTTAGCCGCGATTACATAATGGTATAGGATGAACATTTTTTGTTGCGCGTTTTAATTGTTATTAACTATTTAACATTTTATGAGCTTGATATACGTTGCTGAGGAATACTACAAATTATTTCCTGTATAAAAGAAAGCATATAGTATAGCATATTGTAATAACAAAGCCCATAGTATATTATAATGCTAAGTGGTAGGTAGCGTGTGTGCCGCTCGCCAAATAATCTAGGCAAGAATATTTAATGGAGAATCTATTTATTATTTGTAGAACAAAAAAGATCCTCTGGAGAAAATATTTACAGCATTAAAATTATTAAAGAACACGTAGGCTCTTATACCAACCAGCTTCAACCAATGTTCAGTTTGAGTTCCGTAAACACAAAGTTCGTGATTGACGCAAAGTCTCTCTAAATTACACACAACGTTGAGGTAAAATAGTTCACAGATAACTGCGTTATCTAACCGCTCAAGACGAGAGTTATCGCTCTCTCCTGGTGAGAGTACACTCCGCGATGCTGCACGGGCTCTACGATCAGAATCACCTTCTCAAATCCGCTGGCGGGATCTTTATTCTTCCAGCTCCCAAATCCGAGCTGCTTCACTTATCCGAGAGAACACTCCGAGCTAACCGCTCTGCTCTCTCTCTCTACTCTCTGCGAGAATCCTCTCTGCAAGCCCCTAACTTCTCCTTTTCTTCCGATCCAGGACCTGCTCTAGACGTCTAGACCTCCCCTTAGAGGTCACAAACCAATCATGAACCTTAATGATCTTTTTTTTCATTAAATGATTAGTAAAATCGTGCGATTATTGGCACCAGGGATTTCACTCCCACGGCGCCAGCCTGTCTGGCCTTCTGGACATATTCGTACTTTCGCTTCGTGTCGGAGCGTCATCAAAGGCACGACGCGGGCGGTCGTTCCATTCACCCTAGTGTCATCCGCTTGTCGGTTCCGTTGATCGATAATGATGTAGCGATCCTTTAATATCGCCGACATTCTCACCTTGAGAATAAGGGTCACTTTGAGTTTGCAGTTTCATGGTGAAACCTCTTTCAGAAATAAAGGCCTATTTCTGCTACTTTGCTTTAAAAACCTGTGATAATTCTGAATTATCACAATATGATATACGTTGCTGTGGTATAATAAAAGTTACTTCCTGTATATTTACAGTAACGCAAAAAAAATTTCGACCACTATACTCCATTCAAAATACTATCTAATATAATAGCAAGATCTGAAAATATTTAAAACTTTGTTATCGTACGAACGCACCTCATTTGCTACGCTTCACGTGCAATTTCCAACTTGTAATCTAATTTTTTTCGACTTCCGGTTTTCGACGGATTAACACGTTTTAGGGGTCAGAGATTCCAAAAAACATGTTTTTACAAAATGTCTGTATGTGTGTCCGTATGTCGCCATTCTACCATCAAAAAGTGCATGAACTTATGCATAGAATTGAACTAATTTTTTTGTGAATGTTTTTGGCTGTGGCAAGCAGTTCCTCCTTTAGTTTTGAAATATTCCCCCGGTAGGGAACGCTGCAATCGCGATTTTTGTGCCATTTTCAATATTGTACCGACCAAAAGTATATGAAGTTATGCATCGAATTGAACGAAATTTTTTGTGTAAGTGTATGGTTATAGCTAGTTGGTCCTCCCTGAATTTGAAAAAAATCCGCCGGAAAGGCAGCTGCAATAGCGAATTTTATGCCATTTTCAATATTGCACCACCTGAAAGTGTATGAAGTTAGTTCTAGAACTGAACTAAATTTTTTGTATATAATTATTTTTTGGTAAGGCAAGTAGGTCCTCCCAGAATTTGAAAAAAAAAAAAATATGCCTATCATTCTATTGTCCATCAGCTCGTGCAGAGACGGAAATTCGTTTTTACTCCGATTAATTGACTGAAGCAGAAATTTAAGATGAAAATCAAAGTTGGTATGGTATTGAATTAAAATTATTAAAGCATTAGAATGAGTAACCATTTATTTATTTATTTATTTTTAATATTAAAATGTACGTATGAGATAGAAGAAAATTTTGGGATTGGCACATCCAACTAGTTTAAAAATGTCTTAGTACTAATTATTACTGAAACTTGGTAAGATATATTTTGGATTGCAAAAATAGCCTTTTTGGAAGTATTTTATATTCTTAACAGTTTCTAACAATAATTTAAAAATAATTTTACCACAAAATGTTTGTGAAAAATTACGTTTGAGAATCAAAAATAGAGTTCCTTGCTTAGAAAGCTACTAGCTCGTCTACGAGACTTGAAAACACATGTGGTAATAGAAATACTGATGCCATCTTGTAATAATTTAAGAATTTTTCTTCAAGGACATTGTGAAAAAAAAAGGACTTTGCCTTAATGTGCCCCCTCCACCCCTAAATTTAGTAGTCGATTTTTAGATTCAAGATTTAGAATAGCTGTGTTTCATAGTCATTATGTTTGAAGAAAAATAGTAGTCAAATCAGTCTTAATGTTTTTTTATTGACAAAACACAGTTGGAAAAAAAGAAAAAAGGAATACACGCAAATCACAGATTATAATAAACAAAATGTTAAGCAAAAGCGCTACGAAAAAGTAAGGAACATATTGCACATACTAAAAATAACATGAAAAAAAAAATCCGAAATAAATATATTAGAAAATTCTTAAGTAAAAAAAAATGAGTATATAAAATTATAAAATATTTTTCTAGAATATAAATGGCATTATATGAGATTCTTTCATTTCATGCATGAAAATAAACTAAAAACATTTGATCTTGAGAAAATAAATGACGATGTTGAAAAATAAACATGGCAATAACGTAAAAATGAATTCCATTAAGAAGCTACACAATGTTACATTAATACATAGCACTAAAGATTAATAATAATGTAGACATGGGCGACCGCAAAAAGGACAACTGCCCTCTCCTGAATTTAGTTATTTTTTTTTTCAAATAAAAAAAAAAAAAAAAATCAAAAGATTTAAAATGTTTTAACACGAAAAGAAAACGGGACTAAAGATTTTTTTTTCGTCAGGCGAGGAATATGCCTTCTCTATACAGAGCTTCCTGTGAGAGACAATTTTTAAATTGGTTTTTCTTTTGAGGTTTTTGCTTTTAAAAAATTGTTTTGGGGAGATCATGAACTCTGCAAAAATAAATTATTTAATTTTTTCATTTTCAGAAAAATTTATTTTGATCTACTTTTGTTACTACATTTCTGAATTACTTTTTATGTTGATTAGTTTAAAAATTGTCTTTCACGTGGGTCTGACAAAAAATAAATGAATAAATTTAATATGCACTTTATTTAATTTTTTGTTTATAATATTATCAAGTATAAAAAGAAAAGAGTGCCCGGTACGTCTTTCCCAAAATGTTACCCCCTCTTTGGATTTTTCTCTGCGGACGCCCATGAATGTAAATCTATAATCACAGAAAGCAGTCAAACATAATAAACTATTTTTAAAAAATTAGACTGTAGTTTCGGCATCATAGTCAATTTGTCCTTTCTTGGCAAGATTCCACACATTCGTGTCTCGATCTGAAAAGAAACAATGAAACTAAATTTTATCACCAGGTTTTGGCATTCATTATGCTACATAATTAATAGTGCTTATAAAAAAAGTGGCTAAAATGACGCACTTCCGAATGCATAAAACATGAATTAGTAACTATTTGTACAAAGAGTAATTAAATAACGCTTGGATTTTCGCTCAAAATTGTAATTTCGTTATACGGACAACGTGTTTTGGAAAAATTTATGAGAAACGCACGCAAGAAAAATAAAATAGAATAAGATTGCCGCATGTTACAATGCAATGAATGCATATATACATCATTAGAAATTTCAACGAGCAAAAGAAAAAAAAAGTTTAGAAATTAGCATAAATCTTTGAGTTTAGAGAACGTAAAATGCAATTTTGTTAGAAATAAAAATCCTTAAAGTCATAAAATGTCAGTGCTTCATAAGGATACTAAATTTTAAAAGAATATAATGCTCATATAAGCATTAATTATTTTTGTTTTTGCATACAACAAAACTTTATTGTTTGCTATTTGATCCGCTCAGCATTGCCCGGGCGAAAAATGACAAATTTTGTCAAAAGATCGCGAAAAACGGTTAATGTCGTTAAAAGTTCGCAAAAAATGACTGATTTCGTCAAAAGAATGCAAAAGGCAAATTTCTTCTAAAGATCGCGAAAAAAACGGAGCATGTCTTCAAAAGCTCGCAAAAAAAATAAATTTCGCCAAAAGATTACGAGAAAAACGCTAATTTTGTCAAAAGATTGCTAAAAACCTCCAAATTTTGTCTAAAGATTAGAAAAAACGCTAATTTTGTCAAAAAATCGCTAAAAACCCGCAAATTTCGTAAAAAATCGCTAAAAACCTGCAAATTTCGTTTAAAGATTTTCAAAAACGCTAATTTTGTCAAAAGATCGCTAAAATTCCGCAAATTTCATCTAAAGATCGCGAGAAAATGGAAATTCCGTCAAAGATGCGAAGGGGAAAAAACGCATAGTGCCTGGAGGGGATTTTCTCCACCTTTTGGACAATGTATCATGGTGTTAAAAATTCTGAGGACAAAGGTATAACTTATTTTTAAAGTACCTTCCTTTTATGTTAATCACAATTACTTGAAAGTTTAAGTGCATGTGATGTATTGGAATTGGAAAGAATGCATTTTCCTGAAGTTCTGCAGACTTTTTAAAAAGTTTTTACTTGTGTTGCAGACTGCAAAACTATTCTGCTGCTGGAGTCGTATCCTTTAACGAAACAAATAAAAAATAGTTCTATCTTCCGAACACTCTGAAATTTTAATAGACTATAAATGTAAGTGTATCTAAGAAGCGAAGCCGAGTTGAAGACAGACAAAGCAGCGTTTTAGCAGTACAAGGTACAGTTGCACAAAAGCTTGGGATATTAAAACTTCGATTCTTTTCTCGTTTATAGCAAGAATTCGTTATGAGCAATCTTTATTGCAAAAGTTTAAAAAATTATTATTTACTTTTTTTTCAGTATTACAGTTTACGATGCATTTGTAATACTTTATCATCAAAATATTTAAAATATTTAAAATGTTCAAAATATAATTAAATTCATCAAATAATTTAAATGAAAAAGTTTCAAGTATGAAAAAGATAAAATGCTAAACTAACTTGTGACTTAACCCAACTTTTCAGCCGATTCCTTATCTCTCGTCTGAAATTAGCCAAATCACTAAAACAATTGCGCCAATTCCAAACTTTCTTGATATCAAACAAATTTTCAAATATTTAACATATCCACATAGGAGTTCGGCCCCTGGCCGGCAATACTGGCACGTAAAGATACTCAAGCAAATGCTGGTTTTTAAATTTTATTGCTTTTTAGTTATTTTAATTTATGTTAAAAAAAAAAAAAAATTACTTTTCTATTTTCTTTTTATTTATTTATTTTTTAAAAAGAACTGATTTCGACCTTCTTCTAGAAAAGTTGAGCTTTGGTAATTTTTACCGACATTCCCCCCCCCCCCCACCCCCCCTTCTCGGTACACAAGTAACCAGCAGATTTTCGTCGAAGAGTTAACAATATTTTTTCGAATATGAAATTTAAGAATGTCTTTCGTTCTCCCATGCACCCCAGAAAACAATTACTGAGCATGCGAGAGCGCACTCGTCGATTTTCAGAAAGGATATGCTTTTGATGAGTTTTTAATTACTATAGCTGCTAATTATCAAAAAATTAAAAATCTGAACTCCAGGTGCAAAAAGACCTGTCTTGGACCATCCCCAACCAAACTTTCAGACTTCTTGCGGATCGCGAAAATTGATTAACATTGAAAAGAAACGTTATTTTCGTCTTTAGCTCGCAGAAAAAATATCACGAATTTGTTCTTATAGCCGAAAAAATATCAATCGGCGACGGAACATCGCAAAACTTGTCAAAAAAAAAAAAAAAAAAAAAAAAAAAAAAATGTTAGTAGGTTTCAGAAAACCAATCTCAAAATAGTTTAGTTCCACGAACCTCGATTTCATAAAAAATCACGAAAGTCGGCAATCAGACGCGATTTTTTCGGTCATTTGCGACATGTTAGCGAATTTTGCGACTTTTTCTCTAGTTCATTTGTCGAATTGTGTTATTTTCCGCTGAAATCATATGACGAATTTTGAGATTTATTTTAAGATCATTTAAAAAATTCGTATTTTTCTCCGCAACTGATTGACGAGATTCGCGATATTTTTATGCAATTGGCAGAATTCTTTATTTTTTGAGACGATATTTTAACGAAATTCATTATTTATTTATACAATCAATTTGCGATGATGTGCTTTCAGCTGATAAACAAATTTCGTTGTTTATTTCGGTGACCATTTAACAAAATTACTGTTTTATGATCGCTTGATGGCTTTCTTGATTTTTTTTTTTTTTTTTTCTCCAGTGTTATTTTGACGAAGTTTGCAATTTACTGAGGTTATTTGACAAATTTTACGTTTTTTCCAATACCATTTGTCGAATTTTGTGATATTTTTCCTTAGATAATTTAACGAAATTCGTCATTTCCCCCTCCCTCAACCGTTTTACGACATTCGAAATATTTTTGGGCGAGAGTTTACGAAGTTTATTATTTTTATGCAATCAGTCATTTGGCAAAATTCTCATTATTGTTTCGTGACCGATTTACAAAATTATCTATTTCTTTCTGCGGCTCTTTGACAAAATTAGCAATTTTTTTACGCGATTGATCTTCGAATTTTGCGATTTTTTGCGATCATGAAGAGCGCATTTTTTATCGTGGTTGAATTTTTTTTTATTTTTATCGAAACCATTTAACGAATTAATTATTTTTTATCGACACCATTTAACGCATTTTGCATTTTTTATCACAACCATCTGACGAATTTCGTGATTTTTCTGCGAGATCATTTAAAGAATTTTGCGTTTTTCCTCCCGAGGTCATTTATTTTAACAGAGATTATTTGACGAATTTTGTGTATACTTCCAATACCATCTGACGACTTTCGGGATATTTGCACCTAGACAATGACAAAATTCTTAATTTTTTCCCACGACTGATTTGCCGAAAGTCGCGATATTTTTATACGACTGATTTACGAAACTCAGTATTTTGGGGACAAAAGTTTTATGAAATTCATTATTATTTAGTCGCCAAAATAGCGAAATTCGCCATTTATTTCCGCGATCGCTCTTGAAATTTCGCGGTTTCTTATAATCATTTGACAAAATTCACGATATTTTTACGTGAATAATTTATGAAATTCGCAATTTTATAGGGGCAATAATTTTAGGAAAATCATTATTTTTTATGGAATGGAATCATTTTGTGAAGTTCGCGATACTTTTTTCGCGATTCATTGACGAAATTTTCTATTTATTTTCGCGATTCTTTGACAATATTACACTACAAAAAAATCCGCCAATAAACACAAATTTTTCCATAAAATTTTACCGATTAGTTTCAATTTTCTAAGAAAATAGTACAATTTCCATAATTGACTTTTTGAGATTATAAGTCCGTATAAATCCAGTAAGTTTTCTGTAAATTTTATGAAATGTTTCTCTATTGCTTTCAAAACACAACTAGTTCCATAAATGATGTTGAGAAATAATTGCTGTGTTTCTAAAACGAAGTAATTAGTGTTGGGAAGCTTGTCTTACAGTGGTACTTCTTTCAATAAAACCTGATAATGGCTGAATGTGGCTCTATATTAAAAATATATCCAATGATTGTCCAATATTGGGTAAATGTTGGTTGTAGATAAGTTTTTTTTTTTTTTTTTTAAATCGATTTCCTTGATGGCACTATCTGTACTATGTATTTTAAACAAGTCGTTATAATATCTTTATTTATTTATTTATTTTATTTTATTTTTTATTTTTTATAAAAGTTAACATTTTTATGATAGTTTAAAAAATTTAAATCTTATTACTACTTTTTAAATTTGAAACAGTTAAAAAAAAATGTTACAATTTATTTTTTATTATAATTTAAAAATAACGTTTATGACTTATTTATAGCAAGCTATTATAATTTTTTAAGTATGTGTATCTTTAGGATGATTAAAAAAAATCCATTTTAAATTCTAATATTTTTGAATCCATTTTCTTTAAAAGTTTCGCACTCAAAACTTTCAATATATCTAAAATATAAAAACGATTTTTTTTTTTAAATCTAAATTATAAACTACAATAAAGGAAATATAGTAATTACAGGGATGGAAACTGCAAAAAAGCAAATAGACTGAAAACTAGGAATGGGACGAATATTCGGCCACTATTCGGTATTCGGCCCTTTTGCCGAATATTCGGTTGACCGAATATTGAAGGCTTTTTGACCGAATACTTCGGCCGAATATCTGTAGCCGAATATTTAGCGATGTCTTGCCGAATATTGCTAAAATCTCGCCGAATAGTGAAAGATATCTTGCCAAATAAATTTAGGATTTAAAGAATTTCATTTATTACAATTTTTTTTTCTCTAATCCAAATTTGCTACTTCATTCATAAAATCCTTCACATTCTTACTTACAAAATATACAGTTATTCAGATATTAAGAAATATACAGCCTTTCTGTATCTCCTATAAAAGTTAGTGATATTTTAGAAATTGCTGATCGAGTTGGAGATTTAATTGTATGGGAAATGTCTTCATTAGAGAATGATATTTACGATTCAAAATATAAAAACACTTATAGAAAAAAACAGGAAAAACAGTGTCTTATTCTAAAACACTCGAATATTTATTAATGTCTGCAAATTCCATGCACATATAAAAAAAAGGCTCTGATGTAATTCATAACTTATTTTCTATAAAGTAAGAAATGAAAATATTCATTCACTAGGTGTATTAACAAAGATTTGTTTTCAAAATTTAATATCGAATATCACTAATCCAAATACAACGGTAGATCTGAAAACAGAACTGGTGTCAACTTAGATAAGCATTAGATGACAACTTGCTTTATGAAGATAGTTTTATAAATATTTAAACATAAATTCTAAATACTGAACAAAATAATTTTTTTATTCTATAGTTTTCACTTTTAAATAATTATTTTCATAATTACTGACTTAAATATGTAACATTATTATGCATATATTTTTAATTTACGTCTTCCTTCATTCATGTTGTTATCAATTTCTGTTTATCCTTTTAATGCTTGTTGAATAAGTGGAATATTGAAGTTTAATATTGTATGCGCCAATTCAAATGTCAAAAATTTTGTTAACATATGCATTCTACTTTAAGCATAACTTTTTGCTTTAACATAATTTGTAATTTAAAGCTTGGCAACTGATTTCAGAAAAGTCTCGTTCTTATGAATTTGCTTATCATTAGGGACACAAACTCTAAATGATCAAATTTATTTTATTAAAGGTTATTTTAGAAAATATCTTCTCGTGAGTTCTGAGAGAGAGAGATTAAGAATATTATTGATTTTGGATGCAAGAAAGGTTAAAAAGTATCATTTGATAGTAAAAGTGAAGTAGATTCTTCATATTTTAATGGAAATATTTGCCCATCCTGACTTACTGAAAATCAATTTGATGTACATTAAAATAAAAGAAGTATTTTCATAATTTTGTGTTAAATAGGTTTTTAAAATTAAAAAATACATTTAAAAGCACATTTAAGAGTAATAATTATTAATGAGCTCCTATTTTTAAAATTACATATAATCAAAATTTATTTTCTTTCTTGGAAAAAAAAGTTGGTATTCGGCCGCCGAATATTCGGTATTTGGCCTAAAATTTGGCCGAATATTCGGTATTCGGCCAAATCACTATTCGTCCCATCCCTACTGAAAACATGCGTGAACGAAAACTTCACCATATTGTATTCACACGCGCGAATGAAAAATTGCACCACATTTTGTTTGTGAAAGATAATTCAAGTAAAAAAAACAGGTCTTGATTTCCAAGCAAATGAAGACAAACACACTAGCCTGTATATCACATTACAGGAGTGGCAATATCTAAATTGCAAATTCTCATTTTCTCCTTCCCCCCCCCCCCCCTTATCACAAAAATTTATATCCATTCCCAATAACGTAAATGCTGCCTTCTCCAACTCTCTTTTTAGATGCAAAAATTGAACTTGTTCATTTGCAAAAGAAAAATTAAATGCAATAATTATTGTATTAATAATAATGTATAAATAATTAAAGCCAGTATTAATATTTGTAAAACTATTAAAAGAAATTTCTTTACTTTTTTTTAAAATAAATGTGCAAGATACAAATTAAATTATAAAATGACGCTTATTTGAGTGTAGAAGATAACAAGCATCACTATTGTTCGCATTTCTTTTAAAAAGGGGTTAAACTGATTTATCGAAAAAGACATTTTTCCTGAAAAAAAAAAAAAAAAAAAAAAAAAATACTTTTGTTGAGTAAAGGGGGAAATTTTTGTTTAATGAATGGTTGTTTTCAGAAGTTACATTCACTCAGAAAAATTTGGAACAATCAAAACCAGATTGTAAAGCAGGAAAATCTGCTTTTGGAGCAGCAAAAAAAAATAATTTGGAAACTGGAAAGTTAGTTTTTTGAAGAGAAAAATTCTATCCTGGCATTAACTTTTTTTTTCGTGCCCCTTTGATGAAAATTGAGTTTTAAAGAGATTTTTTTTAACGAAATCTGCCTTTTTTCACGATCTTTTGACTAAATGAGTCGGTTTTTCGCGATCTTTCGGCGAAAGCTACCGTTTTATAACGATTTTTGGATGAAATTTGTCGTTTTTTCGTGATTTTTTGAGGAATTTGCCTGTTTTACGGAATTTTGTAACAAAGTTAGCCGTTTTTTCGCGAATCTTTAGACGAAATTTACCTGAAATTATTCGTTATTTCGGGATTTTTTTTAAAAATTTGCCTTTTTTGCGATTTTTTGACGAAATGTGCCCAATTTTCGAGATATTTTGACGAAAGTTATAGTTTTATCACAGTTTTATTTATGAAATTTGTCGTTTTTTCGCGATTTTTTGAGCAAATCTGCCTTTTAGGGGGATTTTGTAACAAAATTAGCTATTTTTTCGCGATTTTTTTGACGGAATTTGCCGGAAATTATTCGTTATTTCGCGATTTTTCAACGAAATTTGCCTTTTTTGCGATATTTTCGACGAAAATTACGCGTCCCGCGGAACGCGTAAGCTCCATTTTTTGCGTCCTGTCGCCGATTTTGAGCGTATTTTACGCGCTATAGCGTGTCCGCGGCATCCCTGTAAAACAAAAAAAGCGGAAAATTCCCATCCCTGTAATTATTTTAACTTGAATTTATCATCACACAAATAATTTAAAAACTTTTATAAAAAAAAATGAATGTTAGGGAAAAAAAAAAAAAACATGTTTGTATTCTTGCAAATAAATAAATGAATAAAATATTTAATTTTTTTTTTAATCTTTCAGAAAAGAATAATTAATTCTTAATACATTTTTCATAGATTTTATATTTTAAAGACTAAAATTAATCTTTTATAAAACAGGAAATTAAAAAGCAAAATATTTAAAATTATGAGAAAAAAAATGTTAAAACATTCATAATTGCATACTCAAATGAAAAAAATTATCTCTACTAAAGTACGTTCTTTCTTTACTATCTTGGTCCTTGCTTAATAATAAAAAAATATGTATCTGAAATAAGTAATGATATTTGGAAGCGTAGCTTGTATAACTAACTCTGGCATAGTGGTCAAATGCATTAAACTGGAAGCAGACAGGTCCATGGTTCGAATCTCCGAAAGGGTAAGTATTGTTTCATTGTTGTTTGTACTAGATATTCTGATATTGATGTAAACCTATCTTGGAAAAACGAAATTCGCAACGACATAAATTTGTGTTCGAAAGATTATATTTTATCTTTTAAACGAAATTTTTTAAATACAGAATATAAAAAAAACAAAAAGTTTTCTGGAATTTATAAAGTTTTTCCCCATTAAAATATGGAAATAGTACTGGCGTATAGATTACTAATACAATTTCCGTATTTTAACAGTTCTTTTTCTTTCTTTCTTTCTTTCTTTTTTTTTTTTTTTTTTTTTTTTTTCTTTGTACAGTGTAGAGATTATTTTTCGCGACTAATTTCGTGATGGCCTCAACCACTTTTCAAATTTCGACATCAACGAATTGTAAGTACTTTTTTTTACCTTTTGTGAGGTTCGAGATTTTTCCTTGGAAACCATCTAAGAATTTCGTGTTTTTAGCTCACAGGCTATCATAGCCTGAGAGCTTATGTGCCCGTCCGTTCTGTATGTATGTTCGTATGTACGTAACGCGATAACTCATGATAAAAATATCGGATCCACTTGAAATTTTGTATATAGGTATATCCTGATATGGCGCTTCCCTGATTAGTTTTTGGAGTTCATTCGATATGTATAAGGGGGTGAACGGGGGGCTCATGCCCCTCCCCTTAATTGATATAAACCAGATTTTCATGCAGAATTAACAGTTTTCGTTCAAAATTTAGATATAGGATCATTCTGATGAAGCGATTCCGTGACTGTCATTAGGTGTTCATTGAATAAGTATAAACAGGGGGAACGGGGGGCTCATGCCCCCCCCTTAATTCATATAAACGGGATTTTCATGCAGAATTAACAGTTTTCGTTCAAAATTTAGATATAGGACAGGGCTTGAAATTCAATTTTCCAGAGGAGGGGAGACTCCCTCCCAACAATTATAAATGGAGGGGAGTTTAGCTGTTTGGGAGGGAGAAAAAAAAATCTTTAAAACCTACTGCTTAATGTGCTATTTAAAGAATTACACAAATACAGACATGACAAAATACAACTGAAGGTGGTATTTTGTTTGGTGGTATTTTGTGTATATTTGGTGGTATCACGATTTTATATAGTCTATTTAGTTTTCAAAAGGATAAATTCCCTTCCTATGCTCATTACTTTTGTTTTAGGTCTAATAAACTCTGTTTTTGGTTCAGGTCAGACGTGATTCCGGGTGAATTTTTTTTTTGGAAATTCACATCGCATTTTCGGAAATCGTCGGGGGGGGGGGGGGTAATTCCGCAAGTTACTCCGCGATCTGCAAGTTACTCCGGGGATTATCCGCGATCTTCAGACGAAATCAGCGATTTATCTGCGAAATTTTAGCAAAATCGGCGATTTATAGCGATCTTTTGTCGAAATTGGCGGTTTTTCAGTGATCTTTTGACGAAATCGGCGTTTGTTAAGACGATCTTTAGACAAAATTTGCATTTTTACGCGATTTTTTCTCGAAAACGGCGTTTTATCCAAGCGATCTTTTGACGAAATCGGCGTTTTTCCCCGTGATCTTTTGATGAATCGGCTTTTTTGTTTAAAATGATCGTTTGACAAAATATTTTTAAGCGATCTTTAATATAAAACGGCGTTTCTTTCGGCAATTTTTAGACGAAATCGACGTTTTCCCGCGATCTTTAGACGAAATCAGCATTTTAGCTGCGATATTTAATGAAATTGCCGTTTTTTTTCCGCGATCCGCACAGGAAATTCGCGTTTTTTAGCAATCTTTTGACCAAGATCGTTGACAAAAACACTGACGAAATCGTCGTTTTTCCACGAAATATTGACGAAATGTGTGCTTTTTCAGCGATACTTTTACGAAATTTGCGTTTCGCCGCGATTGTTTTTTCCGTGCGTAAAACCGTACAATTTACAGGGTTCATACAGAGTTGGGAAGAAAAAATCCAAGGAGTACATAAAAAATCCAAGGAGTCCAAAAAATTTTAAAGACTTGCCACTTTTGTTGTTATTTATGTGGCATGCACTTGCACAGCCCCAATTCCACAGGGATTCTGCGAGTTACCGCCCTGCAAGAACGGGGAGGGGGAGGTATTCGCGATCTTCAAACGAAATCGGTGCTTTCCCGTGATCTTCAGATAAAATCAGCACTGCGATTGTTTAGCAAAATAGGCAATTTTAGCAAAATTTGCCGTTTTTTCGCGATTTTTTGAGAAAATTAGCCATTTTTCGAGATTTTGTAACGAAATTAGCCATTTTTTCGCGAATCTTTTGAATAAATCTGTCGTTTTTTCGTGATTTTTTGACAAAATCTGTTGTTCAGACATGAGATTGCAAAAAGTTAAAAAAAAGAGGAAAAGTGCATGAATTGGAAAATGAGAAAGTATTTTGAAATAGCGTGCGGGGGTGTAAGAAAATTAAAAAGTTTATTTTATTCAAAACAAAATTGTCAATACTTTTGCTTAAATCCTGTTTTATTTTAATTATTTTATTTCTGGGGGAGAAAAGGTCAGAGTGAAATCATATATGCAAATATTATAAGTAGTTCTCAAATTAAAGTCTCTATTTTAAGTGCATACTTCTGATGCAATGTTTTACACAGAAATCTTAGCTAGTTGTCCAATTTAAATTTTAACATGTTTTCACTTTAAACAACAATTAACAAACATGGAAAGCTAATGTTTAATTTGAAATTCAATTGGAAAAAAATTGCTGAAAACAATGTTAGAGCAAATATTTTCTGAAATTCTTTTATAAAATTAGTATTTTTTCACCAATCCTTTGACACAATTACTGTTTTTTTCCCGCGATTCTTTCACGAAATTTGCATTTTTCCGCGATCTTTTGTCGAAAATGCTCTTTTTCCGCGATCTATAGGAGAAAATCTCATTTTTCCGCGATATTTTGATGAAAATCGCGGTTTTTTCGCGGTTTTTTGTCGGAGTCTGCGTTTTTCTCGCGATATTTTGACGAAATCTCCGTTTTTCTCACGATATTTTGACGAAATCCGCGTTTTTCTTCGATATTTTGTCGTCGCGATATTTTGACAGAATTCGCGTTTTTCTCTCGGCATTTTGACAAAAATTTCATTTTTTCCGACCTTTCGACGAAAATAGCGTTTTTCCCGGCGATCTTTCGACGAAAATCGCATTTTTATTCCGCGATATTTCGACGAAAATTTCATTTTTTCCGCGGTCCTTTGAAGAAAAAAAAGCGGAAAAGCGGAAAATGTCAAAAAAGCGGAAAACCGAGGATCCGCGGGAGAATCGCATGCCTGGTTGTTTTATCCGGAATTTTTGACAAAATTTGTTGTTTATTCGCACTTTTTTGAGGAAATTTGCCATTTTTTTTCGAGATTTGTGACAAAGTTAGCCATTTTTTCGCGAATCTTTTGAAGAAATTTGCAGCCATTTTTCGCGTATCTTAACGAAATCTGCCGTTTCATCGGAAAAATTTTTACAAAATTTGCTGCTTTTCCCCAAATTGTTTGACAAAATTTGCCGGTTTATCACGATTTTTTGACGAAATTCGTCGTTTTTTGCAAATTCTTTGACAAAATTTGCCGTTTTATCGCGATTTTTAGACGAAATTTGTCGGTTTTTTTCGCGATTTTTTGAGGAAATCTCTGCATTTTTTCGAAATTTTTTGAGAAAATTAGCCATTTTTTCGTGAATCTGACGAAATTTGCCGAAAAAAGTCCTTATTTCGCAATTTTTTAACGAAAGTCGCCATTTTTATGCGTTTTTTAACGAGACTGTGCGTGTCACGGGATGCGTAAGAGCTATTTTACTGTGTCCCATCGCCTATTTTTTGCGTATTTTACGCGCTATAGCGCGTCCGCGGCATCCCTGCACTCACTGCTGTGCTTCTGATGAATGACGTGCATAAAGGGTTTACCGTGCGTTTTACAATCGCGATTTTTTTTTTATTTTTCGGGTGCAATATCGCTTGCGTGCAAAACCGCAATACAATTTAAGGAGTTTCTAAGGAGTATTTTGTTTATCTAAGTAGTTCTAAGTATAAATATAAATCGGCGATTTATAGCGATCTTTTGTCGAAATTGGCGGTTTTTCAGTGATCTTTTGACGAAATCGGCGTTTGTTAAGACGATCTTTAGACAAAATTTGCATTTTTACGCGATTTTTTCTCGAAAACGGCGTTTTATCCAAGCGATCTTTTGACGAAATCGGCGTTTTTCCCCGTGATCTTTTGATGAATCGGCTTTTTTGTTTAAAATGATCGTTTGACAAAATATTTTTAAGCGATCTTTAATATAAAACGGCGTTTCTTTCGGCAATTTTTAGACGAAATCGACGTTTTCCCGCGATCTTTAGACGAAATCAGCATTTTAGCTGCGATATTTGATGAAATTGCCGTTTTTTTTCCGCGATCCGCACAGGAAATTCGCGTTTTTTAGCAATCTTTTGACCAAGATCGTTGACAAAAACACTGACGAAATCGTCGTTTTTCCACGAAATATTGACGAAATGTGTGCTTTTTCAGCGATACTTTTACGAAATTTGCGTTTCGCCGCGATTGTTTTTTCCGTGCGTAAAACCGTACAATTTACAGGGTTCATACAGAGTTGGGAAGAAAAAATCCAAGGAGTACATAAAAAATCCAAGGAGTCCAAAAAATTTTAAAGACTTGCCACTTTTGTTGTTATTTATGTGGCATGCACTTGCACAGCCCCAATTCCACAGGGATTCTGCGAGTTACCGCCCTGCAAGAACGGGGAGGGGGAGGTATTCGCGATCTTCAAACGAAATCGGTGCTTTCCCGTGATCTTCAGATAAAATCAGCACTGCGATTGTTTAGCAAAATAGGCAATTTTAGCAAAATTTGCCGTTTTTTCGCGATTTTTTGAGAAAATTAGCCATTTTTCGAGATTTTGTAACGAAATTAGCCATTTTTTCGCGAATCTTTTGAATAAATCTGTCGTTTTTTCGTGATTTTTTGACAAAATCTGTTGTTCAGACATGAGATTGCAAAAAGTTAAAAAAAAGAGGAAAAGTGCATGAATTGGAAAATGAGAAAGTATTTTGAAATAGCGTGCGGGGGTGTAAGAAAATTAAAAAGTTTATTTTATTCAAAACAAAATTGTCAATACTTTTGCTTAAATCCTGTTTTATTTTAATTATTTTATTTCTGGGGGAGAAAAGGTCAGAGTGAAATCATATATGCAAATATTATAAGTAGTTCTCAAATTAAAGTCTCTATTTTAAGTGCATACTTCTGATGCAATGTTTTACACAGAAATCTTAGCTAGTTGTCCAATTTAAATTTTAACATGTTTTCACTTTAAACAACAATTAACAAACATGGAAAGCTAATGTTTAATTTGAAATTCAATTGGAAAAAAATTGCTGAAAACAATGTTAGAGCAAATATTTTCTGAAATTCTTTTATAAAATTAGTATTTTTTCACCAATCCTTTGACACAATTACTGTTTTTTTCCCGCGATTCTTTCACGAAATTTGCATTTTTCCGCGATCTTTTGTCGAAAATGCTCTTTTTCCGCGATCTATAGGAGAAAATCTCATTTTTCCGCGATATTTTGATGAAAATCGCGGTTTTTTCGCGGTTTTTTGTCGGAGTCTGCGTTTTTCTCGCGATATTTTGACGAAATCTCCGTTTTTCTCACGATATTTTGACGAAATCCGCGTTTTTCTTCGATATTTTGTCGTCGCGATATTTTGACAGAATTCGCGTTTTTCTCTCGGCATTTTGACAAAAATTTCATTTTTTCCGACCTTTCGACGAAAATAGCGTTTTTCCCGGCGATCTTTCGACGAAAATCGCATTTTTATTCCGCGATATTTCGACGAAAATTTCATTTTTTCCGCGGTCCTTTGAAGAAAAAAAAGCGGAAAAGCGGAAAATGTCAAAAAAGCGGAAAACCGAGGATCCGCGGGAGAATCGCATGCCTGGTTGTTTTATCCGGAATTTTTGACAAAATTTGTTGTTTATTCGCACTTTTTTGAGGAAATTTGCCATTTTTTTCGAGATTTGTGACAAAGTTAGCCATTTTTTCGCGAATCTTTTGAAGAAATTTGCAGCCATTTTTCGCGTATCTTAACGAAATCTGCCGTTTCATCGGAAAAATTTTTACAAAATTTGCTGCTTTTCCCCAAATTGTTTGACAAAATTTGCCGGTTTATCACGATTTTTTGACGAAATTCGTCGTTTTTTGCAAATTCTTTGACAAAATTTGCCGTTTTATCGCGATTTTTAGACGAAATTTGTCGGTTTTTTTCGCGATTTTTTGAGGAAATCTCTGCATTTTTTCGAAATTTTTTGAGAAAATTAGCCATTTTTTCGTGAATCTGACGAAATTTGCCGAAAAAAGTCCTTATTTCGCAATTTTTTAACGAAAGTCGCCATTTTTATGCGTTTTTTAACGAGACTGTGCGTGTCACGGGATGCGTAAGAGCTATTTTACTGTGTCCCATCGCCTATTTTTTGCGTATTTTACGCGCTATAGCGCGTCCGCGGCATCCCTGCACTCACTGCTGTGCTTCTGATGAATGACGTGCATAAAGGGTTTACCGTGCGTTTTACAATCGCGATTTTTTTTTTATTTTTCGGGTGCAATATCGCTTGCGTGCAAAACCGCAATACAATTTAAGGAGTTTCTAAGGAGTATTTTGTTTATTTAAGTAGTTCTAAGTACTACTTGGGAACGTTTTCATTTCTAAGTAGTTTCTAAGGAGTCCAAGGAGTCTGTGCGAACCCTGAATTTAGCAACTATGCGGAATTGATAACCCAATTTCAAATTTTCGGAAGAGGATGCCTTAAATTTTCGGAAATTTCGGACGAGAATCACCCCTGGTTCGGGCTGATTTTAGGTTGCGTGAAAACACAGAATCTAAAGTAAATCCCCCCCCCCCTTTCACACAATCCACTGTAACTTTTCAGAAAATTTGCAAAAAAAACCACCCCCTGAAGAATCCTTTGATAAATTTAATGTTTTCCCGCGATCCTTTAAAGAAATTCAAATGCAGGGACGTGCTAAGAGAAAACTGCGCTTGGGGCAAAGTTTCAATTTAGTGTTCTTTTTCTTACCGGCCAAAAATGATGTTGGTTGTAGAAAATCGGCGCCCCTAAGTTTCTGCACCCGGGGCGACTGCCTCTTCGCCTCCACCTGCCCCTTTTCACACGACGCTGTTTATATGGCCATCCTTTCACAAAATTCACATATTTTCCGTAATGCTTTCACAAAATTCGCGTTTATTCCGCAAACCTTTCTCGAAATTCGTGTTTATTCCGCAATCCTTTCTCGAAATTCGTGTTTATTCCGCAATCCTTTCTCGAAATTCGTGTTTATTCCGCGATTTTTTTAAAGAAATTTGTGTTTTATCGAGATCTTTTAAGGAAAGTAGTTTTTTTTTTTTTTTTTTTTTTCGCGATTCTTTGAGAAAATTGCCGTTTTTATCGAGATAATCTAACAACATTTTCTGCGAACGATTGATGAAATTGATTGTGAAAACATGCAATTCAGCTCAGTTTCAAAAGCTATGAAAAATCGGTAATTACCCCGGAAATTTAGACATAATTATCCAAATTTCGGTGTTTATAAACGATGTTTCATAACTTTTGAAATCGAATGCGTTAATTTTTTCGAAATTTTGAAACGGAATTATTCCGTTCTCGCGACGATAAATCGCACGAAACTTGTCAGTTGATCACGGGGGGAAAAATGCGAAACTTGACGATTGGTTGGGGAAAAATAGCGTGAATTCCAACGATTTTTCGCAGCAAAATATGTCATTCAGTCGCACAAAATTATCGCAAAATTCTAAAAAAAAAGTGGGAAGTTAATCGTAGTTTCAAAATGCAAAAATTTTCGGAAAATTCGGGATTTTTTTTTTTGGGCGGGAGCCTCCCGCCTACGATTTTTTTTGGGCGGGATTTCAAAATTTCGGGCGCGAATCCCGCCATCCCGCCTTGAAATTCAAGCCCTGTAGGATCATTCTGATGAGGCGATTCCGTGACTGTCATTAGGTGTTCATTGAATAAGTATAAACAGGGGGAAGGGGGCTCATCCCCCCCCCTTAATTGATATAAACAGGATTTTCATGCAGAATTAACAGTTTTCGTTAAAAATTTAGATATAGGATCATTTTGATGAGGCGATACCGTGGCTGTTATTAGGTGTTCATAGAATATGTATAAACAGGGGGAACGGGGGGCTCATGCCCCTCCCCTTAATTGATATAAACGGGATTTTCATGCAGAATTAACAGTTTTCGTTCAAAATTTAGATATAGGATCAGTCTAATGAGGCGAGTCCGTGGCTGTTATTAGGTGTTCGTTGAATAAGTATAAACAGGGGGAACGGGGGTTCTAATGCCCCTCCCCTTAACTTGTATAAATGGATTTTTCAATATGAATTGTCAGATTTCGTTCAAATCTCTGATTAGTTTTGGAAGTTTAATGGTTAAGTATAAAAGAGGAGAATAACTCCTCTTAAATTATATAAATGCTAAATGGCTTTTTATTAAGAATTATCCGATTTGCTCTGAATTTTGGATATAAGTTTTTTAATATGATAAAGCATGTACTTGATAGTTTAGGAGGTTTAATGATTAAGTATAAAAAAGGAGAAAGGGGAGAGCTGTTTCCCCTTCTTAATTTTTTTTCGAACGGAATTAACGAAAATACAAGGCTGTAATGTACAATTAGTATGCGTAGCCTGTGAGCTCAATGCCATCAGTTTAACTGGGCAATATTCTTTTTTATTTATTTATTTATTTTTTTTTTTTAAAACCCTTGACAGCATTTTATACAATTTGCGATTTTTTACTTGGACTATTTGACGAATATTACGTTTTTTCCTGAGTCCATATCGCGAATTTTAAAGTATTTCCTAGATAATTTGACGAAATTCGTAAATTTTTTTCAAAAGATCGATTGAAATTGCGTTATTTTTACGCGAGTGATTAATGAAATTCGCGGTTTTTGATGGGTGATAGTTTTACGAATTGTATAATTTTTATGTAATGATTTGCCGACATTCATAATATTTTTTCGAGACCATCTGACTAAATTCATTATTTATTTCTGAAATCCATTGAAAATATTAGCGATTTTTTTTTTCTGCGATAATTGTTCGAATTAAGTGATTCATCTGCTGTTTTTGAGATCCATTTTGACAGACTTCGCAAACGTCATTTTTCTTCGAAAACATTTGATTAATTTCACAATTCCCTCTTCCTCCTCTGAGATTATTTGAAAAATTTCGCTCCCTCCCCCCCCCCCCAAAAAAAAACCATTTGGCGAATTTTGCGGGAGGGGGGGGGGGGCTCTCTCTCTCTCTCTCTCTCTAGGACCATTTGATAAATTTAGTAATTTTTTTTCCCCCAAAATCATTCGAAGAATTTTTTAATTTTTCCCGATATCATTTGACGAACTTGTTATTTTCTCCCGGACCGATTAGAAAGATAAGCGGTATTTCCTGCTGACGCATTTATAAATTCGCGATTTTTTTCGTAAACAATTGACATGCATTAAAAATACATTCTGCCGATGGTGTTAAAACCATACATGTTTGTTCATCCAAAATATTTATGTAGAATTTGAAAATTGGCTCTTTCCTTAGTCTTTTTTTCTTACGATTTAATCTCTTTTCTTTCTTTTCACCTTTCTCTATCTTTAAGTGTTTATTTCATGAAAATTTCGAATTTCTGGCTTTCGATGGATATAGACATTTTAGGAATCAGAAATTCCGAAAAGCATGTTTTTAAAAAATGTCTGTGTGTATACAAGTTTTTGGGCATTTTACCTCAAAAACTAAAGCACAGAATTTAATAAAAAATTATATCCAATTAGTACCTGATATAAATTTGTGCTGATAAGTTTTTAGAGTAAATCACCCAAAACATGCAGCTGCATTTTTCCAGATTTCCACAATAGCTCCATCTCAAGATGTAATAAATATAATTTCATCAATCTTCAGAATCAGTTAGTGTTTGACCTGAATTGGTGCTGTTTATATTTTTGTGTAAATCGCCCAACAGGTGGCGCTTCTATGCTGCATTTTTCACAATTTTCGCAATAGCTCTCCTGCAAGAATCGATGCACGGATTTTCATCGAATTTCAGATTCAGTTAATTCTTAATATGAATCGTCGCTGTTTATGTTTATGATGTAAATCGTCGAACAGGTGGCGCTGTTATACTGCATTTTTCATGAGCGTGGAAATAGCTTTATCTCAAGAACTAATGTACGAATTTTCATCTAATTTAAGACTGAATTACATGTTGACACAAATTGTTGCTATTTAGATTTTACCTGCCCAATAGGTGACAATGCTACACTGTATTCCCAGGATTTACACAATTTTAGCGATAGTCATATCTCAATAAAAAGAATATTGCCCAGTTAAACTTATGGCATTGAGCTCACAGGCTACGCATACTAATTGTACTTTACAGCCTTATGTTTTCAAGGGTTAATTTCGTTCGAAAAAGAAATTAAGAAGGGGAAACAGCTCTCCCCTTTCCCATTTATTATACTTAATCACTGAACCTCCTAAACTATCAAGGACATGCTTTCTCATTTAAAAAATCTATATCTAAAATTCAGAGCAAATCGGATAATTCTGAATAAAAACCCATTTAGCATTTATATAATTTAAGAGGAGTTATCCCCCTCTTTTATACTTAACCATTAAACTTCCAAAACTATTCAGATATTTGAACGAAATCTGACAATTCCGCTTGAAAAACCCCTTTATACAGGGTGTTTCAGCGAAGTGCGGACAAATTCTAAGGGGTGATAGAAGGCATGATGACAAACATTAGGACATAGGAAACCATGGGGCGCAAACGTCTTCTGTAGGAGCCAGGGGGCATCAAAGTTTAGCGTCCAAAAGATCAAGCCATGATAAAACACGGAAAAAAAGGTCGATTCATTTCCAGTTTTTGCTGTAAACTTTCTTTATATCGAAAGTTTGTCCAAAATTTTTTTTAAAGGGAACTGTCAAAAATTGACGGTAGAGGGCGCTGTAGACTTTGGAGTACGAACGACTACGTTTTACTGATTTCTTTCTTATTCTGTTAACAGTTTTCTAAAGATTGGACCTTAACTTAAATTTTGAGTACAAAATTGGAATCATCCCAAACGGTTAAGATGTGCAAATTGAGCTGTGAACAAGTGGGGGGGGGGGGGGGGGGGTTAAAACGCTCATAATCAATGGACAAAGTAATCGATTTTGTTGCGGTTTGAGTGCAGGTCATTCCCTTAGTAATTGATTTATTCAAAATGACGTACAGTTTTGGTGCCCTCCTTTTTAGATACAGGGCGCCGCCGATACTTTTCCGACATTTCATCGACATTATCCCTGGGTGTTTTACTAACAGACCAGCATACTTGCAGGAAGTGTTAGGGATGTAAAAACTACTTGTAATCGCATGGGAATGTAATGCTGGAAATGCTTTGTTTGCGAGTTATGGTTAAAAGAAGAGGAAAAAATAGCAACAGAAAGAAGCAGAAAATCAGCAAAAGGTGAATGTGATACAAAACATTTTATTGTAAGGTTTTACTGCAAAAGGCGATTGCAAAACGTTCTTCAAACTTTGGAGTAATGAACAACCAGTATTTTTTGACGGGATATTTGTAGTTATGTTGAATGTTTAGCAAAGTTTGAATATTCACTTAAATGTTTATCTCAAAATTGGAATCGTCCAGAATGAATAAGTAGCGAAATTTCACGTATGTATTGAATTGCTTTTTTTACAGTTAGGTGGTACGGGCAGCACAAAACCCAAAGAAATGACACGTACAGGATTAGAATACATTTATTATTCTAAGTACAGCTAAAACAAGGCATAAACAACTTAAAAAGACGTTATCATCAAAGTAAGTGCTCAAAATTCAGACTCCCAGCCGTGATTCAAGCCTCACATCTCCGGCTCATTGAATTTCTCATCTTTTTGAAAATACCGTCAAAAAATACTGGTTGTTCATTACTCCAAAGTTTGAAGAACGTTTTGCAATCGCCTTTTGCAGTAAAACCTTTCAATAAAATGTTTTGTATCACATTCACATTTGCTGATTTTCTGTTGCTATTTTTTCCGTTTCTTTTAACCATAATTCGCAAGCAAAGCATTTCCAACATTACATTCCCATGCGATTACAAGTAGTTTTTACATCCTTAACCCTTCCTGCAAGTATGCTGGTCTGTTAGTAAAACATCCAGGGATAATGTCGATGAAATGTCGGAAAAGTATCGGTGGCGCCCTGTATCTAAAAATGAGGGCACCAAAACTTTACGTCACTTTGAATAAATCAATTACTAAGGGAATGACCTGCACTCAAATCGCAACAAAATCGATTACTTTGCTCATTGATTATGAGCGTCTTAACCCCCCCCCCCCCTCTCCACTTGTTCACAGCTCAATTTGCACATCTTAACCGTTTGGGATGATTCCAATTTTGTACTCAAAATTTAAGTTAAGGTCCAATCTTTAGAAAACTGTTAACAGAATAAAAAAGAAATCAGTAAAACGTAGTTGTTCGTACTCCAAAATCTACAGCGCCCTCTACCGTCATTTTTTGACATTTCCCTTTAAAAAAATTTTTGGACAAACTTTTGATATAAAGAAAGTTTACAGTGAAAACTGGAAATGAATCGACCTTTTTTTCCGTGTTTTATCATCGCTTGATCTTTTGGACGCTAAACTTTGATGCCCCCTGTCTCCTACAGAAAACGTTTGCGCCCCATGGTTTCCTATGTCCTAATGTTTGTCATCATGTCTTCTATCACCTCTTACAATTTGTCCGCACTTCGCTGAAACACCCTGTATAAATTAAGGGGAGGGGCATCAGAACCCCAGTTCCCCCTGTTAATACTTATTCAATGAACACCTAATAACAGTCACGGAATCGCCTCATCAGAATGATCCTATATCTAAATTTTGAACGAAAACTGATATTTCTGCATGAAAAACCCATTTATATCAATTAAGGGGAGGGGCATCAGCCCCCCATTCTCCCTCTTATACATATCGAATAAACTCCAAAAACTAATCAGGGCAGCACCTTGTCAGGATATACCTATATACAAAATTTCAAGTGGATCGGATATTTTTATCATGAGTTATCGCGTTACGCACGTACATACAGAACGGGCAGGCACATAAGCTCTCAGGCTATGATAGCCTGTGAGCTAAAAACTAATGAATGGAATTTAACATCTTTAGAATCCTTATGAAGGGCATAGATTCCCATTTAATTCGGTACTGTAATAGCGAATTTTGTAGTATTAACAAGTTTGATACAGAAGAAAGTTTTTTGGATTGCCACCATGCGACTAGTTCAAAAGTGGTTAAAAGTGGGTTCTTAGATCTAGGATAAAGTATTTTTTATTGTGGCAGACTATATCTACAGCATTGAAAATGTAGTTAACTACAACTACTTGTTTAAAAAAGAAATGGCTACAAACTACTTTTTAAATGTAGTTTGTACTTCTTCGCTACTTTCAGATTTTGTCAAATATTCTCTTATTAGAAAGTGAAGACGCAGATTAAATATTAAAATGACCCATTGCGTCGTTTTATGAGTCTGTTGGAATACAAATAAATAAAAGTGATATAATTGAGTGCATAAAAAAAATTACTATACAAAAAAATGTTTTAGTCCCTAAAATGTTTAAAAAATGTGTTTGTATGTGTGTATAAATCAACATTTTAGAGACAAATTTCTTTGTGAAATTAAGAGAGATAAACACATAATACAATCAATATTTAAATACAGTTTTAAAAAAAGTCTGAAGTTATTCCACCTGACTTTCTGAATATTTAAAGAATACTGTGAATCCAAATAAATAATAATATAACAATAAATAAAAACTTAAATCGCAATTTTACAAAGGATCAAGAGATCTAAAAATGTGCGACAATTTTAAAATACACACATACATATAATTATAATATTGTAAAAGTAGCTGAAATGGATTCAGTTCAGGACAACTCAAAATGTAAAAATATATGAATATTTCTATGAAAGATATATATATATATATATTATTTTTTCCCCCATGATTACAATATTTTCCTCACACTGTGTATGTACTGAAAGTAAAAATGTGATGAAACTACAGCTTATGTCTTCAGGAAATATAGATACGAATGAACAATATAACGATGAACTCTGATCATTAAGGGTGTATTCGAAAAAACGCTTTTCCACCTTCAACAGCTCGAAATTTTCCGATACAATTTCAGACACATTTTTAAAAGTAGAAACATGAAACTTGCTAAGGGGATTTTTGAAGAGACGTATTAAGTGCCATGTGATGTCTTTTTACGCTCAATTCATTAGAATTTGATTTATAAACAATTACCTTCTCAGTATGACTCTTTTTTTTTGTTCCCAGATCTCCCGCTTCGGAAAAATCGGTTCAAAATGCCGTTTTTGATTGCTTTTTTTGCAGTATTTTCTGCATTTATCAAAGAATCAACAATTACGTAACCTTGAGTACTTTCTGAATAAGACAATTTGCCAGTTTGATACATTTGAGAGCAAAAATGAATTTAAAAATAAATCAGAAAATAAGCAATTTGAATCAAAATACACCCTTAAGATACAAATGTATTTATACTTTTAAAAAATTCATATCAGTGATCGCCAAGCTTTCCGTTATGAATTTAATGACCAGGATTGCGGAAGGTTGGCGGCCACTGTTCTGACACATCCACAAAATTACATTGATAAATGGATGAAATTCTGATTTATTCGTGTGCAGATATTAGAAAATTATGTTTACAGTTTTCTTTTAAAAGCAAAGTGTGCAGTGCAGCCTGAGTTGACTTATTACTTCGATTTTCAGGGCACAATGTAATTAAAGAGTAGTTGATTATAATTCTTGTACATTGAAGCTACAAGAAAATTACACTTTTTTGATTAGCTGGTATTTCAATAATTATGTTTTAATGGTCCCCTCCCCATCTATCCCAATTACCCTTTTTAAATCTGTATAAGTAAAAATTTAAATGTTCGTTTGTACAAAGTCAAAAATCTCTGAAAGATCTTCATCGATTTTACTACATTCGAATTTGTGCATGTTTTTATATATCTATAATTCTCCCCCCCAACTTCGAATTTATCTCCTGGGGGACCTCTTTTAACTTTTCCAGACACACACGAGATCATTTTTTAAACTTTTCCCGACATACATCATAGAAAACATCAGAAATCCCTTTTACCACTCTTCATATTAAGAACCTTGCTCTCCCCTTATTTTCCTCCTGTAACAACCCATGACATGATATATCATTAGAAAGCTCTTTGACCACTCTTTCATATTATGCACCTTCCACCACCACCCCTATCCACTTCTCCTACTCTGTACCCTGGGAGCACTTTTCTGAAATACTTCATTAGTATTTTTTTCTTGCATTTTAGATCGTATTCACTTTTTTAATGTTTTACAATTTTATTTTATAACTTTGTTTCTTCTTTTTCAATGCAATCGATCTGCTTTATTCGTCCAAATAATGCTTTGCAGAAGATCAAATTTAGGTCATTATAGTGGCTGAATGGAAGCAGTGTGACAAGTCAAATTAAACTGAGGTAGAACGGACATCAGTGAACAAGAAAAAGACTCAAAGAATGGCTCAAATATTGTGACAAGGAAGCAGCAGAGCAAAGTTTAGCCAGACTTGAGCATACACAGTTGTGAACATGCAGAGAGCATTCTGCAGCTTCAAACCTACTTTGTTTTCAACAGAATAAATGTAACAGGCTGAGAGTAGCTGAAAGATTCCCTGCTCAACCTGTTAAGTAATTTTCATCATACTTATCCAAATGTTTAAAACACTCATTCTGATTGATGCCTGAATTAAATGGATCACTAGTCAATTCATTTCAAAAGTTACAAAATTTAATATAAAATTTATTTAATTAGTCTATTAATGAAAGTTTAATTTTCTTTCCACACAATAATCTTCTAGATCAAATTTTGATGATTATGAAATAGTAAAAGCTAAATACTTTCAAAAACTGGTAATATTCTTAATCATTTCCATAGCTTTTCTTTTAAGAAAAGTTTTATGGAGCATTTTCAAATACAAAACCTTTCAAATTACAGAGAGAATCACAATATATTTAAATACATTGCTTTTATAAAATCCATAATATTTCCAATATTTCCATATGAGTATTTTTAGTTAATTAAATTAATCTGATTATTTTTGTAAATATTTTACCAAAAAAAAGTTATAACTGCCGACATATTTAATCAGTATTCCTGAAAAAAAAAAAAAAAAAAAAAAAAAAAAAAAAAAAAAAATTAATTTTACATTATTATAATTTAAAAATTTGGTACTTACATATTAACGCCACCGCAGAAGAAGTTGTGGTAATGTGCCAATAAAAAGCAATCTTGTTGTTTGTGTTTTTTTAGTGATTTCTTTTTTTTATCATTTTTCACGCCATCTTTTTAGCACTTTTTTTGTTCATTTTTGACGCCATTTTTTTGTGTGCGTCCGAACAAGATTGCTTTTTATTGCCGCATTAGTGTAACTTCTGCTGCGGTGGCGTTAATACGTAAGTAACAAAAATTCCAGTATATCTTCAGACATTTAGGATATTTATTGAGGTGAAGTAATTCCTTGATAAATAAATTTGTAGATAAAGAATTAAAATTTAAAATTATAACATTTTTATCATTTTTTGGGGAAGAACGGGAAGTCTTTCTTATTTTTAAAATCTTTTTTTAACCTTTCACTGCATGATTTTTTCTATTTTTTAGAAAAAAATTATTTGAAATCTATCTATTGATCTAATATTGGGAAAAAGTAGTAAAAATAAATAAATTAAATAAATTAAAAATTTTCAGTTAAAATTTGATATTCTATGGTGTGTATCCTATATACACTATTAGGGTTTTTAAATATTGTATCAGTATATTTTGCAATTAAACGGGTTTAAATTAATTAGTGTTACCTGCTTAACACACTGCAACTTTGTTTATATTAATATTTTTAAGTATACAGTAAAAATAAAAGTAAATTTGTCTTCCTGGCTTGATTGATTTTTTTTTTTTTTTTTTTTTTTTTTTTTTTCTGAAGAAAAAATTTTAATTTTTCGTCAAATGCAGTTCTCAAAAGAAGTGTTATTTCATCCTTTGGACTGTCTTGATCAATTACAGTGAACATATTGGCCAAACTCATAGCACATAATGAGAATAATAGCGTTTTTAGGTATGTGCCAGATGTGGCACATGGTGCAGTGAAGGATTAATTGAGCCTCTTGTGAAATAAGTGTGCGATATCGATATGTAAAAACACTTATAAAGAAAACAATATTTATAAAAGAATGTTTATAAACGTACTTTTAACCTGCCTTGAAAGAAGAACACTTAACCCAGTCTGTCCCTGCTTATTCTTAGAGAGTAGTTTGGTTGTTTCTGCTACTACATCTTCACATACATATAATCCAACTCCATTACAGGACGTTTCAGACACAAGTAAAAGCTTCTTGACAACATCTTTACCAAGAATATTATCAAATACAGCTTGAAGGAACGTATCATTACTGATGGACAATTTCAATTTATCGCGATGCCAAACTAGAAGACGACATTCCTCCAAAGCTGTTATAGAAACCTAAAACAAAGGAAAATAACAAATTATCAATCGTAAAATGGAATGTCTGTTGCACAAAAATACTCATTTAAAAACACCCAATGAGTGAGCCTCAACAATCATGATATCAAATGATTGCGTATGTATGCGAGAACAAAATTCATACATTTAAACTCCAAATCTAAAACTGAATACTTCTTACAATATTTAAAAAAAGCCTCAAAAAGCAAAAAATTCTACTAATTGCATTAAAAAATAAAAAATTGCTGTATGAATAAATACATTTTAAATGCATTTTATTGAAAAGAGGAATGTATTAACTACATTGAGTTAAAAGATTAAAACCAAATTCTTCAAAAATCTATTTAAAACAGAATACAGTAGCCTCCCTCCCCGAAAGCAGAATACTACGAAATTTGCGACGTACGTCGCAGAACAGATGCCTGAGCTGCAGAACAATTCTGTTCTAAAGTGAGGAGAAAAAAATCTTCGGAACAACCGCGCATTTTCTGAGAACGGGGAAAACGGCGTGCCGAGTCGTAAGATGTTTTGAACAATACTATCTCGGACGATCTCGGAGCTCTCCGATGTTTTTAACCAACATTTTATGCATAGAGGAAATATGTCAAAATATTTTTCATCTAAAGTTATCCATAAAACTATGAATCAGGGCTCGAAAAATAGCGATCTCGGGGAACGCAGAAATCCTTTCTGGGAGCGTATATTTTCCCACTCAAGTTCCCGTCCGGGAACCTAACAAGTCACCGTAGCCGCCAGTGATGCCGGACGTGCTTTAGCACGTAAATTATGCAAAAAATAGCTCTTATGCATCCCGTGAGATGCGTCATTTCGTCATAATATGACAAAAAAAACCCGAATTTCGTCAAAAAATCGTGATAAAACGGTATATTTCGACAAACAATCACAAAAAAATGGTAAATTTTGTCAAAAAAATCCTGAAAAAGCAGTAAAATTTGCCAAAAAAATCGCGATAAAACGGCAACTTTGGTCAAATCCCTTAAAACGGCAACTTTTTTCTAAAAAATCACGATTAAACGGCAAATTTCGCGGGAAACAAAGCAAAATTCATCAAAATTCGCGAAAAAAAGACAAATTTCGTCAAAAAATTGCAAAAAAAAACGCTATTTTCATAGAAAAATTACCGAAAAAAACAAGATTTCGTCAAAAAATAGCAGAAAACAACGATAATTTCATCGAAATTCACGAAAAAACAGCAAATTTTATCAAAAAATGGCAGATTTCGATAAACAATCCAGGAAAAACGGTAAATTTTGTCAAAAAAATCCCGGAAAACAGTAAAATTTGCCAAAAAATCGCGATAAAACGGCAATTTTCATCAAATTCCTTAAAACAGCAACTTTTTTTTAAAAAAAAAACTCTATTAAACGGCTTATTTCGTAAAAAAATTCATGAAAAAACACTAATTTCGTAAAAAAAAAAAAACCCGAAAAAACAAGATTTTGTCAAAATATCGCGGGAAACAACGCAAAATTCGCGAAAAAACGGCAAATTTCGTCAAAAAAATCGCGAAAACACGCTAATTTTGTAGAAAAATTACCCGAAAAACAACAGATTTCCTCAAAAAATAACTGAAAACGACGCAAATTTCATCAAAAATCGCGGAAAACGACAAATTTCGTCAAGAAATTCGCGAAAAAACATCAAATTTTATCAAAAAATATGGAAAAACGGCAGATTTTGTCAAAAGATCGCGAAAAAACGAAAAATTTTACCAAAAAATTGCGATAAAACGGCAAATTTCGTCAAAATACTTACTCATAAATTTTCCAGGGAACCTATACTTTTCATCTGTGAACCTATATTTGGTAAGATTCGAAAGGTAAATTGAAAATGTATGAATTTATCTTGCAGAACAATTTTGGTGAAATACATTTGCGTTGCAGAACATCACAAAGTATTCTGCTTTGGGGCCTCCCTCAAATCCACACTCCTAAAATCTGCAACTCTCTAAAATCCGCACATATTTTACGGATGTAAACAACGAAACATTCAGTTCAGATGTAGGTGCAAAATTTGACTTTTTTAGTTTTATATCAATTCCATATATTTTTTAATTTGTAATTTTTGTTAAGGTAATTGAATTCATGTTTTTTCATGAAGAAAGAATAATTTATTTCTGAAAAAATAAAGATATTGCTGATATCATTGGTAGTCATAATCTTATCAAATATTTTTATGTATTAATCAAGCTTTTTTAGTTATTAAATCTGGCTAAACCTGAAATAAAGCTTCATTATTTTATGATCTTGATGTGAATTAGCAATGTACCTTTATAAGGCATGTTTCAATAAATAATTTAGGAAAAACACATTTCATCTGTATTATAAAGAATATTTAATTGTACACTGATTATTAATTTGACCTTTGCTTTTAGTATTTTTATCATTTTAAAAACTATCTAATATTTTATTATTTTAGTTTATTATTTGCTTTAATATTTTAGCACATTGTAAGCATTCATTATACTTTTGATTTCATTATTAATTACATTCAGATTATTTTTACAAAAATGTATACAAAGCAATGACCAGAAATCTGCAAAATTCTAAAATCCGCAAAACCTTTGGTCCCAAGCTGTGCGGATTTGAGGGAGTCTACTGTATTATTATTTATACCCAACCACTAGCAGAAATCTGGAAAAGGCCAGGTACAGCGCCATCATACTGAGCATTTCCCAACTTTAATGTATGTAAAATTATAGATAATAGGGTGTAAAAAGGCCCGACACGGACTCGACTGTATTTTTATTCAAATCTTCAGGCTCAGTTTTTTCAGAAACCGAAAAATTCTATTTATTTATCTGTAGGAAAGATCAAAAGAACTTTTTCCACTTAAAATTGCATACTTATCCCTTTTCAGATCATTATAAAGCTACAGTAAAACCCAGATAATTCGGATTAATTGGGACCAGATCCAATTCGAATTATCAAAAATCCAGATTATCCGGTGAATGAGAAAAAATTGAAATAAAATAAAATATACAGTAGAACCCCGCTAATTTGGAATAGTTTGGTCAATTTTTTTTTCAAGCTTGAGAAGCGATTGGCTAATTTCAATTACATTAACTTGTTTCATCATCGTATTCTGAATTTAAAAAAAAAAAAAAAAAAAAACCTTTTTCTGAAATCTTTTCAGAAGAATAACTTAAGCTTTGTTATTTAAACTCTTTGATGTTATCTTTCAAATAAACAACAATGTAATTTATGCTCAAGTGGACGCGTGACCGCAAAAGGTATAAAAAACTGGCACAGCTGAAAACTACAAACTTTTTTATTACAAAGTAAACATTTTTACTGCCTGTAAATATTCAATAAGTTTAACATAAAGGTGATTTTCTGTAAGTGAGTTTTATTTTACTTCATTTTTTTTCTAATTCTCCGGATAATCCAGATTTTCAATAATCCGGATTGGGTCTGGTCCCAATTAATCTGAATTATCTGGGTTTTACTGTATATACAGAAAATCTTCTATATATTAAACATATTAAATATTTACAGACAGTAAAAATGTTTATTTTTTAATTATAATGTTTGTAATCTTCTGCTGCACTAGTTCGTATAACTTTTGAGGGCCGCACAGTCATGCATCCACTTGAGCATAAGTAGTTTGTTGGGTAAAATTTCCACCTGACGTTCAAAATAAACCATTATTTGAAATGAGACATTGCTTCATTATGGCTAATAGCTTTTGGTTGATCATCATTGATAATAGTGTTTTCATCTGTATAATCTTCATTTCTTTCAGTTGAGCACAAAGCGATTTTTTTTGTCATTTGTAAGTGAGACGCAACCTTCATTATTTTCTGCTTCCAACCGACTTCTAATGTCGCTGCTATTAACATCTGAAAAAAATCAATTTTTTTAAAATGCTCACAAAATCTTCAAGTGTAATTTCTCTTTTACTCTCGCCTATTCCACCTACTGTTTGAAGCTTATTATCTGAAAAATCACAATTTGCAGGCCATTAAAGCCTTCCAGGACTTTCGGAGAGTATTCTCAGCAACTTGATCCCAAGATACAGTAATCATATAAATTGCTTTCTTGATATTGTTTGATTTGAGAATCTCTAATGAAATTAATGTTATGAAAATTCGCCAATCGCTTGAAGAAAAAAAAAAATCAACCAGAACAATCTGGATTAACGGGGTTCTACTCTATTTTAATCAAAATGACGAAACTGAAATCGTGTTTATTAATTTTAGTATGTCATTGCTGTTTCAAATGAAAATTTCTGATAATTACAGATTTATGTCAATGTCAATGGAATTTCTGGTAACAATCTATTGATGTAGCCCCACTTTGGCTTTTCGTTAGCAGAAAATATTTTTGAATAGCATCATTTATTTATTATTTAGTTACATAACGCGAAAAGACTATTTTCTTCAGGTTTTAGTAGACGAGAATTAGCTTGAGGTTTACAAAATTATTTAATATTCTACTATGAACAAGTCATAGTCATTTTTCATACGATTATAATATGGGTCATTCCATGCCAAATCAACCAGTGACTCAACCTGACCCTTTCCGATTTCAATGAAACTGCTAGGAATCATTCTCTATGATGATATAAATTAGAGCATATTTTTATTTTTTGTTTATTGCTTTAAATTTTTATACAATTAATTATTTAAATTTTGAAAAATCATCATTTTTTGACTTGCAAAAATATTTTCAATTTTGAATTTCTCAAGTTCTATCAAACATAGAAAATTTTATGACCACTCATTTCAAAGAGGAGTTTATGAGGTTTAATTTGATATGCAAGTCGACTATGTATAGTTAAAAAAATAAAAAATAATTTTTTTTTAAATTTTAAATTTGAAAATTTTTTAGATGGTTATTTTTAAAATTTTTGAAAAAATTGTATGTTTGTTGTAATACTGTAAGCTTTAAATTCTGAAATTTTTAGACTGGGATCTCAATGGGATCAGGAGTTATTAAATAAAAGCAAAAATTACCATTAAAATAGCAATTTAATTCTGTTTGTTTTGTTATTTATTTATGATTTGTATGTTAATTTTTAGCTTTTATTTCATAACTCCTGATCCCATTGAGATCCCACTCTAAAAATTTCAGAATTTAAAGCTTATAATATCACAAGAAACATACAATTTTTTCAAAATTTTTAAAAATAACTATCTAAAAATTTTTCAAATTTGAAATTTTAAAAATTTTTAAATTTTATTTATTTTAATTATGCATAGTCGACTTGCATATCAAATTAAACCTTATAAACTCCTCTTTGAAAGGAGTGGTCATAAAATTTTCTATGTTTGGTAGAACTTAAGAAATTCAAAATTGAAAATATTTATGCAAATCAAAAAATGATGATTTTTCAAAATTTAAATAATTTATTATATAAAAATTTAAAGCGATAAACAAAAAATAAAAATATGCCCTAATTTATATCATCATAGAGAATGATCCCTTGCAGTTTCATTGAAATCGGAAATGGTCAGGTTGAAAATTGAATTTTTTTGGTTGATTTGACATGGAATGACCCATATCTATTTGTCATCATTAACTCCGCTCAGGATGCTGTACATCTTCAAAGTCACTTTTTTGCTCCATAAGTAAATATAATTACCATGTTATTCTGATAGAAAACTGATAGAAAAATATTCTGATTCTAATATTTCTGATAGAAAAATATTCTGATAGATAGTTTCTTCTTTTCCTATAAGAGCATCGAACCTTTAAGATAACAATGTAATTTTTTTTTTAATTTACATTGATTTAGATTTATATTGAAAAGGAGATATCACTTTTGAAACATTTTTTTAAAATATCATTAGATTTTGTTTTGTATATTTTTGGTATTAGGCTCGAGCTCCCGTGACAAAAAACGTTTCGGACTCAGGTGGACTTGGACTTAAAATCATTGGGCTCGGGTGAGCCTGGGCCCAGAAAAACAAGCCCGAACTCATCTCTAGTCAGCAGCGATGAAAGCATTAGTTACTTTTTTTAGAAGAGAAATACAATTGCAATCTCATGCAGATCAGCTACTTTTTTCAACTGAAGATAAAAGTGCCATTGCTTCATCTAATGTGATTAATGAAATGTTTAGAATGATACATAGAGAGAAAAACCTACTGTTCCATTCCATCCCACTTTTCCCTACACACAATACAAATCTTAGAATATGTCTTGCATTCATGCTTACCTGATAATTATCATTTGTACAAACACCAAACCACTCAGGAGAATCGAGGAATTGCTTGCTATCGACAATATGTAATGCATGGCCATGCTGAGACACTACAAGGCTGTAAAAAAAAAAAATAATAATAATAAATAAAAACAACAATATTATTAATTCAACACCAAAATTATTTTGCACTAAATAAGTAATATCTACAAAGCTTCTAAGTAGTGTTGGGACGAATAGTGATTTGGCCGAATAGCTGAATACCGAATATTCAGCCAAATTTTTGGCCGAATAACAACCTTTTTTTTTTCCAATAAAGAAAATAAATTTTGATTATATATAATTTAAAAAATAAGAGCTCTTTAATAATTATTACTCTTAAATGTGCTTTTAAATGTATTTTTAAATTTGAAAATCTTATTTTAACACAAAAAAAATTATGAAATTGCATTATATTATTTTTTACTAATGTACATCAAATTGATTTTCAGTAGGTCAAGATGGGAAGATATTTCCAATAAAATATGAAGAATGTATTTCACTTTTACTATCAAATGATATTTTTACCCTTTTTTGCATACAAAATCAATAATAATATTAATCTCTTTCTCTCAGAACTCACAAGAAGATATTTCCTGAAAGAACCTTTAATAAAGTAAATTTGATTATTTAGAGTAGGGATGGGACGAATAGTGATTTGGCCGAATAGCCGAATACTGAATATTCGGCCAAATTTTAGGCCGAATACCGAATATTCGGCAGCCGAATACCAACTTTTTTTCCCAATAAAGAAAATAAATTTTGATTATATATAATTTAAAAAATAAGCGCTCATCAATAATTATTACTCTTAAATGTGCTTTTAAATGTATTTTTAAATTTGAAACACTTATTTTCACACAAAAAAATTATGAAATTGCATTATATTCTTTTATCTTAATATACATCAAATTGATTTTCAATAAGTCAGGATGGTAAGATATTTCCATTAAAATATGAAGAATGTACTTCACTTTTACAATCAAATGATATTTGATTACTATTAAATGATATACATCAAATTCCTGTCTTGCATTCAAAATTAATAATATTCTTAATCTCTCTCTCAGAACTCACGAGGAGATATTTTCTGAAATAACCTTTAATGAAGTAAATTTGATCATTTAGAGTTTGTGTCCCTAATGATAAGCAAATTCGTAAGAATGAGGCTGCTCTGAAATCAGTTGCCATGCTTTAAATTACAAATTACATTAAAGCAAAAGGTTATGCTTAAAGTAGAATGCATATGATAACAAAATCTTTGACATTTGAAGTGCTGCATACAATATTCAACTTCAATATTCCACTTATTCAACAAGCATTAAAAGGATAAACAGAAATTGATAACAGCATGAATGAAGGAATATGTAAATTAAAAATATTTTCATAATAATGTTACATATTTAAGTCAGTAATTATGCAAATAATTATTTAAAAGTGGAAACTATACAATAAAAAAATAATTTTGTTCAGTATTTATAATTTATGTTTAAATACTTACAAAACCATCTTCATAAAGCAAGTTTTGTCATCTAAATGCCTATCTAGTATGCCACCAGTTCTGTTTTCAGATGTACCGTTGTATTTGAAATAGTGATATTTGATATCTAATTTTGAAAATGAATTTTCGTTAATACAAGTAGTGAATGAATTTTTTCATTTCTTACTTTACAGAAAATAAGTTACGAATTTCATAAGAGCCTTTTTATATGTGCATGGAAATGGAAATTGCAGACATTAATAAATATTCAAGTGCTTTAAAATTAGGCAGTGTTTTTATTTTTTTCCCATAAGGGATTTTATATCTTGAATTGTAATTTATCATTCTCTAATGAAGACATTTCCCGTACAATCATATCTCCAACTTGATCAGCATTTTCTAAAATATCACTCTTTTATAGGAAATACAGAAAGGCTGTGTATTTTTTAGCAATCGAATAACTGTATATTTTGTAAGTAAGAATGAGAATGACTTCATAAATGAAGTAGCCATTTTGGATTAGAGAAAAAAAAAATTGCAAGAAATGAAATTCTTTAAATCCTAAATTTATTTGGCAAAATATCTTTCACTATTCGGCGAGATTTTAGCAATATTCGGCCAGATATCTCTAAATATTCGGCTACAGGTATTCGGCCGAAGTATTCGGTCAATAAGCCTTCAATATTCGGCCAACCGAATATTCAGCAAAAGGGCCGAATAGGCCGAATACCGAATAGTGGCCGAATATTCGTCCCATCCCTAATTTAGAGTTTATGTCCCTAATGATCAGCAAATTCGTATGAACGAGACTGTTCTGAAATCAGTTGCCAAGCTTTAAATTACAAATTATGTTAAAGCAAAAGGTTATGCTTAAAGTAGGATGCATATGGTAACAAAATCTTTGACATTTGAATTGGCGCATACAATACTCAACAAGCATTAAAAGGATAAGCAGAAATTGATAAGAACATAAATGAAGGAAGACGTAAATTAAAAATATACACATAATAATGTGACATATTTAAGTCAGTAATTCTGCAAATAATTATTTAAAAGTGAAAATTTAAAACTATAGAATAAAAAAAATATTTTGTTCAGTATTTAGAATTTATGTTTAATTATTTATAAAACTATCTTCATAAAGCAAGTTGTTGTATCATCTAATGCATATCTAGTTTGACACCAGTTCTGTTTTCAGATACGTACTGTTGTATTTGGAAGAGTGATATTTGATATTTAATTTTGAAAATGAATCTTCGTTAATACACCTAGTGAATGATTTTTTTCATTTTTTACTTTATAGAAAATAAGTTATGAATTTCATAAGATCCTTTTTTATATGTGCATGGAATTTGCAGACATTAATAAATATTTGAGTGCTTTAGAATAAGGCAGTGTATTTTTTTTTTTTTTTTTTTTTTCTATAAGCATTTTCATATCTTAAATTGTAATATATCATTGTCTAATAAAGACATTTCCAGTACAATTAAATCTCCAGCTTGGGCAACAATTTCTAAAATATCACTAACTGTTATAGGAAATACAAAAAAGTTGTATATTTTTTAGTATCTGAATAACTGTATATTTTGTAAGTAAGAATGAGAAAGACTTCATGAATGAAATAGCAAATTTGAATTAGAGAAAAAAAAAACAAAAATTGTAAGAAATGAAATTCTTTAAATCATAAATTTATTTGGCAAGATATCTTTCACTATTCGGCGAGATTTTAGCAATATTCGGCAAGATATCTCTAAATATTCGGATACAGGTATTCAGTCGAAGTATTCGGTCAACAAGCCTTCAATATTCGGCCAACTGAATATTCGGCAAAAGGGCCAAATACTGAATAGTGGACGAATATTCGTCCCCTCCCTACTTCTAAGTATATAATTTACATGACATGCATTAAGAAATAACTGATTGCACAAGTTATTATCATCAGAATAGCAGACCAATGATTAATGATGAAATATGAACAAGAATTAATTTAAAGATGCAACAGTTGAATCCTGTAAAATTAAGTGTCAAATGGCTCAAACCTAAAATATTATGCTAATCTTCAACAACTGAAATCCTTATATACAAAAAAATCTGAAAATCGAATCAGTGAACAGTTAAAATAATTTCAAAATAATTTTCACAAAGTAATAAAAATTTCATGAAATGTAATAAATAATATTATAAAATATTATAGACCATTTCATGCACTAAGGTATTTAATTAGAGGCAAGATAATGTTATTTTACATGACATGGTAATCCAGCTTTATTGTTCATTCATCAATAAATTGTTTATTTACATTTATTGTTTATTATTATTTATATTGTTTATTTTTATGTTTTTTTTTTTTTTTTTTAAAGACTACACCACTTGATGTAAGAAGATATCAGGGCAAACACATCAGTAATGAAAACACTTAAGGAATTTCTTTTGAAATTATTTTTAAATAATACTAATTATAAAATTCATGTGTATTTAATATTACATTAATTTATAAACAATATTTATCACTTTCATAATAGCATTTCTAAATAAATAGGCCACTTTGCGTCAGATTCTAAAACTACACAAATTATGCATGTGTAAATGATAAATAAAAAATTCAAATATATAGACACAGAATAAAGATAAATGTATTCCCCAATATTGCAATACATTATAAAATTGTTTTAAGAAATCATGTCAAAAGAAAATGCTCTTTTTTTATTGAAAAATGAAATTACTTACATACTACATTAAATTATCATTTTACATATAACTTACCGGCCAGAAAGAACCAATGACAGTCGATCAACTTTCGTAACATTTTCAACACAATAGGGCTCACGGGGTTTTAAAGTTTTTATTTCTCTCATACAATGAATAGCTTTCTTGAACTGATGACGAGATACACGTAATGGTTGAAACAAATCCTTATAAACTCTTTCTATATCGGCGCTAAATTTTACCGGCCTTAAAATGTATAAAATTATAGCGACATGAATAAAATTTATTATTGTAAATACTGCGTTCCATAAGAATGTATCCAAGGCACAGAGTATTATCCAACCCCACAGGGCGAAAAATAGAGAGCCTATCATTAAACATGTTCTTAAGTATAATAATCCATGAATTCCAACAGGGGCAAGGTATGAAAGGAATAAAAATGCATTGGCAAGCTGGAACAAAAAGTGATTTGGTGGGAGCCACTGATCAAAACAAAGAATCCAATTAAAATCTAAAAAATCTCCATTGGTGATATTTGTGTATACATTACTGTTGAAACTTGAAGTCACATTTTCCATATGGCTTGGAGTATTGAAAAAAGATGTAAGCTTGGGGTCTTCTGTAATGTTAAGTTCAATGACATTTAAAGAAGGTGCGATATCGTCTGAAACATGATTTTCATTATATATCGAATTCAAGAGCATGCTGCTTCATTTCGAATATTAGTAGACTCTCAAGAATACATCAAATACATCGTACAGCAACTTTCATTCATAAGAGCTCGTTAGAAGAAATGACTTCTTCACAAAGGACGTGGGACAGAAACTGAACATTATAGAAGTTAAAGGGTAACAGTAACTAATAATGTAAACAAAAACATACAACAACAAGAAACCAGTTACCAAGGTCAGTCATTTAACGAACGTTACCCAAAACCGCAAGATCTAAAACCACACAAAATAAAGAAACTATAAATGTAGAGAGTTATTTCACATCAAATTTTTTTCACACCAGAAGGCGATTGGAAAGAGAAATATTTTTATGCCATCTAGCGGGAAGAAAGAAAACTTCTCTCTTCAGGAAAATCCCATGTAATTTAATTTAATCCCAAATTGATTTGTTCGGAATGTTTTTTTTTTTTTGGCACAATTTATAATTTTATGTGATATTGGAAATTAAAACGGCCTATAGAGATGCTAGAATAAATTTTGTTTTCAGTGATTTTTGGAAATTTTGACATTTCACTGCAATTTTTCAACAATATTAGAAGGAATCAGGTTTCAGTGTTTTAACATGATATAGTATTAAATGTTATCTTCATAGTTTTTAATAATATTACACAATAGTTTATTCAGAATATGTACAATCATTTTTGAAATTTTTATGCGACTAGATTTTCCCCAATTTTGATACGATTTTTTTAATTCTTATAAGGAATCTGGTTCTCTCCTAGTTTTTATTCTGTGGAGGATAAATAGGAGAATTCTGTTAAATTCGTGTACTTACTTGTTTCCAAGACCATATTTTTTTCTTTTTATGAGGTAATAAGAAAGCCTACACAATATTACTCAATGCACTGACAAAGGAGGCAGTGGAACCTAACATACACTGCAACAAAGATCTAATAAATTTAATTGTGTACATCATAATATTACATAGATTATTTTCATATATTTATTATAGATAATAAATGTACGATAAAAACCTCTTTTTTCCCTATGTGATATGCATAATTCGATTATAATACATAATATGCATATTTTCGATTTCGAAAAATCTTTTATATTTTAGAATATTTTAAATATTTTTTCCTTCACAATTACTTTCCCCAAATCTATACATTCCACAAAAATTATACCAACTTAGCCTGTAAGGAATAAAGTTATAACTTACTGTATTGTTGTTGTTGTTGTTGTTGTTGTTTAATTAGGAAAAAACATTTAAAAGCAAATCTAGATTAAAACGTTACTGAGGAAACGTTTTAACGAAATTCTATAACCTCGGGCAGAGCCGGATTAAGCACTTCTGGGGCCCGGGGCTACTGGGAATTTTTTGGGCCCCCACCTTACGCTATTGGAAACCTTGAGCCTCTTACCACAATATTGAATATTACCCCCCTCTTCAAATACACACACACCTTTGTTTTGTTTTTTTAATCCTAAAATACAAATCTTAGATATTGAATATGTATGAAGTTAATGAAAATTTTTTGTTGTTATCTTTAATGGTTTCTTAAATTCGCATTTTTTCCGCGACCTTTTGACAAAATTTGCGCTTTTCCTGTGATCTTTTTCCAAAATTCGCGCTTTTTCTGCCACCTTTTGAAGAAATTCGCGTTTTTTCTGCGATTCTCTGCCAAAATTTGTGTTTTTTCAGCGATTCTTTGACGAAATTCGCGTTTTTTCAAGCGATCCTCTGTAGAAATTTACACTTTTTCCGCGTCTCTTTGACAAAATTCTCTCTTTACCGTGATCGTTTGACTAAATTTGTGATTTTCCTACGATCTTTTCAAGAAATTCGCGCTTTTTCTGCCATCTTTTGACGAAATTCGTGTTTTTTGCAGATTTCTGTCAAAATTCGTGTTTCATCGGCAAACTTTTGACGATATTCGCGGTTCTTTGTCAAAATTCGCATTTCTTCGGAGGCTACACTATAACAAAATTGGCTCTTTTGACTAAAATTGTGGTTTTCTTGCAAACTTTTTGTGAAATTCGCGCTTTTTCTGCCACCTTTTGACAAAATTCGCGCTTTCTTTTCGCGGTTCTTTCTCAAAATTCGCGTTTTTTCGGCAATCCTTTGACAAGATTCGCGTTTTTTAGCGGTTCTTTGTCAAAATTCGCTCTTTTTCCACGACCTTTTGACTAAATTTGCGTTTTTTCCCGCGAACTTTTCAAGAAATTCTCACTTTTTCTGCCACACTTTAACAAAATTCGCTTTTTGACGATATTCGCGTTTTTTCGCGGATGTTTGTCAAAATTCGCATTTCTTCGGAGGCTACACTATAACAAAATTGGCTCTTTTGACTAAAATTGCGGTTTTCTTGCAAACTTTTTGTGAAATTCGCGCTTTTTCTGCCACCTTTTGACAAAATTCGCGCTTTCTTTTCGCGGTTCTTTCTCAAAATTCGCGTTTTTTCGGCAATCCTTTGAAAAGATTCGCGTTTTTTAGCGGTTCTTTGTCAAAATTCGCTCTTTTTCCACGACATTTTGACTAAATTTGCGTTTTTTCCCGCGAACTTTTCAAGAAATTCTCACTTTTTCTGCCACACTTTGACAAAATTCGCTTTTTTCCGCGATCTTTTGACTAAATTTGCGCTTTCCCTGCGAACTTACAAAGTAGTTCTGCTATTCTTTGACGAAATTCGCGGTTCTTTGACGAAATTCGAGGTTCTTTGTCAAAATCCTCGTTTTTTTCACGACCCTTTCGCGTTTTTCCTTCCTCCCTTTGATGAAATTCGCGTTTTTTACGATTCTTTGTTAAAATTGCGATGCTTTTGGTCATCCTTTGCCGAAATTCGTATTTTTCCGTGACCGTTCGACAAAATTCGCGCTATTTTCGCGACCTTTTTACAAAATTAGCGCTTTTTTCACAGCCTTTTGAAGAAAATTGCGCTTATTCGCGATCTTGATTAAATTTGTTCTTTTTTGACGAAATTCGCGCTTTTTTATGCGACCCTTTTCGTTTCGTTTTCATCGCCACTTTTGTTAAACCTGGACATTTTCGGAGATACTTACAGCAATGACGTCAAATGGCAATTCAAGTTAAGTTCAAAAAAATAAAACAGCAATTTCGCACAAATAATCGCAAATTATTATAATATTTCGCAAAAATAAAACAGCAATAGCTCTTACACCCCTGTAATTGTTTTAAACGAAACTTTGGTACAACTTAAGCCTCTGCTGAGGGCCCCTGACTGGTTGGGGCCCGGGGCTGCAGCCCCCTTAGCCCCCCCCCCCTTAATCCGGCTATGACCTCGGGGCTGGTAAATAATGCATAAAAAATTAACTTTATTTTCATATGAAAAAAAAAACTTTCAGCCAAAGAAACTTTGGATATTTAAATATGTATTATAGTATTGTTTTTATTTATGGATTGCATTATCTAACAATTTTTAAATGATTTAAACTACTTCCAATCTTTAGACATCAAAAAAGCTAAACAGCGAATGAAATAAATTATCTTTTTAAAAACACTTTTGTTTTATGTAAATCATCTTTCGGAACACCATAAAGTAAAATACCTGTAATTCGTTGTAAATTGTGTTATTGCTAATCAATTTATTTTATAACAAACTTTTTAAGTAATTCTTTAAAGTACCGTCGAAACAAAGTTTTAAGAGTGATACCGAATAGTTGCAACAGTAAGGAAATCAAGCGTCGTTTTTTGAAGTGTGTACAATAATAAATATTCAAATTTGGAAAAATTCTCAACTGCTCGGCTGAACAAGCACAAAACGTTCTGACACTTTTACAAATTTATTCTTCAATGAAAAGGTATAAAATTGGAAGGCCTGACTATGGAAGCGATTTCGAATTGAACTGTGCTTTCCAGTTTGTGATAATTAAATTACCTATCGAGTTATAAGCGATTTTGATCACGTGATCATGCGTTTTTCCACTTCGTTGACTGGTTTTTCTGCTTTCGTCCGAAAATGCGGTTCAAAACGACAACTTTGACGACTTGTTCGGAAAGATCTATTGCATTTGCAGAAAAATGAGTATGATTAGATAGTTTCTGAACAACAAAACCAGCTAATTTCATGCATTTCCGAAAACAAACTAAATTAAAACTTATGTCACAAAGTTGCCCTTTTTTTATTTAAGAACACCCTTATTAGGAATTTTTCCTTTTTTCTAGTATCAAGTTCCTCTTCACAGTTCGTAATTATACGTTCTAAAATATGAAAAAAATGTTCTCATAATTTAAATATAGTGCTTTTACTTATTCGTAACGGCAGCACAATCTTGTTCTGCACAAACTTTTCAGGTATAAGAGTTCCTGATTGAAATTTGATTCCAAGTACTGTGAGAGTAGTGCACATTTATTTACCTGGTGAACTAGAGAAATACAAGAATAGTTTTTGCAAATAAAACAAGTTGGAAATTGCACGTGAACGTAGCAAATGAGGTGCATTCGTACGATAACGAAGTTTTAAAAATATTCAGATCTTGCTGATATAGTAGAGCGTACTTCGGATACAGTATAGCAGTCGAAATCTTTGCGTTTCTGTAAATATGCAGGAAGTAATTTTTATTACACCTCAGCAACGTATATCTTATTCATAAAATGTGAAATAGTTGAATATAATTAAAACACGCCCCAAACAATGTTTCCCCGTGTAGCATTATGTAGTGGAATACTTTTGTGTGACCCTGTAATTTAATAATAAAAATTCTTTGCATCACAGATTGTACAAAATGCATATTTTAGTATATATTTCATAGATTCATGCCAATTCTATTATGTTCGAATGAGTGTAACATCATAAAAATGCATTTGAAACTCTTTTCTTATTGACCGTAATATAATGGAATACCTTTCGTTGTCCCTGTAAATGATCTATGCATCCGACTTTCATAACATTTGAAATGACTCGATAAAATTACATAATAATTATATGTTTTAAATTTCAAACGATTAAAATGCATTTGAAATTTTTTTCCCCATTGACCGTAATGTAACGAAATTCTTTTGATTGTCCCTGTAATTGATCTATGCATCCGATCTTCATAACATTTGAAATGATTCGACAAAATTATGCGATAATTATATGTTTTAAATTTCAAACGATTAAAATGCATTTGAAACTTTTTTCCCCATTGACCGTAATGTAACGGAATCCTTTTGATTGTCCCTGTAATTGATCTATCCATCCAATTTTCATAAAATTTGAAATGACTCGACAAAATTATGGTATAATTATGTATTATAAATTTCAAACGATTCGGTTGGGTAGTTTTTGCGTTGTTATATGCGGACAGACAGACAGACGGACAGACGGACGGAGTGAGCGACAACAATAGGTGCTACGTATTTACATAATTACGAACGCACCTAAAAAGACGTTAATTAATATCGAAATTCCCTTTTGTAAGTTCAATCTATAAGATGACAATGAACAAAAAGTTCTGAATGCATACTAAAAGTTTTCACTTTGGCTGAAATAAGTCACTTTTTGTACAAAATATGTAAATTTTATTAAATAAATTCTTAATGAGACTTCCGTAATCAGGTAATCTTTTCAAATGGGCAGACCACGAAATTTCTTTAGAAAATGCAATTGTGAGATAAATCTTTATTATGTAAAAACAATTTTTCCTGATTTAAAGAAAAAAAAAAAAATCAACACTTCATTTTTTTTTTTAAATTTATTTTTCTAGTTCAATTCATGTCTTGACAATGAATTAAATTTCTAAATATGTATGTTAATTTTTTTCACATTTACTGAAGTAAGTTAGTTTTGTGAAAAATAAGATAAATCTAATTAAAACTGTTCTCAAATACAAAAAAAAAAAAAAAAATCCGCATTTTAAAAACAAATCTCTATGCTTAATTTTGACTAACAAGGGGACCACCAAACATGGTGCTCACGGATTTTGATGAATTCAAAGTATATTGTAGGGGTCATACCATTAATTATTCGGCTGAAAGGGTTCTTTCAAATGGACCTTAATTTTTAAGAAATTGGGGGTCAAAGTTCAGCGTATATTTTAAGTACTTATTAGTATAACTGTCTATCAACAGCTTCGTGGCTTCGCGGTAAAGCACGAGATGGCGGGTTCAACTCCAAGTTGGAGCATTATATTTTCTTCTTATGTTTCGTATATGTTAAATTTTTTAAGCAGAATTGGAAATTCTACAGCTTTCAACTTATTAATATTTTCTTATGGGATAGTTTACTTTTTTCATTTTTTTTTTCTTATTTAAAAAAATATGGTTCAAATAATAAACTAATTACCATTCAAAATTCATGAAATAAATAAAAATAAATAAAAAATGCATATATAATTAAAATTTTCAAAAGTATAAAAATTTTGAATGTTTTAAAATCCCTTCTACTTTAAATATTAATAATTTTGCTCAATTACATTTATATATATTGCTAAAAAAAAAAAAAAAAAAAAAAAAAAAAAAAAAAAAAACAAGTTGGCGCTTTTTTTTTTCTTTCTTTATATATTTTTTACATGCTACATATTTTAAGCACAATTGGGAATTCTACAGCTTTGAACTTTTTGATATTTTCTTAATAAAGTAAATTTATATTTTTAAATGTATTTCATGAAAATTTCTTTTTATCTGCAATTTTTAAACTAATATTACTTACCCATCATACTAGTGATGGGCGATTTCGATTTTTTAAATCGATTTAATGGATATCATGGTCAACTCGATTTAATCGATACTATAAAACTTTTAATCGATTTCTCAGAAGATATTATTTTTATTTTGCTTCAAAAGTTGAAGATAAAGCAGTCGGATGTGCCAATCTCAAAAAGTCTTCTATCTCATACATGATAAAACTTCTAAATGCACTAACACATTGTCAATGTCAAATTTAAATTATTTATGCCCATCATGAAGATTTAAAAAGTATAGGTTGAAGTATGAACATTTTAAAAGAAAATAAAAGCATTGCGTTTTCCAAACAAATCGCTGAATTTCGGTCCACCCCCTCTTAGATGTCTGTAACCGAAATATATGAAATTCAAAGAGCATCACAGCGACACCTGTTGTGCAGTATACACTCAAGCCTAATAAGAATCTATTTGATTAAATTCCATGCATAATTTCTAAGATATAGCTATCACCAATATCGTGAAAAATGCAGTATAGCAGAGCAGTATTATATAACTTACACAAAAACCTAATCAGGAACAACGTATGATAATATCTAAGAGAATATTAAGTTTGATGAAATTCCGTTCAGGAGCTCTTGAGATATGATCAATAAAATCTTGTAGATCCTGAAAAAGCGGTTGAATTCAGGGGTTAGCCCGAAGAGGAACATCTCCGCCCCGGAACTTTGAAATTCTCACGAAAATATTGAAGCTTCATGTACAAGAGTCCCTCCCCCCCTTCTCTGAAGTATAGAATGCCCCTTCAAGGAGACATAAAAATCCCTCCCAGTGAAAAATATCTGAATTCAACACTGCTGATAAAAGCAGCATAGCAACGCCTCCTGCATAGTTATTTACACTGAAACCTAATAAGCACCAAACTTATGAATGTGAAGCTTGATGAAATTTTCTGAATTAGTTTCTGAGATGCAATTATCGCAAAAATCAGGAAAAATGCAGCGTCACCAGCCGTTAGATTTAAATCAAAACTTAATCATTAACAATTTACGTTAGTATCAAACCGAATCTGAAGTTTGGCAAAAATACGTGCATTAGTTCTTGAGGTATCTATCTTGCAGTAATCATGAAAAATACAACATAACAGCGCCACCTGTAGAGCGATTTTTACCATAAGTAATCAGCACCAATTTATATGAAAGTCTAGCTGAATCTAAAGTTTCAAGAGGTTCCAGGCATTAGTTCTTGAGATAGAGCTCCCACAAAATTTTGTAAGAGACAAACAAATAGACAGACTGAAAGACAGACAATTTGTAAAAACAGTAAAATGTGTTATATTTAACAACATATTCGAATTTTGTAAGCATTAGGTTATTATTATTTTTTAAATAACATCATACAAACAAAGAAAAAAAAGCAAAGTTTTTTTTTTTTTTTTTTTTAAGAAAATAAGCAACATATAATGTCTAGAATTATATATGGGTGTGTAAACATGTTTAATAATCTACATAACCCTCTCCCCCCCCCCGTTTTTACATAAGTTAATGGGAATTGTCTTTTTTCTGTAATTATCTTCTTCTTTATAGTTTTTCAAAATAATAATAATAATATAAATATAATAAAAAAAAGGAAGTCTATCAAAATGCAGAAGATTCTCTCCTTTCCTCGTCCCCCCCCTTCCCCCCACGGAGGGCATCTTCTGCCCTTTGTACCTATATCCCTCGTGTTGATAATCGGCTGTCATAAAATAAACCAAATCTGTTCTTGTCTTCCCTATTTAAATCCTCTATCTTCACAGTTTCCTTTTCCCCGCCGAAAATCTTGCCAGTCCTTTGAGTCAAAAACAGACGCAAAATCACTGACCAATCAAATTACAAGGTGATAAAGCCTAGATGAAAAATCGCAAGACTATTTTGAATATTTGAATGCAAGTAGTAGATCGATCTTTTGTAGTAGATCGAATCAGTACAGAACTTTGTGTAGTAGATCGATGTCGATGTCGATGTCAGCAGAGGCGTAGCTACAGATATTTTTTGGGGGGGGAGAATTTAAAAATTTCCCAACTTGAAAAATATTGTTCTAATTTCCAATTAAAATTATACAATGCAATGTGCTTATAATGATAACAATACTTATGCATTAAAAATAATTTCTTTTCCAAAAAAAAAAAAAAAAAAAAAAAAAAAAAAAACTAGATTTATTGCTATTTTTTCAGCATGAAAATAAAGATCAGAAGAAAAAGAGATAAAGATTATACTTTTACCACAAAGGTTAAAGAAACAATTTCAAATAATGCAATAAATGTAAGATTCAAAGTTAGAGACATTGCATACATTCAAAAAAAATTATATAAATATATGAAATATGAAACAAAAAATGTTACATAAAGAAAAATTGTAACGATTGCTAATGAACACTTACATTGTAATTTTTTTCATTTAACACTGATCCTTCTGTTCTTCAAAGAAGCCCACCTAATGATCACATCGTCCAGTTTAAGTAAGTCCGCTATTTTATTTTCACATTTCAAAAGCATTAAGCTATCCAGTCTGTCATCGCTCATGGTAGTTCGTAATTCATTTTTTATAATTTTTAGCTGACTAAATGTCCTTTCATTTGACGCAACACCATAAGCTGCTGTGAATGTTAAAATGCACAGTTTGAAGGCTTGACCTAAATAATTTTTGAATTTTTTGGCATGAACGAAAAGTCCGTTAAGAGAGTCAACATTATTGTTTGAACACAAGTCAAAAAGTATTTCCATTTGACTCTGCAAGTCGTGTATGTCAGGTTTATCAGATCCAGGAGGAAACATGTTAATAACTTTTTCTAGATTACTTATGCTCAAATTTGCTTTGGTGAATGGTAGCTTAAAAATCGAATGTATCGGTTCAATAGTATCTTTGATATATAAAACATTGTCATTGAAACCCATTATTAATGTGTCCAAAACTTCTTTGAATTCTTTCCTGTAAAAAGTATTTAAATCTATGTCCATTGCTGTTCTATTGTTTTCATCAATTTTTTTAGGTGGAACCCTTTTTCTATGGTGTTTTCGGAAGTCTGATTCAACATCTATCCCCATTTTTTCAGCGAATACAATTGAACTTTTTATAAGATTATTCATTCCAGTGGAATCATCACTAATTGCTTGTAAGCTTTGGACAGTACTTTTTATTATCGCAATGCAGTCAATGACGTTAAAATCAGGTGTCTCCAGAATTTCAGTTAAAATTTTTATTTTGCTTAAGATGTTTTTCATGAAAAAAAATGATGCAATAAAATCAAAAGTTTTCATTTTTTTATAAATTCCAAATGCTTTTGTTCTAGTAGAGGAATCAAAAGTCTTTTCATTGAAAATATTTTCTAATAGTTCTATTACCATTTCAAACGATTGAGTTAAGGCTTTGACCGATTCAGCTCTTGCGGTCCATCTGGTTTTTGATAGATTTTTAAGTTGAATTACTTTATCAATGTTCTCTACACTTGACTGATAATGCTTAAATCTTTTTGTACTTGATGTGAAAAAGACATAGAGCTCTTCAAGGATGTTAAACAAATCTTGAATTAATATGCTAACGTTGCAAGCATGTTCTAGAGCAGTATTAGTGCGGTGATCTTGACAAGGTATGTAAGGAACACTGTGACCGACAATCTCAGATATATGTTTTTGTACACCATTGAACCTCCCGGACATATTTTGAGCAAAATCATAAGACTGGAATGCAAGCTTCGAATAATCAATTTCTATTTCATTTAAGCACTGTAAAATTAAATCTGCCATTCCCTTTCCAGTTTTGTCACTACATTCAATTGTTTTGACCAATCTTTCCCTAATTTCACCTTCATTACTTACACTTCGGATAACAATAGACATTATATCTTTGTGTGACAGATCTGGAGTTGTGTCGGCCAAAACTGCAAAACATAAACTATTTTTTATTTCAGAAGTGATTACCTGACGAATTTCAGATGCTATTAAATTTATCATTTCATTTTGAGATTCTGGACTCATATATGTAACATGATATGGTCTCAATTTTTTATCTTCAAACCAACATTTCATTGTAGTATTGTGCCTTGAGATAAGCTGTATCACTTCGCAAAAATTTCCTTTATTAATATCATCGGTGTTTGACTCTCGAAATGCTAATCCTTGCTTTCCGAATGTTTTACAAGTATCCATTAAAATTTTGATAACTTCTCTGTTGTGCATTCGAACTTTTTCTTCCTGAATTAAAACTTGCCTTTTTGATTTGTCAATTAAGACATCAATATGTTTTTTCTTTACAAGAAAATTACAAAAATCATATAGAGCAGACTTATGAGCTTGAGATGAGAAATGTTGTTGGAGCTTCCCTAATTTATCTTTTCCGCAACTTTTCATTTTACCCCATACTTTTACTCCGGTTGAAGTCCAAGCATCTTCTCTTTTTTCACGACCTATACCAACAGGAAAAAGACAACATACAAAGCAAAAAGCAGCATGCTTTGCTGTACTGTACTCTAAATATTCAAATTCTGTATACCAGTGGGGATTAAACCGGTTTTTTCCATCAGAAGGAAAACATGCTAATTTAGGTTGATGTGGACCTAACTGAATTAAATAATTTTTCTGATTTTCATTTAAAGTATCTGGACGTAGACCAGGATCATGATTTACTATTTCAGAGGCACTTCCACTGTCTTCAATTGAAAATTCTAACTCATTATTCAGTTTATTCAATACTCTGCACCCCTCTTCAAGAACTATATCACAGGTTTCTTTAATTGAAGAGATAAAGTTAACAATCTCAGTTATTGCCAATTTCTCGTTAACTATGTCAGATTCATTATATTGAGAAAAAATAGTTTTGCTCTCAGTTAATTTTTCGAGAATAAAAGAAAATTTTCCCATAAAAGACACCCAGTCCGACTTATTTTCATTTTCTTCTTTAGTTTGGTTTTCATTTGTGAAGCTTGCAGTCTCGTTTTGAAATTCATTATCCATTTCAGATTGGTTTTGAGTTTTGGAATTCGTAGCCTCATGTAGAAATTCACTTTCTTTTGAAAAATCCAAATTACACTGTTGAAGAAGTTGATCTTCGCTCTCGGTGTTGTTTATAGGAAAAGAAAAATCTTTTATTTCTTCAGACTTTTTATTTAAGTTCAACACATCAGTATTGCAACTTATGCTGATTATTTCTTCATTTGACGGACTGCTATCATATTTATATATTTGTTCCGATTTCACATCGTCCACTTTTTTCCTTTTACGTACTGAAGCATCGAATGGATTTTTAGGGGCTCCAATTTCCTGCACAGAAACTCTATTCCCATTATGATTGTTTTTTTCATGCTGAGATTTATAGTCATTATTAAATACTGCTTTACAATTACAACATTGAACTTTATATCGCTTTGGTTTCATATTTTATAAACCGATAAAAATATAGCAGTTTTTTTATCCGCACACAAACAAAGTAAAAAGGAACACATTTATCAGAATCAATAATTTTTTGAAATCACATTTGCTTTTATGATTATTTTTTCTTGACGACAAAGGGTTACCAGTATTTTTTCTGGCGAAAACTCATTGGATATTGTTGCCCAGTTACGTAATATAGCAGGTGTAGCTACTATTATAGAAATTAGGACTCCAGCTTTTCTTTTTTTTTTTTTTTCTTTTGGCGCCTGAATAAATATTTTTAATATTTTTTTTTTTTTCAAAGTTACTTATTCCAAGTTCTTTTAATACTATTTGAGATTAGCATAAAACGGAAATACAAATTGCATTTTTGTTTTACAATATTAGAATAGATTGCTATTTTGAAATAAAATTTACAGATTTTTAAGCTTAGATTGACTCGACGACTAAAGCCGTTGTATAAATTCTCCGGCGACGCGACGACGACGGGTTAAATATGAAAAGATGTGAATATTTTCTTGTTTTATTTTCATTTTGACAGTAGAATATGTTATAATTGGAATTATTAATTTTATTTTTAAAGATCTATTGCGATTTCTTTTCTTTCGTCAACCATCATTAGTTTGTTTAAAAATTCCCTTTTTTGTTTACTGTCTTTGCTATACATGTCTTTTCCGGCTGGAATTTCCAGATCAGAGCACGGTCCCGACTACATATAAGCTATTTTGGCCCAGCACGGCCCGATTTGAAAATTAAAACTTTGGCTCGAGCCGGATCTATATTTTCACAGTTCAGGGGCCGGCCTGAACAAAAATCTTTGAAAACAGGAACAGCTTGCGTAAAAAACAATTAAACCAGGCCCGATCCGCGGGCCAATTTGATAGCTACAAAAAATTCGGATTTTTCTTAACGTACAATTAAGATTCTTCTAAAGAATGCTGATAAAAAGAATCTAAAATAATTGTTTTCTTGCGCATTTCTCAATTCACTTTTGTTCGGAAACGCATAAAATTGGCAGATGTTCTTATTTAGAAAAAATGTTATCGAATGGCGCTTTCTTTTTTCTTGGAATGAAAGCAACATATATTTCAGAAAAGGCTGTCAAATATTAGTTTTTGATTCGATTTTCAAAACGTCATAGCAAGTAAAGAAGAGAAAACTGTCGTTGTGTAACAATAATCGCCTGTAATTGGATAAGTAATTTATTTATCGAAAAATGGAAAACGCTATTCAATTCGAAATCGTTTCAATCCAATCACTTCAGGCCTGTCAATGTTATGCATTTTCTTTTAAAAATGAGTCAGAAAATGTTTCAGAAAGTTTTGTGTTATTCAACAGGGAATTTGAGAACCACCTCAAGATACATTTCCGATGATTCCCCTTACCAAAAGTTCGTTATCATTATTACTTATTTTGCAAAGCAAAACTGTCCGCCCGACACATGCCAAGTCCAGTTCCGTCCCGACTCAACTATGCAGAAAAAAATAATCCTTACCTCGGCCTAACCCGAGTCCAGGAGAGCCATTTGGGAAGGACAGGGGAGACATCCCCTCCCCACAAGAAAACAGACATTTTTGATCGCAGCCTCTATTACAAAAAAAAAAAAAAAACTTCCGGAAGAAAATGTGAGAGATTAATGAAGATGTTTGTTATTATATGACTATGAACAAGGTAATAAACAATCTGGAAAGCCATTTTGGGGGACCTGGCGATGTGAGGGGAATCCCCCCGCCAACTGTAGGGTGTTTGATGTTGCACAGTGTCCTCCTTTCATACTCCTGACGTAAAAATTGCTTGAAAATTTCCCGCCAAAGATAAAAATCTGTCTAAAGTGAAAGTTTTCATCAGTCCTTTGCGACTTCATATTCGACATTTTTACTTTTTTTTGCATCTATGATTTGATAATTTTTCTGGTTTGAGGATTAAAAAGGGGGAGGGGTAATAAACTGACGGTGCTCCTGCCCGAGTCTGCAAAAAAAGCTAAGCTCAGGCTCAAACATGATTAACTATCCGATGACGTTCTCTACATTTTGGACAAAATATATTTTTGCAATAGTGTTGTTAAAATAAAATCGGCTCATGCAGCACATTTATACGCATTCTTGTGAAACTCATATTTATTGAAAATAATTCAAATTTTATGAGCTTCTTTTAAATTTTTATATCAGAATGGTGGAAGCACTCTGTTTGAAAGTTTGCCTGCTCGGTCCACGGGCCATGCCAGTACCTTGGACCAAGCCCAGGCCCGGACAGACTTCTAGTATATGAGCCATTATGGATTTTCATACGAAAGTAACATAAAAGTCACGGACTATAATTTGAAATTTTTCAGAAATGAAAGTTTTGGAGGAAACAAAGGAGTGGAGAAAGCTGTTTAGAGTCAGATATTGATACACAGGAGCAGAGACATTTAGGTCTAATAAGTGTATGATGTTTTCATAGAACAGAGAAATACAATGACAAATTGAGTCTGGTTGATTTCTTTTGATAATTTAACTTGTTTGCTAAACCATTGTCACCGAAAGAATAAAAAGTTCATATATTTCTTGTAATTATTAAAAAAAAAGAAAGTCTTTCAAAAATCTAAATTTTCCCAACTCTAAGCTCAAATTTCCCAACTTCACATATATTGGGGGGGGAGGCTCCCCCCCCATACCCCCCCATGGCGACGCCCCTGGATGTCAGAATCGATTTTATTTTGATTTACTAAAATTGAAATCGCATTTTGAAATCGATTTTTAGATACAAGTAGTGTTGTTACTTTTTTGATATGCTTGAAATCGATCTACGTTTCAGGTTGAATCGATCTTTCCCTTTCTATTATTTTAATGGTAGCAGTAAAAATTTCAAACTCAAATATTAGGCGAACCGTTGATTTTAGAGGGGTAAGACTTAAGTATGTCAAGATATTCTAAGGTATGGTCAATCGAATAGTGATGACCATTATACCCTAGCAGCACATAGGGGATGGGGGGGGGGGCAGGGGGGGGCAATATTCAATACAGGTATGGGTGGGTCATGTGACATATCGTTGCAAAGGTCTTGGCCTGGGCTATCCATATCTGTATATCTCTTCATAATATATTTCAATTTTCAGACTCCAGGGGGCATTTTTAAGCTTTTTGGGGTTTTTTCCCTTCCCCCACTTTGTAGTGTATCATTTTATAGGTCTTGACTTGTAGACCTCAAATATCTTGAATTGATTGGTAGAACTTATGTAAAATTTCGTATAAGAAAGGATTACCATTTTTTTTTCAAACCAGATATTTCTAAAAGTAAAAATTTCAAACTCAAATATTAGGCGAACCGTTGATTTTAGAGGGGTAAAACTTACTGATGTCAAGATATTCTAAGCTTGGTCAATCGAATAGTGATGACCATTGTACCCTAGCAGCACATAGGGGGTGGGGGGAGGGGGGGCAATATTCAATACAAATATGGGTGGGTCATGTGACATATCGTTGCAAAGGTCTTGGTCTGGGCTATCCATATCTGTATATCTCTTTATAATATAGTTCAATTTTCAGACTCCAGTGGGCATTTTTAAGCCTTTTTTTTACTTTTCCCTTTACCTCAATTTGTACTGTATCATTTTAAAAGTCTTGACTTGTAGACTTCAAATATCTTGAATTGATTGGTAGAATTGATGTAAAATTTCGTATAAGAAAGGATTAAGGTTTTCTTTTCAAACCAGATTTTCCTAAAAGTAAAAATTTCAAACTCAAATATTAGGCGTACTATTGAAGACTTACTGATGTCAAGATATTCTAAGGTATGGCAATCGAATAATTTTGACCATTATACCTTAGTAACACATAGGGGTGAAGGACGGGGAGGGACAAAATACAATACAGGCATGGGTTTACGGATTTTCTTCAAATTTTGGATATATTTTCATTCTAATAAGGTGCTTTTCTGATTTGTTCTGGGTATTCATTGGTTATGTAAAAGGATTTGGGGGCTACTCTTCTTAACTGTTTAAACGCCAATGTTCCCAAAAGGGAACATAGTATTATTTGCAATGCAAAACATATATTTTCCAATATAATTACGATGTTCTTATTTTTCCTATAAAATATAAGGTTGATTTTAACTTTTGAAAAAAAAAATATGTTTAAGCATTTATCACAGGTATAAAGAGTATGCAAATTCCTTAATTTACATAAAAATATAATTTTTGTTTTTATCGTTTCTCTATATTACTCACATTTGACCACTAGGAATCTAAATGTTTTTGGAATTCGAGAAAATACTCAAGAAGAACATTTTTAAATTTGTATGGATAAATCAAAACATTTGAAGTTGTAATATGAGAAAAACAAAATTGTTATTACATTGCGATATTAATTCGGCTTGTAAACAGTTAATTTAGGTAAATGTTTTTTTTTTTTTTTTTGTGCAGAATTAACCGATTTGTTGCCGATGATAGGTTATGCGCTGCTCGACCATTGAAGGTACAGTTATCCATTAATCCGAACTTAGGTCGCTTCCAACTTCTTCGGATAATCGACGCTCCGCTGTATTTTTATTTCTTTGTTAACCAGAGAAAAGTATGTTGTTTCACTGTTAATGATTCTTATGAAAACAACATTTTTTTTCTATTAACTACTGAAAATTTGGTAAACGTTAAAAAAGAATAATATTTTATAAGCTGTAAATGAGATGAGGCGATATATATTTTAAAAGAAAAAAAAAAGTTTAGTCACATATTTTTTAAGCAGAATTTCTGCTTTTAAATTGGTGGATAATTAATAATTAGCATGTGCTGATTGTGCAATTAAATCATCACAGCTATTTTGAAAGAAAATTTGCAATATTTGCGTTTCTCCTTAAAAAGACTGAAAAAAAAAATTTTTTTTGAATAAATTTAGAGCTTTCAAAATTTTATTCATATGCGAATTTTTAAGAAGAATGACGTTTAAAGGAAGTAAGGCTCCATTTGTTTGGTTGAAGGAGTATGTAGAAAATAAATGTGTTTCGGATTAAAATATATATATATATATAAATCATTTCTCCCTTTTATTTTTTTTATCTAACCGAGATCTTTCTCAAAAAAAAACTAGTCGTTGGGGGCCACCGTAATACTTACCCATCATGGATATGTATATGAAATTAAAACATGTGAAAACTATTTATACAATGCATTGCAATTCCAAAACAAAATTTAAATATTGTTAATATGCATAGTAATGCTCTATTAATGAATTGCTGATGTACCAATTTCGACAAATTATTTAAAACGCCAAACTACTCAAGTAGTACCGAACTGCGTAAAAGAAACATCCTTATAACTCCAAAAATAATAACTCTATTAACTAACAATTAACTGCATCGGATTAAGCGTCTCATTTCCAATTAAAATATACCTCTGAATTGAAATTTGAATGAAATACAGGGTCATGAAAAATCGAAGAATGTGGAAAACAGGATTACAAATATCTCGGCAACTAATAATCCGATTGACTTCGTTCTATATGCAAAATGTGTGTTATTTTATTGCCTTTTACGTCCATTCCTTAGAACAAAAAAATTCGAAATTTTTTATATACCTTTCATCAGAACGAATTTTTCGAGAGTCCGAAAAAAATAGTTCCGGATAATCGAGGTTGCTGATATTAAATAGGGTTCGTCCCATTCTTACAAACTAACTACATACAAAATTTCAAGTCTCTATCTCAATTCGTTCGGGAGATAGAGCGTTTACAGACAGACAGACAGACAGACGGACGGCAAATTTTTTTTTCTAAAAATATGTTTTTCGAATCTCCACTATCTAAAACGTGTAAATCCGTCAAAAAAAATTTTTCGATTTTCAAAACGATTGCAAGACTTACCCTATACTACGTATGATGGGTAAGTAAAAAAAATAAAGTTAAATATAATATAAATTATTATTAAAATTGTATCTAAAAATAATAAAAGATAAATCCTTATTATTCGACTCTAAAAGCTGTAATAGCTTACTTCTGTGCCTCCCTAAATGGGAGTGAGGAGTATGAGGTGTTACGGCTCTGCTGATTAGCCACGTTTTAGAATTACTAATTTTGAGCTCATCTGAGTAAAATCTAAAAATATCGAAATGTCGATTTTAGTATCGATTCTAGAATTTAGAAATCGATTCTTATTATAATCGATGTCACTTTATACGATGTCGATTTTAATCGATTCTCAAAATTCCCAGAATCGCCCATCACTACATCATACGTAGTATAGGGTAAGTCTTGCAATCGTTTTGAAAATCGAAATTTTTTTTTTTTTGACGGATTTACACGTTTTAGATAGTGGAGATTCCGAAAAACATATTTTTAGAAAAAAAATTTTGCCGTCCGTCTGTCTGTCTGTCTGTCTGTAAACGCTCTATCTCCCGAACAAATTGAGATAAAGACTTGAAATTTTGTATGTAGTTAGTATGTAAGAATGGGACGAACCCTATTTAATATCAGCAACTTCGATTATCCGGAACTATTTTTTTCGGACCCTCGAAAAACTCGTTCTGGTGAAAGGTATATAAAAATTTTCGAATTTTTTTGTTCTAAGGATTGGACGTAAAAGGCAATAAAATAACACACATTTTGCATATAGAACAAAGTCGATCGGATTATTAGTTGCCGAGATATTTGTAATCATGTTTTCCACATTCTTCGATTTTTCATGACCCTGTATTTCATTCAAATTTCAATTCAGAAGCATATTTTAATTGGAAATGAGACGCTTAATCCGACGCAGTTAATTGTTAGTTAATAGAATTATTATTTTTGGAGTTATAAGGATGCTTCTTTTACGCAGTTCGGTACTACTTGAGTAGTTTGGCGTTTTATATAATTTGTCGAAATTGGTACATCAGCAGTTCTTTAATATAGCATTACTATGTATATTAACAATATTTAAATTTTGTGTATGAATTGCAATGCATTGTATAAATAGTTTCACATGTTTTATTTTCATATACATATCCATGATGGGTAAGTATTACGGTGGCCCCCAACGACTAGTTTTTATTGATAAAACTGCATAACGAATTTATGCCTTTAACCTTTTATTTTTAATTATTATGTAATTTCTTTTCTAAGCACAATTCTGAAAAAATAATTTTTCTTTTTTCTATCGCTTTTTTTGTGGAATATTTTAAACTAGCAGCCTTCGCCCGCTACGCTGGTCAGTTTTTTTTAAAAGAAACTTTAAATCAAACGAAATTTTTATATCATAGTAATTTTTAGTTTTATATTGTATTTTAGTCTGTATGTCATCGGAGAAAAGGCAGTCATCTAAACAGAAAGTTCAAAGTTAGTCACCAACGAATGACGTAGCGCTCAACATGTTAACAGTTTTAATCACATAAAAATTCATTCAGTGGAACCTTTAAAATAAAGCCAACCTTTTGTAATTGGGTTCATCTGATTTAAAATATCTCCATAAGTATTCATTTAAACAACGTAGAATGCTATATTACAATTGTTACAAAATTTCTGAAAAATTATCCAACTAACAATGTAAGTTCTATTAAAATCTATCTAGTAGAACTTAATTTATAAGAGGCCGGAATGAAATTTTACTTTGCGTTTTATATATATTGAGAATTAAATATAGCTTACATAATCATGTTAACCTGATTATAGAACTCACTTCCAAAGTGCAGGTTCAATAGATTTTTTTTGTACGATTATTAATAAAAAAAAAAAACCCAGACTTTCTTTTATATATAAAGATTGAAAATTTCAGCTTTTTGCGCCGAAGACATCGCCAAATTAGAAAAATGTGAAGTATCTCACAAACTACTGGATTTAAAAGAATTTGCTTGGTACCATTCGATTCAGCATGGCAAAATACACTAAAATATGGTACCAATTGAATCGTCTACAAAATGGTATCAATTGAATTGACTATAAAATCTGATCTATATAGAAGGATTGAAAATTTCAGGTTTTTGCACGGAAGACATCGCCAAATTAGGAAAATGTGAAGTATCTCACGAAATAATGGATTTAAAAGAATTTGCTTGATACCATTCGATTCAGCATGGAAAAATACATTAAAATATGTTATCAGTTGAAAAATAACTACATAAGCCGATTTTTAAGGAATTTTTTTAAAGTTCGTTCTTTTTTTTACACCCCTTAGGGGTGGAATTTTCGAAAATCCCTTCTTAGCGGCGCTCGGTACTATAAGAAGTATTTTTTCCCCAATTTTAAGATTATGGGTCCGGTAGATTTTTTTGTGCTGTGATTAATACGAAATCCAGACTTTCTTTTATATATATAGATTGAATGCATGCATTTATATTATTTAATCAGCCCATTTCACTGAAATCTTTTAACTTTTTTCATTTTATTCCCCTAACAACCGTTATAAACTTATTAAACGGATCTTTCTCCTTGGCACACATGTGCAATGCCAAATTGGCGGGGGGGGGGGGGGAAGCATATGCCAATGTGGTGCGTATATGACATCTGTGCCAAAAACACGTATTGTGACGTAACTATAACAGTTAGGCATATGCTGTCGCGACATTTTTTTAGATAATTATACGTTCTGCAAAGTCGTAGCACATTATTTTGTTTTATAATCAATAGTATTCGCAGCGCACGCGATGTAAGGATTTTTTGTACTTCTAGGTTATCCCATCGACCAAAAAATTATCGCCAAACTATAAGATTAAATGCCAATAATGGATAATCGTGAATGTCACATTCAATGACATTAAATAAGATTCACGTGTTTAAAATGTCATTAAGTGATATTAATTTCGTTTTTTTATTTGAATTTTTATTAATATTCCACTAATTATTTGTTTTTTCGTCATTTAAAATAAAAATTATGTCAATATGTAAAATTTGGATATTAGTTTGGTGATTTGTATAATTTGGCAAAATTGGTCGGCGGGATAATAGAGAAGTACCGGATTTTTTAAGGTCATTTTTCTACACCTTGGGTTACATTATTGGCATTTTAGTAAGGATCCCCCCCTTTTTTTTAAATATAATATAGCCTATGTTTACCGGAAATAGTGTAGCTTTCCAACGGTGAAAGAATTTTTCAAATCCGTCAGGTAGTTTCGGAGCCCATTCAATTCAAACAAACAAACAAACAAACAAACAATCAAATCTGTCCTCTTTATAATATTGGGTATAGATGTGACGTCATTATTTACTGATTTTTATTAGTTACATACATCCATGCCTCTTGTTCTTTTAACAAATATTTCAAAATTCCTATGTTATTTAAGTTATGTCATCATATTTTTCCAAATCAAATATTTTAATAATAATTTATTCTTTCTCGTTCACTTTACTTCTAATTATGTCGCCATTTTTCGCAGAGAACCTCTTATTAACGTAACCGATATTTGTGCGTCTTATATAATAAAATAGTTTTTTTTCCAAGTATAACGTCATATTTATTTTCCTTTGAATTATTTTTATTTTAATTTTTCACGTGGATACTGTTCAATTGAAAATTAATTGCCGAGGAGATATTATTATCCCAGATTTTGATTTTATTGGCAACGTGAAAGAAAAATGGTTATTTTTTATCGGAAAAATTTTAATTGATTCTGTATGAAAAATAATGAAATTTTGAACTATTAAGGAAAATATTTGAATAAATCAATTAAAAATTAGCCTATGTTCACCGGAAATTGTGTAGCTTTCCAACGGTGAAAGAATTTTTCAAATCAGTCAAGTAGTTTCGGAGTCTATTCAATTCAAACAAACAAACAATCAAATCTTTCCTCTTTATAATATTAGTATAGATGAAAATTTATCCTTTTTTCTATAAATTATACAAAATAATTTTCAGGTGCAATTTCTCAAACATTTATAGGATTAGTTAATTCAAATAATGCATACCTTCGAAAGTGTAATAAAATATTAATGCAGTAGTGCTAAAATATTATCCAAATTTTTACTGATCTTTAAATACATTTATCTCTAACGTTTAATAAAAAAATCAACTAGATTGGAAAGTCGTCTGCTAATGAAATTAGAATTTACGATCATATTTATTTTATTCGTCTGCTTTTATTTTCTCGGTAAAATCAAGCAAAAATAGAAATTGTTTTTGCTGTTGTCATTTGTTTGTTTTGCAGACAAATAAAATATTTGAAATATTAGTATGTATATGTATAGCTGAAGTTATGGTATGAAAATTGAGTATGCAATTGGTAGATTTGTATCGAATGCTAAAAATACTGTAATAGAAGGAAGCAGCACTAGTACAGAAAACTTTCGTTTGGAAAAGGAACAAAAAGGCGAAATTACGAATGCATTAAAATATTGCGAGAAGTTGTTACGAAATGATAATCTGCTTACAAATTCCCAACTGGATGATATTTCCTTTTCTTCTATTGCTATAGCTGAAGAATTTCATAATTTAATATTAGAAATATGAGATAATCGACAATTTATTGAGGCAGATGAACGGATATTGAATGAAGAATGTGAATTTAATGAATTTAGAAAGGTATGATTTTTTTTTTTTTTTTTTTTTTTTTTTTTTTTTTTACTTAGCAATATATATAAATGTAATTGAGCAAAATTACTAATATTTAAAGTAGAAGGGATTTTAAAATATTCAAAATTTTTATACTTTTGAAAATTTTAATTATATATGCATTTTTATTTATTTTTATTTATTTTATGAATTTTGAAGTGTAATTAGTTTATCATTTGAACCATATTTCTTTAAATAAGAAAAAAAAAATGAAAAAAGTAAACTATCCCCATAAGATAATATTAATAAGTTGAAAGCTGTAGAATTTCAAATTCTGCTTAAAAAATTTAAGATATACGAAACATATAAAGAAGGAAAAAAAAAAAGCTCCAACTTGGAGTTGAACCCGCCACCTCCGGGTCTGGAATCTCGTGCTTTACCGCGGAGCCACGAAGCGGTTGACAGACAGTTTTACTAATAAGTACTTAAAATATACGCTGAACTTTGACCCCCCAATTTCTCAAAAACCAAGGCCCATTTGAAAGAACCCTTTCAGCCGAATAATTAATGGTATGACCCCTACAATATACTTTGAATTCATCAAAATCTGTGTGCACCATATTTGGTGGTCCCCTTGTAAGTGAAAATCTAATATTAAGTACTAAGACATTTTAACATGATTTATGTTAAAGCCCTCTTCTCAACTATTATCTGGCCCCTTTTGGGCCTTCTATTATAACTCTCTTTAAAAATTCCGGTTCACTAGCCCTTTTTTAGCACTTTCCAACAAAGTTGAAAAGTGCTTATGCATTTGGTTTGTCTGGCCGTCTGTCCGCGCTTTAACTCCTGTAAATACACTCCGATTTCCCTGAAACTTTGGGATGTTATTGACATTAACCCTAGCACGAACCCTACTGAAAATGAAGTTTCTACCATGATTAGTTTATTTACAGGAAGAATCAAAAGTTTTCCATTACATAACGGCCTATGGGGGAAAATCGTTTCAAAGGAATTTTAAAGATGTTACACCTTGCAAAACACATTAAAATTTATATGCATCTACGAGGTACACTAAAATAGCATTTACAGGGACACACAAAAGATTTTAAAAGTATATTCTTTCCGAAATACTGTATATGTAACCGATATGGCTAAAGGATGGATGAAATGCCTTTTAATAATGATATGAGCGTTTAAGTTTCACTAAAACTATGCACATTATATGATGTGTATAAATGCTATAGTTGATATACAGGGCTACCCAAAAGAGTTCGCCAGCTTTAATGAATATGAGCGTAAATAACTTAAAGGTGATTCTTAAATAAGTTATGCACTTTTACGCTGAGCTGCATTCAATTTACTACGAAATGTTTGTGGAATATAGATAAAATGCTATACAGGGCCACGCAAAGAATTGGGTACATGGACGCCTAAGAATGGTAATTTATGAGAATGTCATTTCAGTTGTTTAAAGAGTTTTTTAGTTTAAAATAAATTATAGCTTAATGCTGACGTGTATTAAAGTTACAGGGTAAAGTACAGGGCTGAACAAAAGTATTCAAGTATGTTTTCATCTATTAGTATAAACTGCTGAAAAAGAAATTTGAAGCTACTAGGCATTTTCTTACTAAACTAAATTTTACCATTTCATAGTACGCATCGTATATCAATTGACTGATCAAATACAAGGCTGTTCAAAAATATTGGAATACATACTTGGCTATGATCCTTTATTTCTCTAAATAACGGAGTTTTGTTAAAGATTTAATGAAGTGTTGGAAAGTGCTTCATAATCTATGTTTAACGCATGATTTTTCTTACTTGTTCTAACAACTTTTTAATTCTTCCAAAATAACAAAAAAAAAAAATTCATAGATTACCGTTACTACAGATTTGGAGCATTAATCACCTATTTTGGTCACTTGGTCCAGCTTCCTTAAAAAATGTTCCGAATTGCTTGCAATTTTCTTTAACATAGTTCTAGAGTGTCCTCCGATTGTTTTAAAAGCTATACTAAAAAGTGCCTTTATGCACAAGTACATTCCCATTAAGACCTGAATCCTTGGGATCCGATACAGGGTTTCCTGAAGTATTTCGCCTTAAAATATTAATAAATTGCTTCATTTTAATACGATTTTCATTTTTGGTATCAATTTTTTATTTAGTTACTCTCCTGTTTCTACTTTCCAGTTAAGACTCTGAGTCCCCGAAGTTCTCGTCGATTTTTGTAAGGAACCTCTTGAACTTTTTGTGAACCACACATTTTCATCTCCTAATTATCTCACCTTCTCCAGTGCACAATTTAAAAGTTGACTTTTTGACTCTTCTACCCGGACCGCACTCATATTTTTAAGAGAGCACCCTATTTAAACCATTTTTTAAGCATTTACCTAATTTTTTGTGTATTTTTTAAAAAACGATAGTCTAATGATTAGTTGCTACCTTATACTTAATATTGATTAATTGAAGATTTAAACGCTAAGTACTAAGGCATTTTAACATGTTTTCATGTCAGGGCCCTCCTCTCAGCTACGAGTTGGATCTTTTGGGACCTCTGTTATAGCTATCTTAAAAGTGATCCGATTCACCAGCTTTTTTTTTTTACTAACAGCGTCTTAGGTGCCCTAGCTACTACATGAACGACAAAAAAATTCCCAGCTTCAGCTATCCTCCATTTTGAATATTTAAGGTTTTTGTGGGACTTTTGATGCAGTTTCTTTAAAAAAAGATCTGAATCGCTTATGCAATTTTCTTTCACTTGGTTTTAGCATCTTCCGATTGCTTTAAAAACTACTGTAATATATCTTTATACTCAAGTTGCATTCTATTTAAATGCCTGGCCTCTTGAAGTTTGTGAACCATAAATTGTTAATTAATTGATTCTACTTAAATCAATTGTCGTAAATCAATTCAATCAAAAACTTTTTTTTTTCGATTAGTTTTATTTTATTTTTTTCATTATCACGTTTCTACATTCCAGATAAAATGCGGGGATACCTTACATTCCGGTCTGTGGGCACTTGTATTTTTTGCTCACCGTGCTTTTTCATCTCCTAATTTTCTTGCCTTGTCAATGCATTGTTTTAAAGTTAAGTCTTGGACTCTTTTCCCCGGATAACTCTCAACACCTTTATAATTTTACTGGGGCCCTAAAGCCATTTTTTAAACATCCTCCCATTTTTGCACATTTCATTAAAATTTTATTCTAATGATTAATTATTACCCTATGTTTAATTTTGGCTAATTGTCGATCTAAAGCATATTGACCTTTTAATATGTTTCCATGTTAGGGACCCTTATCTTGACTATCAGCTGCTCTCTTTTGGGCACTTTATTAAAAAAATAATAATAAATAATAACAATAAAAAGATTTCTTAGACTTTAGCTACCACTAATTTTTGAATAATAATCTCCTTGAAGCTTTTGTTGCAGCTTCTTTAAAAATGATTTGATTCTATTATTATTTGCTTTAACATATTCTACTGTCCTCCAACTATTTAAAACTATTAAAAAATTATTCTGTATAGCATTTCAACTAAGATCTCGCTCCCTGGGCTCGCTGTTTCTTTATACCTCTACTACTTTTTCCGAATACTAATCTGCTTTTTCGGCAACTTACATTTACTCACTACAGCCATAAATTAAAAATCGCACTACTTTAAAGGTAACTTTAGATAAGGGATTTCACCTGTTTATTGAATAATATCGTGTTAAAGTTAAAAAAAAATTCGCGAAATTTACAGAGGTTAAGGCACCTTCTACCACTGGATTGCGCATACTTACCACGGATTATAAGGGCCCAATTTCAACGACAATGGGCCTCCGACAGTGGATTTGGTTAAAAGATTTTCAAAAGATATAAAATCATACAAACTTGAGTTTTATTTCAGGCAACGCCGAGCGGGTCTGCTAGTCTATACTAATAAAAGAAAGTCTCACTCTGCCTGTGTGTGCGTGTATGTGTGCAATGGCTAGCGAAATTTACCGCAAGTAGGAGTCTAAAAATGTGTGTGTAGATAGTCTAAGGCACGTCCAAATGCATTTGAGGATCATAACGGGCCTGGCGAATAACAGTTTTTAATTTGATAACTAAGAAATTCCCAAGGGCTTTGCTTTTAGCTAATATATCGGGTCGCTAAATTTTCTCTACGGGCTGAAATTTTAACTGTAATAACGACCCGGGCCAATATTTTTTTCGTTCGGGCCGGGCCGGTCCGATTTTTTTTTTTTTTTTTTTTTTTTTTTTTTTTTTTTTTTTTTTTTTTTTTTGATTGGGCCGGGCTCCGGCCTGTGCAGATGTCTACCACAAGTATGTATCAGATAAAAATAAATACGTATTTGAATATGATTTTACTGCATGAGAAATACAATGGTAAGAAACATTATAAAAGATTATCATTTCTTTAGGAACCATTTTTTCTTTCAAAATACGACAAAAATTATCAACTTTTCTTTTTTAATACACACAATAACACATACATTGTATTGCGAAAGTTTATGCAAATTTGCAGATTATTGTATGTGTGTATGTTGAGAGGTATCCCACTATTCAAAGTGGTTATAAGTCTACAAATATGGAAGTGTTAGGAATTTAAATAACGTTAATTAAATACAAATGACTGTTTTTTGGAAGTGTTCCTTATTGAGAATCTTACTGTTTATAGATTTTTAACCTGAATAATATTTTGGAATTCTTTGGTTATCGAATAAATTCGAAACTGACCTGCAAGAGTCCACCTGAAATATTAAAATTCAACCCGACCCAAAACAGACCCGCAGCAAAAATATATCGCCAACCCGACCTGATGCAAGATTCTATTACACGTCTGCATAGGCTGAAATTTCCAGGCCGAGAATGTCGGAATGTCCCAGTGAAGAAATTTTTAACTTGTTTTAAGAAATTTCTGTTTTTTGACGGAAAAGAATGTTAGAAAAATCTGGGCTTAGATTCGTCATTTTTACTTATTTTTAGATAAAAGGGATTTATAATTTCTGTATCTAATACAATAAAGTACTAGGAAGTACAGCTACCGGAACATCCTTGTAATTTAACGAATATGATGCATTAGGTACGAGTATTTTGGGTAATTGCTGCTACGGGAGGGGGGGGGGATAAGCAAATAAAAACATAAATTTTCATGTTTTAACGAATAAAGAGAAAATTAGTTCAACTCACAGATTGTTTTGAGAACGTAGAACCCTGCATGGTTTTGGTTATACCCGAGCTGAACCCAGAAGTTCTATATCCACTCAATTTGAACCAGTTTAAGGAAATAGTTGATCCAAACCAGACAACAATCAACCGAAAACCGATAGGCTTCAAGTCAAACCCAATACCAATCAAAAAAAAAAAAAAAAAAAAAAAAAATCTATATATATAGTAATTGAATGGTGGAAAAGTAGCCTACAGTTATAGCTTTGAATCTTTTTTTTTTTTTTTGCAGAAACATTATATCTGTATATGTACTTATTGATATTCTAATGATAGCGTTTTACATTTTAAATACAGGGTGAACATAAAGTCCCAGCCCATTTTGCAGAAATAATTAATGCATGGATTTTATATTACAGGTGAATGATACTCCGAGGATATGCTAACAAAAGAAGTACAAATTACGGTTGTAACGGCCCTTTGCGTTGTTAGACATTCGAGGAGGTCAGGGAGATGTTTCGTAGAAAATTTGGAAGAGAGATTCCAACACGAGGAAATATCCGAAATGTTTCCGATTAATAATGCGTGGGGGTTCATCAAGGAACAGGTCTACAAGACTAAGGTTACAAATGTGACAGTCCTAAAACAACGCATATGCCAAACATGCGAAATGATCACCGTTGAGGATGTTGGAAAAAGTGTTTTGAGCTACACTGAACCGGTGGGAAACTGTTTCGAACTTGATGGACATCACGTTGAAATGTACTAATTTGCTGTATAATACTATTGAAATATAAGATTCATGAATGACTTATTTCTACAAAATGGGCTGGGACTTTATGTTCACCCTGTAATAGGAGAATCTCTGTCCAGAGGAATCGGGTAGAATCAATCCGCCAGAAACAAGGTTAACCCAGCTTAAAAAGTAGAAGTCAATCAGAACCTCACTAAAAAAAATATTCATTTAAGCTGGATCCAATTTTAATCACCACTCGGATTGGGTTAATTTATCCAAGCCGATGCAAAACTCTACCTGAAACGTGATCTGATCCCGAGAAAAAAACTTCATCTTTCACTTTTCGATCTTAACTTGACTCGAATCCAATTCTCAACGACCAAAATTAAGTCCAGCCCAATCCGCCAGTTGCATCAGGTTCAGTTTGCTCGACGCGATGCAGCATTTTACACGCCATCCAGCCCGACCCCCCAAAAATTATTTTCGTTCTCCGTATTAATCCGTAATAATTCAAAACAGTCCAACCATAAATTCACAATAAGTAGAAATTGGTCCCCGATTTCATGTAGTTATAAGAGAATAGCAAACTTCAGTATTAATTTTATCTTTTATATTGAAAAATAACATATAAAGAGTCATCGTGTATCAAATATGTAGATTTTTATCTGAAGGAATTTAAGTATTTCTTTTTCGAAAAATTCTGAAAGAATCAAAATTCAATCAGAAACCGATTCATAGTTACCTGGAAAAAATAATTTTGTCATTTCGACTTTCAAAGAAAAAAAAAATGAGTTCCAACTTGAGAGCCACTCCTACCGGGCAGAAATTCAAAATATATTCCCTGGCGACATTGAATTTTGACCCCGACGGAGGGCCATATGCCCCCCGCACCCTCCTCTGGCGCCGCCCTTGCACATGACGGGCCCAAAAAAAGTGTGAAATTCACTCTTTACCCGCGGATTTACTCTTTCTTCCCAGAATACACCCAGAAATCACGCAGCCTCCCCCCAACTTTTAAATGTTTGTAATTAATAAATATTTTTTATCAGAGGGTTCCATCACAAAAGCCACTTCTAAATTGATAGTTATTCTCGAAATAGCTATGATTTCAAAAATTCACACCCTCATTGCTCTTCCCCCCCTCTCCCCTTCCTCCTCCTTGTAATTTAACTTCAGGAGAAAAAAGGTTCATATTGTGAAAGAGTGGTTCGAAAAAATTACGATGATCTATAAATGGCGGGTCCAAAAAAAGTTTGAAATTTACTCCTCACCCATACCCATAGGTTCACTTTTTCTTTCCAGAATACACCCAGAAAGAAAAAGTGAAAACTGAGGGATCGCCCACAAATTACACGGTATTAAAGATAAGATCCGATTTAAGACCATGCCTTTTATTTGAAAATAATAAAGCAGCGTATTGATTTAGATCTAAACTTGTTTTCAAATTATGTTGATCGTCAGCACTGGAGTTCTGCATGGACCGAAATATCTAGGTCCGATCCAAATGAAAATAGTCTTTTTCCCCCCTTGATCAATTGATTACAATCGTAGTTTCACCCGTGATCACTTGGTGAAAATCACGGATTCTTAAAAATTAAAATACGTGGAAATCTCCCTATATATAATGACCAAACGAACAATTTTGAGATTTTTTACTGCAATCCACTGACAAATTTCTCGATTGTTTTTCACAAGATCGACTGACAAATTTTACGTTATGATGTTGTCACCAATTGACGAATTATACGTGTTATTTTTCTCGTGAAAATTAAGAAATCGCCATATTTTTCACGCGACCGAATGACGAAGGTTATGATTTTTGTCCCCCCCCCCCCTTCCCGCGAATGATTATCGAATTTCGCGTTTTTATTTTGTCACAGATTGACCAAATTCACTTTATTTTCAATGTCCGACAGAAAAGTTTTGCGATTCTTGTCCGCGAACTATATGCTAATTTCGTTTAGTTTCGAACTATATGCTAATTTCGTAAACTTTTTTCCCCACGATAGAGTGACGAAATTTAGAATTTTTCCTCCTGTAAATGAAAGACAAACTTCGCGGATTTTTTCTGCGACTAAGTTTTATGCAGAATTTCGTAGTTTCATCCTACGACAGATTGACATAATCCATGATTTTTTCGCCGGTTTCCGACTGAAAATTTTACGATTTTTATCCTCGAGCAGTTACACTCTCAAAAAATCTTCCGTCTTTCAGGGATGAGATTGATCAAAAAGCAAAAAAGCTGAAAACTGCGCGAACGACGTTTGAGCAATGACAAGAATTTCAATCGCAACAAATACAATTGCTATTAATAAATATAAATTACATACAATTTAGCTTTGCATAAATAAAAAAGGATTTATTAACATGAAATAGGCAGAAAGTATTTGATTACAATAACGAAAATTTATTTTACTAATATCAGAAGTTATTGTGACTCAATGAAAAATCCTGAAAATTCAGTGATGCAAAGTAGAAAACCCTGAAAATTATCAAATGCAAAATATACCAATTTCAAAGGTCCCATTCAATCAAAAAGATTTGGAGAAGAGAGGGGGGAAAAAAAGTGACAACAAAATTAGTTTTTAAAGCAACAAAAAAGTTTTTGGAACAGAAAATTCCAATCCAGCAATAACCCTTTTTTTCGCAATTTTTTGGCGGAATTTGTGGCTTTTCCGCGATTTTTTGACGAAATCGGTCGTTTTTTCGCGATCTTTTTACGAAATTGGCCGTTTTTTTGCATTTATGTGACGATTTTTTTAATGAAATTTGAAGTTTTTTCATGAAATTTGCCGTTTTTCCGCGCTTTTATGACGAATTTTGCAGTTTATTCGCGTTTATTTGATGAAATTGGTCGTTTTATCACGATTTGTTAATGAAATAGATAGCCCTTTTCGCGATTTTTTAACGAAATAGATCGTTTTTTCGCGATTTTTCGACAAAATTGATCGTTTTTTCGCGATATTTTTAGACGAAATTGATCATTTTTCAGAGATTTTTGTGATAAAGTTGATCGTTTTTCGACGAAATTCATCTTTTTTCACAATTTTTTGAGGAAATTTAAATCTTTTTATTACAAAATTTGCGTTTTTATCCCGCGAAGAATAAAGAAATTAGTTTTTTGCGCGATTCTTTAATTAAATTCGTGGGATTTTTTTGTGTGTGACCCATTAACAAATTTACGTTTTTCCATGACTCTTTGACGATATTTCCGTTTTACCCGTGATCTTGTGTCAAAATATCCGTTTTCCGGCGATTTTTGGACAAAAATCACATTTAACATTTAAAGAATTTTTTTTTTTTTTCCCCACGATCCTTTGTGAAATTTCCGTTTTTTTTTCCGCAATCGTTCGACGAAATTGTCAATTTCAGGGTTCATACAGAGTTTGCTAAATGAAAAATAAGGACTCTGTAAGGACTTTGTAAGGGCTTCGTTAAAAGGAAAATAAGGACTTTCTAAAGTTAAAAAAGAACAGTATTAAAACATTCCTAAAGGTGTATGGAAATACTCAATGATCACTAAGGCTGGATGCATTAAGATATAAGAATTTATTCCTGGATCCAAGATCCGACCGTCTTACATCGTGGCTGACAACGAACGCCCGCCGAACATCGTTCGCGGCTAAACTGCATTTTTGGCTGGCGCTGATGGCGCCATCTAGTGCACATCATAACAGATATAACATTCTCTTCCTTCTTAAAGGAAATATTCAAGTTGTTAGACATGCACAATACAATAAAAAAATAAAGTCCTTGACACAATTCAAAATTTAACAGTCCAATTCAAAAGTCTAATATTGCAAACGTTCAGGTTTTGCTTTTGGAAGAGTGGAACGTCTAGGAAGTGGCGCTCCTGAATTCTGCAAAACTGCTTGCGGCGAGAGTGCCGGAGGATCTGCCTGAGAACTGTGTTCTTGGACACTTACCTGCGGAGACAGCGTAGGAGGTAGAAGAGTGTCTGTTACCTGATCAGCTGGTAACTCTACTACATCTCTCGGTTGCACTGTAGACACTGACACATCTGATCCTGGAGAAACAGAATCTGGTAGTTCTGGAGCTGGAGGAATTTCCCGTAGAGTGTCCTCTTGCCTGTAACGAATTTGATCAATGTGTCGTGTCCAAATACCCCAAGTTGTCTTGACTTTGCACATTGTATTCCCCATTGTTCCTGTAACCTTTCCAGCAACCCAAGATGGGCCCGGGTAAAAGAGCGCACCCAGACAGGAGTGCCTTCTGTAAATTTGCATCTCCCCTCTCAGATATTTTAACTTTAGCACTTCGGATAAGATCCAAACGCATGCGAAGAGGTCGTCCGAACATTGCCACAGCTGGAGATATACCCGTTGCCTTTGATGGGGTATTTCGAAAATTCAGAAGAAATCTGGTCAGTCTTTCAGTGAAAGTGCCTTCTTTAGCTTTCTTCAATGCAGTTTTTACTGTACGCACTGCTCTTTCCGCTAAACCATTTGAATTCAGATGGTACGGTGCGGTTTTAATTGGTGTAATGCCATTCCTTTTCAAGAAATTTGTTAATTCGTCACTACGGAAGCCAGGTCCGTTATCACTGACTAAGCTCTCTGGTAAGCCAAAGCGTGCAAACAGGTTACGCAGAGCTATTATCGTTGAAGTTACTGTGGTGTTGGGCACTGGAATCACTTCAAGCCATTTTGTTTTGGCATCAACTACAATTAATAGCCAATGGCCTTCTACAGGACCTGCAGGGTCGATATGGATTCTTTCCCAAGGTTTTTTAGGTGTGAGCCAAGGGATTTGTGTCGAAGGAGGAGCTGCAGCATTTTCTTGACAGTCGAGGCAGTTTCGAACTTTTGTTTCTAAGTCCCGATTAATACCAGGCCACCAGACATGGGAACGAGCCAGAGATTTAATAGCAGAAATCCCTTGATGAGCACTGTGAAGTTCATCCAAAACAAATTGACGAAACTTTCCTGGAACAAAAGCACGGGAACCTCTGAGAATGATGTTTTCCTCAACTGACAGTTCATGTCGGATATGCCAAAAGGCTTGTAAATTTTCTGTCACTTTCTTTGGCCACCCATTTTGAATATGAGATCGTAGACGGCTCAGTGCAGGACACTTGTATATCTCCCTTTGGATTAGATGTGCTGTCAGTGGACTATAATTTAACTGTCGGATAAGCAAAACCGACTCGACAGGTACTGGAGGCTCCGCCGTTTCAGATTTCAGTGGAAGTCTGCTGCAAGCATCAGCATTTCCGTGCAACTTCCCTTTTCGGTACTCTATCTTGTAAACGTAGGCAGATAAAGTCAATGCCCATCGCTGGATACGGGCTGCAGCAACTGATGGAACTGGTTTTTCTTCTGATAATAAAGTTACTAAAGGACGATGGTCTGTAAGTAACATAAATTTACGTCCCAAGAGATAGTTCCGGAATCGAGTCACTCCAAACACTAAGGCTAAAGTCTCCTTCTCAATGTGACTGTAATTTTTCTCTGCTTTCGTCAGGGAGCGAGAATCAAAAGCGATTGGTCTATCACCATCTGGAGTTTTATGTGACAGAACAGCACCAAGCCCATAAGGACTTGCATCACAAGCCAGGATCACTTCCTTGTCTTTGTCAAAATGCACTAGTAATGATGAGGTTTGCAGGACATCTTTAGCTTTTTTAAAAGCTTCTTGTTGTGATGAACCCCATCTCCATGGCCGTTTGTTTTCCAACAATTGGTATAAGGGTGCTAACAGTGTTGACATGTTAGGTAAAAATTTCGCATAATAAGTGATTAAGCCAATAAAAGAACGTAGCTCATCTACATTTGTTGGTTCCGGAGCATCCGTAATCGCTTTGACCTTCGATTCAACTGGATGCAACCCATCTTTGTCCAGACGATGACCAAGATATTCCACAGATGGTCTGAGAAATTCACATTTTTCTGGATGTAACTTTACACCTGCTGCTTGCAGACGAGAGAGAACTTTTTGTAAGTTCTGTAGATGTTCTGCTTCGGTTTTACCAGTTACTAGAAGGTCATCCAAGTATTTAGAGGCTCCTTTTACCCCTTGTAAGATCTTGTCAATTTCACGTTGAAAAATAGCCGGGGCGGAAGCAATGCCAAAAGCCAGGCGTGTGTACCGGAAGAGACCTCTGTGCGTATTTATCACTACCAGGCGTCTTGACTCTTCATCGAGCTCTAGTTGACAGTATGCATCCCGCAGATCTAATTTAGTGAATGCTGTACCCCCAGACATTTCAGCAAACAAATCTTCGATATTTGGCAGAGGGTACTGCCCTAATTCTGTTACTTTATTGACTGTTAGCTTAAAGTCACCACATATTTTAATTCTGCCGTCTTGCTTCAGCACAGGAACAATAGGAGCTGCCCAATCAGAAGTTTTAACTGGCTCTAAAATGCCATCTGCAAGAAGGCGGTCTATTTCCTTGTTGATTTTTTCCTTGTATGCATATGGTACAGGACGAGCCTTGAAAAATTTCGGAGGTTCACCAGTTTTACAGGTAAGATGAACTTTAATTCCTTTCACTAATCCCAAGCCTGGTGAGAAAACATTTTGGAATTCTTTTAAAAGTCCATCTAGCTTGAGCTGCTCAGTCCTTACACAATGTAACGTGTGGTTCATGTTGGCATCAAACGCATTCATTAGGCTTAATGGAACAATCCACTTTCGCCCAGCTAAATTAGTGCTTCCCTGAGAAACCACTAGCAGAGGTAAAGTCTCTGTTCTTGCTTGGAACACCACATTCACATTTGTAACTCCCAAAATATCAATGGTATTGTTGGTGTAAGACTGAAGCTTAACGTTCGTTTTCTCCAAAGGAGGGCAGAATCTTCTAATTTTATCAAACAGTTTTACAGGCATTATGGAAAATGGAGCCCCTGAGTCAATTTCAAAAATAACAGGCTGGCCTTGGAACTCACAAGTAATTTTCATCGGAGAGTAATCTTCCTTGTTATTTCTTAAATTAAATATTGTATACTCCTTACTGCCTAAATCTTCTTTAGATTCAGCAACTAAGTTAACTTTAGGCTTGTAACCTTGTTTATTCTTCGATAAACACACTTTTGACAGGTGCCCCACTTTTTTACAGCTATAACACGTGCTATTTTTGTGTTTGCAATCAGAAGAATGGTGTTTGGAATCGCCAGAACGATAACACTTCTTCCCTGTACGGCCGTTATTTGAATTGGACGCTGATTTAACGATCTCGTTTTTTCGCGGCCGTTGCGCCGTAACTTGTAATTTTTTCACTTCAGGAACGACAGATATCTTCAGATCAACAGCATCCCTCGCAGCTGCTTCCATTGAAACGGCAATTTCCGACGCTCGCGAAAGGGTTAAATTGCTTTCTGATAACAATTTTCGTTGTATTCCTTCGTCTTGCATACCGCAAACGATCCGATCACGGAGCATCATATCCAGAGATTCGCCGTGATTGCAATACTTCGCTAATTTCCGAAGCTCTGCGATATAATCGGCCACTGATTCGTCCGCGCGCCGTACGCGGCTGTTGAACTTGAGAAGTGGATACAAATGAAACGGTTTCAAGCTGTAACAGTTACGCGTCACAAATCTGAAACTTGCAACGGACATGAAAACGGCGATACAAAAGTAACACTTGTGACCGTAACAAATGAAGATAGCGGCGTAACAAAGTTGTTACCGTGTATCGATTATTTTCAACGATAGGCTCTTTTGATTGGCTAGTAGCCTTTGGATTGTTTATAAATAAATCACGTTGCGAAGATAATTTTGTTGCATAAAATGATTTAAATTTTACAATCTAAATGAAGTTATTGTGAAAAGATTCTTCCAGAGTGTCTGCATACTGATTATTGAAGTGTATTGTTCTGAGTATTTTCTTGCTAAACAAACTTTTGCCTGAATAAATATTGCCTCATGTATGTGTTGATTAAACATGTCACATACTTTGGCAATAAAAATTCAGTTTTTTCTATTTTTGGTCGAAGATGAAAGAAATGAACCTCCAGCACCAGAAGCAAGTCTTTAATATTGTTATATTCCATTAGGGAATATGTTATATGCCAAGTAAGCACTTGTTAAATAGGTAGGAAGTAAGCTATATGCATTTTTATTATTTCACAGCTGAAAAATCTTGCTGTTGCAGGAGAAATTTTTTACTTTAGCGTTGTTTAATAACAGTATATTTTGCAATTTAGAAGAATTAAATAAAATAAAATACAATGTGGGAATTTTAAACATTCAAATGATCATTGTTAGTAGATTAAGTTATCAGTTTTTAATTTGTAGATTACTTTAAAATTATTATTTATTTAATGCTTATAATAATTTAATATAATGCAGATTGTTATCTGAAAACAATATGCATTGAGCTTTCATAAATCGTAACATATTATTTTCTCTTTTGAAAGTATAATCATGGGGAAAAAAATGAAAGCATCAAGTATTTTTAAATCGCTTCTTTGAATAACTGAGGAGCATTGAGTTTCCGTGACTTGTGCATTTTATTAGAATAAATTATGCAACTTTTATTTATGCAATAGTATACAGAAAAATGCAGTTTTGATTGAGAGAAAGCCAGAAAGTAATTTATTGTTTATTAAGTATTGTGCAATGTAATAAAAATTGCTTACAAAAACAAATTGAAGGTTTTCTTGTCTTGATGCTGAAGTTTGTAGGCTTCTGAAAGTGAAACTAAATAACCAAAATGTGTTTGCTTGGGGGTGAGGAATTCAATCAATTTACTCAGCAATGATGAAGTGATTTTTTGATGGAATAAGGAAAAAAGTTTATATTTTTTATTAATTCATTATAATAAGTGGCAGGATTAGCTTATTTTAATCATAATTTAAATCAACTAATTAAAAAAATATATTTAAATTGATTTTGCAATAAATTTTTATTTTAAATCAATGTAAGATATTTTGTAAAAGATATTATGTTTGTCCAAAAATACATTTTAAGCTTTAAAAGTGGGAGAGGTATTATTATGATTATGATTTCTGTGAAAAGTAAAGAAATAAAGTACTGGAATACATTTGCAAGAAATAAAATGCTTGCAAGTTAGATTTCTAGAAAGCTTTCAGTCCCTAATTCAATATTCCACTACATCAATACTCATCCCTTCCTACCAACCTAACATTATATATGTAAACAACTGCTTTTTTGTTCCATTTAACTTCTTCAGGATGAGTTTCTTTTACAGAATTTTTAATATTTTATCATTTGTTTTTTAAAACAGGAATTTTTGCATAATTGAATCGAGGAAATGCTCCGATTAAGTTGGTGATTTTTTTTGACAGGGTAAAAAAAAAAAGTTTATATTTATTCATTCATTATATTTAGTGTTATAATAAATATTTTACTTGGGGGACAGGATTTGTTGATTTTAATCATAATTCAAATGTTCCTATTAATAAATGATTTAAGTTAACTTAAAAAAAAAAAAAACCTATTTTAAATCTTTATCAAGATATCTTGTAATATGTTTGTTCAAAAATATATTGTAACTGTTAAAAGTGGGAAATGCTTTTTTAAGTTATTAAAATCAAGCATAACCATAAGTGGAGAATTTTCAGAAAATCTTACCATCCAGCAAAATGCAACATATAGTTGAAAAATGTTATGAAAAAAGTTATGTCACTGTAAAAATAGCAAATTTCTATTACTACAATGCATTTTCGTTTTTTTAATACATAAAATTAAGAAATATGTATAAGAAAGAAAAGTTTAATATAGAATAAAACTTTGTATCGTGTAATTTAGAAAGTTGAGAAAGATAAGCTAACTAGAAGAGAAAAAAAAAAAATAACTTTTTGACATATCTCTGTAGTTTGGAATTTTCGAAGATTACCTAAAAATGTACTTGATCTATCACAGAATTCACTCGCCAGTGGCGAATAAAATTATGTATTTCCCTACTCCTGAACATAACATTTTAAAATGAAATCATAAGTAGAGAATGTGTAAGTTAAGGTAATAAATAGATAGGATATTTGTAAAATTGTAGCTATTATTAGTAAAGAGAACGCTCATACAATACTAGACATTTATTTATTTAATATTTTCAAAAGTAAAAGTAAATTCACATTTTTAAATTAGATTTCTGTTTATATTGTTTATTTTATTTTACTATATAACAATATTTTTATATGCTTAAAACAGTTCAGATTAACCAAGTGAATTATTTATTTTTTTTTTTTCAGATAAATTTAAATAAGTTTTTCTAATTATTAACTTTAATGATTTAATGAAGGATATTTTGATTTAAAATTTACTTTTAAACTTAAATTTTGAATTTTAAAAAATCACAAAAATCTTGCTTAAAGAGTAGAAAGAAATATTATTATTTAATTATGAATTTATCAAGATGAGTAATATATTTAAAGAATCAAAATATTTACATGGTGAGTAGAATGTGTTACATTCTGAATAGTAAGTATTTCATTAAGATAAACTAAAAATGAACTTTTTACCTTTTTTTTTTTTTTTTTTTCCCAAAGGTATCTCTTTGAATGTATTTAAATTTGTAAATAAAATCCCCCCCCCTCCCTGAAAAAAGCTTTTGAAAGCTTATATATTTATAAAAATGGCTCATATAGTTTAGGCCTCCCCCCCCCCCCCCAACTTCTTGTATAAACAAAAATGCTGCTTCTAGGCATAGTTTACATCTCTATATAATAAAGCACAGTATACCCGCATAGCATGCCTAACTGTTTTTTCCTCCCCCCCCCCTCCCTATTTTTTTTTTCATAAGTATTGGGTTCAGTTATGCAATAGAAGATTTAATTTCATAAAATTAAAAAAATGGAAGAAATTTTAGATAAAAACTTAATTTGAAACATACTTTTCCATTCTAGATTTGTAATTAAAAAAAAATCATAGGCTATATTATTATTCTAGTGCAGTGGAACACCCTTTATTCATTTCTAATTTATATGAATCATTAATAATTAATTATTTTAATCATTTATATTTTGATTTCCCACAAGAGAGAAAGTCTATTGTTGTTGAGAGATTTTAAAATTCAATTAATTGTTCTTGAATGAGTTTGGAAAAACAAAAAAAAACCCCTTAAAATTAATTTTTTACAATTTGTTTAAATTAAACATAACAAAAAATAGAATTGAAGCACTCGTTGAAGATAATTTTTAGTTATGTTTTGTTTTTTATATTCATGTGTTAAAAATTATCTTAAACAGAAGGAAAAAGAAACCCGAAGAAAAGAACAATAAACTTTCAATTTTTCAGTAAACATATATGATAGAAGCTCATTTTTTGGATCTTAATCATAGCAAACGCGGTAGCGTTTGGTATAATATGTTTAAGAAACAGAAAATGCGAACGTCTTTTTGAAATTTCTGGCGAACCAGTTGGCGTACGACAGTGATTTTGTTTTCAAAAGATAGAACTCGACGAGACGAATAAAATGATAGCATTCAAAAAATTATCGCAGTTTACTGTAGTTTTTTATTTAACTTTTAACAACAAAATTAAGACAAAAAGTTCAACAAGCAATAGCTAACGTTATTATGGATGGATTAACTTCGTTTTTGGTTTATTTTTATCGTCTTGATAAAACTTAGAACAGTTTTTTTTTCATTTTTGTATGTTTGACGGTTTCTGAGAAAATCGAATTTATGTCTTGAACCTCCAGTTGAATTCCTTTTGCTGTTGCGATTGTAGTTTTTTTTTTTTTTAATTATTATTCATTGCCACCAAATTTAATATAAAAATTGTCATGTATGTATCATAATTTATTCAAATTAAATAAATCACGTGAAAAACATAGCTATTTGTTTTTATTGCGAAGCTTTTAGTTTCAGTTCTATATATAATAAAGTTGTGAACGCACTGTTCTTTTTTTTGTTCGAATCCATGGTTAATTTTTCAAATAACATGCATTTTATATGACCATGGGATGATTTTCTCGAATGTCCTAACATTTTGAATTTTAGTAATAGAAAAAAAATGGGAAAAAAACAAGTACATTGGAAAAAAGTATCTGGGAAAACTAAAGTTTCTTTTCAGGAACTAAATGTAAGATTTTTTAATTATGATCATATGACGTCCTAATTTACATAAGGAAATGATATAGAGTAAAACAAAAACTTCACATTCTGTCCATATCTTAAATAGCATTCAATTGATTTTAAATAGGGATGAGATGTCAAATACGCATTAGGATACCTAATTGGCACGAAATTTTTGTTATTTTGTCTGATATGATAACCGGGCTAATGTTTATTAAATATATATATTTATTTACCTTTATTTAATTTTGTTAAATTTTATAAATCATTTCATTCTGTAGTTATTAATTAAACTTTTCAATACTACTTGATTATCCAGTCGATCAATTTCGCCAAATTGTACAAATCACCAATTTATTCACCATGTAATTCATATTGGCATAATTTTTATTTTAAATAACGAAAGAAGAAATAAATTAGTAAAACATCAATAAAAGTACAAATAAAAAGTTGAATTCAAAATCACATTATGGCATAACAAACATGGGTAACCTATTTTATGTAAACTGAATGTAACATTTATGATAATCCGTTATTGGCATTTAATTTTATAATTTGGCGATAATTTTTTGGTCTAAGGGATAATCAATTATCAACGATTTTTATTCATTATTATTTTCTTTTGAAAATAATATAAAATAGTTAATAGAGGTACTACTTGGTTATCCCATCGACCAAAAAACCATCGCCAAACTATAATATTATATGCCAATAATGGATTATCGTGAATATTGCATCCAATGACATTAAATACGATGCATGTGTTTAAAACGCCATTATGGGATTTTTATTTCGACTTTTTATTTGTATTTTTTATTAAGATTCTACAAATTATTTTTTTGTGTTATTTAAAATGAAAATTATGTCTATATGTATAAAATTTCGCTATGAGTTTGGCAATTTGTATAGTTTGACGAAATTGGCGGACGGGATAACTAAGTAGTACTTTAATATAAATGTATGTAATTGAAGTTTGAAAACTAAGCTTTTGCGAAATTGGCGTCAGAAGAATATCGCACAATGTCGTGTATATATGGCATCTGTGCCAAGAAAGCATCAAATGAAAAAACACATGGTGATGGAAAAAACTTTTGTGATGATGTGAAGTGAATGTAACATTTACGATCAGCAATTATTGACATTTAAAAGTATTTTTGCTTGAGATACTGTCGAAAAAGCATTATAATATAAGCAAAATATTCTTTCCCTCTCCCTTCCATTTCCAAATGTACTAAATTTAAAATTATGGAAAAAAATCCGAGTTTACTTAAAACCGTGCATAAAAATTATAGTAATTACCCTAATTTTTCTAATAGATATTAATAGATAGGACCAAATTCTCAATTTTCCGTTATTATCAAAAGCTACTTTAAAATCGCAAATTTAATCGGCTAAATCGCCAAGTTGCATAATGATCATCGCCACTGAATATATAAATAATGCCATATTTGCAAACTTATCGGTCAAAAATCAGTGGAACTTTGGTTTACGGCCCCCTCTGTTTTTGACAAGTTCGGTTTATGATCAATTTTAGTGATCAAAATTTTACTCTTTCGGCGTAGGATAACTCGATTCGCGACCAAAGCTGTCGAATAGTTCAGTTGGCAACCCTCACACAATTCTTGTTATAAGTCAAGTTTGGAGTTAAGTGCGCGTATCAGAGGGCTTTGTGACTTTCAGTACAGTAAAAAAATTAACTTATTGTTTTAATTTTAATCAGTTATGCGAAAATTTTAGCCTTTATTATGACTTCTAAGAATGAAAAAGCATTTAGTGATAGCAGTAGTAAGAAGCTTAGGCGAATTACTGATCAATTATGAAAAGAAGTAGTGACAAAACTTAAGAACGATGATAGTGTAATCAAAATAGCTAAACAATATGGAGTAGATGAACCGTCGATTACTCCGATTATGAAGAACTACTCGTATGTGGCAACCCCAAAATTGTTTTCTATCTCATGCATTTAATGCGCCAAAATTCATTATTACAGTGCCAAAATCAAATGACAGTCATATGCTCACCGTGAGGATTCTAAAGACATGAAATTCCGAACATTAGTTTTTGAAATAGGACTGTTGCGGATATCGGGAAAAATACAGCATACATGCGACACTTGTTGCGAGATTTACCCAAAACACGCAATGAGCAATAATATAAATCAAAGTGTGCCTAAATCTCAAGTTTGATGAAAATTTGTGCATTAATTCCTGCGATAGAGATATTGTGGTAATCAGAACAATTCAGCATAGTAGCGCCATGTGTTTGGTTATTGAAACCAAAACGTAAACAAAGCCAATTCATATAAAGATTAACTGAATTTGAAGTTTGATGAAAATCCGTGCGTTAATTCTCGAGATAGAACTATTGCGAAAATAATGAAAAATGCAACACGGTTAAGCCATCTGTTGAACAATTTAAATCTAAATGTAAACAGCATCAATTTATATCTGGGATTACCTGAATATAATTTTTTTAACCCCATACATTAGTTCTTGAGATAGAGCGCCCAAAAAATTTATATCACATGCAGAAAGTCAGATACAAGAATGGATTATGATCGTGAACTGAGGTTCCACTATATATTATATAAAAATTTAATTACAGCTGGTGATTTCAATGTCAATTTTACAAATAATACTAGACATGAATTTTCAGTATATTTTGATCCTTGGTTTGACGCAAATCTATTAAGGCTGTATTTCGAGCGATTTTCTCCAAGGAAGATAATTTGACCTATAATTTCCCTGAAAATGTCCTAGAATCATATTTAATAATTGGTATAAGCTATTCCAATAGATATCAGGAAAGAGAAACAAAAATATTTTACTTAATTTTTTTTAATTTAAATGGGAAAATTCGTTTTTATGTGCATTGACTATAAAATAATGTTTAGCGACCTTTGGGTGCCATGATCACAAAAATTGCGCTAATGGCATAAATATTTCATGTTTATAACATCTGATTTTTAAAAGAAGTAGATAAGAATGCCACGAATCTTATGCGTAAAGAATAAAAATTTCTATTCGCATTATTTTTCTACAAAATATGTAATTATCTAAAATTAATTGAATCTGTCAATTTCTGTACGAACAATATAAAATTAATTTCGTTTTTTCACCTTTTTTGTCCATTGATTAAATAGTTCAATGTTGAGCGAAATAAGAAAAAGTACTGGGAATATTTAAAAGCAACTAAGGTTTTCTTATATTCCATATATAATAATAAAAAAATTTAAATGACTAGTATTGAAAAATGCTCTGACGAGCAAAAAGTTAATATGTTTTAAAGTATGAAAAAGTGTTTGACAAGAGCTTCTAATTGAGAATGAGAAAGGACAAGGGGTCCCTTCTTGGCTGCAATTCACTGTCAATGCCAAATTTCAAAAAATCATATTTGCGCTTTTTCCATATAAAAGAAATCAGCCACTGTTACGATAAAATTGTGTAGTGTAAAGGCATAATTAGAAAAGACACAGCGTGATTAAACATGAATGTAAAGCAAAATAGGGCCAAAAACCATAGTTGCCGCAGCCAGTGTTGAATTCAGACATTTTTCTCCGGGAGGGTTTTCTGTGGCTTCGGGGGGATACAATAGAGTTCTAAGGGGATTATACTTTTTTACCATAAAAATACAAAATCTCAAATTTTATTGGGGGGGAGGGCATTTGATACCTTCGGGAGGGAATGTTCTCCCGGCCCTCCTCCTGCATTCAACACTGCCTGCAGCGTATCACATTCACGCAGTCCCACCATAAACTATCGCAGTGTAAAACAGCACAGAAAACTGATTTGTAGGGCAGTTGCAGTGCAGAGTCAACAATGCAGTTAACATGTAAAGCACGATTGAAAGTTTTACTAAAAAGTAAAGATAGAAAGTTTTACGCAAATTTCTTTTATATGGAAAAAGCGCAAATATGATTTTTTCAAATTTGGCATTGACAGTGAATTGCAGCCAAGAAGGGACCCCTTGTCCTTTCTTATTCTCAATTAGAAGCTCTTGTCAAACACTTTTTCATACTTTAAAACATATAAACTTTTTTTGGTGCTCGTCAGAGCATTTTTCAATACTAGTATATTTTTGATAAATTTTGAAGAATTTTATTTTATTTATTTATTTTTATTGATATATTTAAAAATTGTCTTGTACATGAAATCGTGATTAAAAGAAAAAAATATCCTAGATTAGGTTATTTATATTTGAATCCCCCTCTCCCCAAAATAATAATAACAATAATATGCACTGGATGCATTGAATGCTATTTTTTGGACATTTTGATAGCAGACAGTACATCTGTTCCAAAACCTTGTCCATTGCTTGATTTTTTTTTTTTTTTTTTTTTTTTTTTTTTTTTTTTTTTAAGACATGATCTATTATTTTAATACATTCTGAATGATTTGAATGTAAAAATATTTCATTTATCCACCATATAATTTTATTTATATATTTTTCTTCAGGCTATAAATAAAAACTAGATAGTTTTTTTCCCTTATTGTGAGTATCATTAAGTAAGAATTTAATAACATTTTAATTATTATTTTGATAAATTAAATCTTTAAAGTATATTTTTTATCATTCAAAACAATTTAAAAAGTTTGATTAAATATATCCCTGAAATAATTTATATATAAAAAACAATTTAATTAGAAATTCATTACTTTTTCACATTAATAAAGTCATATGCTAAACTATTGAAAAAAATATATTATAGTACAGTGAAAAACCATGATCACCTCTTGATGACAAAAATAATAAACTATTCCAAATTGTTTTGAGAGCTTTAATATGTTTTATTTTGTTACATTTTGGTATTATTTTATGTTAATACTAGCAGGCTATGCCCGCTGCGCTGGTCAATATTTCAAAATCAACCGTGGATGAAACGAACTGGTGAATTTAAATTTGTATTTTAAATAATTTGGACCTCCAGCAGCACCTTGCTCATTGCTGAAAACGATTTAGACACCATTGTGATATTAAATTATCTTAAACGTTGCGCAAAAACCGTCTATTTAGAAGTAACTATTTTAGTTTATTACTAATAGTGCACATTTGGAAGCGAAATGAGACCATTATGGCAACAGGATTTAAAATTTTCCCTTATCTGAAGAAATATTAATTATTACAGTCGTTACCATGGTACAACTTCTGAAAAATTTCTTCACAACTTTTCATTATGTGAAACCAGGAACCCAAAGCTACTCCCACCTAAAAAATTTATATATATATTAATTTTTGTCCGCGCGATAAAAGGCACAATTATGCAAGAATCATCTTCAAACTCGTCAAGTACATTGAGATGGTTAATATCTCAGTGGGAATTGCAAATGAGCAAAATCGGCCCAAGGGGGTGGCAATTCGGAAGAGTTCAAAAATTTGAATACCATCTTAACATGGCTTTCACAAAACCAGCTCTTACAAATCAATCCTTCTATAGTAAAAAAAAACTAGCCTTAAAAGGAATGAATCCTGGAATGATGCTGATGTGGAAGATTTCCGGAACTAACGAATCCGGGTTGTCCACTCCTTTCATGAGTCGAATAGACCAATCAGGAAAGGGCTCCGTCTATGCATCGCTGTATGGGTTACCATAAAGAGAGGAAAGGTTACCATCGCCAACAATCGCCAAGTTTGTCGCCAACTTGGCGATATATCGCCAAATTTGGCGACCAAAATTAGTTGTCAAAAGTGATGCCAACTTGGCGATAACTGTAATATTTCGCCAAATTTTTAATTTCTTTACAACGCCAGTCGTTTGATACATCATTTGAGAGGTTTGCAACTGCTTATTCATATAATGGATGTCTTGTGTGTTATCCCCCATTCTGCTCCCCAGGAGGGACACATTTTTAATTTCTTTACAACACCAGTCGTGTTACACAAGATTTGAAAGGTCTGCAACTGCTTATTCATATTATGCATGTCTTGTGTGTCACCCCCACACTCTGCTCTCCCCAAGGGGGGGTCACATTTTCAATTTCTTTACAACACCAGTTGTGTGACACATCATTTGAAAGGTCTGCAACTGCTTATTCATATTATGGATGTGTTGTGTGTCATCCCCCACTCTGCCCCCCGGGGGGCACATTTTTTATTTCTTTACAACACCAATTGTGTGACACATCATTTGAGAGGTCTGCAACTACTTATTCATATTATGGATATCTTGTGTGTAACCCCCCTCTGCCCTCAGAGGGGGCGCATTTTGTAATTTCTTTACAACAGCAATTGTGTGACACATCATTTGAAAGGTCTGCAACTGCTTATTCATACCATGGGGTATTGGCGAGCGCAGCAAGCAGGGGTAGCCAATAATTTGGAATCGCGAAGCGATTACGCGGGGGGTTGGCGAGCATAGCGAGCATAGGGGCGGGGCCCCCCTAGTAGCAGGAAAAAAAAAATAAACATTTTTCGTTAAAGCAAATTGCCAACAATAAAAATAAAAAACATTAAAATTATCACTACAATTACTTTATTATTGCAAAATTTCCTCCTGAAAAATGAAAACAAAATTATTTGCTCTTTCGTATTTAAGCATTTTCTCTTTAGTTATTTAAGATAAAATTATGTAAATATGTATAATTTGGCGAACGATTTGGCGAAATTGATTGACGTGATAATCAAGTAGTAGCCAATTTACACTTTTCATATTTCACAAAAGATTCCTACACAGACATCATTTACGCAATAGGTTTAGCACGATTATTTTGCAACTACAATGTGGCAAAATCCTCGTTTTAGAATACCAAAGAAATTTATGTATATTTTATTATTTTTTATCATTTTAAACAGCAATTAACAATAAATAAAAAGTAACTGTAGAACAAAACAACAAATATAATTTCAAAAAAGAAAAAAATGAACGTAAATAAACAACTTATCATCAGATAAACAACTATAGCTGGGTTACCATATGAGGCAAATAATGCCATTTTGGCGCCAGTGAGATACCTCGATGAGTATATGACCAAATCCGTGACAAAATTTCCATTTGGAAAAAACTTTAATCGGTATTTATACTGCATTTTCCCTACTTATGTATAAGAAAAAACTTTGATACAGATGTCATGTATGCACCACATTGGCACAATTTTTTTCTGGCGCCAATTTGGAGAACTTGATTTTTAATTACCACTTTCATAAATATTTTTTAATTATTTTGTATTATTTGAAAAAAAAAAAATAAATAAAAAAGTTTAATTAATAGCTATAAGAACAAAATGATTTATATTATTTTAAAAAACAAAATGAAAGTTAATAAATAGTTTATTAATAAATAAACAACCATAGTCGGTTTACCATGTGTGGCATAAAATCGCCATTTTGTTGCAATCGTGCGAATGTGGTGCGTATATGACATCTGCGCCAAAACTTTAAAAAGTTGCAATTAAATTATTTTACAGTTTGGATGAGGAAGACATTTATACTAAAATTTAAACATTATACGCATTTTTTTTTTTTTTTTTTGCTATAATTGCTATTTATATATTTACAATCTCTATAAATAAAAGGAATTCTGAGGATAATTAATTAATTAATTGAGGCACAGGGGAAAGCAAATCTTGGCAATGCGCCAACTCGGTCCAGAGGAAGCAAATCTTGGCAATGCGCCAACTCGGTCCAGAGGAAGCAAATCTTGGCAATGCGCCAACTCGGTCCAGAGGTATAAAAGCAAGATAGAAAAAAACGCGCAGGTCTGTGCATTCAAGTACAACCACCCATATGTATATGCTGAAAGTTTGTTCTGACGCTCACCCGACGCACGTGGAGTGCCGATGGTCCGGGGAGAGTCACCGGGGGATCCGTCGCCAGCTGAGAGAGAAGCGTAGAGTCACCGGGGGATCCGTCGCCAGCTGAGAGAGAAGCGTACCATACACATAAATTATTAAATAAACCTTCAAATTAAGCCCGGCGAAGCGGGCTGGGTATGCTAGTTAAACATAAAAAAAATATCCTAAAAATGCTCTCACACATTTAAAAGAGAATGAGAGAATTTAGTAATTCTGAACATCGCTCCGGCTTATGCCTTCTTGGTATAAAATCGCATTGTTTGATAACAAAAGTAAATTCAAACACCCAAATAAACAAATAACATACAATTAACAGATAAAACCATTTTTAAAAGTAATTCTGCTATTTTGTCCTGTAAGACACATAATGGTAGAATTAGATTTTAAAAATAATTTTAAAAAATAGAAAAAAATGTTATTTACGTTTTATCTAACAAGATATTTAAAATACTAAAAGAGATAAATAGCGTAATATTGATTGAAGAAATATTGAAGGGGAAATGGTAAATAAAAAAGACTTGTAAATTTTATTCAACAGGAATTTTTTATTTCAAAATGTTGAGTTTATCAAAAGTAATAACGCATAATTGCATAAATTTACTATGAATTGCAAAAATTTCCCTTCAGTACTACTTGGTTATACCGTCGACCAATTTCGCCAAATTATACAAATCACCAAACTATTAGCGAGATTATATAGATTAGCATAAATTTTCATTTAAATAATAAAAACCAATTAGCAGAACATATATAAAAGTAGAAATAAAATGTCGAATTAAAAATCCCTTGATGACATAATTAGTATTTATATTATGCTTAATGTCAAGTGAATGTGACATTTACGATCATCCATTATTGACATTTAATCTTGGAATTTGGGGGTAGATTTTTAATCAATGGGGTAATCTTTCCTTCTTCAGTTTTTAAATTTTAAAACTGAAATTTTTCCTGTAAGTGAAATTGACGAAATGGCGCAAGAAAAATTAAATTAACAATGAAAACATTTGCAAAAAGAAATAAAAGAGTTATACTCATATCTATATAATTTACGATTGAATATTAAAATATACTCTAAAAATTATCTTCACTTGAAAAAAAAAAAAACATTATTGCGACTATTAAGAATCTAAGTCAGGCATTAAGTCAGTAGTGCATTTTCGGCTTAAAAACACATTCTTTGGCGACAAAAGCAAGATGAAAATGGTATAGAAACGAATAGTAACTCACAACTTACAGTGTCTTTTACAATCAGATCTGCTTTTTTCTGCTGTAAGTTATATTATACGGAAATTCGATAAAAAAGAGAAAGAAAATAATAAAAAGGGAAATAACTATAATTCAAAATTCATTTAATCAATTTCTGAAATTCATGTTTTTATTCTAACACCAGGGATAAGTCGCCAAAAGTTGAACCAATTGTTATATTTCGCGTTAATTTATTTTTTAAGCATTACAAATATTTTTTCATTTTCTAGATAAATATATTTTTATAATATTACGCCTCATTTAAGCGGTCATTTTTTATTATCATTAATATTGTCAGTAGTTATTTTCTGCTATTATTTGCAAGATATGTGTAATATTTCTAATAGATATAGCCATTTTAATTCTTTTAGCAATTATAATTTTCGCCAAAAACAGCTACTGGCAACCCTTTTGTCAAAAAAAAAAAAAAAAAAAAAAAAAAAAAAAAAAAAAAAGAACCGAAAAATACGAAATTTACTACGAAAAATCAGAGTTATCCCTGTAAATTTGAATCATAAACCTTCGGGAAAATATTTCCTATCGAATGATACAATCGGCAAAAAAATCCATCGGGTACTTTTTGAAAACACCCGTTTGGAAGTTTCAGAACTTCTGCTTTAAAATATATATGATGATGTTTAAAAATAATCTTACATGTAAGGTTCTGATTAAAGTAAAACAAAATCTAAGTTAATATCCTATTTATATTCTTCGAGAAAAAAAAAAAAAAATTGCAGACTATATTGGATATGTTGTATTGTATGGTTATATGTTAGGTACTTCAAAATATATTTTATGGCTTCTCAAATACATCTGTCCTCCTCACTTTACCCTTTGTTGTCATAAAAAAGTAGAATTACAATTTATACAATTATAAATAAATATGAGATTTATACTTTTTAAATATCAAGGTTATGTGTGATTATGATTTGTTCTAATTATTACAAAACAGAAGTAATTTTATTTAAAAAAAATATTTTCCTTTTTACAGTATTTATTATTATTAATCAACATTTAAAAATTATAAATATTTGTATTCAATTCTATCTTTTTTTTTAACATAGCAAATTATTAAACTATTCTCGTATCTTACCTTCGGTTTAAAATTCAAGCCATTATTTATAGCTATTAAGATTTCAAATCAATATAATAATTATCATTCAGTTATAAGCAATACAAATTTATATATATATTTCCCTGTCTGTCTGTTTGTAGTTTAGCAAACAAACTTTCATTAGTAAATAAATTATAATAAAAAAACAACACAAGTTGTCAAATGTTATTTAAATTTACATATCAAAAAATTAAAAATATATGACGAAATTTGCTTTCAAAATAAAAAAAAAACTACTTGTTTGGATTAAATTTTTAAGAAATAAAATCGATCCAATTTTCGCTATTTAAATAAGATTATTTTTCCAATATTTGCTGATATTTGATCAAAAATCGCCGCATTACGTGATATGCCGACATATTTTGTTTACGTTTTCCGGAGTTGTTACCGGCTTGAGACAGCTTGCTACGCGTCTCACGCTATAGACCCCTTGCATTAACGTCACAACAGCGGCTGTTCCTCTTATCTGGTGCACATGACGCCATAATCTGGAGCCCAAACAAACCATCATAACTCCCCGTTTGCCGTTTAAAGCAATTATGGTCTTTCTGTTTAATTTTGATTTTTCTTATTCTTGCATTATTTTTCTAAATACTTAAAAAATGAAGCTCAAATTACTATTTTTATAAATGTGAAAACACCACATTTGCCTTATGTTTGGGCGCCAGATGAAGCATGTGACGTCACGTGCAAGGGGTCTATAACAAATTTTTATGACAACAATCACAACTTTGTGACGGCAGAAGCCGGTTGGCGTTTCATTTGTATCCCGTTTTGTAGGATTTGTGACTGTGTCGCAAGTTGTTACGGGAAACGTTTCATTTGTATCCACTCCTGAATCGCTCCACGATCTCTGAAGGCACTGGTTCATAATGTCCGTTGAGGATGCCGATAAGTTCCGCTAATGTCTTAGATGTGGGTGCAGCCGGCGATAGCAGATTCCGAAGCAATCCGCAGGTGGCAGGTCCTACCACCGTTAAGAAAACAGCACGCTTTCTATTGTCTTCGTCTATGGCGTTAGCGATGAAGAACTGTTCCAATCTTTCGGAGTATTCGCTCCAGGATTCGACCGATGGATTAAACTCCGCAATACAACCAAAAGAAGCCATGCCGGAACTTGAATAAACAACTCTGGGGGCGCCGGTCGCCGATTAAGCCTGCTTCGCTAACGCCGTAACGTCCGTCCGCCGATCGGCGCTTAGGCCTAGAAAGGAACACGCGGCCATCCACCGCTGACGCTCTTTCTTCAAAATCGCGTCAAAACGCATTTTTTTTTTTTTTTTTTTGTTGAAAAAACATCGATAGTAATTTTCCTCGTCGCCACTAAAACATTTCTAAAGGTGTATGGAAATACTCAATGATCACTAGGGCTGGATGCATTAAGATATTGGCGATTCAAGCGCTCGAATACGCCATCTGGTGGAGAAAAGATGTAACTTCTCCATTCAGGATAACGCCGTGTAAGCTCACTGCATTACATGCGTTTTAAATTCATTCAGAATAATTATTATTTTGCACAATTTCAGATTTCCTGTGACATTTGTTTTCTGTCTTATATGACGAAGTAAATATTAGGCGAATTTGAATATCTAAAACTTTTAAATACATTTATAATAAAGAATTGTTTCAATGGGACTTTAACATTAGTTAAAGGGAAATTAAAGGGACAGTTATTGTGTATCGAAGGCAGCGAGCAGCGCCTCTATAGGCCGTTTTAGTTCCGAATTTATTCCTGGATCCAAGATCCGACCGTCTTACATCGTGGCTGACAACGAACGCCCGCCGAACATCGTTCGCGGCTAAACTGCATTTTTGGCTGGCGCTGATGGCGCCATCTAGTGCACATCATAACAGATATAACAATAATTATGTAACTAGTGAAAAATGCTCCAAGGAGCAGTGCAAAAGCAGAATATGATTTTAATTGAGCATTAAAAAGTAATGGACAAGTGCTTCTGTTAATTACTGAGCATGAGGAAGGATAAGGGATCCCTTCTTGGCTACAACTCACTTCAATGCCAACTTTGAAAAAATCATATTTGCGCTTTTTCCATATAAAAGAAATTTGCGGTTCTTTAGTAGAATTTTCCACCGTGCTTTAGATGTTAACCAGGGGTGTAGTCATAAAAATAACATAAGATATATGCTCTAAGCAGAGGGATATTCTAGAATGTGTATACTATAAGCTTTCTTGAAAAACAGAGGGTATGTGGTGTTCTATTAAAAAGTCCAGAAGGTGTACGGCGTATAGCCTGTACTACATCTCTGATGTTAACTGCACTGTTCACTCTGCACTATACTACAAATCAATTTTCTGTGCAATTATACACTTAGGGTATGCTTGGTGGCAGTGCATGAATGTGATACCTGCAGGAACTAGGTATCTGGCATTATGTCGCCTTCCTTTACATTTATGTCTAATTAAGCTGCATCTTTACTGGTTACATCTTTACACTATACATTTTTATAGTAACTGCGACTGATTTGTTTTCACGGAAAAAGCGCAAATATGATTTTTTCAAAGTTGGCATTGAAGTGAGTTGTAGCCAAGAAGGGATCCCTTATCCTTCCTCATGCTCAGTAATTAACAGAAGCACCCCAGCTAACACAAATGTGTCTAGTAATTGTTCAGAACTAATGCATAACTTTTCTATTACATGTGTGTATATCTATAATAATAATAATAAAATATAAGTAGGTAGTACTTATGTGTTTTGTTCTTTGGATCTCAATAAAAATTTTCGGAACCCATTTAAAATTACTTGCCAATCTCTGCATTAGAATTTCAATAAACTGCTGATTCTCTTCTATACAATGAAAATATAATCCATGGAAAATGCTGTCTAATGGTTAAATCACATAAAAATAAGTTAGTCTTGAATAAAAATCCTAGTATAAAATATTTTTATATATATTGAATAAAATTCCTTATATATTTAGTGTTGATGCTATGTATGTGTAATTTACTTGTTCTCAAGGTGTGAAAGTCAATTATTTTATTATATTTCTACAATTTTAATAATCTGATTTTGTGCCTACCAATAAAAATTTTTGATCTTTTTAAAATGTTATTTTATGTTGTTTAAATAGGTGGAGAAATTGTCTGATACTTGGAGCACCCAACTTGGAAGGAATCTGGGTTTGAAGTATACCAGTATTGAGAGTAAAGGATTGAGGACTTCTGAGCCAGTTTCTGAATTTTGAAGAAAATGTATTATAAAAGAGCATGATAACTGTCGATATGAAATATTGTATTGCTAAATCTCATCTTTAAAAAAAATTAAAGGAAAATCTTTGTTAAAAAATATTAAATATATATAATTTGTATTTTGTAAGCAAAAATTGTAGTTAATAAATATTGTAGCACTAACACTAGCACTGTTCTATATTGTCTGTGTTTATTTATTTCAGCTATATTAAAATGGTAGGTATTTTCAGATGAAACATAGACAAGAATTGACAGATGATTTGAAAAAAAGACTCATAAGGTTTATCGCAAACAAGGAGGGGGGGGGGGGGGATGAAGGAATTTTTTTTTTTTTTTTTTTTTTTTTTTTTTTTTTTTATGTCTCACCTATGATTTGAGATAAATGTATTTGGTGTGTGTATGCATTATTATTAGTATTCTATTTGAAATAGTTTGTACATTTTTAATTTAATTATATTTCATACAAAATTTTCAGTTGTACTAAAGTCTCTCAATATGAAAGTTTATGAAGCATAAATTATTCCATTTATCCCCACCCCCCTTCATTCCCAAATTTGTATTGTTGAAATCTATATATATAAAAGGAATTCTGAGGATAATTGAGGCACAGGCGAAAGCAAATCTTGGCAATGCGCCAACTCGGTCCAGAGGAAGCAAATCTTGGCAATGCGCCAACTCGGTCCAGAGGTATAAAAGCAAGATAGAAAAAAACGCGCAGGTCTGTGCATTCAAGTACAACCACCCATATGTATATGCTGAAAGTTTGTTCTGACGCTCACCCGACGCACGTGGAGTGCCGATGGTCCGGGGAGAGTCACCGGGGGATCCGTCGCGAGCTGAGAGAGAAGCGTACCATACACATAAATTATTAAATAAACCTTCAAATTAAGCCCGGCGAAGCGGGCTGGGTATGCTAGTTTTATTTAAAAATTTTTTTGCTATTTAAATGGTTTACGCATCTCAAATGACAAAATGTTGTTAATTTAATTAGTCACTGAAACTTTTTTGGAGTCCAAAAATATTGAATGTGATGAGGGGAAAAAAAAAAAAAAAAAATCAATAATAAAATGGAAGTTTTTAAATGAAAAAATCTTATCTCAAAAGTACTTTACTCAAGTGTGTGTGTGTGGAGGGGGGGGGGGGATTAGGATATGTGTTAAGACCTGATAATATTTAAATTAGTAAGTAATAAGAAAATTTTTTATACTTCTATTATGTAGGGATTACTGCAAGACAATAATGCTATTAGAGGAAAAAACAATAAAATATCTAATAAGTAAAAATAAACTTTTTATTTAATGCTAATTTCACCACTAATAATAATAATTTGTATTAATTATAAATCTTTTACTTATACACAAAAGCAATTTGGTCATTGAATAAAAATTTGAATATATTTTATGAGGGGTGCAGAAAATCTAAGCGGCGTCGGGCAGTCTCTCACCACTAAATTGATTTATATATATTTTGGCTAATATTTTGTGCAAAATTCTTGCTAGAATGTTATTAAATTTTCAGCAAAGAAATTTTTTAAATAATTTTAGTGGCGAGAGACTACCCACTTATGCCTAGATTTTTGCACCCCTTTTTATGTTTCATGATTAGTTAGAAAAATTAAGAGAAAATCCCCATCCCCCTCCATGTATATGCATTTATATTAGAAAAATGTTTGCTTCTTTGAAGCAATATTTGATTTTTTTTTTTCAATGTACTACACTTGGAACTTAATTGAAATGCTATTATAAGGGAGGGGGGGGGGGAATAAAACATTTTTATTGTAAAAAAGGTGCGATTGAATAGTTGAGCAAAAATTAGAATATTTTTTTATCCTTCATAATTAAGACAGTTAAAGGACTTTTAAAAAAAACTTGTTTCAAAAATATTTTTTTCTTTTCTCTAAATTGGAATTTCAGGCAAATGTACGATAAAAAGATGAAGGATAACATCCGTAATATATGAAAAAAAAAAAAAAAAAAAAAAAAAAAAAAAAAAAAACCTATTGTATTATGTGTGCTAGTTAGATGCATTTTTTCCTGATCAGTTAAGAGTGGATTTTAGAAAAGTTTTGTAATACGATCAATAGTATGAAACTTCATAAAAAATTACACGTGTGAAACTGAATAAAGAAAATATTTATGTTTAAAGATTCTCTAAGCAGTACACAGAGATTCTGTATAAAATTTAAGTGAAGTTAAATACAGCGTTACAAAATGTGCTAATTGCAAAATATAGAAGAAAAAATTCTTCAGTGCTAATTTTCCACAATAAAACAACGCAAGCTTGATTTCCTTATTATAAAATTTAGAGAAAATCTTGCAACAATTTTATTTTGAAACTTGAGAAAAGGTCTTAAAAATAACTGATTGTACCAAGGTTTTTTTTTTTTTTAATCATTCTCTAATTTTATAATTGGAATAATTTTTTTTACTCTTTCAAAGGCGGTTGTATATTTATGGAACTAATTAATTTTAATTTCCAAATGTTACCAGAATTTTGATTAAAAAAAATAGTTTGATGTATGTAAAATTTAATTTTTTCTTCTTTACAAATATACATGTAAATTCCTGTGTCATTCATTTCAACATATTAGCAATGGAAGTGATTTAGCCCTCAAAGGATTAAAATAGTATAGATACTACAAAAAAAAAAAAAAAAAAAAAAAAAAAAAAAAATATCTATTAAAAGTATCCGCCGACATGTGCATAAAGTGTCATTAGATTGGCACAAAATGTTATCATATGGGCATTAAAAAAAACGTTCAAAATGATTCTCATTGGATATCAGCAATATCATATTTGTGCCCTTATTTTATCATTTTTATGCCAGAAGTGTCGGAATTCCTACGTATTTGTATCAAACACGTATCATCTATATCGCCGATTTTCGTCGTGGTGCCATATTTCTGGCGCCATCATGACAACGCATGAAAGTATCGCCAAAGATATCGAAGGAAAGGACAAAATCGATACTTTTAGGTTACGATTCACTGTTATCGAAATAACACCTCTAGTACTTGTCGAAAGATATAATTTTTGTACCATTCTGTTAGTTCTGTGTTTGCTGGGACTTGTCCATTACTTTTTAATGCTCAATTAAAATCATATTCTGCTTTTGCACTGCTCCTTGGAGCATTTTTCACTAGTCCTTCTATTTTTCCATATTCCATAGGGATACTGCACAACTTGTTTTGTATTTTATATATAGAAAACAAAATCTTATTTGTATTGAAATTAAAAAATGCTACATACTCTAATACTCTGGTGTTACAAATTAAAAAAAAAATTTAAACAGGTTTTTCTATACCAAAATTCTACGGTGGTTTTCAAAAAAAAAAAAAAAAAAAAAATCAGTTTTTTACTAAAGTGAATAAAATAATAATAAATCCTTTCAAAGAATAGATTTTTCATTCAAATATACATTATTTTTGCCAAAAACAGGAACTTTTTTTATGCAAGAGTAAAGTTTGATACAAAAACCATGCTTCTTTTCTTAATCCGTATTTATTACGGACTTATTAAAAACGTACTCCACCGCTTTTATAGGAAACGATTGCTTTACTGTGTTATGGAGCATTCTCATTGGCCATAAAGAGACATTCTATAAAAGCTGTGGAGTGACTCTGCAACAAATGGGTCAAATTTTTAACAGTGCACTGTTAAAAATCTGCTGCATTTTGCTGCAACGCCCTCCACCACTTGTATATAATATCTCTATTCCAACCAATGAGAAAGCGCCATTTCACGGCCAAGTAACCGTTTTCTATACAAGCAGGGGAGTGCGTTGCAGCAAAATGCAGCAGATTTTTAACAGTGTGCATATCCTTGGCGCTATAGTTTACAGGAGTGGTACATTGTTCAAAATTTGAAACTTTTGCTGCATTGCCACTCCATCGCTTTGATAGAATATCTCTATTTTGATCGATGAGAATCCTCGATAATGCATTTAAGTAATCGTTTTCTACTTATTTACTATATCGTTTCCGTATATTTATTTTTTCAATCAGCACCAAGGTGCGCACTTTATTAGAAGACGCGCTCTATTAGAGGGCGCATTCTATTAGAATAAATACGGTATATACTTATAACAAATACACTTTGTTAAAGTACAGGGCCCCAATATTTGACAGGTATGCCAGGCATTTTTGCCATTGATGCCATTGTGCTAAAAACAAAATATAAATAAATGAAAAAAATGAATAAAATATAAATTTGGCATGGTGCAAAAAATTGCCTAATTTAAAATTAAAAATCAAATTTGACAGCCACCAGGGCTAGACACCGTGCATAATTATTCAGTAAATGATTCATTAAAAAATGACAAAAATCAGCATGTCAAAAATTTAAAAAAAATTCATAATTCGTTAAAAAATTAAGTTAAAAATAAGAGAAAAAAAAGCATTCTGTATTTTTTTATGCTTAATCGAATGGTGTAACTGTTTTTTCTCTCCGATGATCACAAGTACCTTAGATTGATGACTGCTATTCTTTTATTTCATCTTGTAAAAAAACTGTTTAACGTAAATCTATGAATTTTTGCAGGATTAATTAGCATCGCAAAATCTTTAAAATAAACTTTACCGCAACATTCTATCTGCAATAGAACGTTAGATATACCCATTTATGACCAAGTTTGGAAAATACGCAATTTCAGAAAAACCGCCCAGCGAAATAACGTTTTCTCGATGACTACCTCGGGATAAAAAGTTTGTCTTTTGTTTTAAAAAAAATTAAGTTTTTATCTTTAGTAGTTTTCGAGAAAAGTGCTGTGACACAAAATTTTTGTCCGATTTTCAGAATACTCTACAGTACACCTACAGTATGCCATAAAAAATATAATTTTTGTGCTATGTTGTGCTTCTTGGTCAGACGAACATTTAAAAAAAAAAAAAATCATCAAAATTGGATAACTATTTAGTTAGTTATTGCAAAAAGAAAAATTGAAAAATCCGTGTGCATTATCGCTCAATCATATTATTGTTGCGCGCTGCCGCGCGCACAATGATTATATAAAACAATATATAACATTAGTTGGCTAACAACTGTTTTTTAGCATCTATTTCTTTGGTCAGGGAGGAAATTTTTTTCTTTTTCTCTTTTGCAGATTTTCTACAACTGTTCGATTTTATAAATAATTGAATATCTTTAGTTGATTCAGCTTTATCACCTAATTCATTGGCCTTATTTTCTAACTCTGATACTTCTTTTTCAAGAAGCCATATTTTTTTCTTTATAAAACCTAAAACCTAAGTCATCTTCAATTAATTTCCTTTTATTTCCTGCTGAGGAAGACTGTTGCTGTTAACCATGCTACACATATCCAGTGAAATAATAAGACTACGATCAAACACAGATCAGCGGATTATAAAACAGACTGGCACAATTATTTGGCGAAATATCTTTTCTTTGTTATTCATTTCTCTACTTCAAAGAAAAGGAAATTTTAGATGGTGAATACTGATTACGATTGGTGTTTGTGGATACGAGGTTTCTACGTCGCAATCGGGAAACAAAAGAGGCAGCTTTAATGTCCAATCAGAAATAAGAGAATTATAACAGATTTTTTTTTCAGCTGCCATATTTGACAGATTATGAATGTTTGACAGATTATGAATGGGGAGGGATTCCGCGAGTTACCCCCCCTCCCTGGAAAGGGGGTTTATCTGCGATCTTCAGACGAAATCGGCGATTTATCTGTGATATTTAGCAAAATCGGCAATTTATTGCGATATTTTGTCGAAATCGGCGATTTTTCCGCAATCTTTTGACAAAATCAGCGTTTTTCCTTTGTTTTTTATGAAATTTGCGTTTTTTCGACGATTTTTAGTCAAAATTTGCATTTTTTACGCGATCTTTTCTCAAAAACGGCGTTTTCAGAGATGATTCTGGGTGAAATTTTTTTTTTCCGGAAATTCACATCGCGTTTTCGGAAATCGGCGGCGCCGCCGGGGGGGGGGGGGTATCAGCGATCTTCAGACGAAATCTGCGTTTTCTCGCAATCTTCAGACGAAATCGGCGATTTATTTGTGATATTTTAGCAAAATCGGCGATTTATTGCGATCTTTTCGTCAAAATCGGCGGTTTTTCCGCGATCTTTTGACGAAATTCGCGTTTTTTCGTGTTTCTTTTTAATGAAATCGGCATTTTTTCGATGATCTTTAGACAAAATTCGCATTTTTATACGTTCTATTCTGGAAAACGTCCTTTTATCCCCGCGATCTTGACGAAATCGGCGTTTTTCCCCGTGATCTTTGATGAAATCGACGTTTTTTTTTCAATGATCTTTTGACATAACATTTTTAAGCAATCTTATCGAAAACGGCGTTTTTTCCGCCATCTTTTAACGAAATCGGCATTATATCCGCAATCTTTAGACGAAATCGTCTTTTCCCGCGGTCTACAGACGAAATCTGCGATTTTTGGTGAAATTGCCGTTTTTTCCGCGATCCGCACAGGAAATTCGCGTTTTTCAGCGATCTTTTGACACAGTTCGTTGACAAAAAAATTGACGAAATCGTCGTTTTTCCACGAAATTTTGACGAAGTGTGTGCTTTTCAGCGTCATTTCACGAAATTTGCATTGCACCGCGATTGTTTTTTCCGCGCGCAAAACTGTACAAGTTGGCAACTATGCAGACCTGATAACCCAATTTCAAATTTTCGGAAGAAGATGCTTTAAAATGTCGGAATTTTCGGACAAGAATCATCCCTAAGCGTTTTATCCTCGCGATCTTTTGACAAAATCGGCGTTTTTTCCGTGATCTTTTGATGAAATCGGCGGTTTTTTTTTTATCAATGATCTTTTGACAAAACATTTTCAAGCGATCTTTTATCGAAAACGGCGTCTTTTTCCGCGATCTTTTAACAAAATCGGCGTTATATCCGCAATCTTTAGACGAAAGTAACGTTTTCCGGCGGTCTGCAGACGAAATCAGCGTTTTGCCTGCGATGTTTGGTGAAATTGCCGTTTTTTCCGTGATCCGCACATGAAATTCGCGTTTTTCAGCGATCTTTTGACAAAGGCCGTTGACAAAAATATCGACGAAATCGTCGTTTTCCCACGAAATATTGACGAAACGTGTGCTTTTTCGGCGATCTTTTTACGAAATTTGAATTTCTCCGCGCGCTAAACCGTACAAGTTGGCAACTATGCGGAACTCGTAACCCAATTTAAAATTTTCGGAAGAGGATGCCTTAAATTTTCGGAATGGAATCACCACTGGAATGTTTGGCGATTCATTTTAAACATTTTACGGATCGCGTTAATATTATGCTCATGTTAAAAAATAAGGACTTTAAGGGCCATCGAAATATAAGGAGTTAAGGACTTTGAAGGTCCGTGCGAACCCTGAATTTCTTTCTGCGAACAATCGACAAATTGATTTTTTTCGGCGACCATGTGTCGAAATTCGTGATATTTTAAAATTCGAATTTTCCACTAAATATAATAATCTCATAAACTCGGAAAAATCGATCGAAAAATCCGGAAATCCGAAGTATACACGGAACACAATCGCCCATGTTGAAGTCTTCTGTTTTAAGACAATGCCGTTATGTTTTTCAATGAGCATTCGACGATCGCGATGAAAACTCAGAAAGTAAAAATTTTAAAAAAATGGTAAAAAAGCGAAAATTTTAAAAAAATCGGAAAATCCGAAAAAAGCGGAAATTAAAAAATGACAAAAAAGCTGAAAACCGCGGATCCGCGGAAGAATCTCATCCCTGGTCTTTTCACAGAAAATGTACTGGCAGCACTGCTGCCAGTAATTGTCTGTAGATTGGCGAATATCAGTTTATTTTTCTCTCCGTCAAAAGAGGTAAAATATCCGTAATTTGAAAAAAGTTCGGAAAAGATGAACGTGGCTGGCGTGAGGATCGAACTCAAGGTCTCAGCATTGGAAGGCGAACACTCAGCGCCACGGTTGTACAAGAGAAAAGTGCTTTGAAGTAGAAACGTTCATTTCATATGAGTGTGGTTTGGTCTATTTTAGGGTTGCACAACCTTTTCAATAGAAGGGCCACTTACAAATATGTCTCGATGGTCGAGGGCCACATCCATAACATGGAGAGAATATCGATTTCGAAGATGATCTGTGGCCTGTATTCGGATAAAAAATGTTTTCAGAGGGAAGTGGTGGGATACCTCTTTAGTTTTCGCTTAACCAGTCAAAATATTTCAGTTGGTAGGGATAATAGGCAGTTTTGTATATACAACAGATCTAGCAGGGATTATTCTCAAGATGTAATATTATCCCTTAACTTTATTTAGGAGAGTAAATTTTGTTTTATTAAAAGTGCTAAAAACAAAGACGACTGGCTGGTGCCGAAAAAAATGTGATCTTTATGAACGAAGGAGAGGGAAGGAGCTGGATCAACAACATTTTTCTGTGTCTCACCACTGAAATTCAAGATTTTTCAACACCCGATCAAAAAAATGTGCAGCTTTCCATGCCTGATCACCAAATTAGAACTGTTTACGAAAGTGATCGACAAAATTCGCAATTTTCATGAAACGTATCGAGAAAATTCGATCTTTCCAAGCCTGATCTACAAAATTTGCAAATTTTACAAAGGCGATCGACGAAATTCGTGATTTTTTACGAAGCCGATCGACGAAATTTGTGATTTTTATAAAGCTGATCGGCGAAATTTGCAAATTTTTCTTCGCATAATCAATAAAATTCAGGCTTTTTCTACGGCTGATCAACAAAATTATCAATTTTTACGAAGCTGATCGACGAAATTCGCGATTTTTACGAACCCGATTGACGAAATTCGCGATTTTTACGAACCCGATTGACGAAATTCGCGATTTTTACGAACCCGATTGACGAAATTCGCGATTTTTATGAACCCGATTGACGAAATTAGCGATTTTCACAAAGCCGATCAGCGAAAATCAAGATTTTTCTTCGGTTGATCGACGAAATTATCAAATTTACGATGCAGATCGGCTAGAATCGCGATTTTTACGAAGCAGATCGTCGAAATTCAAGATTTTTACGAAGCAGATCAACCTAATTCGCGATTTTTATGAAGCCGATCCACGAAATTCATGATCTTTACGCAGCCGATCGGCGAAATTCGTGGTTTACGAAGCGATCGAAAAAATTCACAATTTTTCCGCGCTTGATCAACAAAATTAGCGATCGAAGAAATTTTCAATTTTTCGGAACAAAGTCAATAAAACTCGCGATTTTTCTATGTCCGTTCGACGAAATTTGTACTTTTCCGAATTTAACTGACGAAATCCGCATTTTTTTACGCGGCAAGATATAATTCGCGGTTTTTTTCTATTGATAATCTTACAAAATTCAGGATTGTTTCGCGCATCATCGCAAAATTCGTGATTTTTCCGTGCTTCATCAACAAACCTTGCGATTTTTTCGTTCCTGATCGACAAAATTCGCGATTTTTTCGCGCCCGATCAACAAAATGCACGTTTTTTTATCACACGACAAACCAAGAAAACATGCAATTTCTCCGCAGCCGATGAGTTTAATTTACAGTTTTTTTTTTCCACCATCAAGAAACCTGACGATTTTTTCTTGCCCGATCAACGAAATGTACGATTTTTCACATCCGACAGACAAAATTCGCGATTTTTTCGTGCCTGATTGGCAAAACTCGCGATTTTTCCGTGTCCGATCGGCTAAATTTGCTTATTTTTTCCCAGCCTTGACGATTTTTTCTTGCCCGATCATCGAAATGTACGATTTTTCACATCCGACAGACAAAATTCGCGATTTTTTCGTGCCTGATTGGCAAAACTCGCGATTTTTCTGTGTCCGACCGGCTAAATTTGCTTATTTTTTCCCAGCCTTACGGGCAAAATTTGCGTATTTTTTGTATTTATTTATTGCGTACCTGATGAACGAAATGTGCTATTTTTCCGTACTTGGCCAGTAAAATTCGCGATTTTTCCGAGCCCGATCTACGAAATTTGCCATTCTTAAGTGACTGATGAAATTTTATATTTTCCCGCGGTAAATTGACGAAATTTACGATAATCTTTTGCGACTTTTGCACAAGAATTGCATTTTTTTCTAGTTGTAAATTGACGAAGTTCGCGGGCCACAGGTTGTGCATCCCTAGTCTATTTCATTAAAAAGTTTTTAATTTTGAAGTTAATTTCGGGAAAATTCCATCTTTAATTAAACTGTGGCTGGGGTTTTTATACGTTTATATTAATATAGTATAAAAATGTGAATTTTAAATATAATTACGTAGATTTTATTCGATAAAATTTTTTTTGAATAATTTTTTTTTTAAATTAAAATATCTTTTAAATGTGTTCACTTAAAGTATATTTTAAATGCGAATATTTATTATATAAATAATTTAGTAAATTCAACTTATCCAATTTTAAATAAATTGTGAGAATTTTTGATTGAATGAAGAAAGTAATTGTTATTTATTTTTAAATTCGAAAACATTTTTGTCTTTTAAAACTAAATTAGACATTTTAATCATTAGAATATTTTTGTTTTTCATTTAAAAAATAAATTCGAATTTACTACTAACAGACCCAATACGCATGCGTGCGAGATATAAACAGAATCTCTTCCTCATTTTTCGACGTTCGGAATGAATTCACAGATCAAATATGTTTTTTGGGAGAACAGACGTTATTTGTGAAAAAATAACGATAACTTAGTGTATATTCACGAATTTTTCTGACAGTGTAACAAATTCTGAGATTTTCCTGCGACAGTTTGACAAATTTTCCACTCGACAAATTGTTGAACTACGTGATATTTTCTCGCGATCAAATGACGAAAGTTACAATCTTTTTCCTGCGATCGACCGATGGGTAAGGAATATTTTTTAAAATAAGCAAAAAAAAAAAAAAGAGACTAAATCTGAAAAATATAGACTAAAAGAGAGAAATGCACAAAAATAACGAGAAAAGCGAGTTTAGCGACTCACTCAGAGGCCTGGGTCCAGGAAACATGTTCTCCTGCCCAATATAAGCAGGCCCCATTGGTGCAAGAAATCCATCTAAGTCAAGACTGAAATTGTTTCTGAGCATTAGAAATAACTAAATGCAAAAGGGCTAGATTTCTAAGTCTTGTATTATAGAGGGATGCCACTCCGAAAATAGCCAAAAAGAGGAAATTATGTGTAAAGTAAAATTACGACATTTTTCACAACATATATGCATGAATTTTGTAAACTATATTGTTTATAAAAAAAAAAAAAAAAAAAAAAATTGCAGCTTTTTTTTTTTTGTAAACTTAATTTATGAGTAAATAAAAATGATGCCTTTAGTTTACAGTATTTTATATGAATTAATTTAATCCAGCAACAAATTCAGTGAGGAATTTTATGTATCGCATCATTTTAAATCAATTTAAGTAACCCAACAATTGATTCGATGATCATTCCATAAGTAAATAGCAAAAATTTGCACGTTTTTTTAATTTTCTTTGCTTTTCCCGCGATTTTTTTTTTTCATTTGGTGAAAACAGCTGTTTTATTTCATGAACGTTTGACGGAAAATGCCGTTTTATTTCGCGATCGTTTGACGAAAATCGTCGTTTTACAACGCGATCATTTGACGAAAATCGTTTTACAACGCGATCGTTTGACGAAAATTGCCGTTTTACAACGCGATCGTTTGATGCAAATCTCCGTTTTACATCACGATCGTTTGACGAAAATGGCCGTTTTACATCATGATCGTTCGACGAAAATCACCGTTTCGTTTCGAGATCGTTTGATGAAAATTGCCGTTTTATATCGCGACCGTTGGACGAAAATATGACCGTTTTATTTTGCGATCTTTTGACAAAAATCACCGTTATATTTCGCCATCGTTTAACGAAAATCGCTGTTATATTTCACGATCTTTTAACGAAAATTGCTGCTATATTTCGCGATCACTTGACGAAAAAAAGCTGTTGTATTTCGCGATCGTTTGATGAAAATAACAGTTTTATTTTGCGATCTTTTGACAAAAATCACCGTTATATTTCACGATCTTTTAACGAAAATCGCTGCTATATTTCGCGATCACTTGACGAAAAAAGCTGTTGTACTTCTCGATCGCTTGACGAAAATTGCTGTGTAATTTTGCAATCGTTTGACGAAAATTCCCGTTTTATTTCGGGATCGTTCGACGAAAATCGCTATTTTTTTCGCGATCGTTGGACGAAAATCGCTATTTTACTTCGTGATCGATCTTTAACAAAAATCGGGAATTCTTAAAAATTAAAAAAAGCGGAAATCCGCCTTTCGGCGGAAAAGTGGCATCCCTGATTATAGCTAAAAATTGATCCCTTACAATAAAAGAAAATGATTAAATGTTCTTTATTGTAAAACTGCTATTATTTAAGTATACTTAGTCAAAAATCTCTTCTAGACTGAAGGTCTTGCACCCGTGGCAGGCCTTTCTGTCGTTTGTTGAGGGACAAACACACAACTGTTCGCCTTGCACAGAGACTTGCATTGTGAAGACGACTTTGCATCATAGTAGCAGAGATTATTCTCCCTTATGCTGCATTGGTTTGCAATTAGTTGCGGCATAGTAACTCGTCTTCTCCTTTGAGCCAAAAGAGCTAGAACCTGTCTTTTGCAAGTGTTTTAACACATGGACGGCCTGGGACATGTCTTCTGGACACAGAATCTTCAGATTCATACTGATCCAAGAGTGACTACAGTGCAAGACGCATTGAGCCATCAAGCAGTATCAGCCTGTGGCACCCCCATTCCCATCCATCCTACTGTCCGCCACCTTAATGGATCTGACAAACAAATTCTTCTAGACATTTCTAGATTCTACTGGTTGTGAACAAAACTGACACACAAAATTATTAAAGTTTTGCAATTGCATATTTTTTTCTCATTTAGAAATACCTGTTCTTTTTTATAAAATAAAAGTCGTAGCTGTAGTCTGTGTAAGTTTTTTTTTTTTTTTCAAAGATTATTATTGTCGTTCATATAAACTATGAAGTTTAATCTGATGGCCATTTTTTTTTCTGGTGAGCTTCGAAACACATGTTGTACCTTAGTTAAGCCAGTGTAGTAGAAAAATACACTTAACCTGTACAACAAAATCAAGACTTAGCAACTTTCTCACCAAAACTAAAACAAAATTTTTATCCAGTATTGATAAAATCCCTATTGTATCCAGATTGATACAATAGAATTAAAAAAAAAAAAAAAATCTACATTTGAATCAAGGAAGGATTCTGAATAATAAAAAAATTTCTGAAATTTGCTGAAGATTTTTTTTGAAAGGTTACAGCAGAGTGGGAAGGACTGGAATACCTCTCTTCTGCTAATTATGAGTTTTTTCCATAATTCTTTAACAAAAATTGCAAGATTCTCGAATTTTTTGAAAGAATGTTTTACTACATCCTATGACAAGATTCGTATTTTTTTTCTGCAATTCTTTGACAAAATTCGCTTTTTTTACCCAAGATAATATGGTAAAATTAACATCTGTTTTCACGATCCTTTGTAAAAATTTGCAATTCTATGACGAAATTTGCATTTTTTTTCGTGATCTTATACGGAAATCCGCGTTTTCTTGCAATGGATTTTTTTTCCCTCCCCCTAGGGATTTTTTGACTCGACATTTCTGTCTGCGATCCTTTGTAGAAATGTGCATTTTTTGCTATTCTATGAAAAAATTTGTTTTTCAGCCATTCTTGATGAAATTTGCATTTTTCTACAATCCTTTGCTGAAATCGGATTTATTTATTTATTTTTTTTAAATGGAAACTATTGACGAAATTTATTTTTTTCATGAGTATTTGTAAAATTCACGCTATTTTTCATGTCCAGATTTTTGAACTAGACAACTTTTTTTTAAAAATTTTTAGAACCAAATGTCCAATATATATATATTTTTAATGCTAGGCATCAAATTTCACAACCGAGAATAATTTTGTAGCAGTCAAATGCAATTATTTAGTTGCATTTGACGGCCGCTAATTTTGAACACTCTATATTATGTGAAACTAGACAAGAGAAACTAGCTTAAAAAAATTATTTTTAATACAATAAAATTCGACAAAAAATTACATGTTTTATACAAGTTTATTTTTAAAAGAAAACAGTTCATTTATACAAAAATTCTCACTAAAAGAATCAAACTGTACAAAAGGAATTTTAAGCCATACAAATAATTCTAATTCCCATGTGAACAGTAAAAATTCAAACACTAGATTTAAAAAGTGAAGCCTCCTTCAGGAGCAACATTGGGTCCTGCAAATTCATAGGTTCCATTGGCTTCTGCTGCTTGTGGTGCAATCTCTTCATCTTCATCACCCTGAAAAATTATAAGTCAACTTAAATGTGAAATACATTTTTTAATATTATGGTAAAGAGAATAAAACAGCTGACATTCTATATGCAAAAAACGAATATACATTAGAGGTCTGCCTGGGCCCAACAAAGTTGGGACTAACTTTCAAACACGCTAGGCTGGCAAAAAAGAACGGGCATATTGGCCCTACATAAAAATTTTATAGAAATCTATAAAATATGAAGTTTTCAATTAATGAGAATAAATATAAATATGCATCATAATGTTATGTTAGTTTGACAACATCAGTAGGGCCATTCCATATGAACAGAGACAATACCCCCCCCCCCCCAAAAAAAAAAGCTATATTTTGTAATATATATTTTGACTAGCAGCCTTCGCCCGCTACGCTGGTCAGTTTTTTTAAAGAAACTTTGAATCAAACGAAATTTTTATATCATAGTAATTTTTAGTTTTATATCGTATTTTAGACTGTCTGTCATCGGTGAAAAGTCAGTCATCTAAACGGAAAGTTCAGTGTTAGTCACCAATGAATGACGTAGCGCTCAACATGTTAACAATTTTAATCACATAAAAATTCATTCAGCGGAACCTTTAAATTAAAGCCAACCTTTTGAAATTGTGTTCATCTGATTTAAAACATCTCCATAAGTATTCAATTAAACAACGTAGAATGCTATATTTCACTTGTTACAAAATTTCTGAATAATTATCCAACTAACAATGTAAGTTCCATTAAAATCTATCTAGTAGAACTTAAGTTATAAGCGTCCGGAGTGAAATTTCACTTTGCGTTTTATATATATTGAGATAATTAAATGTAGCTTACATAATCACGTTAACTGATTATAGAACTCACTTTCAAAATTATAGGTTCAATAGATTTTTTTGTACGATAATTAATACGAAATCCAGACTTTCTTTTATATATATAGGTTGAAAATTACCGCTTTTTTGCGCCGAAGACATCGCCAAATCAAAAAAATATATGGTATCTCACGAACTACTGAACTTAAAAGAATTTGCTTAATATCATTCGATGCAGCATGAAAAAATACACTAAAATATGGTATCAGTTAAAAAATAACTACAAAATCTGATCTATATACATAAGGATTGAAAATTTCAGGTTTTTGCGCCGAAGTCATCGCCAAATTAGGAAAATATGAAGTAGCTCACGAACTACTGGATTTAAAAGAATTTACTTAGTAACATTCGATTCAGCATGAGAAAATACACTAAAATATGTTATCAGATGAAAAATAACTTCAAAAGCCCATTTTTCAGGAATTTTTTAAAAGTTCGTTCTTTTTTTTACCCCCCTTAGGGGTTGAATTTTCGAAAATCCCTTCTTAGAGGTACTCGATGTTATTAGAAGTATTTTTACCGTAATTTTCAAGATTTTTGGTTCGGTAGATTTTTTTGTGCTGTGATTAATACGAAATCCAAACTTTCTTTTATATATATAGATTATTTATTTAAATTAAGATCCGCCTCTGGTGACCAATTTGGTGTCCCTTAAATTTATGCTAAGCTTTGAAATATTTTACTTTTATTCATAATTTTATTTACTTGTGTAGTTTTACTAAATCTGCAGATTATGATAGAGAAATGAACAAATCTATGCGATCAAGGCAACATTTAGGGGAATATTCTGTTAATATTTTGTTCTGGTTGGCGCGATTAGCGAAGAAATCCCAAAATAGCGCCGAAAAACCATTTTTCATTTGTTAATTTAATGAAAAAAAGTGTTTTGAAAAAGATATTAAACGAATCCCTGTGTGCGATTGCCAATCACACTTATCCACTTTTTTTTTCTTTTTTTTATACTACTTTGCTATCCCGTCAACCAATTTCGCCAAATTATACAAATCGCCAAACTAATAGCCCAATTATACATATTGACGTAATTTTTATTTTAAATAACGAAAAAAAAACAAATAATTAGTAGAATATTAAGAAAAATATTAATAAAAAGTCGAAATAAAAACCATTTAATGACATTTTAAACACGTGAATCGTATTTAATGTCATTGAATGAGACATTCACGATCATCCATTATTAGCATTTAATCTGATAGTTTGGGGATAATTTTTTGGTCGACGGGATAACCTAGTAGTACCTTTTTTTTATTAGAATGAATGATAAATTAATTGCAAATATTTTTTCATGACAATGATTTTTCCTTCACATTCAAAAAATTTCTTTTTTAGTGATGGTAAAATAACTGCAGATGAAAAAGATATAATAGTAAGGCTAAAACTCAGATTTAATGACTGCTTGGCATATGACTTGGCGGAGGCTCAATAAGTACGCTAATTCCAGATAGAGTGTAAAGAAACAATTGGTACCATTTGATTATTCCATCGATCAATTTCGCCAAATTATACAAATGGATATAATTTTTATTTTAAATAACCAAAGAATTAAAAAATTACTAAAATATTAATAGAAATAGAGATAAAACATCGGATTAAAATTAGTTGACGACGTAACAATTATGCAAAACATATTTAATGTCAAAAAAATGTGATATTTACGATCATCCATTATTGACATTTAAACTTATACTTTGGCGACAGTTTTTTGGTCGATGGGAGATCAATATTGCCAAATAATGTAAACAAATTATATAAACAATAATATTGCCAATAATATTTAGGTGCAGATGTCATCTACGGATCACGTTGGCACGATTACAACAAAATTGCGATTTTATGCCTCACGTCGTAATCCAGTAATAGTCGTTTATTTATCAGTAAACTATTTCATTATTTTTCTTTTCTATTTTAAAATTATACAAATTGTTTTGTTCCATAATTACTAAGACTTTATTTATTATTACTATTTCAGATTACATTTTCTTGGCAACGGGAAAGAAAAATGGTTATTTTTTATCGGAAAAATTTTAATTGATTCTGTATGAAAAATAATGAAATTTTGAATTATTAAGAAAAATATTTGTATAAATCAATTAAAAATTAGCCTATGTTCACCGGAAATAGTGTAGCTTTCCAACGGTGAGAGAATTTTCCAAATCCGTCAAGTAGTTTCGGAGCCTATTCAATTCAAACAAACAAACAATCAAATTTTTCCTCTTTATAATATTAGTATAGATGAATAATTGTTTAAGAATGTTCTAGCTGTGTTGGCAACAGTTTGTTTTTTGTAAAAGTTTCTTTTTATCAGAATGCCAACATTTCAAAGCCAGGCATTGTGAAATTTTGTTACATTTAATCTATAAATACTGATTGTTTCTGATAAATGCACTACTAGACTTTATAAAAATGCCAAAATAAATATTGGGAATTATATATATATATAGATGAATTATTACTGCACCTAACACATGCAAGCATGAATTACCGAAAACATAGTTGTATTAGCCTAATAAACGTTATAAACTTTCAGTTACTTTAAAATTGAACATTTTCTTCAATTTTTAGTTGTTTTAGACAAAAACAAAAGTTTAAAAGAAGTAGCACTTAATGTTGTATTGTTATTTGCATAAATATATGGTAGCATGAGTTACCATATGTGGTAACTCATGCCATCATATATTTATGGCAATACAATAATGCTATATATTGTTATTTATTATTTTATATTTATTAATTTATATATAATTGTTCTAAAATGTTGTAACAGTTGTTTTTGGGTAAAAAAAATTTTCATAATGTCAACACTTAAAAGTCAGCCATTAGAAAATTTTATTCTACAGCTATAATTTTCATCCCAGTTCAAAAATAGATATATAGCACTAGCAATTCCTATTCTTCAACAAAAATACAAGAAAAGAATAGTTTGGAATTATTTGGCCACTTCACATTGAAAGGGCCTGTGGATGAAATAGGTGGGAATGTAAAATGTCAAGTACATCACTTTGTTAATGAACGTAAAGTTATTGTATTTAATGCTACCCAATTTAAAGCTGCAGCTCTATCAATGACTGAAAAAGTAGAAGTAATTGAAATGAAAAGTGTTGAAATTGATGTGTTCAATGCAGTTTTAATTGAAGAAGCACCCCCTATCGAGAATATCAAGAAAATGCATTGTTCACCATATGTTCACCAGAAAGTTGTTAAAAAGGTATTAAATTAACAAACAAGCCACAAAAAAAAAAAAAAAAAAAAAAAAAAAAAAAAAAAAAAATTAGAAGAGGATTCTTTATTTGAATCTCAAGAAGTTAATCCTGAAAACATTAAACAAGGAACCTTTCTCCGTGTGAATTGTTTGGGAGAAAAAAACAAGTTTTCAGATATGCAGTAATTTCTCAAAGTGACATGGAAGACAATGGAGAAATAAAGGTTTTCTTTCTTTTAAAAAAGAATAAAGGACAAACTCTTTATTTCTGGTGAAAATGATATATTGTATGTGAAGTTAACTGATGTTATTAAAATATTGCCAAATGATATTATGGTACAAAAAAGAAGCAGTTTATATTACGAATTTAATGAACCAATTGATGTATTTCGGCGACAATAATTTCTTTAAAATAGAAAAAAAAAAAAAAAAAAATTAAATATACATTTTATTTTGCTTTTTATATCATTTTTACAAATCATACATCTTTCATTTGTGATGCTGTATGTGTTACCATTCATGAACTACAGTCTTGTAGCATGAGTTACTATGTTTTGTAGCATGAGTTACCATCCAATTAATATATTTTACCTAATAAACAATTACAAAATAAGTCCCATGCAGAATTTAATATTAATTTAAGATACGGAAGGTCCAACTAAACTATTTACAAAGTTATAGCACTGAATAATTATAATTGTAGCAGAAATACAACTTTGACTTATACTCGTAACAATGTCTTTTTTTCGGTAACATGAGTTACCAGAATGTTTTAATATTTCCCAAAATTAAACACTTGTACAAGTTTTGAAAATAGTTTTTATAACATAATTAAAAGTTGTATTTTGCAAAAAAGTAGCATGAGTTGCCATGGAACTGCCCAGTATAGAAATGCAACATGCCTACTGTAGAGATAAAATTTGACAGTTAAAATGTCTGATGATGAGAGGGTCGATTTTGATAATCACAGATTTTGAATATTTTAATCTATGTTGTAGGGCAGAGACCCCATAGTTTCAGGTTCAAAGGATTTTATATGCTACTCAGTTCTTGAGAAACAGGAGGTCTAATATTATGACACAATTTAAATACTGACTTTGAAAAGAAACGACATAATTGATTATGGCTCAGTTGGCCTAGAGCTCGCTGACTGACCAGTGGGCGCGGGGCCAATCCCTGTTGCGCTACATTTGTTTTTCCCATTTTTTTAAAAAATAATTTATACTGTAATAATATTGTTGCGTTTATATGGTTCTTTCTATCTTATGGTTAGACAACTTCAAACTCTTTGCTCTTAGAAAAGTAGAAAATAATTTATTTGCAGAACTTCAGAGTCCTCGAAACTCACAAATATTTCCAGATATTCAAAGATAATTGTTCAAATCTATCGTATAAGTGCAGATATAGGTTCCAGAGACTCTTTATGCAACGTCTCTACACTAAATCACATTCAAAATAACGTAAATAAGACTCAAGCAAACTCGCTTAACAAACGCGTTGTTCACTCAATGACTGACTGGTAAATAATAACAACAGCAGCTCGTATCGGCTCTCCTATATATAGGCTCGTAGCATGTGCTAGAAATTTCTAGAATCTACTCGAAAAATCCACGGAATAACAAACAATGTATCAGTATATCTAAAGGGGGGTTACCATTAAGAGGGAAGGGTTACCATCGCCAACAATCGCCAAGTTTGTCGCCAACTTGGCGATATATCGCCAAATTTGGCGACCAAAATTAGTCGCCAAAAGTGACGCCAACTTGGCGATATCTCCAATATTTCGCCAATCCGCCGTAGACATACACTGAAAATAATAGACAAGTTTGCTTGATAACAGAGACAATGTAACAAAAACTAATATTAGTAAAGAAATGGAGCTTAATAAGATTATTTACATTATTTTACAGTACAAACACTAATTATTTACAAAATTCGTAACACTACCCCCTCCTCAAAGACTGCACGTCCCGGGCAGTGCAATCCCTGAGTTAGAGGAAAACACTTAAAATAAATAAATAAATACATAAGTAAATAAATAAATAATAACAATAATAAAATTTACATAAATAAGAACTAATTACTATTTACATATTTACAAAAAGTGACTTTCATGACCATGGTCTGAAATTCAAGTTTCGAATTTCTAATCACTTTGGCCAAAATAAGGGGCTAGCCGGTTATAGTGTAAGACCTTGGGTTTGGCGTGTGGCGATTTTTGTATGCGTACGACGACGTCATTCAGCCTGTTGACGACTGTGTAAGGACCGTCCCAGTTACTTTGCAATTTTGGCGACAGTCCCTTACGACGTATGGGATTCCACAACCAAACTTTGTCACCTTCGTTGAACTCATGTCCTGTTGCCTTTGTGTCGTACCGTGTCTTCATCTTTTCCGTTGCCAGTCAGATTCGGTTCCTCGCTAGACGATGAATCTCCTCAATCCGTGCCTGGAGTTCATCCACGTATTCTTCAGGCGACAAAGGAGCGTCAGGAGGACGGCCAAACAAAAGATCCGCAGGCAGACGAAGATCACGACCAAAGAGCATTTGAGAAGGGGAGTAACCAGTGGCCTCATGAGTGGCACTCCTGTAGGCAAGCAGGAAAAGAGGCAATTTCTTGTCCCAGTCCTGTTGGTCTCTAGACACCAGGAGAGAGAGGCTATTTAGGATGGTACGATTGAACCGTTCCACCATGCCGTCCGATTGAGGGTGTAGAGGTGTTGTTCGAGTTTTGTCCATGCCGAGTAGTTCACACATTTCCTTGAACACAGCCGAATCAAAATTTCTTCCTTGATCGGAATGGATTTGAAGAGGAACTCCGTATCTGGAAACCCAGTGTTGAATCAGTATGTCTGCTACGGTTACCGCCTCTTGATTAGGAATGGCATATGCTTCAGGCCACTTAGTGAAGTAGTCCATGACAACGAGGATGTACTTATTGCCATCAGATGTTCTAGGAAGTAGACCCAGGATGTCTAAAGCAATTCGTTCGAAAGGAGCTCCTACATTATAACGTTGCAATCGTCCACGGGTGCGCCTCTTTGGACCTTTACGTGCTACACAGGTGTCACAAGTTCGACACCACTTCTCCACGTCACTGCGAACATTATTCCAGTAGAAACGCTCTCGAACCTTTTGCAGGGTCTTCATTACACCAAAATGACCTCCTGTGGGACTACCATGCAGTTCTTGAAGGACAATAGAAATTCTAGACTTAGGGAGTAGTAGTTGCCATCTACATGTCTTTCCATCGTCAGACTCCCATTTTCGGTACAAGATGCCGTTCTTCAAGTGTAAGGAATCCCAGAGAGCCCAATAACGTTTAGTCGTAGGATGGTAATGGGCCATGTCTTGCCAGCTGGGCTTCCTGTTGGACTCCTCTTTCAGCTCTAGAATTGGCTTAATTTCAGGATCAGCAAGTTGATCTTTACGCAGGCTCTCGTCACTCCACGGATCTTGCGATGATGTAGACCCAGTTGTAACTTGTCTTACTATAGGACCTTTGACATTAAATTTCTTCTCAACCCGGTCGCAGTATCTACAATTGTCTGAGCAGGGTCTTCTTGAGAGAGCATCTGCATTTCCATGTGATGAGCCTTTTCGATGGCGTATCTCCATATCGTACTCTTGAAGCTTTTGTATCCACCTGGCTATCTGGCCTTCTGGGTTCTTAAAATTCAATAGCCAAGTTAGAGAAGCATGATCAGTTCGGATCAGGAACTTTCGACCGTAAAGATAGTGATGAAAGTGGTCTATGGCTTTCACTACAGCAAGAAGCTCTTTTCTTGTTACGCAGTAGTTTCGCTCGGCCTTTGACAAGCACTTGCTGAAATAGGCGATAACACGCTCCTGACCGTCGATTTCCTGGGACAGTACAGCGCCAATGCTTTCGTTGCTTGCATCCGTATCAAGTATAAACTGTTTATCGATTTGAGGATACGACAGAATTGGAGTGGATGTCAAGGCCTCCTTAAGCTTTTCGAAAGCAGCGTCACATTCCTGTGTCCACATAAATTTTTGATTGGCTTCTGTTAATTTATGAAGTGGTCTTGCAATCATCGAGAAACCTTTGACGAATTTTCTGTAATAGGTGCATAATCCTAGAAAACTTTGAAGCTGGTGAACATCTGCTGGACGACTCTAATTTTTCACGGCCGATATCTTCTCCGGATCAGTCCTAACTCCTTCCGCCGAAATGATGTGTCCAAGGTAGGCGACTTCATTGCGAAACAAACTGCACTTCGAAGGGCTTAACTTCAAATTAGCTTCCTTTAACTTTTGTAGCACCCGCCTGAGGTTGTTCAGATGTTCATCAAAAGATTTTCCTATGATTATGATATCGTCTAAATAAACAAGACATGCCTCATATGACAGTCCCCGAAGAACCGTTTCCATAAGGCGTTCAAAAGTTGCAGGTGCGTTACATAGACCAAAAGGCATTACCTTGAACTGCCATAATCCTTGTCCCGTTGTAAAGGCAGTCTTCTCGCGGTCGTCGGGATGGATCTCTACCTGCCAGTAACCACTCTTCAGATCTAAAGTCGAGAACCAAGTGTTGCCCGCAAGTGTGTCAAGAGTGTCGTCAATCCTTGGCAAAGGGTAACTGTCCTTTTTGGTGACGTCATTCAGTCGGCGGTAGTCTACACAAAATCTTGTAGAACCATCCTTCTTTCTTACTAATACAATGGGAGACGCCCATGGACTTGTCGATGGTTCGATGACGTCATTTTCTTCCATATCCTTAATTAAATTCTGCACCTCTTCTTGCTTGGCAAAAGGTAATCGTCTAGGGTGCTGTTTAATAGGAGAGTGATCTCCCGTGTCAATTCGGTGTTGTGCCATTTTAGTTCGTCCAAAGTCTTCAGATGTTTGGGAAAATAAACTTTGGAATTCCCTAATTAAATTTTCCGCGGCGTCCATCTGTTTTGGATCTAAGTCAGTATTTTGTAACAAATCCTTGACTAAATTATCTGAAGATTTCTCAGAGTGACTGGAATTTTGACTTATGCACGTCACAGGAGCACACGATGCTATCACCTCTCCTTTCTTGATAGTCTTCGTCTTATCACTGATGTTAACAATTCTGACTGGAATGGTCTTTTTCGAGAGGTCTACTACAGAAGAAGCCACCAATACTCCTGCTTGTGTACTATTATCTTCTGGATAGTCTATATGGCCAAATCGGTAATTAGTTTCATTTTTAATTACAGCTGGAACTAAAAATTCTGTTCTTGGATCTAGATTGATGTCTTCTTTGGCTACTACTGTTTGTTTACATTCAATTTCGTTATTTAATCCAAAAAGACTTATTTCTTCAAATTTTGAGAGCATTTTGTTATTTTTTAAATCAAGCTTGAAGCCAAACTTCTTCAGAAAATCTAGCCCGATTAAGCAAGGATCTGTTATTTCAGCCACATATGCCGTATGGTAATATTTCGTTCCTCCAAAGTGTATGGTTAAATTGGCCTTTCCATATATGCCAATCTTGTCGCCCGTCACAGTTTGCAGGGTAACGCATGGTGGAGTCCAGATGAGTTTACATTTCAATTTTCGAGCCAAATCTTCTCTTATTATTGTAACATTGGCTCCTGTATCAACAATCATACGGCACTGAATTCCGTTAATAAAGCCTATCACATATAATTCATTATCGCCGCCACTCATTTTCGATATTTGAAGGATCTTCAGGTGGGGCTTTTTAATCTCTGGTCTTGAATTCATCTCACGTTCGTGGATTTTGGGGCAATTTCTTCAGTGATGTTTTGTATCACCGCACAACCAGCACGTGAGATTATGTCTTCTTGAGCTTGTTCTTCCATATTTTAAAGCTTCAAGCTCTTGATTTAATTTCCTAATTTCTTTCAAGACGTCGATTTCAGTGTCTGAGCTTTTGTTCACCGTTGCCCCTCGGACTGAATGACGATCTCTTCGGCTGGCTTGTGTAGCTGCTTCCAACTTTAAGGCATATAGTAATGCAGCCTTTAAATCCTGCACATCTGCCATTCGTACCGCTCTCTGCACTTCTGAATCTTTTATTCCGTCCACAAAGTACTGCAGTGAGAGCATCTCCCGCACATTTGTTGGACAGTCAATGAATGCTAAATTTGCCAGCCTTTCTATTTCTGAGGCAAACTCTTGAAGGGTTTCATTCGATTTTTGATGGCGGCTCTTCATTTGTATTCTCGTATAATCCTTGAAGAATTTTTCGCCAAATCTCATTTCAAGTGCACAACTTAAAGTCTCAAAATTGAGTTGTGTCATATCGGGCAATGTTTGCAGCACGTCGGCGGCTTCTCCTCTTAAAGATGCTGCCAGTTGACAAGCTTTCACCTCGTCACTCCATTTGTTCGCTTCAGCTACAATAGTGAATTGGGTCTTGTAAACTTGCCAGGAACTCTTTCCATCGTATGTCGACAGCTTAATGTGCACGGGAGAAGCAGGCGGATTCCTAAATTCTTCATAATTACCACTAGACGCTGAAAGTTTCTTCTCAAGATCTTGTACTTTTTTATTTAGCTTTTCATCTACTTCACCTAGTATTTTCTCTTCAACGTTACTGATTTTCTCTTCAACGTTACAAACATCATTCTGAATTTTCTCTTCTACTTCCGCCATTTTCTCTTCTACCGAGCCTATTCTTCTCTCTACCGACGAGAACTTTTCTTCATTTCTTCTTGGCCTTTATTAATCTTTTCAGTCACATCTTCTTGGCATTTGTCAATTTTATTTGTCAACTGTTCCATTCTTTCTTCGTTTTTATTCATTTTTTCTGCCAACTCTTCTTGGCCTTTATTAATTTTATTTGTCAACTGTTCCATTCTTTCTTCATTTTTATTCATTTTTTCCGCCAACTCTTCTTGGCCTTTCGTCAATTCTGCCTTTATTCCATTAATAGCTTCTAACAGTTCTTTCAGTTGACCGTCCATTGTTCTTGTTTTCGCCATAAGACCCCGACTCCTGACACCAAATGTTGCGTTTATATGGTTCTTTCTATCTTATGGTTAGACAACTTCAAACTCTTTGCTCTTAGAAAAGTAGAAAATAATTTATTTGCAGAACTTCAGAGTCCTCGAAACTCACAAATATTTCCAGATATTCAAAGATAATTGTTCAAATCTATCGTATAAGTGCAGATATAGGTTCCAGAGACTCTTTATGCAACGTCTCTACACTAAATCACATTCAAAATAACGTAAATAAGACTCAAGCAAACTCGCTTAACAAACGCGTTGTTCACTCAATGACTGACTGGTAAATAATAACAACAGCAGCTCGTATCGGCTCTCCTATATATAGGCTCGTAGCATGTGCTAGAAATTTCTAGAATCTACTCGAAAAATCCACGGAATAACAAACAATGTATCAGTATATCTAAAGGGGGGTTACCATTAAGAGGGAAGGGTTACCATCGCCAACAATCGCCAAATTTGGCGACCAAAATTAGTTGCCAAAAGTGACGCCAACTTGGCGATATCTCCAATATTTCGCCAATCCGCCGTAGACATACACTGAAAATAATAGACAAGTTTGCTTGATAACAGAGACAATGTAACAAAAACTAATATTAGTAAAGAAATGGAGCTTAATAAGATTTACATTATTTTACAGTACAAACACTAATTATTTACAAAATTCGTAACACTATTAATTAGAAATCTTATTATCGTACTTTAACTACAATATTAGCATATTTAATCATTAATTTAGCATTTTTTAATTTTTAAAAATATCATTAAAAGGAAAAAAAATATCAATCTGTTATTGAATAAAATTCGAAATCTGTAAAAGATCTATCTATTTGTAATAAAAAACATTCAAGCAAAGTAAAAATAAAAGCAGGAAGAAAACAAATGTTAAAATAAAAAAAACAACAAAATTTAAGCAAAAAAATTCAAAGAACAAGCATATATTTTACAAAAATTAAAAAATCTTTAATATGCAAAAAGTAATTTAATAATTTATTACTTTTTATACAGTTATGTTTATTAATTTAAAAACAGTAACTTTATGATCGTATTGACTTCCCTTGTTAAAGCAATACATAACTGATGTTTTTTAAAATAACAAATTGGCAAATTTGTTCAATATCATTGCATTATGCAGAATGTATGAAATACACACACACACATATATATAGATAGTAGCAGGAGTGACTGAGCTAAGCTCGGCCAAAATTAACTTTATGTTCAACTTGATATAGTATTTTCACTGTATCATTCACTCTTATTACTGTAAAACATGTTACAAAAACAATAAGAAAACTATGCATTCACATGTTCATAAATTTTACTTTATTTTAAAATTTACAACGAAAGGACATCGATCCAAATCACTTTTTTAGTTCAACTCTTAATTTAACCATGCATCTTGAATCCTATTAAGAATGTATAAAAAAATTCTTCACTTCCTGAAAGACAATATTTTTTGCCAGATATAGCCAAATTTGGAGACATTCTTTTATTGGCACCAAATACGTGTTGTGGCTTTCGTAATCTTAATAGTCAATTTTTCGGCCAAATGCCACCAATATTTTGTCAAATATCACCAACTTATATGTTGCTGCCATTTTCTCGTGACCCTGACCCGTATTACCCAAAATGACCCATTAATCAAATTTATTCAAATATGTGACTTAGCTCAATGGTCTTCAGGTAATCAAAAACAGTAGAATATAAAACTGAATCAAAATCGTTTAAGCCATTTCTTAGATAAAAGTTGCTTGACAGCATTCAGCAATGAAGCGAAATGGACCACTAATACAATTTTGTTTAACATGCGACTCAGCCCAATAGTATTCTCATGACAAAAAACGTTTCGTTACAAAATTTAGGTAAAATTGATTGAATTGTTATATATAATTAGAATAACCATAACCCATTAATCGAATTTTCGCGAGCATGTGCCCTGGTCCAATGGTTTTCTCTTGCCTGAAAATATAATCAAGATGGTGAGAGCTATTTTCTACATAAAATTAGCATGACCCATCAATGACCATTATAATCGAAATCTCTCGAACATATGACCTAGCTCATTTTTTCACGTGCCGAAAAATGTTAGATACAAAATTTAAATAAAATCGATTGAGCTGTTTTTTTAGATATTAGTTTGACCCTGACCCATTAATAGAATTTTCACAAACATCTGACCTAACCCAATGATTTTCTTGTGTCTGAAAATTATAGAATACAAAATTTACTCAAAATTGCACGAGACATTGTCTAGATAAAATTAGAATGACCTAAAAGTGACCCACTAATCGAAACTTCTCAAATATGTGACCTAGCCCAATGATTTTCTTATGCCAAAAACATGTACACAAAATTTTGTTAAAATAGATTTACTTGTTCTTTAGAGATAGCTTGACCATGACCCTTAAAATCAAAATCTCTCAAACATGTGACTTAGCCCATTAGTTTTCTCATGTCTAAAAATTGTTCACATAAAATTTTGTTAAATCGATCCTGCCGTTCTTTAAATATAAATAACTTGACCCAGACCCTTTATGACCCATTAATTGAGAATTCTCGAACATGTGACCTAGCAAAATGATTTTTTTGTGTCAAAAAAATGTATACAAAATTTCGTTAAAATCGATCCACCTGTTATAGCTTGACATGACCTATAATGATCCATGACGACCCACAAATTACCCCTATAATCGATCTCTCTCAAACTTGTGACTTAACCCATTAATTTTCTCAAGTCAAAAACTTATATACAAAATTTTAATAAAATCTATCACATTGTTTAAATATAAATAGCTTGACCCAGACCCTTTATGACCCATTAAAATTTTTTTTGAACATGTAACCTAGCCCAATGTTTTTCCTGTGCCCAAAAACCATAGAATGCAATTTTTAGTCAAAATTGCATGAGAAAAACTAGATAAAAATAGCATGACCCACTAACCAAATTTTTTTGAACATGTTAACTAACCCAATGGTCTTCTTGTAATCCAAAACTATAAAATTTGGTCAAAATCATTAGAGCCATTTTTTAGATAAAAATGGCTTGACCCATAATGACCCCAAAAACGACCCACTAATCAAAATTTTTCGAACATGTGACCCAGCCCAATAGTTTTCTCGTGCCAAAAATGATTGGATACAAAATTTCCTTAAAATCAATCCAGCCATTCTCTAGATATAAATAGCTTGATCCTGACCCATTAATCAAATTTTCTCGAACATGTGACCTAGCCCAATGGTCTTCTCATGCCCGAAAATGATAAAATCCAAATTTTTGCGAAAATCGTTAGAGCCGTTTCAGATTAAATTTACACACACAATTTTTGATCGCATTATAGTATAATATATATATATTGGTTGGGTGGGTGGGTAGATGTTAGAATATAGAAGAGGGCGGTGTTGTCTGGATAATATGCAAAAGTTAATTTAATACTTAAGAGTTGTGGGGTAAATTCATTTGTTAATTTGGTACAAAATTTCTATGGAGTTAAAATAACACCAATGTATGGATTATTGTAGAGTAAACTATGTGTATGGTTTAATTTTTCTGTTATTAATTATTCTGCTTTTAATTTATTAGTTTAATATGATGTGTACGATAAGTCGTTTTTTGTTTTTATTATCTCCATTTTTCTGTCATATGATATATGAATACTTCATGTTTTAATTTACCACGTGCGATATCGGGGGTTAAGGTAATGAGATTCGGATTCATTCTACTTTATAGCTCATAACTTTTATTTTCTCTATATCCACTATAGATCACTTGGTATTTCTTTAATTTTGGTTTTATGTGTGTTGGTAGTTCCAAATTCGTATTGTTTTACTTTCTCATGGCAAATACGAAGATGAAACCACATACTCCATTTGTAGTTCCAAAGTATTTGGGACCTGAATGTTTGCTTTGGTTCAACAAATTCCATTTGTATTAATATTATTCTTTTATCCTTACATATTCAATGTGATATAAGTTATTAAATTCAATGGTTAATATTGTTTACTATTAATGGTCTTATATATAAGTTTTGCATTGATTTATAATGTTTTATGCAATTATTTATTTTTAAATAGAAAAGTAAATAGGTTCAAATTAGAAGTGATGTACATTATAATTGTTAAATGACAATCAGATTACTAAATTATAACAAGGATATTTAAAAAAAAAAAAAACCCCAGAAAACAAAATTAGCATGTCCGGGCATCGAACCTGGGCCTGCTAGATGATTAGTTACTGCTTATTCGACTGAGCTACAATCACATACACCCTTGTTTTTCAAAGTAAATATTTCAATTGTGTCATTATATTAGACCCCCCTTCCCTGTTTTTCAAGAACTACGGAACTGAGGCTAAGGGCTCTCTGCTCTACAACATATATATAAAATAATCAAAATCTGATTGTCAAAGTTGGCCCTTTCCTTGTGAAGTAGTTTCCTTTTTTTAAGTAGACTTGTGCTATTCTGAGATCAGGTTTGCCCCCCCCCCCCCTTTTTTTTGCATAGTCAAGCAGGGTGAGAACTGTAGGATATAATTTAATTTTTTTTTTCTTGATTAAATTAGATTAATCTCAGAGTAATAATGACAATTCTTAATGATGCAAAATTGTTTTATTAAAATAAGTTTAACCATGTAATACCAAAGCAACTCAAAGATAATGAAAAATTCACTGAATTTATTCTTAAGAATACACTAGACATAAAGTGATATACTATTTATAAACATTTGCAAAAAGAAGTTCTATTTAATAAAAGTTTACAAAGTTAACAACTTAGAACTTTCCAATTGCTACAATTAGAAATTTTTATTTAAAACATTAAAATACTCACTTCTCCACTAAAATAAGTATCAATGATTCCAAAAGCAGCTCTATACACATCTACATTTTCATGCTGTTGAAGGTTTTCTATTTTGTCTAAGCCGCCACACTGCTCAACGTAAAAGCAAGCATCATCAAGAGCACTCACTTTAGTAGCAGCCTAAAAATAAAATACAGAAGTTTGTTTTGTAAAACTGGACAATGGGGTGATTGTGGGTTCATGAAAAATACCTGAAATTTTAGTGAGAAAACATTTTTGTACAAGAACAAGGGAAGAAAAAAGAGCATAATTCATTACATGGAGGTCAAGTTACATAAAATACAAATTTTAATCTTATTTTATGAATTGAACTATCAGAAAAATTTGAATTTTGGTACTGTGAATTAAAAAAATACCTGAATTCAGGTATATAACCTGGACACAATTGCCCCTAATTAAAACAAGGTGAAAAAAAAAAAAATTCAGATTTTTTTAAAATTTAAATCGGATTTGATCCACCCTCCCCCAGAGTTAAAATAATGAACAGATACCAAGGCATATTTTCAGAACAATTATGCCTCTAATTACTAACATAACCAACATTTTTATATTTTAATTTGTAAAATTTAATTATTAATTAGTCATTGCAGAAATTATAAAAATTGCAAATCAGTAGTTTCATTAGTAAGTAGAATACAATGAAGTTATACACAATATTTTGTAATAATTGTTTAAGCAGGGGTGATTTTGAATGATTTTTTTTTTTTTTTTTTTGGAAATTCGCATTGCACTTTCGGAAATTGGTGTTGGCGGGAGGGGAGGGGGGAGTCGTGAGTACCCCTCCAGTGATCTTCGGACAAAATTTGCGTTTTCCCCGCTATCTTCAGACGAAATCAGCAATATTTTAACAAAATCAGCTGTTTTTCTGCGATCTTTTGAGGAAATCTGCGTTTTCCCATGTTTTTTAAGCGAAATCATTGTTTTTTCGACGATCTATAGACAAACTTTGTATTTTTATGCGACTTTTTCTCGAAAACTGCATTTTATTCCCGCGATCTTTTGACGAAATTGGCATTTTTTCTGTGATCTTTTGATGAAATCGGCATATTTTTTCAAATATTCTTTTGACAAAATATTAACCCCCCCCCCCCTTTTCAGCGATCTTTGGACAAAATCGGCTTTTTCCTGCTATCTTCAGACGAAATCAGCAACATTATAGCAAAATCGGCTGTTTTTCCGCGATCTTTTGACGAAATCGACGGTTTTCCATGTTTTTATAAGTGAAATCATCGTTTTTCGACGATCTTTAGACAAAATTTGCATTTTTTACGCAATTTTTTTCGCGAAAACGGCGTTTTATTCCCGCGATCTTTTGACGAAATCGCGTTTTTTCTGTGATCTTTTGATGAAATCGGCATATTTTTTCAAATATTCTTTTAACAAAATATTTTTAAGTGATTTTTTTTTTAATCGAAAACGGCATTTCCCCCCCGCGATCTTTTAACGAAATCGGCGTTATATCTGGAATCTTTAGATGAAATCTGCGTTTTCCTGCAGTCTTTAGAAGAAATCAACGTTTTATCTGCGATATTTTGTGAAGTTGCCATTTTTTCCTCGATCCACACAGGAAATTCGCGTTTTTTTTATCGATCTTATGACAAAGTCCGTTTACAAAAATATTGACGAAATCGTTTTCCCATGAAATATTGACGAAATGTATGCTATTTCGGCGATCCTTTGACGAAATTTATATTTCTACGTAATTGTTTTTTCTGTGCGCAAAACCGTACAAGTTGGCAACTATGCGGAATTGATAACCCAATTTCAAATTTTCGGAAGAGGATGCCTTAAATTTTTGGAAGAGAATTACCCTTGTATGTAAGACTACATAAAATACTAATGATATTTACATTTATCAAAATAATTATTAACTGCATTTAATATTAAATTTTTAACACTACTGAAGATTAATTATTGAATTATTAAACAAAATCTTTAATTAGGTATGTAATAAACATGTTTCTGCTTTAATTTATAAAGAATTAATTTAAAAGAAAGATTATATTATTAAAGAATTAATTTCCAAATTTAATATTCATTTTAGAAGGAAAAAAAGCAGGATGTTAGCTCAAAAAAGGCACTATTTTACAAGAAAATATATTAGTTTTATGTTTGGTAACAAGGGGGAAAGTACATAATTTTTATTATAAAAAATAAAAAATCATTAAAACTTTTATAAATTACAAATTGAAAAATAATGTTAAATAACATGGTTTAGTAACTTTTTTTTTTTTTTTTTCTGTAAAAAATAATGTTATATCATTTTTGTAAAGTCTCAATTTTAAAAAGGGCCCTCCTTAATCTTTAAAAAAAATGGCCTAGAAGAAACAATTATAGAATTAAAAAAAATTGCAAAAAAGTAATTTTATTTGCTGTTAGCACATATAAACAAGTATTATTGACAGCTCATTTTGCATTGTATTAATAAACATCAGTGTTGATGCCTAAATCTTAACTTGCAGATATGCATATGCTAACCAAGATCTGTTGCTGCACTTAACATTTTTATACCAATTAGGGTTTTTTTTTCCCCCCCCCCCCTTATACATTCTTTTACAACAGTTGAGTACACATTCTTTCACTCTTCTTTAGCTACAATATTTGAAATAAATTTATTACCTCAAAAGGAATGAAAAAATCAAGTTCTGGTTGTTTGCTCAATTACTTTACAGAAATTTATTATATGTTATGCTTATTTTAAATAAAAGAATGAATAATTTGATTACTTAACCCTCCAAACGTCTTGCAAATGGGTAAAATTGTAATGTTTTCTCTGCATTTTGTTTTAAATGCTAATAAAATATGATTATTTCAATATTACATAAAAAATCTTGTTTAGGAATATAAATGTAATCCTTGAGAGTCTTAATCATTCTTCAATGCTTTGAAAATTCATTAAATTTATAGAATTATAATATCTTAAACATTGCTTATATTGCAGTGAAACATGGAGCTTAGTGTACGGAATATTACGGGCCAAACGCTTAGAGGGTTAAAGGAAATTATGACATCATAAATTATATTAAAATAAAATGTTTGAAGAAATGCTTTTTAAGCCTTTACAAACTTACTGTATTTAAAAGTTATACAGTTTACAGGAATTTCTCAAGAAGTTTAGATGCAATTTTGTAAAGTTTTTTTAAAATACATTTCATTGCGGCATTGTGCATAAATTCGTGAATTTATTTTCACTTTCTGAGACTTGCTGCACATCTTTAACCTTTTTAAAAAACTTTTGTCACTGTTATAACACATGATCTGCCAGAATTAAAATTTAGTTTTGTAATGTTTTTGATGCATACTTATTGTAACCATACAGTTAAAAATCTAATGAAGATTTGTTTTCTTTATTTTAAATAAGAATACATTTTTTCATGTTTATTATACATGCTTAAAGACTATTGTTCTCACTGAATTTTAAATTTTGATAAATAGGCTGCATTTGATTTATTTTCAAAAGTATTTATATATCAACCAGCATTTACTTTATTATTTAAACCAGGGTTCATACTCTATCTGAATGACAAAATTCCACGACATTTCCAAGCCATTTTTAGAAATTCAAATTCCAATTCTATATCTTAATGATTGAACTTATAGAGCAAAAGAGAATACATTGACAGATTAATAACAATAAAATGTAAATTTACCTCTAAAAATGAAAATAACATACATTTGAAATTAAAAATCTATATCATTATATTTTAAAATATAACAAATATGATAATATATGAAAAACAAAAAATCCCCAATAAAATACAATTCAGATGAATTTAAAGTAACTTTTTAGTTAGACTAAATTTATACAGATTAAACATTCAAAAAATTTTTTAGACAGTTCTGTTAAACATATTTTATTTGCATATTTCAGAAGTAGTTTGTTGTGCAAGTTTAATTTTTAGCTCACAGGCTATCAAAGCCTGAGAGAGCTTATGTGCCCGCCCGTTCTGTATGTATGTATGTGTGTACATAACGCGATAACTCATGATAAAAATATCCGATTTACATGAAATTTTGGATATCGGCTTATGATAAGACACTGCCCTGATTAGTTTTGAGAGTTCATTTGATAAGTATAAGAAGAACGGGGGCTATTGCCCTTCCTCTTAATTTATATAAATGGGTTTTTCATGCAGAATTATTAGATTTTTGTTAAAATCTTAGATGTAGGATCATTCTAATGAGGTGCCTCCGTGATTAGTATTGGGTGTCCATTTGGGTAAGTTTAAAAAGGGGGAATGGGGGAGTACCCCTATCCCGTCTTAATTTAGGTTTTTCACGCAAAATTTACCGATTTGCTTCAAATTTTGTATTTAGATTCATTTTGAAAAGGTGCTTCCCTGATTTGTTTTTGGAATTCACTGGATAAGTATAAAGGGAGGATAGGGAAAAGTACCCCATCAAATTCATGCAAATAATTTTTCATGCAGAATTAACAGACTTGATTCAATTTTTGGATACAGTTCACAGTAATAAGAAGCTTCGCTCATTTGTTGTTTTGTCATTTTTTTGCTCTTTTGTTAATTATAAAGTGGGGGTACAGGTGATTACTCCTCCTTAAGTTAGCTAAAAAGAGTTTTATACAGAGTTATCCGATTTGCTTTAAATTTTGGATGTAGGTTCTTTCTGATAAGTTTAATTTCTGAACAGTTTTGGAGGTTTAATGCTTAATTATAAAGGAGGGAACAGGGAACAACGTTTCTTAAATTACATAAAGGGGTTTTTATGCAGAATTATTCGACTTGCTTCGAATTTTGGATACAGGTTTATTATAAAAGGCGTATCTCTGATTAGTTTTGGGGCTTCAATGATTAAGTATAAAGAAAGGAAATGGGGGGGAGGTACTTCCTTATTTTTTTTCGAAAGGCATTATTATATAAGGCTGTAATATACAATTAGTCTGCATAGCCTGTGAGCTCTATGCCATCAGTTTAACTGGGCATCATTCTTTTTATTTTTGTCTTTTAATATTTAAAATTCAGCTATAACTCCCCCCCCCCCCCCCCTCACACACACACTTTGTATAGCTAAAATATGTAAGCTAAAAATACAAATTTATCAAAAATTCTATTAGTGAAAAATCTGAATTTTTTTTAGCAGACAGACTTTGGAACTCAAGAAAATGCCATCACATAGCACACACACAAAACAAATTCCCCTGACTTTTCCAGATTTTACATAAAAATATTTGTAATTTTCCCTGACTTTTTGAGTGCTCGTCATTTTCCCCGTTTTCCAGTAACGTAGGAAACCTTGTTAAGATATCTTGTGTAAATGATAAAAAAAAAAACCTTGAGTACAAATAATCAAGATTAATGAGCATAGCTATACCTATATAACAATATTAGGAATGCACTATAGTACACCATTTAAGCAAAATATTGAAAGGATGTATAATTTCTTTTTTCTTCTAATAGAGATTACATTAAAACATCAAATTACTGTGGGGAAAAAAAAAGGTTTTATAAAAAGACCCAGATTTTTTTTTAAAGTGCTTGAATCCCAATGACCCAGGATTTTAAATGCCTAATAACCAGGGTTGTTTGGTTTAAACCACGCTGGTTTAAACCGTGGTTTAAACCATGGTTTAAACCAAGTGGTTTTTAAAAAAAAAACCATGCTGGTTTTTTTTTTATTTGGTTTTTCTCCCTTTTTCCCAATGTTTTCATTTATTTTACACATTATTAAAATGTGCAAAATCAAAGTTATGGAGTAGCTACAAGCAAAGCTAAAGACAAATTAAATTTTTAAAGTGACAAACATCTTTAATCAATCTAATTTTTTTTTACTAGCTATAAATTGGCATGGCAAAATATTTTTCTACAGTGAACTGTGGAGGATAAAAAAAGGTAGTTAGTTTTAATTCTTTTTTAAACCTTTTATTTTTTAAAAAATGTAAAAATGGCATATGCCAGACAAAAATGCAATTTTACTGCTTAGATAGCTTGATTATGATTTACTAAGGATTGCATCATGTATCAAAGCATCAATAATGACATAATCATAAGTCATTCTTTCCATTGGTTACTCTTGTTCTGTATGCTAATGAATGATTGGCTATGAATTTTCTCTGTTCCATAGCTATTGGTTTTAGTAAGCTTTGGTTTTTCTTAGATTGGATTTGCAGTTTTTACATTATTTTTTTCTGTTTCTAGTTACTTTGTATTGTATTTTATTTTAAGAAAGCTACTTATATATATTGAAATAAAAGAATGTCTAAAACTAGAAGAAAGTAAAATATAATCTGGTTTTCATTTGAGGGAATAAGAAATACATCAAAATCATGTTTAAGAGCCAAATGTAAAAATTGCATGCAATGTAAATGCTGTCAAATTAGCTCTTCCTTATAATACTAGGTGTGATTCATTTTCAGATGCTTTAGATGTTTACCTTAAAAATTGTCCCACTTAAAATTTGTGTAGAAAATAGGAATGTTATTGATAAAGATATTCAAAAGCTCGTATCTGTCTAATTTTTATTTTAAAAGAAAAGTTGAAGATATGTTTAAACTGTTAAATTCTATTGCAGTTGCCCTGGATAATATCTAAAGTAATAAGTTCCATTACTAATGCAGTTTATAATTGGACAGGTCTTCAAAAAATATTAAGAGGAAAAAAAATTAAATAAAGAAGTCTCATAGTTTTTTAGTCCAGGTATAAAATGGCCCTAACACCCATGCCCTTTTAGGTATACATGCTTGAACCACAATACAGTCAAAGTGAACTATGTGAACAAGAAAAAAAGGATACATTAAATTTTACAAAACAAAAATATCCATGTAACTCGATGCTTGCACAGATAATAAAATTTAATGCTAAATCTTCACCTTTTGAAGAACAAAGAAACAGAAAAAATAAAGTTTGTATTTAAAATAATAATAATAATAATAATAATTTTTCTAAGCCTATGCCTCAATTTGTGTAAGCATTACATTCGTTGAAGTATCAAGTAAGTCAATACACATGTATTTTTTAGCATTAATAAAATGCATATTGATATTTTTTAATTAAATATATGTAGTAAGAGATTAATAATCATTTGTTGATGTTAATACTGTAAATAATTTCTAAATTATACACAAGAAAATGTTTTCTATTTCAGCTTATTTCTGTTAATTTAGTAAAATATGTTTGTTTGCCCTTTACTATGTTCTTCATTATTAACCTGCATATAATTATTTCTTAAATTATTATCTAAAAGGTTTATATAAGTATACTAATAAATTAAGTTTTTTTTTTTTTCAAGCAATGAATATTTCCCTATAGAAACCTAAACTTATAAGATAATTTAATTATAAATTTTTATGCTTTAGTTATTTAATTATAAAAAAAAAATAAATACTAATGTGAATGTTTAACATTAATTAACTATTAATTATAAAAAATCCTCATGACTTTCTAAAACTCAAGTTATTTTTCTTGCAAATTCTATTTAAATAATGATTTGAAAAAAAAACCCGGTTTAAACCAAATAAACCTGGTTTAAACCAAAAAAACCGGTTTTTATACCAACCCTGCTAATAACTCAATAATGACTTATGAAAAATGAATTTAAGAAAATACAAAAGGAGAAACATACAATTTTTCAATACTATTCTGTGAGCAAATTAAAGAAAAATCCCCAAGAAGTTAAAATTGCATAAATGCTATGTGTATTATCAATATTTGGTACTTCTGTTATCCCGTCGACCAATTTCGCCAAATTATGCATATTGACATAATTTTTATTTTAAATAACGAAAAAACAAATTAGTAGAATATTAATAAAAATACAAATAAAAAGGCAAAATAAAAATCACTTAATGACATTTTAAACACGTGAATCATACTTAATGTCATTGAATGTGACATTCACGATCATCAGTTATTGATATTTAATCTTATAGTTTGGCGATAACTTTTTGGTCGACGGGTAGTTACCTAGTAGTACCCAATATTTGTATAACCCATTTTAACATTTAATAGATCTTTATCATAATTATTTACTTTCATTCAAACTCTCCAATTTATTTAATCCAGAGACGTACACCTTTAATTAAATGTATTTTTAAATGAACACCTATAACACAAGCATTTGAATTTCACTAAGGAAAACAAAACACAAAAACTAGACATTTTTGATGGAAGAATTGCAATATACAAGAACAGGTTAAGTGCACAATGAGGGTTTTATACTGCTGTCATTTTAAAGCCCAGTAGATACCCAATTTACAAATACAGGGTGGTTAGTTATCAACATCAGGTGTTCAGAGCCCTCTAGCGAATAAAGTTTTGGTCAAAACATAACCAAATTTGATCAGCATACATAGTAGACCATGGGATTTCAAATTCTTTAAAAAAAAGTTTTAAACATTGCTACCAGGGGCAATTTTAGCATTGTTTACCAACTAAAATGCATTAATTTGCATAAAATCAGTTGTGTATAGCAATCATGAGTATAAAAGGAAAGGCTGGGAGAGTTCATTATCAACTCGCACCATACTTTGCTAGTCAAGCTGTGTTATCAGCAGAACGAGAGTTGCAATGATGCTCGTCCTAAATTTCACCAATTACAGAATTTGCCAAAAGAACTGATGAGCATAAATTTACAAAAGATGATTCATCGATTTGAAAACTATTGCGGCAACAAGGCCTAGGACGCAAAGTGACTAGTCAATAACAAGTTGACGAAGTTGCAACTGCTATTGTCGAACAAGAGATGAAAAATATGCAGGTACCATCAGCGCTCGGGCAGTATTCCAGCAGTATAAAATTGATCTGTACTGTATTTTTTGCCATTTAATCATTCAACATTTACACTAATACACTTTTGGTGCGCCAAAATTGCTCTCCCTCTTTCACATATCCATCATAAAACCTTCCTTTGAGCCAAAATTTCAGGATTCTAGTTCAACAGGAAGTATCTGTATCTGATAAGTTTTGAGAGAGTTTATATGAAAAAGAAAATTAAAAAGGCAGCAATACATTGAGTTAAAATATAAATTTTTACAAAACAATGGGACTGCAGACATTACTGTTAACAAGGGTGACACTAGAAAACAAATATCAATCAATACAATCAACAAATATCAATAAACAATTTGTCTTATTTTCAATGCTATAAAGAAGAACAAATACTTACATTTAAAATATTAGTGATTGCATCCAACAACACAGTCAGCACTTTGGGATCTTTCACATTTAAGAGGTTACATAAAGGAGAGATGACACCAGCTTGTACTAAATACAGAATCTGATCTAAAGTACCACCAACTGTGAGATTGGTTACTGCCCAGGCAGCTTCTTTCTGGCTCCTATAATCACCCTACATACATATATAAAATCAGACAATTGAAGAGAAATTCCGGAAAATATATATATTTCATAACAATGTTAAAAATTCATATTCAGACATTTTTGTACACATGTTATTTTTAACTAACAAAATAACTACAAATTAGTTTTTCACCATAGTTTAATGATTGAGAGCTAAGAATACTATACCAGAGGTGCCAAGTTTCAATAGTTTCTATTTTTCTGCAATCTCTTGACAAAACGTGCACACTTTTTTTTTTTTTTTTTTTTTGATGACATTTGCATGTTTTTTGCGATTTTTGGACAGAATTTGCAAATTTTTCCGAAATCTTTGACAGAATTCTTACTTTCACGCAAGCCCTTGATGAAATGCACACTTTTTATGCAAGACTTGTATAGAATTCATTCACCTTTTTACATGTTATTTAGAGAATTTTGTGATGTTTTAACTAAATTTGTTCTTATTTTGGGCAATTTTTTTTTAACAAAATGCACGTTTTTTTACACTATCTTGTGTTTTTTTTTCCATGATCCTATGTCAAATTTAATTTTTAATCCATAAGTTTTATCTGTTACCCATAGCGCCATAGCTTTTGTTGAGAATCCGTAATAACTATGGATAAACCGTAATACTTGGCACCCCTGCTATACATATTATACCTTAATGCATTCTCCAGGTTAAATTTTATAGAAGAATCCAGTAATTTGCAATAATCTACTAACAACATTTTGAGTTAGAAAATAGTGGTCAATTAGTCGCCAAATGCACCTAAATTATTGCATTTGATGTCCGTGAAATCTGATGCTTTTTTCCCCCCTGCTGCATGCACTAGAACACGTCTTCCATAAAATATTACACAGTAGCACATGTTTAAGATTCTCTTGCATTTGTCAATCATCTCTAAGCTGATTTCATTTTAAACTCTTGCACAAAAGTATGATTTAAAACTCGCACCTATCAATCAACCTTAAAGTCTGTCCCTAAAATTAAATGGACTCCAATTAAAAAATTTCAATGCTGAAAAAGTCTATCTTACTCTGATGCAACACATGGTTAAGTTAGGAGACCTGATTTTAAAAATAAGTAGTTATCATGATTTTAATTTTCCAGTTTAATTTTTGTATTCATATTAGCTTTATAAAAAGAATCAGTTAAATGTAGTTTAATGAGGTTTTTCAGTTTTATAGAAAGCCAGTTTATTTTGTTTTAGTGATTAAGACAGAGATAAAGTGTATAATCCCCCCCCCCTCCCTTCCCTGCTTGTAACACAAAAATAGAAGCAATATTGTTTAGGCTAAAAAACGCTTACTCACAAGAAAAATGACATTGACAAATTACGACTATTTGGAAAATAATATTTTCAAAGACTATAATTTTAGACTTATGATTTCTATATTTCAAAAAATAAAATAACACTTATGATGATCAAAACGTAGCTTTTGTAATAAGAGTCATTAACATGCCTGGACTTTACCTGGATAAGATATATTAATATTCTTTGAACCAATAATACATATAAAAAGAAATTTCAGTTTAACAATTTTCGGCACTGCAAACTTTACTTTTAAATGCTACTTGTTTCAAAACCTGTATCTAAAATGTGTGAGTAAATTTTTTTTTGTCATTATGGCAACAGAAGTGTTCCATTTTTGGACCTTTAAACGTGGACTAATCAGAAAGAGAATAAAATAAAAGTTGCGCAATTGAAACAATAAAAAAATTCAGATATATTTCTGATTTCCCAATTCTCTACCAACAACAACTATTTTCACAAACAGTTAACACGAGGCAAAAGAAAAATGGCATGATTTTGCATTAATATGAAACTACAGCACTCAGCCCTGCATGGAAGAGTAAAAAAGTGCATAAAAGTGTAAAACCATTAAAAATAAAGAAGTATCATGAAGTTTGACTTCAGGCTAATTATACTTCTCCAATCTACACTTCTTCCATGGTCATGAATGGAATAAAGGTATTTTCCATATAGCTACGCTTATGAAACTTTTTGTGTAGCAAGATTTTCCTATGACATACCTATTAGCATACACGTCAACCTCTGACTTTTTTTTTAAATCTATGAAACATACCTTTAAACAGAAAATTATCTAGAATATGAATTTAAGTATACTTTAAACAACAGCAACATTTAATTGAAGATACATTGTTTTAAAGAAATTTTCTGTTGCAAAGCACGTTTTCATGATTTAAAAAAAAAAAAAAAAAAAAAAAACGAGGTTGGCAAGTATGTATTACAGGGTTGGCAAGTTTCTGCCAGGGTGGTTAAAACCAGCGGTAGAAACCGGTTAAAACCGGCATGGCAGAAACTAAGAAACAGTATTAAATAAGAACTTTACTCAGCAATGATTCATAATTCACACTTACATTTGATATGTAAACCATTGAGCTAAAAATTAAAACATAAGATTATGAATGTTATTCAAAGTATCAAAACGTTTAAAAATGATCATATAAATACATACCTTGCTTATTTAAAACACTAATTTTCATTCACTTGAAAAACAAACTTTCACAACAATAACCTGATACTGTACAAGTTTAATTAATATTATTGTTTACAGCTGAGTTTCTATTTCTTTTAAAAGTAAATTTACAAAAAATTCTGATTTAATAACAAATTACTTTTCAGATTATTTTTAAATAACATAATGCAATTTCTTGTGAAAATATATAAGTAAATAATTGAAGCACAAAAAATAACATAGACAAAGAAAATTTAATGAAATATCTTGTACAATTATTTTACAATATTGAAGAAACAAATTACCACTCAAATATACTATTAGTATTTTTTCCACGAAGCATTCCATAACATAGGACTAATTTTGCTAATCTTTCTGCCTCCAGATTATTTCTTAATTTGTTGAGTATAAAATATTGAGTTGTATAAAATAATTGTTTAAACAAATTACATATGCATATTGCATATGTAACAAAAAAAAAAAAAATATATATATATATCTGTTACATTATTCAATTTTTCAAAAATCAAATTTTTTTTTTAAATTAAAACTATCCACAATATTTTATTTGTGTGCATATATTTATTCTGAATTATTTAAGTACTAATTATTTAAGGATGAACTACTTAATAAATTTAATATTACTAAAAAAAAATATGTCACAGAATGTCTTTATGCCAGTTGTTGCCAGTTTTCTGCCGGTTAAAACCACTTTCTGCCACTGGCACGGCAGAAACTACTTTCTGCCGGCAAAAACCCAACCCTGATGTATTAGTGGAATAAAATACAAAATGAAATTTTGCAAAATGATTCACTTTTTCTGTGGATGAAAATTATGAAGCAATGCAAGATTTCAACCATGAAATTCCATTTAGCACTTAGAAAAAGAATAGTAAGTGTCATTTCATGAGTTACTTAAAATCCCCAATTTCTAACCCTGATCTTTAAGAAAGATTTCATATAATCCTTTGTAAAAGAATCTCATTGATTACTGAATCAAAATTTTGTTAAGTCATATCGTGAATATTTATTACTAATCAAGTCAAGACAATGTTTATTTTTGTAAAAGAAACTTAATGTCTTAGGAAAAATCATCTAAAAATAACTTAAAACCTCAGAAAAATAATAGAAATTAGGGGCGAAAGAAATATATAACGAAACTTGCCTCCTCCCCCCTTTTTTACAATACTTTGATGAAATTTGTATTTCTTCCTATGATTCTTTAACAAATTCGGGCTTTCACAATCGTTGATGAAGTTTTGAAATTTATTTTGTGCAAATCCTGACGAAATTCTGGCTTTATCCATGACAATGTGACAAAATTACGCATCCCACATGTTTTTTTTTGCATAATTTACGTGTTATAGCACATCCACGGCATCGCTTGTATGTGTATAGATTTTATATAATTTTCTCCTGATCCTGCAAAATTACCTCCAAAAAGAAACTTCGTATTAATATATTTTTAATTTAGAAATATTTTAAATGTATTTTGTAGTTGGAATGTTATTAAAAGTTATTTTGCAATTTTATTTTAGGTACTAAAATCATTGTATTTGTTATAGAAGATTGTTTTACAATGTACTTTTTGTTCCAACCCTGAAAATTATGCACCAGACAACAATGGCCCAAATAGACTGGTTGCGAAACTGTAAAATCAAATATTTTAAGCACTATAAAGTAGAATATATATATACATAAAAAAAGTTAATCAAGTTTAAAATTTTGCAACATGATAGGATTGTAAAACAAGCTTACATGATTAAGAACACCGATGATATCCTCCACCAACCCATGATCAATTACAGCTTGAATTTGATTGGAGTTACCGGCAGTAATATTTGAAATTGTCCAGCAAACTTCCTAAAAAACAAAATATAAGACATTAAACTGGCAATGAATAACACAGATTACTCATATTCGATGCAGTATTAATGTGAAATTTAAAGATAGGAATAACAAAGGTTATTTTAATACAGATTTAAAATTTTACAAGATTAATAAAGATTTATTAGAATTATTTTTTTTTTTTTATAGGAAAATTTTTCAGTGGTGCAAATAAGAAAATTTGCAATTTTTTTAAAAAAGCATCTATTTTAGAACGACACAGGGTTTGATGTTAATTATTGTCAAAACTGCAGGAAAGGCATTCCAAAACCTGCCCAGCTTTTTTGGGTGGGCCCATTTGAAAAACCCCACTGAGGTTTTTTTCAAGTTTCCTCATTCCCAAATCAACCCCATCTCAAAAGTTTATATGCATGTAATTAATTTTGTCCACATGATAAAAGGCACAATTATGCACAGATAGTCTTCAAACTTGCCAAATAAGGGTTGGCAAGTTTCTTCAGCAGTGAAAAAAAATCGGCCGAAAGAAACAGGTTTCTTCCACATTGGAAGAAACTTTATAAATTTACCATATAACTTTAAAACTTTATAAGGTACAATAAATGTCTTCTTGTTATAACCTTAAGTATATTAATTCCATCAGTTTTTAAGCCAAGATCACACGATAAATTACATAATCCTGTAGGAGTTTATTAAGCAGCAAAGCTAATAAAAATATTCCCTTTTCAGTGATCTAAACTTACAGATGTCACAGATTTCTATAACAATCTATAACTTAATACTATTGCAATATGTATATGAAAATTTGCTAAAATTTTTAAAAATATTATAAATCAAAAAATTCAGCTGATTTTTGAATTGAAGTGAATGAAGTTAATTATATAAATTCAGCATGCTAAACTGTGCCATTTATATTATTTATAAGGATACTGACTCAACACAAATTCAGTTGAGCAACAGCCAAAGACTCAGAAAGAATTAATAAATATTTCTCTGTTGTCAATTTATCACTATATGCAACAGTAAAATTACAATTGAAATTATTCAATTGCCAAATCGAGAAAAGTTTTGCTGAATTTGTCATTTACCATAATCCAAAGTATTGGCCAATCATCAATTTTTCTATTGGTTATAGTCAAAATATAGCAATTTACCACTAAAAGAATGTTTGAAACATTTAGAATGTACTTATTTAAATAGTTTTTGTAGCATATAATAGATTTTCTATTTTCTAAGCAATACAAAAAATTATGGTATTTTAGAATTCATTCAAAAAGGAGATAAAAAGGTAGATTTTTCAATGTTTCACACCAAATCTATTTTGATAATATTTTTTTCATTAGGTTACTATTCTTTTATTCTCCAAATCACGAATATTGCTCAAAAGTACTGCACATAACAAGAACCTTGCTATGTCCACAACTAACATACATCTAGATAAGATCGGTTGAATAACAGCTTTTTCGGGCAGAGTGAATAACCAGGCAGTGGAAATCAAAAACAGATTGTGGATATTAAGTATATTTTAAGTTATTGCGGGGTAGTTTAATGTAGCAAGATAGGGATGGTATTTCCTATATGTCTCATGTGCTGGTATTCTCGTTAAAGCTAGGATGAGGATTTTAAAAATTGAAACCAGACATATTTAAAAGGAAAATTGATTAAATCAAAGACATCTAAGAACAGGAAAGGTTGGGTTTGGAGCCCTGAAGTCAGTCGACTTTTATGGTTTCAAGTTTAATGATTAATTTTTCATTTTTTGACTTTTACTACAGAGTTTAGGAACAATGAACACAGGCAGGGATGCTTTGAAGCATCACACCACAAATTCTATAGCAGTCGCAGTTAGTGCACCTACCTTCTCCCAACCTTGTCTTTTACAAAATTTAATTGTTTATCACTGGTTTTTTAAAAAAAAAATTGTCTAACTGAATTGCTAAAATGTTCCGATTAAATGAAGACAAAATTTACCGGTGAGAATAATGAAGAATTTTGAACATTTAAAGAAGCATGTATACAGGTCACTCAAAGGGTTAAGCTCAAAGCTGCTGGTGTTGGGTGCCAGAAGGGAAGGAAATCTGTTCCTGCAGGGATGCCACTCAGAAAATAGCAAAAAAGAGGAAATTATGCGTAAAGTAAAATTTACAAAATTTTTCACAACATTTATGCGTGAATTTTGTGAACTATATTGTTTATAATAAACTAAAAAAAGAATAAAGAATTATAGCTTTTTTCTTTAATTTATAAGAGCAAATAAAAATGATTTTTCTTTAGTTCACAGTATTTTACATCAATTCAGGTAACACAGCAACAGATTCAGTGAGGAATTTTATGTATCACATCATTTTAAATCAATTTCAGTAACCCAGTAATAGATTCAATGATTATTCCAGGAGTAAACAGCAAAAATTTGCAAGTTTTTTTTCGCGATTTTTTTTTTGACGAAAATAGTTGTTTTATTTCATGATCGTTTGACGAAAATCGCCGTTTTATTTCGCGATTGTTTGACGAAAATAGTAGTTTTACATCGCGATCGTTTGACGAAAATCGCCCTTTTACATTGCGATCGTCTGTCGAAAATCGCCGTTTCATATCATGATCGTTTGACGAAAATCGCCGTTTCATATCATGATCGTTTGACGAAAATCGCCGTTTCATATCATGATCGTTTGACGAAAATCGCCGTTTCATATCATGATCGTTTGACGAAAATCGCCATTTTACATCCCGATTGTTTGACGAACATCGCGTTTTACTTTGCAGTCGTTTGACGAACATCGGCGTTTTACTTTGCAGTCGTTTGACGAAAATCGCCGTTTTACATCGCGATCGTTTGCCGAAAATCGCCGTTTCATATCATGATCGTTTGACGAAAATCGTCGTTTCATATCATGATCGTTTGCTGAAAATCGTCGTTTCATATCATGATCGTTTGACGAAAATCGTCGTTTCGTTTCGCGATCATTTGATGAAAATTGCTGTTTTATATTACGACCGTTTGATGAGAAATAGCCGTTTTATTTTGCGATCTTCAGACAAAAATCACCGTTATATTTCGCAGTTTTTTTTTTTTTTTTTTTTTTTTTAACGAAAATCGCTGTTATATTTTGCGATCACTCGACGAAAAAAATTGCTGTCTTTCGCAATCGTTTGACGAAAATTCCTGTTTTATTTTGCGATTGTTCGACGAAAATAGTTATTTTATTTCGTGATCGCTTAAAAAAAAAATCCCAAATTTTTAAACATTAAAAAAAGCGGAAATCCGCCAATTGGCGGAAAAGTGGCATCCCTGGTTCCTGACACTAATTTTTGTTGCAGGTAAGAAACTAAGTTTTTGGTTCAGAACGATTTCAGGCTGAGAGTAGATTCCTCCAAGTTTGTTTTGGGTTAAGCCAAATATTCGAAAGGTAATTCAGATCGAAAACTATACTTATAACAGGGTGAGTAGCAACATTTTAGTTTAAAAAATAAGCACCTGTAAGCACACTTTTAGAGAAAAAGAAGCACCCAGGGGCGATTCTGGATGAAATTTTTTTTTTTCGGAAATTTGCATCGCATTTTTGGAAATTGGTGGGGGGTGTCGTGAGCCCCCACCCCCTCCGGCGATCTTCGTACAAAATCGGCGTTTCCCCACTATCTTCAGACGAAAACAGCAATATTTTAGCAAAATTGGCGATTTATTGCGATCGTTTGCCCAAATCGGCATTTTTTCCACGATCTTTTGAAGAAATCTGCGTTTTCCCATGTTTTTTTAAAGTGAAATCAGCGTTTTTTGACGATCTTTAGACAAAAGTTGCTTTTTTACGTGATTTTTTTTTTTTCCGAAAATGGCGTTTTACACCCGCGATCTTTTGATGAAATCGGCGTATTTTTTCAACTATTCTTTTGACAAAATATTTTTAAGCGATCTTTTAATCGAAAATGGCATTTTTTCCCGCGATCTTTTAACGAAATCGGCGTTATATCTGCAATCTTTAGATGAAATCGGCGTTTTCCCCGCTGTCTTCAGAAGAAATCAGCGTTTTATCTGCGATATTTGGCGAAATTGCAGTTTTTTTCCGCGATCTGCACTGAAAATTCGCGTTTTTCATCGACCTTTTGACAAAGCTCATTTACAAAAACATTGACAAAATCGTCGTTTTTCCACGAAATATTGACGAAATGTATGCTATTTCAGCAATCCTATCACGAAATTTGCATTTCTACGTGCATTACAGGGGTGATTGTGTGTGTTCCTTGGTGTACCCTGGATTTCTGAGTTTTTCGATCAATCCTTTCGGTTTTATGATATCGTTACACTTAGTAAAAAATTCAAACATTAAAAAAATATCGGGAATTTTGTCAAAAATTAAAAGAAACATGAATTTCTTTAAGGAATCGTGCAGAGAACAAATTTCCTTCTAAAATCCAGGAGTAGAAACGCAAATTCGTTTTAAAAAGCAAATTTTGTCAAAAAACGTGAAAAAACGATCAATTTCGTCAAAAAATTGCGAAAAAAAGATCAGTTTCGTCAAAAAATTGCAAAAAACGATCAATTTTGTCACATAAGCCCGAAAAAACGACAAATTTCTAGAAGAAAAAAACGACAAATTTCTAGAAGAAAAAACAGCAAATTTCACAAAAAATTAGCGAAAAAACAATCATTTTTGTCATTTAAGTGCAAAAAAAAATGTCAAATTTTTTGAAACGATCACGAAAAAACGGCAACTTTCATAAAAAAAAAAAAAAATCGCGTAAAAACAATCAATTTCGTCAAATAGATCCGCAAAAACGGCAAATTTCGTGAAAAGATCGCGAAAAAACGAGATTTCCTCAAAAGATCGCGACAAAACGAAATTTCTTCAAAAGATCGCGAAAAAGTCGCAAATTTTATCAAAAGATTGCGAAAAAAAAGTCATTGCTGGAGTGGAACTTTCTGTACAAAAACTGTTTTTGCTGCTTTAAAAACTGATTTCATTGCGGCTTTTTCTTCCTAATTTCTTGCCTTTTCTAAAGCTGTTTTTTCTGTTCCAAAATTGTTTGTTTCAAATTTTGTTTTTGAGTGAATATGACCTTTGACATTAATATATTTTGCATTTAATAATTTTCAGGGTTTTTTTTTTTTTTTTTCTTCTTTTCTGGGGTTCATGAAATTTAAGTCTTTTTAAAAATCCTTTGAAGAAATTTGATCTTTGGCAATATTGACTTTTTTTTTTCTCCAGAAAATTTTTGGTTTTTGCAATCTTTTGCGCTTTTGTAGAAATTTTTGTATGATTTTTTGTAGAAATTTCTGTATTTTCGCGATCTTTTGGTTTTTTCCGACGTAATTTGTAGTTATTTGAGATCTTTTTGCGAAATTTGTGATTTTATCGCGATCTTTTGACAAAATGTGCGGTTTTTTCGCGAGTTTACGTCAAAAATAAGTTTTATCGCGATCTTTTCACGAAAATTGTAATTTTATTGCCAATTTTTTTTAACAAACTTAGTGTTTTTTACAGGGTTGGCAAGTTTCTGCCAGGGTGGTTAAAACCAGCGGTAGAAACCGGTTAAAACCGGCATGGCAGAAACTTGTTTCTGCCAGTAAATGGCAAAAACTGGCAGAAACTAAGAAACAGTATTAAATAAGAACTTTACTCAGCAATGATTCATAATTCACACTTACATTTGATATGTAAACCATTGAGCTAAAAATTAAAACATAAGATTATGAATGTTATTCAAAGTATCAAAACGTTTAAAAATGATCATATAAATACATACCTTGCTTATTTAAAACACTAATTTTCATTCACTTGAAAAACAGAAACTTTCACAACAATAACCTGATACTGTACAAGTTTAATTATTAATATTATTGTTTACAGTTGAGTTTCTATTTCTTTTAAAAATAAATTTACAAAAAATTCTGATTTAATAACAAATTACTTTTCAGATTATTTTTAAATAACATAATGCGATTTGTTGTGAAAATATATAAGTAAATAATTGAAGCACAAAAAATAACATAGACAAAGAAAATTTAATGAAATATCTTGTACAATTATTTTACAATATTGAAGAAACAAATTACCACTCAAATATACTATTAGTATTTTTTCCACGAAGCATTCCATAACATAGGACTAATTTTGCTAATCTTTCTGCCTCCAGATTATTTCTTAATTTGTTGAGTATAAAATATTGAGTTGTATAAAATAATTGTTTAAACATAAATTACATATGCATATGTAAAAAAAAAAAAAAAAAAAAAAAAAAAAATATATATATATATCTGTTACATTATTCAATTTTTCAAAAATCAATTTTTTTTTTTTTAAATTAAAACTATCCACAATATTTTATTTGTGTGCATATATTTATTCTGAATTATTTAAGTACTAATTATTTAAGGATGAACTACTTAATAAATTTAATATTACTAAAAAAAAATATGTCACAGAATGTGTCACAGATTATGTCACAGAATGTCTTTATGCCAGTTTCTGCCGGTTATAACCACTTTCTGCCACTGGCACGGCAGAAACTACTTTCTGCCGGCAAAAACCCAACCCTGGTTTTTTAGCGATGCAAATTTCTTCGTCGAAATTTGCATTTTTTCGCGTTCTTTAATAAAAATTTGTGACGGAATTTTTCAATTTTTTCGCGATTATTCGGCAAAATTTCAGCAGTTTTTTTGGTTTTCTGGTGAAATTTGGTTTTATCTAGGGATGGGACGAATATTCGGCCACTATTCGGCCTATTCGGCCCTTTTGCCGAATATTCGGTTTGCCGAATATTCGGTTGGCCGAATATTGAAGGCTTGTTGACCGAATACTTCGGCCGAATACCTGTAGCCGAATATTTAGAGATATCTTGCCGAATATTGCTAAAATCTCGCCGAATAGTGAAAGATATCTTGCCAAATAAATTTCGGATTTAAAGAATTTCGTTCTTGCAATTTTTTTTCTCTAATCCAAATTGGCTACTTCATTTATGAAGTCATTCTCACTCTTACTTACAAAATATAGAGTTATTCAGATATTAAAAAATATACAGCCTTTCTGTATTTCCTATAAAAGTTAGTGATATTCTAGAAAATGCTGCCCAAGTTGGAGATTTAATTGTACGGGAAATGTCATCATTAGAGAATGATATATTACAATTCAAGATATAAAAACACTGCCTTATTCTAAAACGCTCGAATATTTATTAATGTCTGCAAATTGTATGCACATATAAAAAAGGCTCTTATGAAATTCTTAACTTATTTTCTATAAAGTAAGAAATGAAAAAATTTATTCACTAGGTGTGTTAACGAAGATTCATTTTCAAAATTAAATATAATATCACCATTCCAAATACAATAGTACATCTGAAAGCAGAACTGGTGTCAAACTCTATACATATTAGATGACACTACTTGCTTTAGGAAGATTGTTTTTATAAATATTTTAGTATAAATTTTAAATACTCAACAAAATAATTTTTTCATTCTATAATTTTCACTTTTAAATAATTATTTGCATATTTACTGACTTAAATATGCAACATTATTATGCATATATTTTTAATTTAATCTTTCTTCCTTCATGTTGTTATCAATTTCTGTTTATCCTTTTAATGCTTGTTGAATAAGTTGAATATTGTATGTGTCGTTTCAAATGTCAAAGATTTTGTTAACATATGCATTCTACTTTAAGCATAACCTTTTGCTTTAACGTAATTTGTAATTTAAAGCTTGGCATCTGATTTCAGAACAGTCTAATTCTTACAAATTTGCTTATCACTACGGACACAAACTCTAAATGATCAAATTTACTTCATTAAAGGTTATTTCAGAAAATATGTCCTTGTGAGTTCTGAGAGAGAGAGAGAGATTAAAAATAGTATTGATTTTGGATGCAAGAAGTATCAATTGATAGTAAAAGTGAAGTACATTCTTCATATTTTAATGGAAATATTTTCCCATCTTGACTTACTGAAAATCAATTTGATGTACATCCCGGTAGCAGAAAGTGCGAGACGCGCAACATGTAATTATTTGGGAGAAAAAAAAAAAAAAAAAAAAACGTGTACAGGACGCGAAATAACCGGCAAATTTCATCCGAAGATCGCAAGAAAAAATGACAGATTTCATCGAAATATCACAAAAAACTGCAGGTTCCGACAAAAAATCGCGAAAAAATGGCAGATTTCGTCAAAAAATAGTAAAATTCGTTAAAAAATCGTAAAAACCGGCTAATTTCGTCAAAAAATCGCGCATAAAAATGGTATTTGTTGTCAAAAAATCTGGAAAAGAAACGGAATTTTTTGTCAAAAGATCGCGAAAAAACGACAGATTTCGTCAGAAGATCGCGAAAAAAAAAAAAGACAGATTTCATCAATAAGTCATGAAAAAACAAGAAATTTCTTTTAAAAAAATCGCGAAAAAACGGTAAGTTTTATCAAAAGATCGTGAAAAACGGTAAGTTTTATCAAAAGATCGCGAAGAAACGATAGATTTCATCAAAAAAATCGCAAAAAACGGAAGATTTCAACAAAAGATCGTAAAAAAAGATAGATTTCATCCAAATATTGCAGAAAAAAGACAATTTTGACAAAAAAAATCGCGAAAAAAAGGCGGATTTCGTGAAAAATATCGCGAAAAAATTGTAAAATTCGTTTAAAAAATCGGAAAAAAGGCTAATTTTGTCAAAAATGGAATCTTTCGTCAAAAAAAACTTGAAAAAACGGAATCTTTTGTCAGAAGATCGCAAAAAAACGACAGATTTCGTTAAAATATCGCGAAAAAACGAGAGATTTCATCATTAAAGCATTAAAAAAACATTAAATTTCGTTTAAAAAATCGTGAAAAAATGGTGTTTCATCTAAAGATCTCGAAAAAAAAAAAACGATAGATTTCATTAAAAAATCGCAAAAAATGACAGATTTCAACAAAAGATCGTAAAAAAAGATAGATTTCATGAAAATATCGCGAAAAAATGACAGATTTTGACAAAAGTTTTCGAAAAAAGGCATTTCGTCAAAAAATCTTGAGAAAATGGTAAATTTCGTCAAAAAATCGCGAAAAAGATGCATATTTCGTCAAATAATCACGAAAAAAATGAAATCTCATTAAAAAGTGCAAAAAAAGTATTTTTTTTACTACAAAATTCTTGTTTTTACTGCTACAAACTTTTTATTCTCTTTCTTTCTCAAAAACTGATTTTCCTGTCCAAGATTTTTTTTTTTTTTTCACCAAAATTCGTTATTTGACCATAAATTAGCACTGCAAATTTTGACAAAATTTTAGATAAACATCCAGTGTATTTATAAAAATTATCATTCAGAATTTTCTATTTCTTTTTCATAATATTTACTTGGTATTTCAAGGTATCACTGCTATAAAACTATAACATATGCACTTTATGGTAAAGAAATAGTGACTTTAAATTTTTAAAGCAGTTTTATTGAATAAATTTTGAAATTTTGATATTTTAACTGATTTTTGTTAACTTTTTTTGAAAAAAAAATTTAGCACATTTCAACATTTTATTATAACATATTTTATTTTAACATTTTATTGTGATTTAACAAGTAAATAAATGTTAGGATTTAAGGAAGCTGTAAGCATCTACTGTTCAATGGAATTGGAATTGTTTTCTTCATTTTATCACTATTTCACTTGTGACAAGATAAATGATTTTTTTTCTTTAATATCATTGTATTTATTTCTTCTATAGATTTGAATACTTAGGCAAGGTAAGAAACTAAACATTGTTTTCAATAGAAGCACACTATATATCAATTTAATTTTAAATAGATTTAGCCTTAACTTCAAACTTAAAGAACCACTTTTTGTATTCATTATTAATCTAATTCTTCAAAAGATATTAATTTTACTATTTACTTATTCAGGTTATATTATAATTGGAATGTAGTTGTCTCTTTATAATATTAATCAGTAAGAACTATATTTATAATGTACATAAGAAAATTATAACATTATTTTCTTATGTGTCATAATTGTCTGCGCCCTGCCGCAGACAATTTTTATCCTGTTGCATTGTTGTCGCAGACACAACCATAACTTTCTGCTACTGGGGTACATTAGAATAAAGGATATAATGAAATTTCATAATTTTTTTGTGTTAAAATAAGTTTTACAAATTTAAAAATACATTTAAAAGCACATTTAAGAGTAATAATTATTAATGAGCTCTTATTTTTTAAATTATATGTAATCAAAATTTATTTTCTTTATTAGAAAAAAAAATTACTATTCGGCCGGCTGAATATTTGGTATTCGGCCTAAAAATTGGCCGAATATTCGGTATTCGGCCAAATCACTATTTGTCCCATCCCTAGTTTTATCGCAGTTTATTGATGGAATTTGGGGTTTTATTGTTGATTTTTTAATCAAAATTTGCGGTTTCATCGCCATTTTCTGAGGAAATTTGTGGTTTTATTCCGAGATTTTTCGGTAAAATTTGTGTGTGATTTGATCGCATTCTTTTGACATAATTTGCTTTTTTTCATAATCTTTTTGAGTGTTTTTGGTTTTTCAACGAATTTTTTCAAATTTTTCTATTATATTTTTAGGTTTCTTCGCAATTCTTTTTAAAAATCTGAGCATTTTCATGATCTTTTGACAGCACTGTGCGAAAAGGGGGTGTCATTTTTCGTCTATTACAAGAAAAAGTTGGGTAGAGGGATCGTCAAATTTACAATTTGTCCCGCATGCAGTTTTCTCTTCGCGCGCCCTGTCATTTGATATATATATATTTTCTTTATTGTTTTACGATATTCGCAACTTATTTTGATCGATCGTTCGACGTTATATTCAACATACTTTGGTATAATAAAAAACTCAAATGACAATGAATAATCACACGTGCACACGAGAGTCACAAAAGACTGAGAATTTACGTTCAGAGTTCCGAGCAGGGGTGATTCTGGATGAAATTTTTTTTTCGGAAATTCGTATCGCATTTTCGGAAATCGGCGGGGGGGGGGCGACTCACGCGATCTTCGGACAAAATCGGCGTTTTCCCGCTATCTTCAGACGAAATCAGCAATATTTTAGCAAAATCGGCGGTTTTTCCGCGATCTTTTGTCGAAATCGGCGTTTTTCCATGCTTTTTTTAAAGTGAAATCGGCGTTTTTTCGACGATCTTTAGACAAAATTTGCTTTTTTACGCGATTTTTTCTCGAAAACGACGTTTTATTCCGGTGATCTTTTAACGAAATCTGCGTTTTTTCCGTAATCTTTTGATGAAAGCGGCATATTTTTTTTAAATATTCTTTTGACAAAATATTTTTAAGCGATCTTTTATCGAAAACGGCGTTTTTTCCCGCGATCTTTTAACGAAATTGGCGTTATATCCGCAATCTTTAGACGAAATCGGCGTTTTCCCGCCGTTTTCAGAAGAAATCAGCGTTTTACCTGCGATGTTTGGTGAAATTGCCCTTTTTTCATCGATCTTTTGTCAAAGTTCGTTTACAAAAACATTGACGAAATCGTCGTTTTCCCACGAAATATTGATGAATGGTGTGCTATTCGGCGATCCTATCACGAAATTTGCATTTCTACGCAATTGTTTTTTTCGTGCGCAAAACCGTACAAATTGGCAACTATGCGGAAATGATTACCCAATTTCAAATTTTCGGAAATTTCGGACGAGAATCACCCCTGGTTCCGAGAATCAAAGGCTGAAAGATGAGGGAGGAGCTAAAAGTGGACAAAGGAACATTTCTGGGGTACGAACGACGCATCATCAGACGTTCTAGATAAGGAAAAGTTGTAGTTGTTTCGCTTTTATTGAAATAGTTTCGGTTCAGAATCGCCAAAATTAAAACAAGCAGTTTGTTCAAAAATAGGAATTTCAAGGGAGAGAGAGAGAAAAAAAATAAGCACTCTGGGAAAAAAAGAAGCACCTTGTAAGGACCTGACAAATTTGCTTTCAAAATAAGTACCTTGTAAGCACCTGTAAGCACCGCTATGCACCCTGTATAATAATAAACAAAGGTGTTTGTGCATGTTTTTTTTTTAAAGAGACTTTCTTCAGCAGATCTATCTTAGTTTACATTTGCCAGAGGTCCTTTGATAAAATTAACATTATCTGAGGCCCTTTAACAAAATTCATATTTCTTTCTGTGCGACAAAATTTGATCTTTTCTCGCACGTTTATCTGACGAAAGAAATCCACATTTTCCTTATGATCATATGATGAATTTTTAAGATTCCTTGATCAAATTTGTATCCTCTTACAAACCCCAAACCTTTTTTCTTTGAACGATATTTTTTCCCCCAAGTAGGTAATTATCTGTTGAAAAATGCAATATTGTTTTTAATATCTAAATTTTCAAAAAATTTGGAACAAAACCACACCTGGCTTACCATAAAAGTTTAACAGCTATGCATTTACACTAAACTAAATAACAAGCAGAATTGGAGAGTAAAGAATAAGAATGCTATTTATTTTATACTGTTTATTATTTTTAATCTGTATATTTGTTCATTATTATTAAAATTTGTACATATCAGGCATGAGATTGCAAAAAGTTAAAAAATGAGGAAAAGCGCGTGAACTGGAAAATGAGAAATTATTTCAAAAAAGCACATAAATCTGAAAATAAGAAATTATTTCAAATAGTGCGCATGCAAGACAATTCAGAAGCTTATTTTATTTGCAACAAAATTGTGAATACTTTTGTTTAAATCTTAAATTTATTTATTTATTTATTTTTTTTTGGGGGGGGGGGGGAAGGGGGGGGAGAAGGTTTGAGTGAATCCATTTATGCAAATATTATAAGTAGTTCTGAAATTAAAACTTCTATTTTAAATTCACATTTCTGATGCAGTTTTACACAACAATCTTAGCTATTTGTCCAATTAAAATATAACATGTTTTCACTTAAAACATTAATTAACAAACATGACAAGCTAATGCTTAATTTGCCATTAAATTGCAAAAAAGTTGTTGAAAACAATATTACAGCAAATTTTCTGACGAAATCTGTATTTTCTCAGCAATTCCTTCACAAAATTTGCGTTTTTTTCGGCAATTTTTTTTTATCGAAAACCATTTTTTTGACGAACATCGCGTTTTTTTTTTTTTTTCCCAAGATCTTTTGATGCAATCCGCGTTTTTTTCGCATGTTTTATTAAACATTGTCCTCTTAATCCAAATTAAAAAGTGAGGTCTTAAATTTAGATTAGATGAGATTGAAACTGAAATTGAGATGGTGTGTTAAAATATGACAGTCTTTTTAAAAGGAAAACATAACAAATTTATTTAAAGTTTAAAATCAAAGCATAGTATAATTTAAAGAGCTCTACTGGAGCTAAAACATTTCTCAAAACATTAGCATCGGCAATCGGAAATATAATAGTCGTTCATAGAACGAACAAAACTATGCATGCTAAAGAGCAAACAAGCAAGCAAGCATAACTGTCTGAAAAGATTTACAAATATATATGAAATCAAAAAGGTAAGATATTTGCATAGTGTACCACGAAACGAACAGTTACCCGATTTGAACGAATCACAGTACTGCAAACGTCACAAACTGAAAATACGTCATGCTCTGCCGGAACGCTAACGCCACTTATAGATTCTGAAAATGGAAGTTTTCCTTCCTGAAAAGCAAGCACGCGACAACTCAACTCCACACGATAGCTGAAAAACGTAAACATTACATCGCGGTAAAATGATAGCGTGTCGTTCTCGTCAGGGTGGACGTACAAGATTAAATGGGGATTAAAAATATTAAAGAAATAGTTGGAAACTAAAAATAAACTTAAATTAACTCATATTTCCAACATTGCAATCTCAGGACGGAATCCGTGGCTCTCTTTTGACGAAAATAGTGTTTTTCCTGCGACCTTTTGACGAGAATCGCATTTCTGTCAGCCATTTTTTCTTCCTTAACACTCTAAAATACATAATTCTAATTATATATATTGTAATATTGTAAAATGGCATGGCTTACTATCTTATATTTTGTTCCAACTTCCATTTTTCTTCTTTGCCGGCAATTTTCCAATCTTCCGATCTTTTGTTTACATGTTCAAATCAATCGCTTATCTTTTGTTTTTCCGATCGTCGCTGATGGGTGTGTTCATCCTGGTTTTATCGTTCCGTTCGATCGCAATCCGCAAGCATCGCGGATCGCAACTCGTAAGTGGCTGTCTTGCATTTCTTCCATCGCAAGTCAGGAGCTCGCTTGCTCAACTCGGAGGGGCGTATCCAGTTTCGAATTGCCGCTGCTATTTAAACCGGCGGAGATATGTTGTGCTGGGGAATTTTGAGGCGATGTTATGAGCTAGCAATATTGAGGTCAATATGATATAGTTTCAGAAATGTATTTTAGATTCATCCAGTTTTTAAAGTTAACAAACTTGTGTTTAATTACGCCAAATCCGTTGCTGGACATTTAATTGTGAAAATGGTTTTTCAAATTCGCCCGTTTGTCATTTTACCAGCAGTCATAATCCATTTGTGTTTTTAATTAAGTCTTCATATTCATTTGTGGACATTATTACCTTCAGTTAAAAAACTCTATGTTTTTTTAAGACTTTTCATCGAAATAGTTGGTGTGCCGTATCATTGGAATTTTTCAGTACGTCGATAGCTGTCATCCATAAGTGAGTCCGTTTTGTTTTCAGTGCTATCCTAATATTGTTATATGCCATGCCATGCCATTTAATAAGTAATATTATTTCATTATATAGAATGGTTTTAATTTAAATACGGAATTGAACTTATTTTTCTGTTTACAGTTTACCAGTTATATTTTCCATCTAAGTTTATACATATTTTATTTAAACTTGAATTCATGACATAGAATAACTTTAATATAAATCTAGAACTGAACTTGTTTCTGTTTACGTTATGCCTGTTATATTTTTCACCTGGATTTATACATGTTTTATTTAAACTTGCACTTATTTTTTTCGTTAATAAACGTTAGTCTTATTTTACTGAAAACAGTTTCTTTAATGAATGTCTTACACTACACTGTCACAATGTCACCAATACTTACTCTCTTAGGTCACCGAAGTTGCACTATTATAAACTGCTAAATTTTATTTTGTTTTAGACGGTTCTTGTTACAGAACCGATCAATTTCTATTCTGCGATATTTTGACGAAAATAGTTTTTTTTTTTTGAGATTTTTTGTCGAAAACCTAGGTTTTCCCCCTGCGATTCATGAAGATATAAAAAGTCGGAAACGCGGAAAATGACAAAAAAGCGGAAAACCGCAGATCTGCTGAAGAATCTCATGCCTGATATATATTCAACTTTTGTAACAGTCAGGTTACAAATAGAAACAGCCACAGAAAAGAACGCAAGAAATAACATAGCAATTTCTAACCATGCAGAGACAAGTTGTATGATTGTAACATCCCAAATTTTTGGCAATACCACTTTAAAAATTAAGACTAAAAATATGCTTAACTAAAAATATCTTCTTGGGTTGAAACGTGCCCAAGAATTATCAAGCACTTACTTTTACAATACCAGCATTTTCATGGGTGATTAGTTTTTTCAAAGGGGCTAATGCACCAGCATCAATCACTGCTTGAGTTTGAGGATCTTCACCTGTGACTATATTGCCAATAGACCTAATGGCAGGTTTAATAAATGACATTTCTCTCTTATTCAGCAATTCAACAAGCCTTGGAACGACACCGGCTTCAATAACTTTCTGTATTTTTTCATTAGGACCATCTGTTAGGTACGATATTGCCCAACAGGCATCTGTTACAGTTTCAGGATCTGCAAAACCAAATGATATTGAGAGTTTGCATTACAAAATACACACTTTAACATAAATGAAACAAACTTTCATATGATTACAGATATTATATACAAGGACTTTAATAAAAATTTTATAAAATAAAACAGCGAGAAATATTTTAACATGTTTCCGTAACATTTTAACAAAATGTATAAGCACATAATATAAGTATGAAAACCTAAAATAACAAAGTATAAAAAACATCAATTATAATAATAATTGATGTTTAAACTTTGAAATTTTCTTATTTCTTTATAAAATTACCATACAATAAAACTTTAAATCAATGTATAGATATTGTGGATAATGAAAAAATAAATAAATAAATAAATGAACAAATTATTTTCTTTTAAATAAAAAACTTACCAGTAAGATGAAACTTTTTATTTTATAGATGCTAGAAATCATAAGTAAATATGGCCATGCACAAAATGATTATATTGAAACAAGTTTTCAAAGTTTACTATGTTCTAAAGTCATAAAGTCTAAAAATACAGATATTAGAATTGATTTTGGCAATAAAAAGGTTCAAATCAAATCATTTGCAAAATCAGACATGTTACAGCCTCAGCAAGAAAAAAAGATTGACTTATGACGAAATTTGTATCTATTCACAGCGTTTTGACAAAACTTGTGTTTTTCTGCAATTTTTTTTTAATGAAATTGACATTTTCCCCTTGATCATTTGAAGAAAAGCGCACTTTTCCCACAGTCTTTTCAATGAAATTTGCATTTGGGGCATTCCATGTCAAATCAACTGAAAAAAAAAACATTTTTTGACCTGACACCCACAGATTTCTATGAAAATTGGTCCACTATTAGAATATAAGAAATGTGATAAATTATCTTTTTTAGATTTTTTGGACCTCAGGTCTTTGATTTATAACTCCTCAAAAATTAAAAAAAAAAGTCAAAAATTTGAAAATTTAAATTTTTTAAATTTTTGTAACTCAACTCCTTTATTAAGGTACAGCCTTAAATTTAGTGTCATTTGAAAGCTTTTGAATTGTACTTTAATATGACATAACTTGATATGGTAAAATAAATTTTTAAATAATTAAAAATTTTAAAAATTTAAAAAGTATTTTTAAAAATCTGAAAAAATTATGTTAGTTGCAAAATGTAATAATCTACAAATTCCGAAATTTTCATAGTGGGCCTAAAATGGGTTCATAGGGAAAAATTATTTTAAGTAAATTGAGAACAAGAAAATAATGCATATAACTCACTGGTTATGTATTCACTGCATTCTTGAAATCAGTTAAACTTTTTAAATTACAGTTTCAGTTTTTGTTTAAAGTAGATACTTTTCCAGTGACTATTTTGAAATTAACATTTTTCAAAAGCTGATTATAGCATTTGTGCAAAACAGCAGGTAAAAATCTATGGGTGTTGAGAACAGATAACAGCTAGTCTAGTACCAATAATTAAAAAAAAAAAAAAAAAAAAATTTTTTTTTTAATGCTCACCAAACCTACTTGTATTGCAAAAAAAAAAAAAAAAAAAAAAAGTTGTATAATCAGAATAATTTTGATCATGAGCCATGAGATGAAAAATGTTCTCAACAATGGATGAAAACTTACTACAGTTACAGAACAAAGTTAATAAAAACAATAGCGATTGATATGAAATAATAAAAAAAATTATCCATCTTAAAAATTATAAGGGTAAATTAAATTGTTGAACTTAGTTTTCCAAAATATGAATTGATTGATATGTTTCTATGATAAGCTATCTGGAGATAAAAGAAATGATGGAATTAATCTTTATGGAGAAACAAACAAGACTAATTTCCTCATAAGAAATAATAATGTACAATACATACTAGAGGTCTGCACGGGCCGAAATTTCCAGGCCCGAGCCGGCCCGAAAGTTTAAATTTCGGCTCGAGCCCGCCCAGTCCGAACGGAAAAAATATTGGCCCGACCCGGCCCGGTCCGAACGGAAAAAATATTGGCCCGACCCGGCCCGGCCCGAAAGTTAAAATTTCGGCCCGAGCTCGGCCCGGTCCGGAAAAAAGTTTAAAATTCGGCCCGAACCCGGCCCGGCTCAAGTGAATTTCTACAGAACATTGATCTTTAATCTTATGGAAGAGTTCTGACCAAAAAAAATTATATTAGTCTCTTTTTTTTTTCATGTTTATAATCTCCATTTATGCAGAAGTGCCGTAGGCTGCGATATTTACGCTTTTAAATGAATCTTTGTTTGCTGTATGTAAATGTTTCAGTTATCACTAGTATTATTAATCCATATTCCCTGTAATGGAGACAAAAAGTCGAAAAAGCAGTATATGGTAAAATTTCCAAAGACGAAATCGCTTTGGAACGAAAAAAAAAATACATTCCCTTCTTAACAGATGTAAACGTTTAATATATTTTTTTTCTCTCGTATTGTTGTATTCATTTTGCATGGATGAACATTTTAAAAGAAACTTTTAGTTTTCAGTTTAAAAGAAAATTCTGTCATAATCTTTTTTTTTTTTTTGTGTGTGTGTGTGTGTTTAATTCTATTTTAAAAACGCCTAGTAATCTACGATTCTTTAAAAGGAATAAATTCTAATGTTTAATTGTAGAATAATGACGGCTTAAAAGTATATGCCTTTTTTGCAAATATTTTTGGACAAAGCCAAATATTACTGATTTATAAAAAGTCGAAAAAAGGGATTTTCATATAGGAAGATTCAATAGGAACTGATTATTTTGGTTCATGAAAACTAGGAAGAATGGAATCAGTCTCAGCTTCGTACGGAAAAAAAAGTTAGGCCCGGCCCGTCCAGCAAAAAAATTAAGGCCCGAGCCCCGCCCGGAAGATTAGTGACTAGACCCGGCCCGAGTCTTCAGAAGTAAGGCCCGGCCCGAATGCCATTATTGGCAATCGGCCCGAACCCGGCCTGTGCAGACCTCTAATACATACATTAAACCTTATCAATATTTTTTTTCTCTCATGCACACACATAGGCTAAATAAATAAAAATAACAGTTATAGTTAATGAGAGTTTACTTATACAAAACAGGATGTAAATACTTATGTGAAATTGAAATACCTATATAAATTATTGAAAATTTATGTAAACTTTTTTTTTTTTTTTTGTATGTATTCCTAATTTGTGATTCTATGTGAATCAATACTATAGCAGAATTTAACTATAATAACTTCCTTGTCAACTATAGAATTAAATGTAAGTAAAACAATCGATAATTTATTTTGGTATAAACCTATATAATTTTGCTTTTTTTACTGTTTCATCTGTCAAAGCAAAGAGCAGACTTGCTTGTGAAAAGGCCATGTTCGCGAAAATGGAGGTATTTGTGTTAAATATGATGTAAAACTACTTTTAAATATTTTTTAAACCTAAAAAATTAGACTATTTAGCTGGACAAATATTCTGTATCTAGACACACGACAGTGTGTCAGCCAAGTTCACAAAGTAAAAGGCGACACACCGGCCGTGGGTTATATTACCCGAACCATTTCGAGCCACTTTTGACCCCTCAATAACTTAAATTCTATTTGACCCACACACTTGCAATTTTTTGTGTCATGTAAGACCATCTTCTAATTTCCGAATCCTAAAATTTTTTTTAAAAATCTTTTACCGTTCACGAGAAATTCTGAAAACCACTGTTTTTACCACTGACTCACTGATTCACTCACTCACTCATAGAAATGTTTGACTACTTCCAGGTGACTTAGGAAGTTGAAATTTGGTGTGGAGGTAGGTTATTGGATATATAAATAGGAAAAAATCAGAAATCACCATTAATTAAACATTAATGGTTGGTTAGAGGATAAATTATTGGATTACAATGGAAGTTTATGAGAGTTTCACAAAATACTAGAAATAGTGCCAAGTTAGCGACACTTTTGGCGAGTATCAGGGCTAATCTCTGAAGCTACCGAACCGATCTCAAAAGTAATGGTACCAAAATGATGGTGCCCCGCTTCAAACATAGACTATATCTTATGTCTGTGCCACTAACCAAAAGAGGGTTCAGAAGCGAAAAACATTCTAAAAATGTGATTTTTGTTTTACTGAAGGGCAGGGTTGTTATGTTTAAAACATTTCGTTTAAAACAGCTGTTTAAAACGCGTTTAAAACATTACATATAAAACAATGTTTAAAACATGATTATTGCTAATAATGTCACAAATTAAAATTTATGAAATAAAATTGTATTAAAAATTTCTAATTAGCTGTATGTACTAAAAGACATTCAAATTTTATTAAAATTATAAATTGGTTATTTAATTAAGTATTTAAAGTAATTTCCTCTAAAATTGGAAATACTTTTTTTTTTTTTTAATATCTCAATTATGATTTTTTATATAATATCAAAGTTCTATAATATATTAATTTTCGTAGATTAAAAGTAAGACTGAAAGAGCATTTTTTGGATATACAATATAACAAGCCTAGTACAGCCTTATCTAGAATGCAACGAAAAGAAAATATTTTGACAAATTTCGACAAAGCTAAAATAATCTTTTCAACATCAAACCATTACTCTTCAACTATCCGTGAATGCCTCGAAATTTTGCTTAACAATGATACTGTTTGTAATGACGTCATTTCTTATAATATTTAGCATTCTGGTAAAATATCCTTGGTGTTTTGATGAATTCATCGTGACTTTGTTTGTACACGTGGACTGTTTTTGTTTTGTTTTTACGTTTTCCGTTTCTAATGAATTATCTTCTTTTATACTTCTTTGAAAATGGATGCGAGGGCATCCAAAAGATCTAAGGTAAATAATAATTAAATAATATCTATTTTTACAACACTTTTTAAGTATTTATTTGCATATTTTGAGAGATCTATTTCTCCTTTTTTCTGAATAAATTCAGCAGTTGGTGCACAGAGAACATAATATTGAGTAAAAATTCTGGGCTAAATGCCTTCTTAATATACTATAAATAATACTTTCTCCCATCAATAGATAATGCTATAATACTTTTATAGATATTTGTTTAGTAGTTAAAAAAGATTTTTTATTGTTTTTTTTTTCTCTTTCTTTATTAAAATTATAATGACTTCAGTTTAAAATATTCATATATAAAAAAATTCAACATTAATTTAAATTTCTTTTAATAGTATTTCCTTTTTAATAATTCATTTATGAAAATAAACTGAAATGAAAAAAAAACTTATCCACTTTCAGTTCCTTTTAAATTTGCTTTTCTGTCCTCAGAGTTATGAAAATATGCTACCTACCAACCAATCTATCTATTTTGATTTTAAGTTTGAATATGTTCTCAAAATAATAATAACAATAATTTAATAAAAAATGGACATGTTTAAAAAATATTTATTTCTTAACTAATTTTTTACGTACTTCATGTATTTTTACACATTTATTACATATTTCATTACACTTTAAAGGCGAATCACTTGCAATTGATGAGACTGAAAAAGGCATGAACCTTGCTGCTAAATTATGTGCTGAACTAATTCCAATAATTATAAATTATAAAGCTAAGTTAGCTCCATTCTCTGATTATATGTTTGATGCAGTTGCCAATCATAAATTTGCCATTGGAGAATCAAATAAAGTGGGAAATAACACATTTATTGTAGTGGTTAAACCTTGAAAAACACATTGATAAAAATGCCATGAATATCATAAAACAATTACATACAGCTGTATGTTCTACTGCTGGATTAGAAAGAGTTTTCTCTACTTTTGGTTTTGTGCAAAGCAAAACCAGAAATCGTTTGAGTGTTGATAAGGCCGTTGTAAGGGTATTGACAAACTTGTTATCATTTTTAAAGAACTGAACAATTAAATGTTTTAGTTTAGAATAAAAATAAAATTGCTAATTAATATTTGGTATTTGTTATATAATTTTTTTCTTCCTTACTGCCGTTTGAAAATATTATCATTCTTTATATTTAATCATTTTTGTTCACTTTAATCAAAATTGTGTGGTGTGAGAAAAAAATGTTTTAAATGTTTAAAACATGTTTTAAACAAAAAAACCATGTTTTTTGTTTTTTTTAATAAAAAACATGTTTTTTTCCAACCCTGCTGAAGGGCCTAGAAGCACAAAATTTGGCATATTAATTATTTATAAGATATAAATGGTCACTAATGACATTTGCTAAAAAATGTCAAATTTAAATGGGTGAAAATCCACGAAGAGCGTTCTAAAAAAGTTCGAAATACCCATTTTAAAAAAATCTCAGCAAACAACAAACCGATGTTAAAAGTAATGATATCAAAATGATGATGACAATCTTTGCTCCAACATAGGATATATCTTATGTCGATTACACTAACCCAAAGGAGGTAAAAGAGCAAAAAACATTCTAAAAATGCGATGTCTGTATATTAAGGGACTGGACTGGAAACATAAAATTTGGCATTTTAGAGTTTATGGGAATTTCACGAAATATCAGAAATAGTGCCAAGTTGGCGACACTTTTGGCGAGTATCGGGGTTAATCTCTGAAACCACCGAACCGATTTAAAAATTAATCATATCAAAATGATGGTATTCACCCCGGTTCAAACATAGGCTATATTTTATGCGCATACCATTAACCAAAAGAGGGTGAAGAAGCAAAAAACATTCTAAAATGTAACTTTTGCGTTACTGAAGGACCTAGAGCTATAAGATTTGGCATGTTAATTATTTATAAGATATAAATGATCTCTAAGGGCATTTGATGAAAAATACGGAATTCAAAAGGGGTGAAAATGTGCGAAAAGCGTTCTAAAAATGTTCTAAATTGGAATTTTTAAGCAATTGCAGCACACAACAAACCGATCTTAAAAGTAACGTTATCAAAATGATGGTGATAGTCCTTGCTCCAATATAAGCTATATCTTATGTCGATTCCACTAATCCAAAGGGGGTAAAAGAGCAAAAAGCGTTCTAAAAATGCGATGTCTGTATGTTAAGGGCCTAAAAACATAAAATTTGGCTGTTCATTAATTATAAGATATAAATGATCACTAAGAACATTTGTTAACAAATACAAAATTTAAAAGGGTTAAAAAAGCACGAAAAGCGTTCTAAAAACTTTCTAAATAGCAATATTTAAGCAATCTTGGGTAGTTAGCGAACCGATTTAAAGAAAAAAAAAGATGCCAAAATGATGGCGACAGTCCTTGCTCTAACAAAATTATTGGATAAATTATCAGATTACAATGGGAATATGGCAAAATACCAGAAATAGCGCATGTTAGCATGATTTTGGTGCGTAATTTTTGTTGTCAATATAGCGATATTTCCCCAAGTTGGCTACAAACGTATTTGGTCGACGAAATAATCAATAGTAGTACCCAATCACGTAAAAGAAACATCCTTATTAGTGGAATTTATAGGAACATAAGCAGTCCTAATGTTAAATTTTTTAATTTGACTGAAAAAAAAAACAGTGAATAAATGCGGGAAAAAGCTGAAAGTTTAATATTAAATAAAACTAATTTAACCTATTTATTTCAAAAAAGAAACAAATACCTACTTATTTGACAAAAATTAATGATATCCTATCAAAAACATGAATGTGAAAAAATGCCAAGTTTGTTAAAGGTTTCGCTCATAAAAGAAGTGATTTGACAAAAAATAATGATATCCTGTCAAAAACACGAATGTGAAAGAATGCCAAGTTCGTTAAAGGTTTCGCAAATAAAAGAAGTGAGATCTAACTGCAAACCAAGTTCTTTCGAAGCTGCTTAAATCATAACTCCTGTCATGCATATTATTATTCAATTGCTTAAAATGATTTGTTATGTTACTTGTTATTCAATAGAGCGACTTGGCAAGTTTTCAGCTACCAACTTTAATCTTTGAGTCGGAGTACAATTTAATCTAGAATCTGATTGGCAAAGATCTAGTCAATCGTGTGCTCGAATAGGTATATTGAAATTAAGGTACTGATAAGTTAAGGAAGGGATCAACTTTAATTTCTGATCAACTAAATAGAAAAAATTTAATAAGAGAAAACTTGCTAAGTCGCTCTATTGAATAACAAGTAACACAACAAATCATTTTAAGCAATTGAATAATAATATGCATGACAGGAGTTATGATTTAAGCAGCTTCGAAAGAACTTGGTTTGCAGTTAGATCTCACTTCTTTATTTGCGAAACCTTTAATGAACTTGGCATTCTTTCACATTCATGTTTTTGACAGGATATCATTATTTTTTGTCAAATCACTTCTTTTATGAGCGAAACCTTTAACGAACTTGGCATTTTTTCACATTCATGTTTTTGATAGGATTAGATTTATCTGTATGCCGAATATTCAGTATTCAGTCAAAATTACGATTCCTAATATGGTAAAAATCATGATGTTGAATAAACTAGGAAGCTATTATAAAAGTTATGATCCTAAGAGACGAAATTTTTAGTTCACAGGTTATCAAAGGCTGAGAGTTAAAAATATCAGATTTGCTTCAAATTTTGGATATAAGTTTATTTTGATAAGGCGCTTTCCTGATTAGTTTTTGGTAATTCATTGGATAAGTATAAGGAGAGGACTGGGGAGATTAATCCGCCCTTAACTTAAATGTGTTTTTCTTGCAGAATTATTAGATTTCATTCAAATTTTCAATATAAGATCATTCTGGTAACGCTATTTGTCTTTAATGTGTAATAAAATCTGCATGCTAATAAGGATAGTAATGTTATAAACAATTAAATTTAACAGTGTACTATTTAATATTTTAATTTGCTAATTAATATTAAATATTTTAAATCTTTGAAGAATAATTAGGATTCAGTCTTCCTTAGGAATTTAAGAACAAAATAAAATATTACACACCCAATTATTTTATCTTAAGTCAGGGATATGTTTAGGAAAATTTTAGGTTCTTTAAAGGACGCTTCATAAAATAATTTATCTTAAAACAGGACCCTTCACAAAATTCTTTAATCTCAAACAGAACCCTTCATAAAATTATTTGTCTCAAATAGACATTTCACCTTCAAATTGAACTTTTCACAAATTTAATCATTTAAGCACACCATCAAATATGTCCAGCAAGTAGTGATGCTATTGAAAGATTTTCTTCAAGTTTTTCATTTGTGCAAACTAAGATTCGAAATAAACTATCAACAGATGCTCTTTCAAAACTTTATTGTTATGCCAAACTAAAGCAGCAAAATTTTGGATGTGAGGAAGATATTGCTGAAATATTTGAAATTTCATAGTTTTCTGCTTTAAATATAATTTTATATTAAATTAAATTTAGGTTACTATAACTTTCTTCGAATTTCTAACATATATAAACTGTAAACATAAATTCTTTACTTAGTTTTAACAGTTCTATTACATGAATTATTAATCAGGGTGAGTAGCAACATTTTAGTTTAAAAAATAAGCACCTGTAAGCACACTTTTAGAGAAAAAGAAGCACACAGGGGCGATTCTGGATGAAATTTTTTTTCGGAAATTCGTGGTGGTGGGGGGTGGGGGGGGGTGGGGTGTCGTGAGTCCCCACCCCCTCCGGCGATCTTTGGACAAAATCGGCATTTTCCTGCTATCTTCAGACGAAACCAGCAATATTTTAGCAAAATCGGCGATTTATTGCAATCTTTTGCCCAAATCGGCGTTTTTTCCACGATCTTTTGAAGAAATTGGCGTTTTCCCATGTTTTTTTTTAAAGTGAAATCGGCGTTTTTCGACGATCTTTAGACAAAATTTGCTTTTTTACGCGATTTTTTTTTCCGAAAACGGCGTTTTATACCCGCGATCTTTTGACGAAATCGGTGTTTTTTCCGTGATCTTTTGATGAAATCGGCATATTTAAAAAATTTTTTTTGACAAAATATTTTTAAGCGATCTTTTATTGAAAACGGCGTTTTTTCCTGCGATCTTTTAACGAAATCGGCGTTATATCGCGATCTTTAGACGAAATCGCCGTTTTCCCGTCGTCTTCAGAAGAAATCAGTGTTTTATCTGCGATATTTGGTGAAACTGCAGTTTTTTCTGCGATCCGCACTGGAAATTCGCGTTTTTCATCGATCTTTTGACAAAGTTCGTTTACAAAAACAATGACGAAATCGTCGTTTTTCCACGAAATATTGACGAAATGTATGCTATTTCGGCGATCCTATCACGAAATTTGCATTTCTACGCAATTTTTTTTTTCCCGCGCGCAAAACCGTACAAGTTGTCAACTATGCGGCACTGATAACCCAATTTCAAATTTTCGGAAGAGGATGCCTTAAATTTTCGGAAATTTCGGACGAGAATCACCACTGGAAGCACCCATTTATGTACATATACGCATTACAGGGGTGATTGTATGTGTTCCTGGTGTACCCTGGATTTCCGAGTTTTTCGATCGATCCTTTCGGTTTTATGAAATCGTTACACTTAGTAAAAAATTCAAACATTAAAAAATATCGCGAATTTTGTCAAAAATTAAAAGAAAGAAACAAGAGTTTCTTTAAGGAATCGTGCAGAGATTAAATTTCCTTCTAGAAGCCAGGAGTAAACACGCAAATTTGTTTTAAAAAAGGCAAATTTTGTCAAAAAAAAAAGCGAAAAAACGATCAATTTCGTCAGAAAATCGTGAAAAAAATCAATTTCATCAAAAAATCGCGAAAAAAAGATCAGTTTCGTCAAAAAATCACAAAAAACGATCAATTTTGTCATATAAGCGCGAAAAAACGACATATTTCGTCACATAAGCCAAAAAAAAAAAAAAAAAAAAAAAAAAAAAAAAAACTATAAATTTCTAGAAGAAAAAAACAGCAAATTTCACAAAAAAATCGCGAAAAAGCAATCATTTTCGTCATTTAAACGCGAAAAAACATCAAATTTTTTGAAACGATCACGAAAAAACGGCAACTTTCATAAAAAAAAAAAAAAAAATCGTGTAAAAACAATCAATTTCGTCAAATAGACCTGTAAAAACGGCAAATTTCGTGAAAAGATCGCGAAAAAACGAGATTTCCTCAAAAGATCGCGATAAAACGAAATTTCTTCAAAAGATCGCGAAAAAGCCGCAAATTTTATCAAAAGATTGCGAAAAAAAAAATCATTGCTGGAGTGGAACTTCTGTACAAAAACTGTTTTTGCTGCTTTAAAAACTGATTTTATTGCGGCTTTTTCTTCTTAATTTCTTGCTTTTTCTAAAGCTGTTTTTTCTGTTCCTAAATTGTTTGTTTCAAATTTTGTTTTTGGGTGAATATGACCTTTGACATTAATATATTTTGCATTTGATAATTTTCAGGGTTTTTTACTTTGTATTAATTTTCAGGGTTTTTTTTTCTTCTTTTCTGAGGTTCATGAAATTTAAGTCTTTTTAAAAATCCTTTGAAGAAATTTGATCTTTGACAATATTTTGACAATATTTTTTTTTTGCAGAAAATTTTTGGCTTTCGCAATCTTTTGCGATTTTATCGTGATTTTTTGTAGAAATTTCTGTATTTTCGCGATCTTTTGTTTTTTTTTCGACGTAATTTGTAGTTATTCGAGATCTTTTTGCGAAATTTGTGATTTTATCGCGATCTTTTGACAAAATGTGCGGTTTTTTCGCGAGTTTTCGTCAAAAATAAGTTTTATCGCGATATTTTCACGAAAATTGTAATTTTATTGCAAATTTTTTAACAAACTTAGTGTTTTTTAGCGATGCAAATTTCTTCGTCGAAATTTGCATTTTTCCGCGTTCTTTAATAAAAATTTGTGACGGAATTTTTCAATTTTTTCGCGATTATTCGGCGAAATTTCAGCAGTTTTTTTGGTTTTCTGGTGAAGTTTGTGGTATTTGATAGGAAATGGACCCTGTGTTCTTGCCACTGTAGTAACTATCTTTTGGTTGACATTTACTGTAAGAAATGTCCTTTAGTGTGAGAGTCAGGCCATTTCATCCAGCCATTAATCATTACATATTTCATTCATATAAGACAAATTTACAGCAAATAATGCCAATAGTCATCTTTATTTACAATTCAATATAATTTAAAGTACACTTACCTTTTATAATAGAAGTCTCATTTCTGGTTAATTGTTGTCTATAAGCTGTATAATTAAACTTTAGTTCTATGTTAATTTATATTTCCCGGCAGACTTATATTTTTCACACACCTTTCAAAAGTAAACATCGCCTTTTGACATAGTTCCCCATATCGCCATGTGGAGGCGTAGCGATGAGAGTCGATGACGTAACCGCTTATGCGATCAGACGTAACGATCTCATCAGCCATTCATCCTTCAGTGATTGGTGGGTGTGTCTCTCGGCGGGGAGAAACCTCATGTTCAATCCGTTTGAGAAGTATATATACTTCGGTCTCGCCGGCATAAGGTAGCTTCGTATTTTATTGTTTCTGTTTTTCTTAGTTTCGTCTGTTGGATATTATGTTATGTTATTTATCTGGAAGTCAGATGTGTCATCAGTCAAGTCATTCATTTAATTCGTTTAATACATCGTTCAATACAATAGTTTAAGTCATCAGTTGAAATAGAACTTTCATCTAGTAATGGCATTTTATTATGCTTTCACGTTTCATTTAAGCTTACAGAATATATTCAGCTATATGAAACTTTATTTCTAAATTTAAACACTTGGAAGCTAGAAGGAGATGTCCGCCATTGACGTGAGATCATTGACCTGGAGTGATGCGATGATCAGCGATGTCATGAGATGTTCGGGTAGAAGGGACCCTGAGATTTGGACTTTGACCTTCGCCTTCTTAAGGAAAGTTTGGCTATTTTTCTCGTAATGGATTGCTGTGGCTTTTTCACTTCGGTTTTTGTTCATGGAATTTTTGGAACTCTATCGGCGGATGAATATGACTTGGATATATTTTTTTTTGGAACTGAAATCATTTTCCAGTTTTTGACTTAGCAAGCTCCAGTTCACTTAATCAAGACAATAGAGGACTTATAAAATGTTCTTTAAATCTTTACTTATTTTTCTTACAGATAAGTTCAATTTTGTTTTATCTTGATATATTTTAATTTACAATATACTTATTTATATATTTGGTTTATGGATTTAATAGAAAGAAAATATATTTTGTTTTAAATATGATTCGATTAGAGATGCAATATATTTTTACTTATATTTGTGTTTTTATATTTTATGTTTATTTTATTTTACAAACTAATAAATGTTGATTGTTAAGTTTTAATTTTGCATGTCATTATTTCATTTGATTCAAGTTTATCTTTGACTAGACATTTAATTATATATTCATTTGGGCATTACGTTAAAAATTAAATTAATTTAATTACTTATGGGGTTACAAAATCAGCATAACGCTGACACTGTTTTTGACGCGACTGCTAAACATTCAACCCCGATGGGATTGTGTTTTAATTCCATCATTTTGGTTATGGGCTATTTACAACTAACATTGTGCCCTTTATAAAAATTAATTTTAAAAAATTTAAAAGTTTAATAAAATATTTACGATTTTTTTAAAGTTATACCCTCCCTTGAATATGATAATATATTTAAAGATTAATGTTTAAAATATAGTAAGTTTTGTCTGTTTGATTTTGTTTAAAGATTTAATAATTATCGAAAGTAAAAATTTTCTACCGGATGTTTGAAATAGTTTTAGATGGGGGGGGGGGGGGCTGTATGTTAAAGTCAGAGATATAAATATGTAGGTTTAAATTTTTAATTCTTTTTGAATAAAAAGCATCTGTACTTAATTAAATATGACTTTGGTGTAAAAGCTTTATTTTGAGATATTAATTAGTAAATTTAAGAATTTTGAATTTCTATAAAGTGAATCATTTTTATATGACTTTAGTATAAAGATTAAATTTTTTTTTGAAATATGAATTTGTAAATTTAAATTATGCTGACCTTTAAATGTAATTTTGAATACAAATTGGATATTAAGTGATAGTTTAAAATTTTTTAAGAGAAATTTAATATATTTTTATGGGTATCTTACTGTGTAAAGTGCTCATGTAAATTTTTTTTTATAAGTATATGCAGTGGAGCGTGATGGGCTCCATTGTATTTTTGATGGAAAGATGATGTGAATTTTTGTGCTTAACTATGGTAGTAAACCAGGAGATCTGTTTGTAAAGAAGTTTGTTTTTGAATATTTTTGATTACGGAATGTTATAATAAAATGAAAGCATGAAATGTCTTTAAAATTAAGATGTGAATCTTGAATATTTTTGAACTTTGAAATTTAAATACCTTTTCAAATTAAAGAAATAAGTTTGTTTTTGAAATTTTCTTGAAATTTAAATGACTTTTTGAAATGCTTTGCCATAAGTTTTAAGAGCTTGACTGATGAGGAAGGCTTCCTGGTTTTCTCCAGTTTAAATGATTGCCATCTAGAGATATTTCTTTAACTTATTTTATGTAAAGAGATAGTAAAGTATAAGAAGTTTTTTTTAAGTTTTTGATATAACATTGTTAAAGTTGCTGTGTAATTTTCAGTGTTGCAAAAATTGAAAGTGTTAGAATTAAATTGCCACGTGGATCACCACACTTTCATCATTTATTTAATGAGATGTCTTTGAATCTTGAATTTCTTATGATGGTGTAAAAATGGCAGTATGTTTTAAGCTATGTCATAAGAGTTAAAAGTGGTCCCAGTAAGGGATAAATGTGTGTAAAAATAAGAAATTTTGGGTTTAGTCTTTTGAAAATTACTTTTTGAGAGTTAAAGTGCTTAGTACTTAGGACAGGAATAAATTAATGATTCTCATATTGGATTTAAGTTTAAAGTATTAACGAAATAGTTTTTTTTTAAGAATTTTAAGTGTGTACTTGTAAAAACAGGAGCAATTTTTCTTGGTGAAAAACTTAATGACTTTTATGTAAAGTTAAATTTAAAGCATTGAAGGAAAACTTTATTGCAGCTATATTCAAACTTTTGATATTTTTGAAAAATTCGTGTCTTGGCTCCCCATATAAATGCTAGTTTCTGCCTCAATAGTAACTTAAAGTAGGAATTTAAAGATAATTCCATAACATAAAATATGTAAAGATTCTGTAATATAAATTTAAACTTATGATTTTTCATAATAAATTATACATTTAAAGTAAAAAGTTTTTAAAAATAAATGGTAGTGGTTTATATTAAAGTAATTATGTTACAGTTTTGGACAAGTCTTAGTGTGGAATGTTTTGAAATAAAAAGGGGGCGATGTCTTAACTATTTTTGTGTTAGAGGTTAAGATGCCCAGACCTTAAAGGTTAATATTTCTGCCTGGGATCTGCTCCAATTTAATTTTTTTTACCTCATTAATATGAATTTACAATTTAAGAAATAGAATTAATTTTTTCTACCTTGGGGAGAGGACTATTTTGATTTTTTTTGCAATGGATAGTTATTTAAAGTTTAAAAGTGTAAGTTTTAATAAATTAAAGTGATAAATCATGACATCGAAGAATAAAGAGCTCAATTTTCTTTTGATATAATCTTGTTCTATCTAGGACTATTTATGAATCTCTTTTAGAGACTTTTTGAGTTAGAAATTGAGTGTTTAAATGTGTAATTTGATGTCATGGATTCATGTATTTTTTGTTAACTCCTGTCCTGCACTGAATAATTGACTTGAGATTTTTGTGTAAATGGCATCCATTAATGAGCTGTTAAATGTCCTTTACATGTTTTTGAGCAATGTTGGTAACTTTATTGTTTGCTATCTAAAAACATGATTTCTATATGGTTTTTATTTTTAATAAAGTATTGTAAAGATTTATATTTTTGTTTTGATTATATTTATATATTTTATTTAAAGATTTAAAATATGTTGTTTTTGCTTATCCTTGATGGTCTATATTTTCAGAGCATATGCCATTGTTATAAATTTTGGTAATGCACTGCTTTTAGAAATGACCTAATATAGTAAAGGTTAATAGTGGACTTCAAGTGTTGGGCAAGGAGACAAATTTATTTTAGGTTAAGTCGCTGTTTTTAAGTTAATGCTTGGTTCAGTTGTGATTAGAGGCTATATGTGTTAAGTACCAGTTTGGTTCATTTATTCCAGATGGACTTTTGAGATTTTTTTTAGAGGGGATAAAGTATTTGAGAAGTGCTTTGAACCTGATTTAAGTAGTCTGATGTTGTATGGCCAGCTGGGACTGAATCAGTTTTTTATCTTAAATTTTGTTTAGTTATTTATCAAATGTTAAACAATTTTTTTTAGTTAATGGATAGCATGCTGAGTTGACTCAACTTTGGGTAGGAAATTTAGATGGATGTAGAAATGTATTGGACAATTGGGATGCTTTGAGAAGGTTTAAAGGTGGTTCAGGATGGTACTTTGAATTTTTTGATAAGGATTTGAAGAGGCCAGAGTTTAAATTTTTGACAATGGCTGAAATGGCAGTTTGAGGATTTTTCTTTGAAGGAATTTGGTAAATTTTGAAGATTGAATAAGGAACTGTTAATGTATGTTAGACAATATAGTGTGATAGACAGAATAAGAAACTTTGTGTTAGGCTCAATTTTTTTTGAGAAATAATGTTAGTTAACATTTTTTAAAAGGTAAAAGTTTGATTAAATTAGCATATTTCAGTTAAGGAGTTATTAATTGAAGAATTTAATCGTATGAAAAAGGTATTTTTTTTAGAATTCTTTAGGATTAAATTTTAAGGATAAAGATTTAAATGGAAATAACCTTTTTAGAGAATCAAGTAAATTACGGGTCAGATGGACTTCATTGGGTTTGTATAATGTACTTTGTTATAGTGTTGAGTTGGACTCCACTGTTATTCTCATCATGCCGGAAATCTTGTTGGCAAGTAATGTTGAATTTCTGAGTAACCCATGTCGTGTCCTATCTGAGAACTCTTTTTGTTGATAGATCTTTGCCCCTTTACAGAACTCTTTTAAATTGAAGAGCGTAAAAGGAATTCCCGGGTTGCTCTTCATGTGGGTGATGTATGTGAGGGAGATATTGAGATCTAATCAATTTTTGACCTGTTTTACTTAATTTGAATTAATCTAAATTTTTATTTTTATTTGGTCAATAAGATAAATTTTGAATTTAAAAATATAATTCTGGCAGGCAGCTGTTTGTGAGACTCTGAATAAAATAAGAGATGTCTGATGTTTCAGGATTTCTTTGGGGAAAGACCCTTTTGATGTGTTAGTCTTTCTTGGAAGAAAATGATGTCTTCGTTGATCTGAATACCCCGAACTCTGGCTGACAGATTAGTTGTTCCTCTGTAGTAATATTAAGTGTTAGGGAATCGCTGTGAGTTGTAGGCGATCCATCCTTTTGAAAAATTTTAGGTGATAGAGTAGTGATTACTCATCCGTGTCTGTGGTTTACCTTCATCAAATTTTTTGAGAGATTGGGAGTGAAGACTTTGGCGCCAGAGCATGTGGATTTCTAAATAGGGATGGAAGGTAGTTTGAGTGTGAGTATGAATGTGATGTGCCCTATAAATTTATGTGTTAAAACCACATTTTTCAAAACTAAAAAAGATATTTGAACAAGTGATTTTGCCATGCCATCTCGTAGTGTATTTGTTACATCGAAAGTACAGAGATGAACTTTTAAGTTATGAACAAAAAGAAAGCTGTAAAGCATTGTTATCTAAAATCAATCCTGATTTTATATCTTATATTATTAATTTTAAGCTCAAAGAAAAACCCTTTCCTAGCTCATATTTTGCAGAAGTGATTAATAGTGTCAGTGCATGTAATTGGTTGAGTATTAATTAAGCTTGTGCAATTTCAAAAAACTACTGTTCATTAGTAGTACACCTTCAAATATGCCAGCAAGATTGTTTTCAAATTTTTCATTTGTGCAAACTAAGAATGGAAATAAGCTATCAACAGATGCTCTTTCAAAACTTGTTTACTGCTATGCCATGCTAAAACAGCAAAATTTAGGTTGTGAGGAAGATATTGCTGAAAAATTTGAAATTTAATAGTTTTCTGCTTTAAATATAATTTTATACTAAATTAAATTTAGGTGACTATAACTGTTTCTTCGAATTTTTAACATATATAAACTATAAACATAAATGCTTTACTCAGTCTCAACAGTTCTATTATGTGAATTATTAATGATTGTATAAACATGAATAAAGAAGTTTCAATTTATTTATATAAAATTGGAATTTTTTTCATTTATAATCTTGTTATAAAAGTTAGTATTCTTTCATAAAGTGTATAATTATACTTATTTAATTTAAAAGTTAAAATAAATTTAGAATAATATTGATTTTTTAATTAAGTATGCAGTTTATTTCTTTCGTGAAATATTTTTTCTCTTTCTGGGGAAAAAAATCAAATAGACAGCCTATTTTTTCCACCTTTTTGGCAAAAACCTATTTTTGCCGGCACGGTTTTTACCAGGTTTTTTTCCACCTTTGGCAAAAACTCGCCAACCCTGGTCTTTTTTTAAAAAGACAATTTCGTCAAAAGACTGAAAACTTTCACCCCTGTATTTAACCCTTTAACCATTTGTTCTGGCTTTTTCCGTTTCTAGAAATCATGTTTAAATGGCTGCAGACAAAAATATTTTAAACGGAATGTTATTTTGAATCATACATAGAAAGAAGTGATATTAAAGATATTATAGCATCAAACTGATTAATTAATATAAATATCTTGCAATTTATAAGCATTCATATAAAAATATTTTCAAACTCGTGGACGGTGAAAGGTTTAATGTCAAATAAATGTGACATTTACAATCATCCACTATTACCATTTAATCTTGCAGTTTGGTGACAATTTTTCAATGAATGGGATAATCAAGTAGTATTGATTAATCCTACAACTTAAAAATGATAGTGTACCTACCTGGATGACAAATGAGAACAGCAAATGCAGGTAAACACATTTTAACTACTTCAAATGGTGGATCCGGATTTTTATTTCTGCAGAGATTTGACAAAGTCCATGTAATATTACGACGAAATACAATAGAAATATCAGGAGTTAATAAAGAAAGGAGAGGAGGTACAACCCCATGATTTATTACAAGATCTCTGAGTTCGGGACAATCGCCTGAAAACATACAAATTAAAAACATTACAATTTAAATATGTTAAATATGCTTATATTGACATTAGGAATAAAACATTTAAATTTCCATAGATCAAAAGCAATATACAGAACAAATAAGACAAGATTAATGCAGCACAAGTATTTATTTTCTAAAAAAATTTCAAAATATTTCATATTGATTGTGTATACAAAACTGGATCTAATTAACAGTTTTTACACTTTATGTTGGAGATGTACAACCTGTGGCCTGCAGTCAAAAGGTGGCGATATATAAGTGTAAGGCTGCAAATTTCTTAAATTTAGAATTGGAAAAAAAAATTAAAATTTTTGAAAATTGACTGCAAGGAGATTTTGAAACTTTTGCTTTCTTTTTATGATTTTAACAAAATCAGTGTTTGCTCCACAATTGACAAAATTAATTTTCTTCTGTGAACAATTAAGGAAAATTATATTTTTATGTGACCATTTGTTGAAATTCTCGATAATTTATTGTGACCAAATGGGAAAATTAACAGCTTTGTGCAATTATCCGGTGAAATTTGCATTTTTTTTTTCAGAAAACTAACAAAATCTACTACGAATTTGTAATATTTCATTTCTGATCAAAATTCACCATTTCTTTCTGAAGTCTTAACAAAATTAGCAATTTTAATAGGTGATCAATTAATGATAATCACTATTTGTTTCTGAGATCTTTGACAAAATACCAGATTTTTTTTTTTTCACGAACATTTGAAGAAATTTTATAAAAGAAAAAATTGTATTTCAAAGAAATTTTAATATATATTCGCAAAATAATAGGTCTCTGGAAGAATTTGCAGGTGAAAATACTGCACAGAATTTTTCATTATGAAGAGCTTTCTTTTTTTGCATGCAAATCTTATGATTCTGCATATTGTTTCAAACCTCCTGCTCTTCTCCAAGAAACTTAAAATGGCACTTCTGTTTTAAAGAAGTAAATAACTGTATAAATATTTACAGAAACAATTCACCCATAGTTAGTATCTATTAAGCGACTTATGTTAAGAAAGGTATCAGCCTACATCCCTTCCCTTTTCCTTGAGAATTTTTTAATGTTCGAATTTTCTGACTAATGAACAATTTTTTTTTAACTTTCGGAAATTTAATATTATAAAATTTTAGAACAGAATCACTTTTGAAAAATAATTTCAGAAATATTTTTTAAAAAGATTTTAGTTAATACTACAAATATAATCAGATAAATAAAGATTAGATAACTAAAATCATTCGTAATTCAAATATTTTTAATAAAACCTATGTAATATGTTCAAAGAATTAACATACATACACTGATATCTTGAAAATATGAAGCAACAATTGATTAATAAATAAAAGATTTGTTTTAAAAATTTATTCTTAGTGGGGAATACAGATAAACAGATTTCGAAGTGAGCCAATATTTCTATTGAACTAATAAGTTTTTTTTTTTTTAAATGAAAATATTTGCAGATATGCCTGCACTACCTATTTTTAAAATAATCCTTCATTTTAATTTTTGAGTAGCAATCGAGTTAGTTGCACTGTTAAAGAGAAAATAGAAGCAATAAGAAATGAGACTGGACGATGTATTGATACATCACGTGACATACATATAAATCACCCCACCATTTCTTGATCTTTCGTTTAGTGGGCCCCTGCAAACCTCTAACGCATAAACACACAAAATGAAGACCAATAATAATAATTGCTGAATGAAAAAAACTTAAAAACAGAGTGAAAATATAAATAAAATACAGAGAGGCAAAATACATTGAGCAAATTTAGAAGAAATTACTTTCCTTCATATTTTAAGATTAGAATAATTTCTCAATTGTAAAATTTCCCCGGCGAATATAAATACTGTGTTTTTTTTTTAAATTACATTTAATTTTTTTTTTTTTTTTTTTTAAAGAGCTAAGCAACTATAATAATAAATTCTTAATTTTAAGCTTATTTTAAATCAATTGTTCTGAAAGAAATTGCCTATACTTGTCAGAAAATCTGATTATCAAGTAATTAGCAGGATTTAGTTTTATAGTTAACAGAAAATTCTTAAAGGCAACTAAATTTTTTAGAATAAAAACATACCAGCAATATTTCCCAATGCCCAAACGGCTTGTTCAGCCACATTAACGTGGGGAGAACCAAGGAGATAAATAAAAATAGGAACAGCACCAGCAGCTACAACTGTTCTAGTCTGTGCAGAAGTTCCAGAAGCAATGTTTGTCAAAGCCCAGCAAGCTTCAAATTGAAGAGGAACACTGTAAAGACAAGAGATATTTAATATATATACAAAGTTAAAAACCTAGTTTATTTGGTTAAGTAAATTTTCCTATTACATATACATGCATATTTATCAATAAACATCTTTGGATATATAAGTAATATAACTTCATTTAAATTAAATAATTACAATCAGTCATGCAGACAATTTAAGTTATTTAAAATTTTAAGCTTAAGTAAAAGCTGTTTTCTGTTCTATGAATAAAATAGTTCAAACAGGGAAACATTGATGCCTTGAAAATTTTAATAAACAATCTCTTGATTACTAGTACTATAAATAAAAATTAATGATGTAGTTTGATAAATAAAATATACTTTCACATAGCTATTCAAAATAATTTCTTTGAAATACTTGTTATAGTTTCTTAGTATGATAAATAGTACAGCTGTTGCAAACCGCACATATCCGTTTCCATGTAACAGGTATTCTCTGTAATACAAAATGCAGAATCGTTTCTTCGAAATATCACTCGTTAATAGTTACTGACAATACTTGCTATCTAAGGTGTCTGATTTTGTTATTACATTTCACAGATCTTTACATATCTTCATAAATTATTTGAATTTAACAGTAGAATCTTTACACAATTAAATACCCAAAAATAAAAATTAATAGATATTTTTAAGCATTTTTATGAGGCTTATTCAGTTAATCTCAAATGATTTGGATTTTGTGGGGGCTTATTTATTTCTTTTGTTATGAGAAAGAAGAAATTGTTTACATATTTTTCTGCAATATCAAGTGATAAAGCAAAATGTGATTTATGCCAAATGAAGTATTCAAGTAAAAAAGTTTCAAAAAGAAATTAAAAAGATTTATTAGTAAAGCATCGTCCATCACATGATAGTTTGTTTCCATCAAAACCGTTATCACCATTGAGTCAGCAGCTTAGTAATAATAATGAAAATGTTGCAGAGAGCTTAAATTTCCTGTCTAAATGTGTTCCTATAAAAAGACAAACAAGTCCCTCCAGGTATGTAAAAAAAAAAAAACCCTATTAGAGTTGCTAGTGGAAAAAAAAATACCGATTTAATTTTAACCATGATTGTTAAAGATCTTCAACCATTTTCTATGGTAGAAGATTTCAGTTTTAATGGTTTAATTAACTACCTTTAACCAAATTACAAAGTGCCTTCCAGATATTTACTTATTAATACTTTGCTTGATACTAAATTTATGCTGACCAAAGAAAAATGTAAAGAGGAGTTGAACTGTGCCTCGTAAAAATATATTTGCTATTTTTTTTAAAATTTCATATTTGAAATTTTTTTTCAGAGAGTGCGATTGAAATACAAAAGTAGATATTGTTTGATAGGATGATCACATAAGAAATAAAAAGTTTTTTTTTTTTTTAAATATTTTTAAATTATTCCAGAAATTAAATTCTCACTTCACATAATTTAAGTGCAGGGGCTTGCAGAGAAAATTGTACTCGGGGCAAAGTTTCAATTTTGTTCCCTCCCCAACCTCTTTTTTTTCTAAATAACAGGCCAAAAAACCATAAATTTGCCACCTCGAAAATTTCCGTGACCAGGACGACAGCCCCTCCCCCCCTTCTTTGAACGGCACTATTTAAGTGCCAAGTTAGTAAGAAAATTTGCCTGTATAATATTCTATAATTATCTCTGATTATTCTTTATTTTCATAAGCAATAAATTCTACAATATAGACATGTTATATTCAATTATGTATCTCATTTTCATTTCGTTTGTCTTCTTTCATTGAAAATTAGAAGTTTAAATCTATGCTTTACAGATGGTAGCACATATGTGAAGAGTAAAAAATATGAATTCTTCCAAAAACTCATGTTGCATATGAAACTAGATTTCTTGCAGTTTTTTAGTACATACGATTGTTAATGGCCAGCGAGTTAAAATAGAGATATCATACGGATATTCATTAAGTCAGTTTCACAGCACTAATAGTGATTAATTTTACAAATTACAAATTGAAAAATAGGATTTAATAACATGTTTATTTTTTTTTTCTAAAAAAGTTCTATGATTTTTACAACGTCATGCATTTACATGCAAATTAAAAAAATACAGTAGAATTTGGAAGATTTTTAGAAAAAATCTGTCTACAACTGCAGGTGAATTTCATTATTAAAAAACAGGATGCATTTTACCAATTTCTAAAAAGGCAGGTTGTTTCACCCTAAAACGAACCTAGAGAAAACAATAAGTAGTTGCAGAATAAATAAAAAACTGCAAATAAATTATTTCTTTAGTAAGTAGCACAAATATAAAACTAACAAATATTTGCAGCTCATTTGTATTTGTACTATTAATTATCTTTAGTATTTGCTGTAAATTTATAATTGCAAATGTAGAATGAGAAAGTAATAGTCTTGTTTTTTCATTCTTTTACTTGCAGAAATTTATTATATTTAATGCATTTATTTTGCATAAAATATAATTTAATTACTTGAAGGAAATTATGATATTGTAAATTATATAAGATTTAAATATTTTTAAATGAAATGCTTGTAAAAAACCTAGTTTTTATATAACTTGCTGTACAGCTTTTTACAATAGTAAGGAATTAAGCTTCTTTATTTATTTATTATTATTATCTTTATTTTATTTTTATTTATTTATTTATTTTATTATTTTTTTTTTTTTGGGGGGGGGGGGGTATTTATAAGTCAAAATACATATAGAAACTTTCCAAATTATGTTCATCTTAGATTTAAGTACTTGATTTTTTTTTTAAACATTTCAGAAATTTGTTTTTGATGTTTTTAAAAAATCAATTTATTAAAATCACAACTAAATCGTCGATTTAAATCAACTGATTAAAATTGTTGACGCCCTAATGCAAGTAGAATGAAAAAATTCAAAAACAAGATCTTTGAAGGTATAAAAATTGCTTTAATTAAATAACTTACTTGTCATTACATGTTAAACATGCAACTAGACTAGGAACAACTCCTGCACCAATTAACTTATCAATGGGAGGGTTCTTTTCCCTTGAAAGAATCTTCCTCGCATTCTGTGCAGCAAGAAATTTAGCATGTGGATCAATACTTTGAAGACCAAGTACGATTTCTTCAACTGACATTGTAGGCTAAAACAGATATTATATTTATGTCAATGATAGCTGAAATATAACCTATTGCTTACATAAAATTATCAAAATAGGAAGTTTATTGCATTCTAGACACTTTACATTTCAATTTTTTGACCACATATTAAGCTTCAGGAAGCATTTAAAAACAATCTAAACTGTTAGCTTCTTTTTAAAAGGGAGAAAGAGGCAAATTAAGGACTAGTCTTAAATCTCATCAAATGAAGATTTTAAAAAGGAATAGTTGACCGAATTTATGATAAAAATCACAGAAGAATACAGACAGATAATATCACAAAATTTTAGACTTTCCCAAGTTTTAGATAAAAATTTTCATTTTTCTTAATTTTAAGAACACTTATTTTCTCTAAATTTCCTATATTCTAGTCTTGTAGGAATCCTGTTACTGTAACAATAAACATTAAACTGTTGTATAGAATCCTAATTTTATTACAAAAAGGAAAACTATAAGAATCAAGTTCATATTCTATTAGAATTCTGCATTAGCTTAAATTCTTTTAAAATTAAGTTAAACATTTCTTAGATATTTTACAAAATTTTAAATGGTATATAGAAAAGAAAACAAAATGAACCAAGTGATATACAGTAAAACCCTGATAATTCGGATTAAATGGAACCAGGCCCAATCTGGATTACCCAGAGAATTTGAAAAATAAAAATAAAACATTCGTATGGAAAATCATCTTTAGGTTTAATTGAAAAGTGCCTGAATTCAATGTTGCATCTTTATAAATATAAATAATTTTCTCTCAAGTGATGTTGTAGAAGCGTTTTGTCACAATAACTTTGAAACAGACATATGAGCTGACAAAGATCGGAAAACGATCCTTACCAGACAAAGGGTCATCTAAGGAGTTCTTTACCTTGCTTTCTTCCAATGCTCTAAGTAAAAACTTATTGCACAGTGATTTTTTATGGCATTTCTAAGTTGTTTAAATAGAAAATTGGATTTGCTAAATTTAGGGATGCATTGTTGTTTCTTTGAAAGATAACATCAAAGAGTTTAAATAAGAAAGCTTATGATATTCTTCCGAAAAGATTTCAGAAGTTTTTTTTAATTCAGACTACGAGGATGAAACAAGTTAATCTTATGGATATTAGCCAACTGTTTCTCAAACTTGAAAAAATACTAAACCAATTTGGATTAACGGGGTCCGAATTAGCAGGGTTCTACTGCAGAGGTGCCAAGTTTCAATAAAAGTTATCAGTAACCAGAGTTCAGAGAAGAGCAAGTGGGTGGGTACAGGGGAGGGAAGACAAATTTTCAAAAGTTAATCCTTTTTTTTTCCTTGATTTTTTTGGCGAAATTTGTACATTTTTCGTGACCTCTTGGGGAAATTCACAAGTTTTTTGCGATGTTTGTTGAAAATTTCACAATTTTTGTGATTTTTGGACGAAATGTGTGTTTTATGCAATTTTTTGCAAAAATATGTGGAATTTAACAATCTTTTGACAATATGAGCACCTTTTAAGCAATTTTTTGATAAAATATGCACGTTTTTCATGATCTTTGATGAAGTGAGCGCGTTTTAAGCGATTCTTTGACGAAATGTGCACGTTTTTTGCGATCTTTTGATGAAATATGTGTGTGTTTTGTGATCTTTTGATGAAATGTGCACGTTTTGTGCGATTTTTTGACAAATTTGCACATTTCTCATGATTTTCTGACGAAATTTGAACTTTTTCGCGACATTTAGATGAAATGTGTGTATTTTTACACATTCTTTTCTGATTTTTCCCGAAATTCTTTGATGAAATTTGAGATTTATTTTATCCGTAATTTCTATCTGTTGCCCGTAATGCCGTAACTTTTGATGCATATCCGTAATAATTATGGACAAATCTTAATATTTGGAACCTCTGCTACTGTATTAAAAAAAATGTTTTGAGTTATAAAGGAGAGCACTATGTGTACAAATAAATATTCATGTATTACTACTGCATTGTAATGTTAAATTTTAATGCAAAAAAAAAAGTAACAAAATTAATGATTATTTAAGAATACAGTAGACTCCCTCAAATTTGCACAGTTTGGGACCAGAGGTTGTGCAGATTTTAGAATTGTACAGATTTTTGGTCATGGGTTTCTTTAAATTTTTTAAATAGTAATTTGAATGCAAATGAAATTACAATGAATGCTTGCAATGTAGTAAAATATTAAAATAAGGTAATAAACTAAAATAATACAAATTTAGATAATTTACAATGATTGAAATATTAAAAGCAAAAGAAAAATAAATATTCAATAATGTATAGTTAAATATTCATTATAAAAGATGAGATTTATTTTTCCAAGATTATTCAATAAAACTTGCCTCTTTAAAAGTGTACAACTAATCCATATCAAAATCATAAAATAAGGAAGTTTTGTTTCAGGTTTAACCAGACTTAATAATAAAAAAAGCTCAATTAATACATATTTGGTAAGAAGACTGATTGCCAGTGATATCAGCAATATCTTGAATTTTTTTCAGAAGTAAATTTATTCTTTCATGAAAAAAAAAATCATGAATTAAATAATATTGATCAAAATTACAGATTAAAATATATAGAACTAATATAAAAATTAAAAACTCAAATTGTGTCACTACATGTGAACTGTTTACATCTGAAAATTTTGTGCAGATTTAAGAGTACTAAAAATGAAAGCTGAATTTTAGAAAAAAAAACAATTGTTTGAATACACCAGTAAAAAGAAATTGGATAGGGTGTAAAAAATAAGAAGTTAGAAGACAGGGATGCCACTCAGAAAATAACAAAAAAGAGGAAATTATGCGTAAAGTAAAATTTATGACATTTTTCACAACTTTATGTGTGAATTTTGAAAATTATATTGTTTATAATAAAACTAAATAAAGAATTGCAGCTTTTCTTTTGTTGTAAACTTTTAATTTATAAGAGTAAGTAAAAATGATTTTTCTTTAGTTCACAGTATTTTACATCAATTAAGGTAATCCAGCAATAGGTTCAGTGAAGAATTTTATGTATCGCATCATTTTAAACCAATTCAAGTATCCCAGCAATAGATTCAATGATTATTCCACGAGAGAATAGCAAAATTTTGCAGTTTTTTTATTTGACGAAAATAGCTGTTTTATTTCATGATAGTTTGGCGAAAATCGCCGTTTTATTTAGCGATCGTTTAACAAAAATCGCCGTTTCACATCATGATCGTTTGACTAAAATCATCGTTCCACATCGTGATCTTTTGTTAAAAATCGTCGTTTCACATTGCAATAGTTTCAGAAAAAATCACCGTTTCGTTTCGCGATCGTTTGACGGAAATCGCCGTTTTTTTTAGCGATCGTTTGACGAAAATTACCGTTTTATTTAGCGATCATTTGACAAAAATCATCGTTTTACATCGCGATCCTTAGACAAAAATCGCCGTTTCACAAAAATCACCGTTTTACATCGCGATCGTTCGACGAAAATCGTTTTGCATCCCGATCGTTTAACGAAAATCGCCGTTTTACATCGCAATCGTTTGACGAAAATCGCCGTTTTACATTGCGATTACTTGACGAAAATCGCCATTTTATTTAGCGATCGTTTGACGAAAATTATCGTTTTATTTAGCGGTCGTTTGACATCATCGTTTCACACTGCGATTGTTTCACAAAAATCACTGTTTTGTTTCGCGATCGTTCGACAAAAATTGCCGTTTTGCATCGCGATAGTTTGGCGAAAATCGCCGTTTCACATTGCGATTACTTGACGAAAATCGCCGTTTTATTTAGCGATCGTTTGACGAAAATCGCCGTTTCACATTGCGATCATTTCACGAAAATCACCGTTTGGTTTCGGGATCGTTTGATGAAAATTGCTGCTTTATATCGCGACCGTTTGATGAAAATAGCCGTTTTTTCAATCTTTTAAAGAAAATCTATGTTATATTTCGCGATCGCTTGACGAAAAAAACTGTTGTATTTCGCGATCGTTTGATGGAAAAGACTGTTGTATTTCGCGATCGTTCGACGAAAATCGTTATTTTATCGCGTGATCGCTTACCGAAAATCGCGAATTTTTAAAAATTAAAAAAAGCGGAAATCCGCCAAAAGGCGGAAAAGTGACATCCCTGAGAAGAAAATATGCAACATGTATGTACACTGGTATTCAAAAAAGTTATGCTTGTACTTTACTGTAAACCCGCCCCCCCCTTTTTTTTTAAATCAAGCAATAACCTAAATATTATCTTAAGATTCCATGTTACACACTAACACTTATAAATTATGTAGCAGAGAATTATGCTTTTCCTCAAATTAACTTTAAAAATGCATCAAATATTCAGTAATATCAAAATAACGAGCCAATTCAAAATTTCTCATGAATTTTTAAATATGCATTTTAGAATATAAGAATTTCAATTATTTTATTCTGATTCACAGCCATAATGTTTAAAATTTTATGACTTAAAATTCTTAACCTAAAGAATACCAAATTTTAATGCAGTAAAACCTCCATAACGGACATTCCGAATAGCACAGTAACTTTGGCATTAAAGTGCGAGAAATTGTCTTTTAACAAAGAAAAGAAAAAGTAAAAAACTAAATTTATGAGTCAAAATTTTGTGATCACAGATAAATGTAGGGTCATTCCATATCAGATCACCCAGACCATGGCACCCACCATCACCAATTTTGATAAAATTCAGTGAATTTTTAAAATTTCTAATGCTGATTCCAAAAACATCAATTATATTGAAATTGATCAAACGGTTTATGAGTTATGAGCTTTTAAATAGCTCCCAAGATGGCCGATTTGCCGCCATTTTGAATAGCACATGTGACAACAAAAAAGTCCATAACTTCTTTCAGGTTTAAGCTAGAGCTTTCAAATTTTTTTTGTTTTGTTCAGAATAAAGTAAACTTTCATTTAAACAGATTTTTGTGAACCTCATTTTATAAAAATGCTGCCAAAAATGACTTTTTGTCATTTTTTTAAGTAAAAAAAGGGGCAACTTCAATGGCTGATTTCCTCCAATGTACCCCCTTCAATTTTCATCTAATTGCATAAATAAGCAACTCAAAGTGTGTTTTGATGACTAATAAAAAAAACTTAATGGGCAGTTCACAGGTTTTTATTTAAAAAAAATTCAATTTTACTGACTTTCCCCAATAACAGAAAACGCAAGATAATGAGTTGACATTTCTTTTATTACCAGAAATATTTATGCATCCAAAAGTTTGATAAGGTTTTATGTTACTTAAATACATATGTTTAATGTGGATAAAAAAGGGGAATCCCCTATAAAAAAGGGAATTAATAGGAATGCCAATAATGGATTTTTGCAAGACATAGAAGTACTTTCCTGACAAATTGAAATCTATAGCAGAGTTTCAATAAATTATAAGTAAAAAAGAAATGATAGAAAAAACTCTACAAATAGGTACATTATAGAACAAAATCATACTTGTATATAATAAAAAATGTGATAAAATTAAAACTCTTAAATAAAAAATACAGTAAGTAAAAGTTACACTAGTCTACATATCAGATGATTAAGAACCAATGCACCCCTTTAATGTATTTTTCTATGCTAATTGCACAACTGTTTTTAGTTTTCTTCTATCAAGTATAGTTTGTTTGGGATCAACCAGAGGTGATTTCTAAGATTCATTGCCGGGAACAAGCATCATGTAATAGTCACAGATAATGTAAATGTATACTTGTGGATGCTTGCGAACTTATCTAACGACTTTTAGAATACAACTTGATTGTATTCAGCATGAGATAGACAAATGGTTTAGCAGTGACTTCAAATGTACATTAATATTATTGGCACAAAAAGCTGTGTATACAAAAATGCCTTGCTTTCTATGTGAACGGGACAGTTCGGCAAAGCAAAATCATTGGATTTTCTGATTCGTTTTTAAATCCATTTTTGCTCACAAACACATTCAAGTGGCAGGTTCTATATACAGGGTGTCCGAAAAGTCTGGAAACGGCCGAATAATTCGAGAAATACATATGAGATTGAAAAACGTAAGTATACGTGTTAAATATTTTTAAATAAGCTACTCAGTGATACCAAATTTGACCTTCGCAACCAACCTCCTGGGGGTCAGAGGGGTTCCAACTTTGAAATCTTAAATTATAACCCCCATTTTTTATTGCAGATTCGGATTCTACGGACAAAAATACATAACTTTTGTATTTGATGTTTATTTCAAATTCTCGTTTACACGGTGTATTCGAGCATATTAAATCGATACATATTTCGGCTTTTCCAACGGGATTTTCCCTAATCGAAACTGATTGGGCAGAATTTTTGACGTCAAATACCCCGTCTTTTGCAAAAATAGCGTTTCCTGAAAATCACCCATGGCGATTATTTCAATAGTGCTACACTGTTAAAAATCTGACCCATTTGCTGCAGCGTCACTCCACAGCTATTATAGAATATCTCTTTTGTGACCAATGAGAGTGCTCCATAACACAGTAAAGTAATCGTTTTCTATAAAAGTGGTGGAGTGACGATGCAAGAATACAAAAAAGTGTCAGTTTTTTTACAGTGTACTTTACTGTGTTATGGAACATTCTCATTGGTCATGAAACAGATATTCTGTAACAGCTGAGGAGTGACGCTACAGCAAATGGGTCAAATTTTTAACTGTGTGTAGTACTATCGAAATAATCTGCATGGGTGATTTTCAGGAAACGCTATTCTTGCAAAAGACGAGGAATTTGATGTCATAAATTCTCCCCAATTAGTTTCGATTAGGGAAAATCCCATTGGAAAAGCCGAAAAATGTATCGATTTAATATGCTGGAATACACCGTGATAAACGAGGATTCGAAATAAACATCAAATACAAAAGTTGCGTATTTTTGTCCGTAGAATCCGAATCTGCAATAAAAAATGGGGGTTTTAATTTAAGATTTCAAAGTTGGCCCCCCTCTGACCCTCAGGGGGTCGGTTACGAAGGTCAAATTTGGTATCACTGAGTAGCTTATTTAAAAATATTTCACGTATATTTACGTTTTTCAATCTCATATGTATTTCTGGAGTTATTCGACCGTTTCCAGACTTTTCGGACACCCTGTATATATATATAAGGCATACTATATTTAAAAAATGCTGTCAAAGTGGTCATTTTGAATTGAATTTAAACGATAGTACTGGAAACGGAAAAAATGGTCATACTGAGAAAATAATTGTAGTAAATCAAGATCTAATTCATTGAACAAAAAATAAAAACACAGGTTGCAAGGCTGCCACGGGCAACTATTTTTTAATTCTAACTGGCACCAACCACTTTCTTAAAAATGAAATCCATAATAGATGCTTTGATAACATTTGCAAGTAAAATATACTTCAAATTTTATAATAGAAAAATACTGGTGCACACAGAATATAAAAATAGTTGCCTGTAGCAGCCCTGAGGTCGCTTATAAATCTCTGAAAAAAAAAAAAATCACATCAACAAGTATCATGTTTTCACTTTTAAAAATGAATTTGAAAATGTGTTAGAGAAAATTTTGAGTTGTAGAGGGTACAAAAATATTTTTTTATATACACTGCCTTAACATAATTGTGATAAAACCAGTTCTTACAGAAAAATTAAATAAAAAAAAGAACCAGATAAAATTGTTGAACTAGGTTTATATCTAAATTTGATTTAGTTTTTGGTTTTTGTTACTGAAACAAGTACAGTAAACTATCTCAAATCCGAAACCCTAAAATCCACAACTCTAAAAAATCTACATATATTTTACGGATGTAAATAATGAAACATTCAGTTCAGATATAGGGACAAAATTTGACTTTTATAATTTTATATCAATTCCATTTTATTTTAATTTGTAACTTTTGTTAATAGTACTGAATTCATTTTTTTTTCCCAAGAAGGAAAAGAAATATATTCTGAAAAAATTCAGATTTTTCTTATATATCATTGGTAATCACAATCTTCTTATCAAATACATTTATGTATTAATCAAGCTTTTTTGGTTATTATATCTAAATCTGGCTAAACCTGAAAAAAAAACTTCTTTATTTTATGATTTTGTTGAGAATTAGTAATGTATCTTTATGAGGTACATTAGTAACTACATTGAATAATTTAGGAAAGATATATTTCATGTTTATAATGAATATTTAATCATATATTATTGATTATTAACTTGATCCTTACTTTTAATATTTTAATCGCTTTGAAAATTATCTACATTTTTATTATTTTAATTTATTACCTATTTTAATATTTATTATATTGTAAAGCATTTATTTTAGTTTTGATTGCATTATTAATTGCATTCAAATTCCTGTTTTAAAAAAGGTAAACAAAGTAATGACCGGAAATTGGCAAAATTCTAAAATCCACAAAACTTCTGGTTCCAAGCTGTGCGGATTTGAGGGAGTCTACTGTATTTAACTTCAAAATTTACATCTGCCTGTTGGCAGGGATTTTTAAAAATATTAATTACCTTTACTTTAAATTATTATTGATGTAGATATATTTTTAATAGCATGTGTTTATTGTGTATGTGATATGTTATTTTGTATTAATTTAAAGTACCGTAATTTTTACTTAAGAGTTGCAATTTTATTGTATTTTGTATAACAAAAGTATGATTTTGTCATAAAATTCAACTATTTGTAGAACTTTTTCCATCATTTCCTTTTTATTCATAATTTACTGAGAATGCAATAGATTTCAACTTGTCTGATTGCAAGAATCCATTATTGGTATTCCTATTTATTCCTATGGGATTCCCATTTTTTAGGCACATTAAATATATATATGTAACATTAAACCTTATCAAACTTTTAGATGTAAATATGTATGATATTTCTGGTAATAAAAGAAATATCAATATTATCTTGTGTTTTCTGGTATTGTGAAAAGTCAGTAAATTTGAATTTATTTTTTTAACCCTCTAAGCGTTTGGCCCGTAATATTCCGTACACTAAGTTCCAGGTTTCACTGCAATGTAAGCATAATAAATTTAAATGTAAGCGTAATTTATAATTCTATAAATTTAATGAATTTTCAAAGCATTGAAGAATGATTAAGACTCTCAAGGATTACATTTATATTCCTAAATAAGATTTTGCATGTAATATTGAAAGAATCATATTTTATTAGCAATTAAGACAAAATGCAGAGAAAACAACATTACAAATTTACCCATTTGCAAGACGCTTGGAGGGTTAAATAAAAACCTGTGAACCGCCCATTAAGTTTTTTTTATTAATCATCAAAACACACTTTGAGTTGCTTATTTATGCAATTAGATGAAAATTGAAGGGGGTACATTGGGGGAAATCAGCCATTGAAGTTGCCCCTTTTTTTACTTAAAAAAATGACAAAAAGTAATTTTTTGACAGCATTTTTATAAAATGAGGTTCACAAAAATCTGTTTAAATGGAAGTTTACTTTATTCTGAACAAAACAAAAAAAGTTTGAAAGCTCTAGCTTAAACCTGAAAGAAGTTATGGACTTTTTTGTTGTCACATGTGCTATTCAAAATGGCGGCAAATCAGCCATCTTGGGAGCTATTTAAAAGCTCATAACTCATAAACCGTTTGATCAATTTCAATATAATTGATATTTTTGGAATCAGCATTAGAAATTCTACAAATCCACTGAATTTTATCAAAATTGGTGATGGTGGGTGTCATTTTTGGAAAAATCTGGGTGATTTGACATGGAATGACCCTGTATAGAGTGGACCGGGGAAAATCTTCCATCCCACATCCAGTATTAAGGATGTATTTCGATTTAAACTGCTTATTTTCAAGATTTATTTTAAAATTCATTTTTGCTTTCATATGCATCAAACTGGCAAGCTGTGTTATTTAGAAAGTACACAGGGTGCCGTGATTGTCGATCAGGGTTGGGTTTTTGACATGACAAAGGTTTAAACAGGATTAAACCATCAAAAATCCATAGAGTCAATCTGCTGTGGCACACTAGAGTTTGTTGTTAAATTTAATTATATTATGGGTAATTAGTAGATCTTTAAATATTTTTAATTAATAAAAATTAAGGTAAAAATGAGAGATTTCAAATCTCAGAAATTTATCTCGAAATGGACATGCAGAAATATATGTACAAAAATTAGGTTTAAGTATCTTGTTTATTTATTATTATTTTTAATATTTAAAACTATCTAAAGTTATTTAGTATGCATTTTGATATAGCTAATATTTATAAGTGTTAACGAGTTAAGTGTTGTAAATGCAGTATTTTCAGAAGTGTGGAACTTGATACACAAGTTTAACTTTTTTTATGCAATACACATTATATACATAATATCCAGTAGATAATTTTGAATTTAAGTATAATGAAAATTATTTATTATATGTAGGATTATTACACATTATAAACCTTTTTTTTATCTCTAACCTACCCCACAACACACACTAATAGTATTAAAAATACAAATAATGTTTACTTTTATAGCAAAGTAAGACATGAAGTAATTATTTAACAACTTAATACTTAAGATATTTAACAAAATTTTATAGTATTCAGTGAGAAAAAAAAATAAAAAGAAATTCATAAGTATTGAATAAGCTAATTTTTAGCATAGTAAATAAATAGGTTAAATATTATAAATAGATACTTAGATATTTATAGAAAGGGGTTAGTTTTTTATTACCTTTATGTTAATTATAAATTCAAAAAATGACCGACGATTTAAAATTCAGAATTACTGATTTTTTTGAAAAACCAAATAATTGTAAAAGTCAAAACAGAAAAAATATTACACTGATCTACGAAATACTTCTAAAATATTATGTAGTTTTTTATTATTATTATCTAATTAAATACATAATTTTAAAAAAATAAAACATTACCTACTTCCAATTACCCAATTCATTCGCCCCATGTAGCACATAACTATTTTTGAACATCTTTCTGTTTCTAGTCGATTATGGAACATGTCTAATCTTTAATATTATTTTTAACTATACACTAAATTTGGTTATAAATGAATTTCTTCATAATGTAACATCCCTGCATATTTTGAACAACATATTAAAATTTAATAAATAATAATATTACAAAGATAAGTTTTCCAAAACCTAAGGTTTTGTTTAATATTCAAAATATGTTTCTTCAAAAATTTAAATAAATTTTACTTATTAAATATAAATATAGTAGATATATATGTATGTAAATAAATATTTTTATTTACATATAAATATAGGTTTTTGACATGACGGTTTAAACTATGGTTGAAACCTTCAAAAACTGTTGCATGTCAAAAACTTGCCAACCCTGTTGTCGATTCTTTGATAAATGCAAAAAATATTGGAGAAAAAAAAAAAAAAAATAAAAAAGCAATCAAAACTGCATTTTGAGCTGATTTTTCCGAAGCGGGAGATCTGAATGAAAAAATGGGCCACACTGAGAAGATAATCGTTTTAAAATCAAATTCTAATTAATTGAGCGTAAAATGACATCACACGGCACCTTATACATCAGTCCAAAAATACTCTCAGCAAGTTTCATGTTTCTACTTTTAAAAATGTGTCTCAAATTGTATCTGAAAATTTCAAGCTGTTGAAGGTAAAAAAGCATTTTTTCGAATACACCCTCAAATTCAGGGGATGGTCCAGAGGGATATTACCTTCCAGTAGTGGTGTACCGAGTAGTACTTTGGCCGAGTAGCCGAGTACTCGGGCACTGACTATTCGGCCGAGTAGTTGTATAATAAGAAAATAAAACACTGATGTGCGCATAATGTGAGCTTAGGTGTACATATATATAAATATACCTGTGTACACATATCTATACCTGTGTGTACATATAGTATACATATATAGTATAAACAAATTAACTCATTAAATTTGAAATTTATCTGTGCACTTTTAAAGACAATTTTTGACAGTTCAAAACTAATAAAAAAGGGGTATTGATACATGACAACTACAGTTATTAACTAATATAAAATTTAAACATTCTTTAACCCTCCAATTTATTCCAACCATTGAAATCTGTCTATCAAAAATAAAAATGTTTATTGGTTACTGTAACAATTCATTGAATAATGCAAACATTTCATATTTATTTTGTAACTGTCTACCTTATTTTCTTCTGATTAAAAAAAATGTATTGGCTTTGCAGTTTCTTTTCATTTTTTATGTGTACAGATTATATTATGTTATTTTAAATTTATTATTTTTTAAATATCTCAGTAAAAAACTAACCTTTTTCAATGGAAATTATAAATGTGTAAATTAAAATTGCCTTAAAAAGCAAGCTTTAAAATTGATGAGTTTAGATGATCTAGAACTTGAAAATGCACCAAATAAACAAACAAGTTGGGAATTGCATGTGAAGCGTAGCAAATGAAGTGTGTTCGTACGATAACGAAGTTTTAAAAATATTGCTCTCATATCAATCTCATAAAATTGTAAATAATTACAATTAAAATGTGCACCAAACAATGTTCTCCCTATACCATTATGTAATGGAATACTTTTGTGTGTAAAGATGAAAATAAGCACTCGCCAGTCGCCGACTAAATGTGAAAAACTGGCGACTAAAAATGTGGAAAGTACCGGCCAAATGCAGAATTCTCCAAAAGGTGTTTTGTGAAAAGAATCGCGGGAAAAAAACCCTGCGAATTTCGACAAATAAATTGAAAAAACCCAAATTTCAAAAAAAAAAAAAGATCGCGGAAAAATATGAATTTCGTGTAAGTATCGCGAAAAGATATCGTCTAACGATCGCAAAAAGAATGCAAATATCTTCAAAGAATCTCTAATATCCTCGAAGAATCCCGAAAGAACCATAAATATCATTAAAGAATTACAAAAAAGCAATTATCGAAAAAAAAAAAAAAAAAAAAAAAAAAAAAAAAAAAATGTGCATTTTGTCAAAAAATCAACAAAAACAAACGCCGTTTTTGCCAAAAAACGTAAAAACGAACGGAAAAAATACTAATTTTATCGAAAAATGTGAATACCGTCAAAAAGTAGCGATAACAAATGCAAATAACGTCAAAAAATCGCGATAACGAACGCTATTTTCATCAAAAAACGTAAAAACGAACGCAAAAAACGCGAATTTTATCGAAAAAAGCAAATACTGCCAAAAAATCGCGACAGCAAACAAATACCGTAAAAAATTGCGATAACAAACGCGAATTGCCGTCAAAAAATTGCGATAACAAACGCAAATACCGTCAAAAATCACGATAACTAACGAATACCGTCAAAAATCGGAACAAACGCAAATTACCGTCAAAAAATCGCGATAACGAATGCGAATACCGTAAAAAAAAATCGCGATAACAAGCGCGATTTTCATCAAAAAACGTAAAAACGAACGCAAAAAATGCAAATTTTATATAAAAAAACATGAAAAAAGCGAATACCGTAAAAAAATCGCGATAACGAACGAATACCGTCAAAAAATCGCGATAGCGAACGCGAATTACCGTCAAAAATCGCGATAGCGAACGCGAATACCGTCCAAAAATCGCGAATACAGACCAAAAAGTCGTGAAAACGATCGCCAACACCGTTAAAAAGGTTTTGAAAACGCGCGCGATTTTCGTTAAAAAGTTTCGAAAACACGCGATTTTCGTTAAAAAGTCGCTAAAACGAACGCAAATTTTATCAAAAGTTTGCAAAAAAAAAAAAAAAAAAGATAAAAAATTCACATTATGTCAAAGGATTCTGGAAAAAACATACTATTAGTTTCATGAGAGTCCCCCCCCCCCCTTTTTTTTTTTACTTTTTAGAAAATTTAATGTGAATTTCGTTTTTTTTTTTTTTTTTTTTTTTTTTTAATCAAACCTGCTAGTTGGTGGATAAACATTTTTTTCGGGGGAGGGGGGGGGGGTTTACATCTTAATTCTAGACAAATAATTACAAAAAAGAGTTTTGGAGTTTATGTCGTTAGCTATGCAAGTACCTAAGCATGGTTGGACTTGAGTAGCTAACTACACATATGCAATGCATGTTACATATAACTTTGCTGTTAATTTAAAATAGATTTGAAATTAGTATCTCAAGTTTATTCCAAACAATATAAATTAAAACTTTTTTAATTAGTTCATATATTACTTATTTAGTCTAAGCTCATAAATCTTGCAATTAAATATTCAGTAACAAATGTACCGACTGGCTACTAAAGAAATTATTCTCACTAGCCAATAACTGGCTACTAAAAAAAGACAACCTACCGGCCAGTGGCCACTAAGCAAAATTCCTTATTTTCATCTTTATTTGTGTGGCCTTGTAAAACAATAACAAATATTCTTTGCACCACAGATTATGCAAAATGTATATTATAATATGTACTTTATAGATGCATATCAATTTTATTACGTTCGAATGAGTGTAACACTATTAAAATGCATTTGAAACATTTTCCCCCATTAACCGTAATGTAACGGAACACTTTTGATTGTCCCTGTAGTTGAACTATGCATCCAATTTTGATAAAATTTGAAATAACTCGACAAAATTATGTAATAATTATGTATTTAAAATTTCAAACGATTAAAATGAATTTGAAACTTTTTCCCCCCATTGACCGTAATGTAACGGAATCCTTTTGATTGTCCTTGTAATTGATCTATGCATCCGATTTTCATAAAATTTGAAATGACTCGACAAAATTATGTAATAATTATGTATTTTAAATTTCAAACGATTCAGTTGGGTAGTTTTTGCGTTATTACATGCGGACAGACAGGCGGACGGACTGAACGACAACAATAGGTGCTACGTATTTGCATAATTGCGAACGCACCTAAAAATAAATATGAGAATGCTAATGTCAACGAACCAAAAGAGAAAATGCTAGCAAAAAGTTCATCTATTTTCGTATTGAACGTAATTTGGGTTTTTTACACGATTCATGGACGTAATTCGTGTTTTGGAGCGATTTATGAACGTAATTCGTGTTTGTTACCCGATTTATGGATGTAATTAGTTTACTTTTATGTGATTCATGGACGTAATTTGCAATTTATGTGCTTTCTGCCGATGAAAGTCATTTTTGAGCAATTTATAGACGTAACCCGTGATTTTTTTCAAATTTATTTTTTATTTATTTATTTAGCGATTTATATATGTAATTTGCGTTTTTTACACGATTTAGGGACGTAATTTGCATTTTTAGCACTTTATGAACATAATTCGCGTCTTTTTACAAGATTAATGGACGTAATTAGTGTTTTTTGAGCGATTTATGAGTGTATTTTGCATTTTTTGAGCGATTCATGCCCGAAATTCGCATCTTTTACTCGATTCATTTACAAAATTTGTGTTTTTTTTACGCAATTCAAGGATGGAATTTACGTTTTTAACGCGGCCTTTGGATGAAATTCACGATTTTCGTGTGGTATTTTGTCGAAATGTGTTTTTTACGCGCTTCTGCGTTGAAATTTGTGATTTTTTTTAAATGTTTTTGATGATATTCACATTAACAGTAACTAATTCATTCACAAAATTGAGGGAATATATATATTTTTTGGTACTAAAAAAAGTTTAAAAAAAAAAATTTTTTTTGGTTGAAATTTTCTGTGCACAGCGTGCGTGCGTCTATTATACGACTCTGCCTGGCTCAACCAAATAGTTTGATATTCGGCCTAACCGTTCAGTAACATGGCCGAATAGGCCTAATACCAAATAGATACCGAATATTCGGTGCATCCCTAATCTAAACATTCTGTTTGTCTATTGTTTATTATAGTATAATTGCAAAAGAATGGAACAAGAAATCTATTAGTAAATTAGATCATCTGCCTAAATATTAGTTTATTTCTGAAAAATTAAAACATGACCCACTTCCGAAGACTGGGCGGAAATGGATTAACTAATATTTTGTGAATTTACTTTTCACAAAAATAGAAATAATTCACAAAAATAGGACTCTGAAAAAAATCCTGGACAGACTCCTGATTAAGCAAAACAGGAAGAATTTCATATGCACATACAAAATATTTTAAATTTAAATTTGTATTGTATTTGATTTTATTTATAAATTTATCAGATGCAACAACCACATCTAATCAGTTATTACCCAAATAAAGTTTTCTTGGTGCAAAATATGAGATTCTTTTCAGCAAAATAATCTGAAATGGTTGGGATTGATCTAATAACAAATAAATGTGTCTAGAAAGCTAAAAAATATTTTTTTTCAGAATATTTGACAGCCTAAATGTAATCAAGAGAAGCTGTCGAATTACTTTATTTTACAAACTAACTAAATAACTTACCAGCCCTGGATACTTGGTAGGACTGTAGCAATCTTCATCATCATAATAATCATCTTCAGTTACATTACGGCGCTTTGAAAGGCCATCATCTTTTTTCTGCTTACGTAGCTCTACATTAACTTCTGTACGACGACGTCGCATTGCCTATCAAAAGAAGAAAATGAAAGTATAACAAAATTGATAAATCAAACAGCCATACACAACAAGTAACATTTGTTTACTAAACACACGTACCTCTGTATCTCTCCCCTTATTCTTGAAATTTTTTAGTCGGCTGTGCGAATTCATGTTGAATACTGTTAAAAATATGAACTTTACTAATCTGTAGGGAAAAAAAAAACGTGAAATATTAGAAATATATTTAAAACAACAAATGAAATTCATCAGGCTTAAGTTGCTCGATTGCAAGAAACTAATTGACTATAAATAAACTTCATTAAAAAGATAATATTGCATTCAAATCATATAAATATTACATAAAAACAATTTAAAACATTATCCACCAGAATTTATTTGAATCGCCACGTTATGAAAATATACAAACTCAAGAGACGTAGAAAAATTAAAGTGACATGCATAATTAAAATAAACTTCGATATTAAGAATTAGTGCATTTAAATTAAAGTAAATCTTAATAATTAATATAATATGCAAATTTCTGTTAATGAAAACAGATAATTAATTACCAGACACCAAAGAAATATCGAGAAACAATGCACACGAATTTCAGCAAAAAATCAAATGCGGTAGAGAGAACAAAACGTCAATCATGATTGGCTGATTTGAAAGAGGAATGAAACTTTCTCTTCTTCCAACAAATAAGAGGTATTCATTCAATCACCTGCGAAATTTTCGCAAAATGATGTCTACGAAATGGTGATGCAAAAATTTAAAAAAATTTCCTTAACAAACTTTGGTGAAAAAACCAGAAAGATGGAACCTTAGGGGACGTTCAGCATCTCCACCCTGGGCTGCCCTGGGTACCCCGTCAAGAGGGTGATCGTTCAGAGACGAAATCACGTGACAAGTGTAGGGTAGGGTTGTCGTTCAAGACGGCAGAAAGGGCTACCCTGGGTAGATTTTAACCACCCTCTCTTCGTCTCGGGGTAATTTGATCACGTGACGGGGTACATTAGTTTTGTTTATATTCGACTTGAATACACGCGCTGTATACAACTGGTATTGTTTAACCTTTTTTTCGTTTTCTTGGGAATTAAACGACAGAAATCTCTGGTAAGTTTTAATTCATCATATAATTAACAAGGGGAAACAATTTTGAACTGTGCCGAATTGAGCATTGTGACAGAAATGTGAAAATACACAATGTGATTATTTTTTTCTGTATTGTAATAATTTTATATATTTATTTCTATCATTTGTATTATCAGATTTCAAGATTCATTTTCCTTATCTTTAATTTTAATTAATAAGAAACATAAAACTCAAAAACAACCGAAATAATTTGAGTCGAGATTATTTAATAATCCACAAAATGAAAATTCACACTTGTTTTGTTATGCTTACGCGATAGCTGTTAATCTGGAAAGTTAATATCAGAGTGTTTTCTAATAATATATGTATATTTTCTTAATTTCTTTTTGTGAAACCGCTGTACAATGAAAATTTCAGCTAAATTATAATCTTTATTGATATTATTAACAAAAGTTTTGTTTTTAAAATAGATATTTATCTGTTATTGCTTCAGCAATATTATATTCTAATACAAGTATTAAGTATTTTAATATTATTTTGAAATTATTATGATAGTTTGAAGTAATTTTACGTGTGCATTCTGAATAATCCTAATAGATATATCTTTGTATTAGTAGAAAAAATTTACTTCCTATCATTTTTGATTTCCCATATTTACAAACAAATTATTCATCTTATGTAAATCTGTCTTCTCTTGTAATAAATTTATCTCTTCTGAAATGTCATAAATTAAAATAGCATAAGCTTTTAAAAGTTTTAAATTTATAATTTAATATTATTAAATTTAAATTTTTTAACTTTCAATTTTTAAAAATGCATCAGGGACTGAATTAAATATTAACAGTTTGCATCAACATTACAAAAACTCACAAGTATTTGATGGCCGATAGGCATCATCACTCTGTTGCTGCTTCGAGGGTAGTTCAGGCATATCTCTCAGAAGTTCTGCTAGGACCTCAAATACTGATTATTTGAAAAACGTGCTTATAGAGGTCTACACTTGGTGGGATGGCCATAAAACTGACCCTCAGGAAATAGATGACTATATTGTCCAGGCTTATTTGACTATAAATGGCATGGGGAATGTAAATTTAATAAATTGTTTCACACTTATCAGCAGGGTTGGTATGGTTTAAACCAATTGTTTTTTTTTCCTCAAAAAAACCAGTTTGTTCTTTTAGAAGAAATTTAATTATATTTTCTATTTTTTCTGTATAATTAGTTTATTCAAATTATTGGATATGAATAATTTCTACTTTTAACACTTTATTTCAGCAATTAGCATTAGATATAGTGGGTTTAAGTCATTTTTATGTATGAGATTAAAAATCAGTATGCATTGGTGAACATATCTATTGCTTTAAGAGAAAGCTTCGAACATGTAAATTGAGTATTCAATATTTAGTATGAAATATTTTAATTTAAAAAAATGCCCATTATTTAATGCAATTAATAACATAACATGTTGATATTTAAGATTTTGCTCAAGCTGTAAAAGAAAATTTTTTTGATTGGGAAGATTATCTTGAAGAATTAAAATCAAAATATGAAGTCGAATAAGAGAGTATTCAAAATTGGGTGCTAGTTATAGCATTTGAGTAATAACAATATTATTATTATGATTTCCATATTATTTGCTAAATCTAATGACCAAAAATGTTGACTTCAAATCTTCACTCAAAAAACAAAATCCCTAGAAGTATTTGAAATTTATTATTTGAATAACTGTTTAAAAGAATTTTTAAACTACATCCAAATGTGTATTATTAGTAATCAAAAGATTATTTATAAAGATTTTCAGAGTATTAATGTTTCACTGTGTAGAGCAGTTTATTCTTTGAACATAAGGTTGTTTGCTAAATACCGTTTAATTGTAAATATGATTTTTTAAAACTTTCTACATAAATTCACTGTAATTATTTAATTAATTTTTTTTTAAATGAAGTTTCACTACTTATAATCAACAATGTACATTTTTATCAATAAATATTCATTGTATATGTAATAAGAAAGGATGTTTTAAAAAAAACTCTGTTTAAAAAAAAAAAGTTTTTTTCGAAAAAAAAAGAAAAACAGGTTTTTTGCCAACCCTACTTATTATGGACGCATTCGTAAACTCCACACTAAACGTGCTAGTTTTTGTGCAAAAACTGAAATCAGTGCGGTTATTTGAGGTTCGGTGTAACCAGTTTTAGATGAGTTTACGAACGCCATCAAGTGCGTTTAGTGTCGCACTGAAAATGAACAGTTTGTTTACGTTTGCGATTTTGCTCATCTTGGCAATGAAGAAGAATGTAGTATATTGTGATTAAAGTAAGTTTTTAATCCTTTATTATTTATAATAGTAAAATATAATTTATCTTATTGTAATCAATATAATAGAAAAATTGCATTTCTCAAATTTAAACATAGATCGAAATTATCGTAAAAGTAAATAAATAGTTAATGACGATTGTTTATAATGCCTAAATGTTCAATGAATTGGTGATTTTTCCTTTATTGTATTTAATAACAAGATTCTCAGTTGTTATTTTAACATGTATGATAAGGTTTTGTATCAATAAAATTATGTCTTAAAAAGGATTAAAGGCAGATTTTTTTTCCGCAAAATTTTTTATCATACTACTTTGATTTTGTAGTATACTATGTAAATGTAAACTTTCAAGCAGTTTATTTAGGTGAATTAAAAGGGAAAAAATGCATAATTTATTTCATAGTATTTCATGTCATTTTAAAAGTAAACAATGGGGTATATTTGTAATACTTAAACCTTATATTTTATTAAATCTTGTTCTGTGTTCTTTCAAATTTATAAAATATGGATTTTTTTTTCTTTTCAGTGTCATTTTCTGCTCATCACCATCAAGTCCCAGCATATTAATTGAATGTGTATTGTCTGTGCTGTATGGTTTGTTAATTCACATCATACCATTGACAATACTTTCTCAATTATTCCTACTTCTGTATACTAATGTTAGCTATGGAAATGGAAAAAATAGAGAGGAATTTTCTGCTAAGTTCAAAATGGTGAAGGATGGAAGATAATGAAATTACATTCTGCTACTTCAATGCTAATTCATGGTAAAATTTTGATTAATGATATAATTATAGTAATTCTTATTTATTTACTTTTGCTTTCTTTATTTTAATTACATGAATTTCATCAATGGTTAATATTATAGAGTTGCCATATTAAAGGTAGTGGCAGATGTCTTTATATATTTTTAACTAGAGCCGTACCGAGTACTCGGTAAATACTCGGTATTCGGCCTACTCGGCCAATTTACCGAGTACTCGGCCAATTTGCCGAGTACTCGGCCAATACTGAGTAGTTGTAAGAATTTCATTTTTTAAGCATATAAATTTATAACTGATCTGTAAAAAGTTATTCGAATATCAATGTATAGTATATTTAGTAATTCATAAAACTATTTACTCTGTATTTAACAATATGTCTGCAAAATATAGAAAAAGTTAAGAACAAAAACCTCATAAAATTTCACATTTATACAAATAAAAATATTTTTTTGATATATAAGAAAACAGAAAAGACTTATTTTGGATAAAGAAACTGAAAATACGATAAATGCAATAAAAAAATAACTATTAAATTTATTATATTCCAAATTATGGTGCAAAAACACCAAACATTCTACATTATCAGTAGACAGGGCATTTCTTTTACTACTATAAATTTGGCCTGTCTCGGAAAATATATGTTCAGAATAAACAGTTGTTAAAGATCCACATCAGAGTTTTTTGCAAGATTGCACATATTCGGAAAAGTTTTTTTTTTTTTTTTTTTTTTTTTTTTTTTTTCCCACTATGCAAATGGAGTGTCAGTTTTACATAAGTCTTCTGTTATAAGAAAGCCTGTATCATTTTTTGTACCAATTCTTCATGTGGAGATTTTAAACAAGTACTAGTGCCACAATTTTTTTGCTCATTCGCAATTTCCTCAAAACATTCCCAGAAAATAGATGAACTTTTTGCTGGCATTCTCTTCTGGTTCGTCTACATTAGCATTCTCATGATGTATTTTTTGTTTCTTTGGTGGATTTTCAAGTACTGGATTATCTACACTCATCAATTCTAGAGCTTTCTTTTTAAGGTATTCTTAATTCACACATTTATAATTTTCATTCAAAAAAGGTTAGTTTTTTACTGAGATATTTAAAAAAATATAATTTAATCTTTTCACATGAAAAATGAAAAAAAAAAAAAAAAACAGCAAAGCCAATACTTTTTTTTTTTTTTTAATCAAAAGAAAATAAAGTACAGACAGTTACAAAATAAATATGAAATGTTTTGCATTATTTAGTGAATTGAATTGTTACAGTAACCAATAAACATTTTTATTTTTGATAGACAGATTTCAATGGTCGGAATACATTGGAGGGTTAAAGAATATTTTAATTTTATATTGGTTAATAATTGTACTTTTTATGTATCAATTTCCCTTTTTTATTGGTTTTGAGCTGCCAAAGATTGTCTTTAAAAGGTGCCCAAATAAATTTCAAATTTAATGAGTTAATTTATTTATACTATATATGCATATTATATATATGTACACATACACACAGGTATAGATATATGTACACCTAAGCTAATATTATGCGCACATCAGTGTTTTATTTTCTTATTACGCAACTACTCGGCATTCGGTACTCGGCCGAGTAGTGAGAGCCGAGTACTCGGCACTCGGCTACTCGGCCAAAGTACTACTCGGTACACCACTATTTTTAACTGCATAATATTATATGTATATTCTTCAACAACAAGTCTCCCTTTATAATTATTTGCATATTAAATAATGAAACTTCGTTTTAATCGCTATAAAAACAATCCACGCACAGGATGCGTTTTAGGCTGGAAACTTAAGCAGCCCATCACCAGCCAATGTAAACATGATGTGTCTGTAACGAGACAAGATCAAAATGAACTTTATGACCATGATTTTTGAATGTTCATTCGTGACTTTTTGCATGTGCTTTTATTTTATATTTAATTGTGATTTATCACAGGTTTTCAATGCAATTTTATCACTGGTTATACTATATACTCGTAAGAGATTTAGACAGGTTTTAAGAATTAAAACTCTATCCATGGTTGCAAGAAGTGCATTAGCGCAACTTCTGCTGCGGTGGCGTTAATATGTAAGTACCAAAGATTTTTATGCCTTATATTATGGCTAAAAATTTATCCATTATAATAAAAGAATGTAATTAAAAGTTCTTGATCGTAAAATTGTTATTATTTAAGTGTATAAAGCAAAATTTAATATCAGTTGAAAATCTCTCCAAGACTGAAATCAGTCCTGAGACTGAAGGTCTTGCACCCATGTTTTATCATGCATGAAATTTAAAGGCCAATAAATTTGAAAGAAATTTTTGTCTTATCTAATCGCAAATTTTCAAAGATTCAATAAGACAACAAAAGTCTATTTAGAAAAATTGATGCTTAGCAATTAAGAGATAAAGAGTGTTCACCCTGAAAAGATGGGTTACATCAATTATCGTCAAATTATCGTTGTTTGAATGTTTTAGGCTTTATATTTATTCTACACTAAAATTTAATTGATTTCAATAATGATAAAATAGACAAAATTTATTTTTTCTTAAGAAAATTTTTGTAACTCATCAGAATCCCAGCTTTAACTGTTTTAAAGTATTGGCCCTTATATTGAAATTATACTGAAATGAATGTGGATTGCCTCAACATTTATTGCAATAAAAAATTTTCTTTGAGGTAATTTTTGAGGGTGGTGGGCTTTGAAAAAAGGCAAAAGTCCCATCTTTTAGTAATATGTATCCTCTCATTAAAATTAGGATTATGGATTTGCATTAAATGAAGTCCAAGTTATAGTCATATTAATGCATTGAACCCTTATATGGTAATTAGTTTTTAAAAAATTTTGGGGAAGAGGAAAGTTCAACAAAATTTCCTGTTAAAAGTGCTTGTTGGATGGATTGCATAAATCATTAAATTTTGCTTACATTAGAGAAAAAAAAAAAGACGGTAGGACTACAATAATTAAAATCTCAATTTACATGTAGCTTAAATGTTTTACTTTATCATAAAATTCGGGTAAAAAACTGATAAAGTTCCCTCTTACAATGATTATATGTGCTTGTATAAATTTTGGGTGGGTTGCATTAATTAGAGCACCAGATATAGTTGTTTATGTGTAATTCTATAAATTGTAATTACTCTAACTTTCGGTTGTTTTAAGAAAAGAATATCTCTAAATGATCCAAAAATGATAAGGTAACATTAAAGAAAGGAAAAAATCTCTCCTTGTAATCATTATATTTGTCCATGAAAAAAATAAAAGGCTATGTGAATAAGGGGATGAGTTATCACTTTAGGGGTGACGAAGGTGGTACATGATATCGTAAGATATCTCGGGCAGAAGTAGTCCATCTTTAGATATTGTTAGAATTTTTAATTCAATCAAAATTTTCTATTTTTTCGTAGCTCTTTTCTTAATAAATTGTCATCTTTTTTTCAGTCTTTTGCCTGTTTTTATGAAAATATAAAGTTATTATTAAAGCTGTTAAATGATTATAAAATCATTTCATTTCAAAACATGGAATACCCCAATATTTGGCATTTATTGTTCTGCCATATGTTCATATAATCCACTGTTAGATAAACAATGTGCAAAGTAAGTTTGTAATTATACTTGTGTTTATTATAGACCGGGAGACAGCTGCACAGACAATCTTATTGAGTTCATGGGAGAAAATCTACGATTAGTCAAATATTGATTTGCATATTAAAACACAATTGGTCTATCAAGTCCTATCTTGGTGGGAAAAACCTAAAAACTCAATTTTAGCGGTTGTCTTGTATGTTTACCACTGTGCTTTAATTCAGCCAAAAGTATGAAAACATGGAGGATTGGGAGCAGGAAAATATAATATTAAACCTATGAGTCAACCACTAAAGTCGGGATTATAGATGTTTTCCACCAAGATATGACTTGGCAGACTGATTGCATTTTAATATAGAAATTGGGGTTTAATTAATCCTAGATTTTCACCTGTGAACTGGATGAGGTTATCATCTGTGCTGCCATCTCCAAGTTTATTAGTAGAAAAAAGATTTTTTTTTTTTTTTTTCATAAGGAGTTTTGTTTTTTCCTTTCCTTTCAAGGGCCAATTACAAGTAGACAATATTACTGTTGAATGCATTCTGTAACAAAAAGCTGTTATTAAATAATTTCAAATACTAGTTATCTGCCTTAAATGTTAGTTGGTAGGTATTACAGTATATTGCATATAATAAGGTATTTTTTTTTTTTTTGTCTTCAATGAAACCAGCGTTGGCACAATTTAAACCAATTCGCTTTTTTCTCCAAAAAAAAAAAAAAAAAGGTGTTTTTAGAAGGAATCTAATGACATTTTCTCTTTTTTCTTTATAATTTACATGTTCCAAACTATTGGATATAAATAATTTCTACTTTTAAAACTTTATTTTAGCAATAAGCATTAGATATAGATTTAGGTAATTTTTTTTTATGTATAGGTTTAAAGTATAGGTATGTTTCACTATTACAAAATTTCTACAAAAAGAAAAAGAAAGGGTCTAATAAAGATTTACTTTATTAGACTAAAATCGCTAAAATAATTTTCTCTTCTCAAAACACTCTTCCCATGATTTGCAAAATTCTTATGATAATTTAGGGGTGATTGTGTTCAGATTATATACCTAAATTCAAGTATTTTGTAAATTTACAGTATCAAAATTCCAGTTTTTCTGATAGTTCAATTCGTAAAATAAAATTAAAATATCAATATCATAATATTTGCTAAACATAATTAAATTTATATATTATGTAATTTGGCCTTCCTGTTAGAAATATGTCGTCTTTCCCCCCTTGTTTCCCATACAGAAATATTTCCTCACTAAAATTTCAGGTGTTTTTTCATGAGTCCACAATCACCCCTGATAATTAGAGTTCAAGGGAAATATTTAAATTTCGATAATCAAGAGAAATGTCCCAGGGATTTTATTCCTGGAAGTTGCAGAATTTTGTGTCTAGTGTGTTTTTATTATTATTATTTAAAAAACCTATCACATTTTCTCATTGTCATCGTTATTATTTAACAATAGATCTTTCCATGATTAAATTCAACATTTTTTTATTTGAAATAATACTACAGTTTCTTTATAGTTATTTAACCACGGAAAGTTTCTCATTAAATAGAACATATATTACTAACCGAAAATTATGTTGTGCATTTGTGAATTAAAAAAAAAAAAAAAAAAAAAATCACATGCTGTTTAATTCCAAAGCTTGGAGAGTGCTAAAGTGTCAACAGATTTAGATTCCTCATAAACAAAGATCATGTTTTCAAATCAGCAACAAAATGTTTTTTGCCATATGATATTTTTGTCTTTCTTTTCCAAATTATTTTCATAAAGCACAGTTTTAATTATAGATGCATTCAGGTCTGACTTTAAAAGGGGAGAAAGAGACAAGGTATCAAGACCTAAGGTATTGATACTTTGCAAATTATTTGATGATAAATCTAGCCCAGGGCACCATGGCTATTAAAATTTTTCTAGAGTGCATGTTTTCTCTCTCGATCGTATGCAAAGATGATTACTTTGGTTTCCTATTAGGGCCATAGCTAAGGGGGCACTATGGGCGGCTCAGCCTCCCCCCTGGAAAAGATTCCAAGGTCACTAAATGAAATTATGTTCCAAAAATTCAAATGAAATTATGTTCAAAAATCTAATTTAATTTTGAGACCCTTTCACAGTTTTGCAGAATTACTAAATTATATCTAAAATAAGTAATTTAACACTATCTCATATTTGTACATATGAAGCTAACATGTTTAATTTTGCACCAATTATACACTCAAAATTTTCATCGTCATATACTTTTCTTAGTATAAAATGAAGTTATTACAACAGTTTAATAAGAAACATAGTACATACAATGTGAATATGCACTAATATACCTTTCTGAGTCAGAGAGAGAAAAAAAAATGACCCCCCCCCCCCCCCTATTGATCACTTCTAGCTACAGCCCTGTTTCATATTCTAAAATTACTTTGATCTATCATAATTATATTACTTTGATTTTTTTTGTCTTTAGAAAAAAAAAAAAAAAAAACTTTCTTGTGCTGCTTGTTTGTTGATTGAGGATTATTCACTTAATGAATTTTCAAAAATTAGTGCACTAGTCAGAATACATGTGTTCAACAAGAAAAAGAATATTTGAGCAGCTTAAGAATTTAGGGGTGCAAAGTTTTATTGAGACGATGGTGCATCGGCCGATGGGCCAGTTTGGGCCTGTCAGTGACTTCCCTTTTGGATCTGCCATTGACACTTACATATATCCTTTTTTTGTACATTCACAATCATTTTACTTTTCTCATTTAACAACTACCATGAAAATTTTTCTATTGACTATCTTTTCTTTTTTTTAATAGTACTTAGAAAAGTTTTAGTTTAATTTTTGGTGATGATAATAATATTTAACTAAATTCAGGCCCAAACAGAGAGTAGTAGAGTTGTTAAACATTACCAGGGCCCGGCTCTTCTAACAGTCTTGGCTTCGGTTATAAAAACAAACACAAATATTTCATTTTTATCAAGAAATTTTTGATATGGTGCTTCTGTTTTAATGACATGGCTAATTTCAGACGTGCAAACAGGAATGAATCAAATACAGTAAAGCATCATTTATACGACGATCGATTAAATGACATTTACATTTATACGACGTTTTAGTGTGGTCCCGATTCATTCTTATTCATTTTAATGAAAAAATATATCTTTCATACGATACACAAAATCGTTTATACGTCGATTTTTTGATTTTGTATAGTTTTATTTTTGATTATTTTTCTTGTGTATTTTAAGAATGGGCGAAAGTTGGCAGCTATGAATGACACCAAAAAGCGTGTTTAAATGTGCCCCACATGATAACAATGTAGGCTGGAGTTCGATTAGTCTGAAAAATAAGCTTACACGTAATGGATTAAATTGGAGGGGTCATCCTTTTGCGAGGATGGTCAGCTTTTCCAATCTTCCTTCTAAATGTTATCAGTACGGCGACTTTTACTTGGCCATGCGGTGTATTTGGTCTTTGCCTGTACAAGCAAAGGAACTGATGACCTGCAAAAAACGAACCTTACCGTCAAGTAGAGTTGAAATGCTCACCTCCTGACCCATTATCCCAAGAACCCTAGACAATTTTTTCGTAATAACTACGTAAAACCATCAAAAGTAAAAAATAAAGGTACATATTTAAATTGCTTACCAGTCCCCCCCTTTTTATTTATGTATTTATTTTCGTTATTTGTTTGTTTAATTTAAAAATTTATGAAAATTAACACATTAAACATTAAGTGTAGGGATGCACCGAATATTCGGTATCTATTCGGTATTCGGCCATGTTACCGAATATTTAGTTAGGCCGAATATTACTATTCGGTTGAGCCGAATATGAAACTATTCTGCCTGCCGAATATTCGGTATGGCCGAATAGCAAAGTATTCGGCCGAATCCAATACTTAATAAAACCTCTTAAAAACTTTTCACTATTTCTACTTTTAACTGTCAATTTTTTAATTTATATTTAAAATAATTAGAAACAAAATCATTTTTAAATAAAATAGAATGTTTTTACATTATTTATTTGCTGTTTGTAAAGTATAACTTAAGAAAATTAACCATGAGAAGGATTAAAATGGTGATTTATTAGGATTCTCCTTAGGAATAAATTATGTACTGATACAAGTTTCGAAATTTTGTTTAGTAAATAATCTGTTTCTTGTTTTTCCCCAAATAAAAGTCCTTTAAAAGAAAAAAAAAAACTTGAGAATAGTAATAGCTATTAAGGCAGACAATTTTTGTTCATGAAACCATAATCAACTTATTGAATTATAAGTACATTGTATTTCATCTCACTCTATGTCAAAGCTTGTGTGTTTGTTTATTACATTAACAATAAATAAGATAACATATTTTCAACTCACACGCTTTGATTTCTGTAAAATATGATATGATGGGAAGGGTGGAAAATACCACCATTCATAAGAAAAGAACTATGAGGCAAACATACCTTTATTCAGAATTAAGTTGAAAGTATTTGTACTTTATATTGAAAAAAATATGCCTTGAGTTATTTAAAAAGGACAATTATCAGAGTGTAAAATTTTTCTTCAACCATTTTTTCATTATTTGATTTTAAAATGTTTGTTTTGATTCATAGAAAATTTTATTAATTAAAGTTTCATAATTGCGCTTCTTAAATAACTCAAGGCAGATTTTTTTCAATACTAAATGCTCTTTAAAAAAGCTCTTGTTTATCAAAATGTAAGTTTCTTTTATTAAATATTATGTAAAACTGTTTTAAAAAGTAACATTTTAATACCTTTTAAATTTTGAAATATAAAAAGTATCTGGAAAGCCGAATATTCGGTATTCGGCCAAATAGTCAACTATTCGGCTGGCCGAATATTCGGTTTTCTGCCCAACAATTACTATTCGGCTAGCCGAATATTCGGTATTCGGTTCACCTGTCGGCCGAATATTCGGTATTCGGTTCACCTGTCGGCCGAATATTCGGTATTCGGTTCACCTGTCGGCCGAATGTTCGGCATTCGGCCAAAATCACTATTCGTTGTATCCCTAATTAAGTGAAAACAAAATTAATTTTAGTTTTAGAAGTGAGAATCGATTATACAACGCTATCGTTTATACGACGTTTATCAATAGTCCCTTCGGCGTTGTATAAACGATGCTCCACTGTAGAAGGTTGATTAAAGTCATGAGAAGGTTTAGCATTTTTTTTCTTTCATATCTTACACATTTTATCTTACACATTTCATATCTTACACACATACAGTTAATTAATGATTTCAATTTAAATTGAATTACATTTTCAATATTTTAAATTTTTATTTAAAATCTTTAGATAAAAGAGGGTTACAAATGCATCATACATTATATATGTATACAAATCAGGGTTGGTTTTTTGGCATGACAAAGGTTTAAACCAGTTAAAACCATCAAAAACCCATAGAAACGCAATCTGCTGCAGTGCGTTAGAATTTGTTTGGGAAACAAATTTTAAAACTAGCAACAGTTGCCATACATTATGTTGAAATTTAATTATATTATGAGTAATTAGCAGGTCTTAAAATATTTTTTATTAATAAAAATTAAGGTAAAAATGTCAGATTTCAAATCTCAGAAATTTATCTCAAAATGGACATGCAGAAATATTTGCAGAAAAATTATGTTTAAATATCTTTTTTATTTATTATTATTATTATTATTATACTTAAGTTATTTAGTGTACATTTTGACATAGCTAATATTTATAAGGAACAAGTTAAGTGTTACAAATGCAGGATTTTTAAAAGTGTTGAACTTGATACACGTGTTTAATATATATATTTTAATGCTATACACATTATATACATGATATCTAGCAGGTTAATTTGAATTTAAATATAATGCATATTATTTATTATATTTATAATTATTACACATCATTATAAACCATTTTTATCCCCCCCCCTGAACACACACACATTAACAGTACTAAGAATACAAATAATATTTACTTTCAAAGGAAGTAAACATTAAACAGAAGACAAGAAGTAATTATTCAACAACTGAATACTTAAGATATTTAACAAAATTTTATAGTATTCAGTGAAAAAAAAAAGTATTTGTATAAAATGTAATTTTTCAGCATAGTACATAAATAGGCTGAATATTGTAAACAGATATTCAGATATTTATAGAAAAATGTTACTTTTTCATTATCTTTATTTTGGTTAAAAATTCAAAAATGACTGACGATTTAAAATTTACAGATTTTTCTGAAAAACTAACTAACAACTGTTAAAATTAAACCAAAAAAAAAAAATATATATATATATATTACACTGATCTATAAAATACTTTTATAACACAAAAGATTATATAGTTTTTATTATTATTATTATTATCTAATTAAATACATAATTTTAACATATAAAACACTGATTAAATATTTCCAATTAATTTGATTACATAATGAAAATCAATCCAAATGAAAATTATCAAATTAGAAATTTAATATAACAATCCATTTCATTTGCTCACGTAACATACGGTAGCACATAACCAGTTTTGAACCTTTTTCTGTTCCTAATCAATTACGGAGTTTTGAATGAATTAGTCCAAAATTTTAAAACACTCGTTCTATTGCAGCAGCACTGGCAGGACATAATAAAAGTTGTTCGGCTAATTCTACTAAATCATTTTATTGCCTTCTAAGATTTTGTTTACTATTCAAAATATGTTTCTTCAAAAATTAAAATTTATTTTTTCTAGAATATATTTAGAAACATTTTCTTTACTAAAAGCAAATAAATTTTACTTATTTAATGTAAATATATGAAGATATATATATATATATGTAAATAAATATTTTTATTTACATATAAATGTAGGTTTTTGACATGACTGTTTAAACCATGGTTAAAACCGTCAAAAACGTACCAACCCTGATACAAATACTTTATAAATTTTTTAAAAATGGTAATGTCCAGCAAATTTATTATCTACAATAAAACCTGTTCATAACAGAATCCTGCTATAAACAGAAAAAAAAAAAAAAAAATATGGCCTGGCATACCCCCCACCCTAAAAAAAAAAAAAAAAAAAAAAAAAAAAAAAAGAATTATGCCTTTTAAAATAAGAACAGCCTGTATTTAAAAAAAAAAAAAAAAAACATATATAATGTTAATTTTTTTTTATAAAAAAAGTTTGAATAATCATACATAACTAATGAGTATGCACTCACGTCGACATTGTAAATATAAGAACCAATATATATTATAATATTCAAGCTAATTTGTTTCTCAATTAAGATACTTGCTAAGTTATGATTTTCAATTAAATACGATTTACCTACAATTAAACAATGTTATTTGTTATCCTGATATCCTTCAGGGATTAAAACTGAATATGAAATTGCAGGTAAAAACAAAAAATAGCATTTTTTTTTTTTTTTCAGCATTTAAGTTTGGGGTTTTGATAATAAATATTACAACTAATAATAAAAATATTTATTTCTTTATTTAAATAGATTATTACAAACTACTCCTTTAATATACACAATAAATAACAAATATGATGATGAAATGAAAAAAAAAAAAAAAAAAAAATCATGTAAACAAAAGTTATGCAAGGAGCAATACATGATGCATTTACTAAAAGTTGCTGAATTTATTTGCAAAAAGAAATCCTTATTTCAAATGTCACGTTATATCGAAGAAAGCATTCCAGATGTAAATTTAGCTTCCAATTAAAAGTAAACGTCTACTGAATCATACTGCAGGGCACAAGTTTATCTGAGGTATAAGAAAAATTTTGACTGTACTGGATGGAAATCATAAGTACAATATCAACAAAAAATTCAATTTTAAAATTCGCTAATAAAGTCGTGTTCAAATGTGTAAAATAAAAACAATAAATCACAAAACTCCTCAACGGAACAACATAGATGATAATTTCATGCAATTTGCAATCCTATCTTCATAAATTTGGCAATCCACTTTCTTTCAATTATTTCATTTAAAAAAGCACTGTACTAACTCCATCGTGAGTATCGTAATTATAAATTTCATCACATAAGGTAAACCGATGTATAAATAAAACGTTTTGTTCATTTCAGAAAACCCACGAACGTCGCAGCCATCTTTGTTTAGTATTTTCCTGTGTTGTCATGGTTCCTACCCCCAACTTACCCCATATCGTTCAGCAACGCAAACTACCCTGAAGAACCCCGGCTGGGGTAATCACGTGACAGGGCAGCCCTGTAGGGTGAAAAGGGTGGAGATGCTGAACGCTCCCTTAAAAAATTGTATCAAGTTAGAGTTTACCAACCACAACTAAAGAGTTGTGCTAACAACAAGCCGCAACAAGCCAAATTGTGCTGACACTGTCAGACAGAAAATATCTCAACCCTCAACTCAATTCTTTCTGTGGTGCAAGACGTAAACAAATAAAACGTGTTTTTCATGTGTGCATGTTAATTTTTCTATATTTACTGTGATTTTCACACATTAATTAGTTCAAAATGTCCAAAACTAAAAAAAGAAGCAATAAAGGTGTTAATAAGCCTTTGAGTAAGGCTTCTCATAGTCTCAATCCAGGTATTATTTTGTTTATGTGATGCTCCTAGTATATACAAAAAGGATTTTTTCTTTATTTTATTTTACAGGGCTTGAAATTCAGTTTTTCCTAAGAGGGGAGTCTCCATTCCAACATTTTTAAATAGAGGAAAGTTGAGCTGCTTGGGAAGAACAAAAAAATTTAAAAAAATCTTTAAAATCCACTGTTATATTATATGTTATCTTAAGAATTAGATTAATACTAGGGATGTGCCGGATGCTGATTTTGCCGGATACCGGATATCCGATAGCCGATTTGCTTGCCGGATTCGGATACCCGGTACTGAATATGTTTTTAGTTATGGTGAATATTTGTTTATTTCTTTATACAATGTCATCTCAAGTAATAAATTGCAAACATGTTTCACACGCCATTATAACATTTTAAATGTATTGAAATATATTTTACAAAAATTATATATATTTGACTATCAGGGCTTAAAATTCACGTTTTCCCAGGAGGAGAGAGTTTCCCTCACAACATTTGTAAATGCACGGGCTATACTAGTAAATCTGCATAAAGTAAAAAATAAATAGTAAATCTTTAAACTATACTAGTAAATCTGCAGATCAGAAGCCTCAACGTCAGCTTTGCACATCATTTTAAAAAAAAAAACACTTTGGATAATATTCAACTTCCTGCAAACTGTAATTTAAAATTTTCAAATTACATAATTATTTATAAGAATAAAATAAGAAGTTTTCAGCCATCAAAAGCGTTAAATTAAAGATTTAATTATGTTAGGATATTCTGAAATTTTCATGATCTATTATTTTTGTTTTTTTATTATAACATAGTAGATTTCTTCAGGGGGGCTCCGCCCCCCCTGAACCCTTCGTAATTTCATTAAACTTAAATTTGTAACTTTCTATCAATTTTCTATTGGTTATCATATATCTTGTATTTCTTTATACATTTTGATTTATAAAGATAAGTAACAGTTTTAATAAGCATTTTTCATTATACTCATACTTCTACATACCTGCCCACCACAAACACTTAATCTGATGTATCAGGAACTTTTGAAAGTGTAAACTCAGTAATCTAGGGTTTTACAATTTTGTTTCCGAAAAAAAGATGTTTTGATTGCATTTTGTGGCAGTTATCGCGGACAGACAGACAGAACAGACTGGCAGGCGGAAAACAATAAATTTTGCGTCGCCAAAATAAGCCTTCACTGAAGTTTCGGCAATGACGTCATTATTCATGAGTTATTGCTATCCATGTTTCTAATATTTTTTACGACTACTATAAAATACCTGTTTTATTTCAATTATGTTGTCAAATTTTATCAGGTGAAATAATTGTTAAAAATGTAATTATTTTTTATTTCTTTTACTTCTAATTATGCCCCCATTTTTGTCAGAAAAATTCTTATTAACGAAACAAATTTCCATGTTTAATATTTAACAAAGTACTATATTTATTTTTATTTTAATTCTGACGTCATATTTATTTTTTCTTAGTTTAATTTTTCGAATGGAAATTGTTCAATTGAAACTTATTGCTGTTGAAAAATTATTCCATATTTTAATTTTTTTTTGGCAACGATAAAGGAAATTGGTTAAATTTTATCTAAAAAATGGCTATTGATTCTGCATGAAAAAGAAGAAATTTTGAATTATTAAGGAAAATATGTGAATAAAATTAATAAAACATAGCCTATGTTCTTTTCTGGTCTTTGTTATAGCTATACACAAAGATACAAACACATTAATTCATCAGTTTTGAAGTTGACTTCATTTAAATTTTCGTACACGCATTCAAATTTATAACATTATAAAAATAAGGATTATGATGAATAGTTGCTTAGCAACCATTAAGAGAAAATAAAGAAAATGAAATAAATATATTTGAAATAAGTAAATCTCTAAAACAAATTAGTTTATATTATTGGAACACATTTATAAAAAATCTCAAATTTACAGTAATAATTTTAAAAATCTGACAAATGTGTAGACAAAATTTCAAAACAATACGAATAAATTAACCGGTAAATTTCAGTATCCATTTACCATTGAATTCCATTAATAAAATGTGACATTTTCTCTCAAGGAAAAAAAAAAAAATTATTGGATTTGTCATAGAAAAGCAATATTGCACAAAATAAAATATTCTATATTTTCCAAACAAATGAATTAAATCTTACAAAATACTATACAGCTTAATCCCAGTGCCTCACTAACATACCCACTTAATTTCAAGCCAATCGGATGTTTTTTGCAGTAGTTATCGTGGAACAGACAGACAGACACAAAAAAATTTCGTGTCTCCAAAGTAAGCCTTCACTGACATTTTGGCAATGAGAGGGAAAAAAAATGTGTTCCTTTTTAAACCCTATTACTTTTAACATGCCACTTAAATATTTACAATTTATACCGACATGACAAAATACCATTGAAATAATTTAAATCAATAACCCAAGATAATTATCCAAAATGTTTATTTTAATTAAAACAAAGGAAAAGAATCAAGCATTATATATATCATATTTATTTTTGTCAATTTTCACTCAATGTTATGGGCAGTTAATCACTGAGTTGCTAAATGAATTTTTTTATTTAGATTTTATTCGATTTTATGCGGTTTAGAATCTTATAGGTTACATTTTTGATAAACAGAAAAGAACAACTTTTCTAACATAAAATTATCGGAAATACTTGGTTATGCTTTTTTCATCTTATTTTTTTTCTTAATTTTGTAAAATCTGATGTGCATTTATTTTTAATTTGCTTGCAAGAATAATACATGTAGGTGATTGTATTGTCAATATCCTTCAGTGATTGTATATCACTTAGTGGAATTATTGTCAATATTGTCATCCCTGGCATTTTAGCTAAATGAATTATGAATGTTCTACTATGCATTGAAATTTTAAAACCATATGAAATTTTGAAAATGATATAGTCAGTATATTTTTTCTACTATTACATGAGAAATGGTTTATTTAAATAAGATATGTCCTAATTTCTGTGAACTACGCACATAAACCATTTATTGTTTCTAAATGTGTTTCCTTGAAATTCATCATATTTTTTTTTCTAATTATTTGGAAAACGGTCAAGGATTGACCTTGTGGTGTCCGCATTTTATTTTGTTTATGATTCGTCCAGGAATATTAATGCTTAATCCATGACGTACATAATATATGTATCTTATTACATAAATCATGTTTTGATCATCATAAATATGTTTTAACTTCTTTTCAACAACTCAATGAGAACATTTAAACATCTTGTTTTGGGCAATGGATGTCCACATTTTATTTATTTATTTTATGAAATTCTTCAAATTTCGAAGAATTTTATTTAAATAGGAAATCAAAATGTCATTGTTAATAAAGAAGTCAGTAGAAAAGTTACAAAACGGGCAGGTGCAAATTATCAGATATGGAATAAAACAAATCCAAACAGAAAAATTGTATGAAAGATCTTCTTTAAAAAAAGAAAAGATTATCGAGCCCATTGATGACAAAATGTGCGATGATTTTTGCGAAAGGAAAAAATCTAAGGTTGAACCATTGATTGTAAATAAACATGTTTTCTTCTTATTATTTTTTTCCAATGTGCAACACAAGATTTAATCTCATTTTTTTTTAGTGCTAATTTCAGACTCATGTGATAGAGCTCGGGCTCTAGTGACCATTACTGCCCTTTTAGTTATTTCTTGCTTCGGCACAGGAAAAAAAATCGCGAAATACGTAAATGAGTCAGAGAAAAAATATCGCCGATTTTGTCCACCATGGCAAAAATAAATTTTTAAAAATTGTCGACCGGTCTGAAAAAATTTTAACTTTGAGGGAACTTTGGCAGGGGAAAAACACAGCAAAATTAGTCAATTAATTACAGTAAAATATCTTGAAATTTGTTAATCTGTCACAAGGAAATATCATGAAATTAGTCAGCCAGTAACAAAGACAAAACACAAATTTTTCAGCTGGACACAGGAAAATAATTGTTAATTTCATCAGAATGTCACAAAAACAAAAAAGGGAAATTTGCCAATCAGTCGCAGAATAAAAAAGCTAAATTTGTCAATCAGTTGAGAGAAATAAACTGTAAAATTTCTTAGTTGATCTCCGGAAAAAAAAAAAAAAAAATTATCACGAGCAAGCACGAAAATTTTGTGAGAAAAATTACAAAACTTTTGAGTCAAATGCAGAAAAACAATCATGAATGATGTATAATTGTTGTAAGAGAAAACTGTGAGATTTGTCAATAGATAGCGAAAAATATCACGAAAATAGTCAGTCAGTCCTGAGATTGTCACTTCACAATGAAAAAATTTCGAAAAGTGATTTTTTTGGAAACAGGAATGACACAAGATTCTTTAGGGCATAAATCCTGCCATTCTGTCCAGAAATTCAAACCCTGTACCTGTATATTGATAATATTGAATAAACAATGCAATTCAAGCATTTAAATACTCTGCTTATTTGTCAATGAACTGCTGAAAATTGCTAATAATTTGTACAATGAAATGCTGATAATTGTTAGAACAAATTTTACACGTTTATTAATATGTCTATAGTTGTAAAGTATTTTCACAAAGAAATACATAGCATCCTTTTATAATGTAAACATAAAATATCTTACTAATATACCAATAGTTGAAGAGTTATCTCCAAACATAGGTTTAATTGATGATTTTTGTTCATGTTTTAATTATTTAATAATGTTTTAAATTAAGCTACATTTAATTTTATTTTAAGTTAAATCACTTTAAAATTTATAAACAAAAAAAAAAATATTTTTAATTTTAAATAACCATAATGAAGTCTCGAAAATAACTAGTTGGATGCACCAATCCCAAAATTCTCTTTTATTTAATATATCTCAATGTTTCAAAAAATATTTACAAATATTAATACTACTTCAATATTATTAGTTCAATATCATACCAACTTTGATTTTCATCTAGAATTTTTGCTGCAGTCAATTAATTAGATTAAGAATGAGTTAATCTGAATCATGATATTTATTAAAATTAATATGTTTGTTTGTTATTCTGCTATAAGTCAGCTGTTTGCAAATAGGCAGTTTTAGCAAGATAGGAAATTCCCATTGCTGTACGAACCGTCAATTCACTGTATAAAAGCATTATGAAAAAAAAAATTACAAGAAAAAGAATATTGCCCAATTAAACTAATGGCATTGAGCACACAGGCTACACATACTAATTGTATATTACAGCCTTATATTTTCAAGGGTTAATGCCATTCAAAAACCAATTTAAAGGGGGAAATGGCTCCCCCCCATTTCCCCTTTTCATACTTAATCATTGAATCTCCTAAACTAATCAGGAATATGCTTTATCACATTAAAGAACCAAATTTTCTTAATTGAATTTTTTATCCAAAATTCATAGCAAATCAAATATTTCTTCACAAAAAAAAAAAAAAAAAAACCATTTATATAATTTAAGAGGAGTTATCTCCCTTCTTTATACTCAACCCTCTGTATCCCAAACCGCCCGAGATATTGTGAGATATTTTAAATCGTATATCTTAATTCCCACCAGAAAATTAAAACAGCAATATTTGCTTTAGTTAATAACAGAATATTCTGTATTGAAATAAAATGAAATTAGCCATAGAATTTTTCTGGTATAAAATAAGATTTTCTGAACTACCTAATTTCTAGTACGTGTTTTATCATGGGATTTAAAGGGTTAACCATTAAACTTCCAAAACTATTCAGAGATTCGCCTTATCAGAAAGAATGTACATCCAAAATTTAAACCAAATCTGATAATTCTGCATAAAAACTCATTTATCAAATTTAAGGAGGATTTGGGGTAATCGCCCGTATTCCTTTTATGCTTAACAAAAGAACTCCACAGCTAATTAGGGAAGCATCTTATCACCATGAACCTGTATTCAAATATTAAAGCAAATAGGTTAATTCTGCAATAAAAATCATTTACTTCAATTCCCGGGAGCAGAATTGGCGCAACGCTGCAACGCACGTCGCAGACTCTTGGGAAGGTCTGCAGACTATTTTTCAACTGTTAAAATTTTAGCTAAAATTTAAAAATTTCGGTCCTAAATCCAAAAATTTGAACGTAAAATAAATGTATCGCGGATTTCGACAAATAGTCTTCGAAAAGAAATCAATTTCATCATAGGTCACGGAAAACATGCAAATTTCATCCAAAAATCGTGAAAAAGCAGCAAATTTCATCAAAAAATCACAAAAAGGCAAATTTCTTCAAAACATCGCAAAGAACAACAAATTTCTTCAAAAGATCATGAAAACACGGCAAATTTTCCCAATAAATTGTAAAAAAAAACCCGCAAATTTCATGAAAAAATCACGAGAAAACAACAAATTTCTTCAAAAAAAATCATGAAAAAAAGGCAAATTTCTTCAAAAAAAAAAAAGAAAAAATGGCAAATTTCTTCAAATGATCACAAAAACACTGCAAATTTTCTCAATAAATTGTGAAAAAATGGCAAATTTCATCAAAAAATCATGAGAAAATGGTAAATTTCTTCAAAAAAATCACAAGAAAGGTCAAATTTCTTCAAAAAAATTACGAGAAAACGGCAAATTTCTTCAAAACTTCATGGAAAAAACGGCAGTTTTTGTCAAAAAGAATGATGAAAAAACGACAAATTTCTTCAAAGTTCATGAAAAAAACAGCAAATTTCTTCAAAAGATCGTGAAAAACGGCAGTTTTCATGAATAGATCGCGAGAAAACAGCAGTTTTCGTATAAAGATCACGAAACAACGTTGGATTTCTTCAAAAAATCGCGAAAAATGGCAAATTTCTTCAACAGATCGCGAAAAAATGGTAGTTTTCGTCAAAAGATCGAAAAAAGGTAGCTTTTGTCAAAAGATCACGATTAATCAGCAAATTTCTTTAAAAAATTGCGAAAGAGCAGCATATTTGTTCAAAAATCGATCATGAAAAAAACAGCAGTTTTCGTCAAAAAATCATAAAAAAAAGTCAAATTTTGTAAAAAAAAAAAAAAAAAAAAAAGTGCGAAAAAATGCAAATTTCATGAAAGGATCACAAAAAATGACATTGCGTCAAAAAATTATGAAAACCACGCAATTTTTTCTCAAAGGGGAGACCCCCCCCCCCCCCTCTGTTTCGGAAAATGTATGAGGTGTTAAAAATTCTGATAATAAAGGCAACTTCTTTTTTAAAGTATACTTTTCTTTTATGTCTATCACAAATACTTGGGAGGTTTAAGTGCATATAATGTAATGCAAGGGATCGGTCTGCGGACTGTTTTTTAAGTTTTTTTTTTTTTCTTTTTTTTTTTTCTTTTTTTTTTTTTGCTTTGCAGATTGCAGAAAAAAATTCTGCTGCTGGGCTTAAATTAAGAGGGGTAATCCCACTGATCCCCCATTTATACTTATCAAATGAAGTCCCCAAACAAATCAGGAAGTGCCTTATTAGAATGAACCTATATCCAAATTTTGAAGCAAATCGGTAAATTCTGCATGAAAAACCCATTAAACTAAATTGGGGGGGGGGGGAGTTACCTCCCATTTCCCCCCTTTTAGACTCATTCAATGAACTCGCAGAATTGATCATGGAGGTGTCCTCTTCAGAATGATCATGATCCTATGTCTAAATTTTAAACGAAAACTGATAATTCTGGATGAAAAAGCCATTGATATAAATTAAGGGGAGGAGTATTAGCCCCCCTTGCCCCATTTATACTTATTGAATGAACTCCCAAAACTAATCAGTCAAGAGCCTTATCAAAATATACCTATATCCAAAATTTCAAGTGGATCGAATATTTTTATCATGAGTTATGACGTTATGCACGTATGTACAGTATAGGATCCATTATCCGGCGTCCCGGTATCCAGAACGCTCCGAAAACCAGAATGCAAATCGGTAACTTTTTTTTCAGCGATCCCGCGAACGCGCTATAGCGCGTAAACTATGCAAAAAATTGGCAACGGATGCAAAAAAATAGTTCTTATGCGTCTCTTGGGACGCGTAAGTTCGTCGAAGGATCGCGAAAAAACGGTAAATTTCGTTAAAAATCACGAAATAACGACTAATTTTCAGCAATTTTTGTCAAAAGATTCGCGAGAAAATCAGTAATTTCATCACAAAATCCCCAAAAATGACAAATTTCCCAAGAAGATCACGAAAAAATAACAAATATAGTAAAAAAATCGCGATAAAACGGCAAATTTTGTCTACAGATTCGCCAAAAACGTATAGGTGAAAACTGGGAAATTTGATTAGTAGCCAGTGGCCGGTAGACCCAGTTTCTTTAGTGGCCACTTTTTAAAAGTTAGTAGCCACTTTTTAAAAATAGGTCAAAATGGCTTTTTTTTATTTATTTAGTGGCTAGTGAGTTACAAAGTTACGCTTATTTGGTTAAAAATAAAACTGTCATTCCACTGAATGGAAAAATATGAATTGGTGATTAATACAGCAGATAAAATTATAAGTGATAAACTATATTTAAATATATATTAATGCATTGTATAAAACAAACAAGGAAATTGTATTTTTAAATTTTAAATTTAAAAATAATTTCACATCTTTCTTGGATATTTTATTCTTACTTAAAATTGGTGGTAATTATTAAGTTTGGCGAGTGTACAGATAAATATAAATATTTTTTGCTTTGGCTGAGATTTCAAAACACCGAATGTCTTATTAAGGCAAAATCAGAGAGTGCCAATGTGTCGGTGAGGAGGAGGAAGTCTGCTTGGTAGCAGTAAAGTCAGATGCTAAATTAGCAGTATTACTCGCCTAAGTGGCGAGTGCTAATTTTGTATGATATTTTAAAAGTAATTGGCTATAATGTTTCAATCTTTCTTGACACCTACATAAACTTTAATCATAAGTTAAAAAAAAATTGTACCAGCCAACTATTACTGGTAGCAATGTCCTTAAAATATCCTTGCATCCAGAGGTAAAAATGGTATAATTTATTTAAAATGCATGTGGAATTAAAATTGATCACTATATTTTGTAGGAAAAAAACTATTTTTTGAAAACATAATTCAAATAAAGAATTCATGGTAAAAAGTCAAAATATAGAAAATACAACAAAGTTGCTAAATATTGCTTGCATCCGATATAAAGAAAGAATTAACCAATTCACCAATTAGATACAAACAAAGAAAAAAAGGCATATATTCATGAAAAAAACTGTATTTCACAAAGCAAATTAATAAGGTTTTTTAATCGCCGAGTGGCGACTAGGGCGGCGATTGATGGCCGATTTTTAATTTAAAGAATTAACCAATTCACTACTTAGATGCAAACAAAGTAGAGATGAATATATCCATGAAAAAATTTGTATTTCATAAAGCAAATTAATAGGATTTTTCAATCGCCAAGTGGCGACTATAGTGGCGATCAATAGCCGATTTTTAATTTACAGAATTAACCAATTCTCTAATTAGATGCAAACAAAGTAGACATGCATATATCCATGAAAAAATTTGTATTTCACAAAGCAAATTAATAAGATTTTTTAATCGCCGAGTGGCGACTAGGGTGGCGATCGATGGCCGATTTTTAATTTAAAGAATTAACCAATTCACTACTTAGATGCAAACAAAGTAGAAATGAATATATCCATGAAAAAATTTGTATTTCACAAAGAAAATTAATTAGATTTTTCAATCGCCAAGTGGCGACTACGGTGGCGATCGATGGCCGATTTTTAATTTACAGAATTAACCAATTCTCTAATTTGATGCAATCAAAGTAGACATGCATATATCCATGAAAAAAAGTTGTATTTCACAAAGCAAATAAATAAGATTTTTTAATCGCCGAGTGGCGACTAGGGTGGCGATCGATTGCCGATTTTTAATCGCCACTTTTACAACTTTAATCGCCACGTGGCGAGTGGCGACCGTTAATTTACACCTATACAAAAACGGCAAATTTCAACAAAAGATCGCAAAAAATGTTAACTTTCTTCAAAAGATCGCGATTAAAGGCAAATTTCTTTAAAAGATCACGAAAAAATAACAGCAAATTTTGTCAAAATATCCCGAAAAACGACAGATTTCGTCAAAAAATCCTTCAAAAACAGCAAAATTCGTTAAAAATCAAGTAATAACGACTAATTTTCGGCAAATTTTGTCAAAAGACTCGCGAGAAAATGGGTAATTTCGTCACAAAATCCCCAAAGAAGGCAGATTTCCCCCAAAAGATTGCAAAAAAATAACAAATATAGTCCAAATAATCGCGATAAAACGACATATTTTGACAAAAGAATCACGAAAAACGGCAAATTTCAACAAAAAATCGCAAAAAAACGGCATCTTTCATGAAAAAATCGCTATAAATGGCAAATTCCTTCAAAAGATCACGAAAAAAAAGGCCCATCCTGAAGCAGAATTCTTAGAAATGGATAATGTGTTTGCAGTGTTTTTGTTTCCAAATTGTACATCACTTATCCAACCATTGGATCAAGGGATTCTGAGATCTTTAAAAACTCACTACAAAAATGACTTCTTAAAAAAAAAAATGCTCACAGAGTGCAACAAAGAAATTGGGATAAAAAATTTCCAGAGAAGCTTCACAATCAAAGATGCTGCCATGTGTCATGTGGTCCTCTGCATTACTTTTCAATGACGAAAAAGAGCCGGAGTTTGAAAGCTTCAAGATTTCGAAAGAGAAGCAAATTGTTGCTGATCTGTTGGCATATGCCAAAGACTTTAAGATCTGACGAAAGTGATGATGAGAAGGACAACCAGCAGAATGAAACAATAAGGTATCAAATGAAAAATTAATATTTCATACCGAACAATTAATTTCAGGCATGCAACAGAGGAGCTACTTCCATGAGCAGGAAATCATGTCTCTGTACAAAATACAAGAACAATTAGGGTAAGAGACGCGCTATAAGCAAAAGACTATCTTAGAAATGTTTGCATAAACCCCAAAAGATTCTGTTTCAAAATCTCAAAATTAAATTTCATATATATGTATATTTTTTTCATTTATTATAATTATTTTTTTTTGTGTAAATTAATCAATAAATTAAGGTATTTACATGCATTAATATTCATATTTACCTATTTATTTTACTATTTATGAAATTATTTCATGCATTTCTTATACTTACAGTAAAGTGTTCCGAATTACGGAAAAACCCCTTATCCAGAATGCCCTGGGTCCCAAGCATTCTGGATAACGGATCCTATACTGTACATACTTGTATACATATAGAACAGGAGGGCACATAAGCTCTCAGACTTTGATAATCTGTGAGCTAAAAATCATTATTACAGTATCACCTTCTGGCGAAATATTTTCAAATTAAAGGAAGACCTGACAGCTATTCCCAGAAACATATCAAAAGAAATTTGATTCAATTCTGTACATGACTTCATACAGTGTTTGATGTAGAATAATGAAAATGGCACAAAAATTTTGATTACAGTACGCCTTACAGTGAAATGTTGAAGATGGACCTGCTTGCTACAGCCAAAAACATGCACAAAATATTTGGTTTATTCTATGTGTAACTTCATACACTTTTTGATGGTATGATGGCAACACTGGGACAGACAGAGATTTTTAATAAACATGCTTTCTGGGATATTGAATCCCTAAAACATGTAAATTCGTCAAAAAAAATTTATTACATTACTTTCTTCTGTCGGGTTAGAAGAAACTAAAAATATATCTGTTTAGTGTTGTTTAACTTAAAAACCAATTAACCCATTGTTTAAATTAAGAGAAAGAAAGAAAATTAATAAAATCATAATTTAATAAACAATTTCAAATTTTATAAAGACTAAAGACAGAAAACCAATGTTTAGAAATGCATAAATAATGCATGTAAAGGTAGCAAACAGCCGTTTTGAATTTACTATCAATTTCTCTCGTAATTGGTATATAAGCCTGCACTTCTCTGTCGCTTTGCTCAGCTTAGCTTTTTCTAGCACGCTGAGTCTTGTACTCAGACATGCTACTTTTCCGCGGAAACGTGGAATTCCGCTTTTTCTGCGACGAATTTTATTATCCCTGGGATCGATGCAAATATGCATTAAAATTTATTGACATTCATATGTAGGGGGGGGGGAGGGTAACAATGAAATACAACAAAAATGCGAGTACAAACCGCGCTAAATTAAGCAAATTTCTTCAAAAGATTGCAGAAAAAAACCGCAAATTTCTCCAAAGGATCGCAAAAGAACTATTAAATCATCAAACAATCGCAGAAAAAATACTATTTTCTTCAGAGGATCGTGGGAAAAACCACTATTTTTGTTAAATGATTGCGAACAAGACGCGATTTTCGTCAAAAAATTGCGGGGAAAACATGATTTTCGAGAACAGATTGCGGAAAAACACTCTTATTTTGTCAAATAATTGTGATAAATACTCGTATTTTATCGAAAGATCGGAAAATGCTCGAATTTTGGCGAAAGATCACAAAATACAGAAATTTTGACGGAAAATCGTGGAAAATACGGAAATTTTGGCGAAAGTTCGCGGAAAATGCGCATATGTTGACAAATATCGCCGAGAACATGCAAATTTTGACGAAAGATCTTGGAAAACGCGCAAATTTTGACGTAAGTTCGCAGAAAACATGCAAATTTTGACGAAAGATCGTGGAAAATACGCAAATTTTGACGAAAGATCGTTAAAAATGTGCAAATTTTGTCGAAAGATCGTGGAAAATATGCAAATTTTGACGTAAAAAGTTGAGAAAAACTCCGAATTTCGATAAAAAGATCTTGGAGAAATGCAAATTTCATTAAAAAGACAGTGAGAGAAAAGTGCCATTTTTGTAAATTGGTCGCGTAAAAACGCTAATTTTGTTAAGAAATTGCAGAAAAACGAAGATTTCGCCAAAAGTCTGTGAGGCCGTAAAAGTTCAGCTTTTTCCTTGCTGAGCCTGTAGCATGTCTGTGTACTGATGAAGAACATTAATAGTAGATTCAAAATGGCTATTTGCTACCTTTTCCATGCATTATTTGTGCATTTCTAAATGTTGATTTTCCATCTTTATACATTTTTAATTGGCCTTTTTTCACAATCACTTGAAGAAATTTGTCGTTCTTTCGCGATCTCTTGAAGTAATTTGCTGTTTTTTCACGATCACTTGAAGAAATTTGTCGTTCTTTCGCGACCTTTTGAACAAATTTGCTGGGGTTTTTTTTTTGTGATTTTTTGATGAAATTTGCCGTTTTCTCGTGATCTTTTCACGAAAATTGCCATTTTCTTGCAATCTTTTCACGAAAATTGCCATTTTTTCGCAATCTTTTGAAGAAATTTACCATTTTTCGCAATCTTTTGATGATATTTACTGTTTTTTACGATCTTTTGAAGAAATTTGCCATTTTTTCATGCTTTTTAAACGAAAGCTGCCGTTGTTTCGTGATTTTTTGAAGAATTTTTGTGATTTTTTAAAAGAAATTTGCCATTTTTTTCATGATTTTTTTGACGAAAAGTGACGTTTTTTCATGATCTTTTGATGAAATTTGCTGTTTTGGCAATTTTTTGATGAAATTTGCCTTTTTTATCGCAATCTTTTGAAGAAATTTGCCCTTTTTTTCATGATCTTTGGACACTTTCACGTGTTTTTCGCGATCTATGACTTTTTTTTTTTTTTTTGATTTAGGACCGATTTTTTTTTTTTTTTTTTTTTTTTTTTTTTTTTTTTTGCTAAATTTTTAAAAGTTTAAAAATAGTCTGCAGACCTTCCCAAGAGTCTGCGACGTGCATTGCAGCATTGTGCCGATTCTGCTCCCGGGAATGATGTTTCATATTCTGCAGCATTTAATTTAACTTGCCTGCCATGAATCTAAAAAAAAAAAAAAAATGATAGAGCTTTCTTCGATTGTATTCTTTTATTTCTGCCGTAGGTTTTCTTGTTAACTTTTATTGTATAAAACATTCATCAGTTTCTTGGAATAATCCTCCAAACAACCATTGCTGTGGAAGAAATCAATTGGTTTAATTTTATTTTCACTTAAAAAAAAAAAGACTTTATTTATTTTTATTTATTTTTTTTTTGTCCCCCCCCCCCCCCAATTTTTTGTAGATTTTTTTGATCGAAAGTTAGATTATATAAACTTGATAATTTTTCCAATCAGAAACTGCAGAATGGCTTGAATTCAATTGCTTACTTTAATATAGTTACACATAGAACATTCACAATGAGTATTTGAACATTGGGGAAAAAAATAAAAAATACATAAAAAAAATATCTGATTTAAATAAGTCCATTTTTTTTTTTTTTTTACTTTCTACCAAATAATGATTTGGGGTGAATGCTGAATATTCTAGATACAGGTGAACCGAATATCAAACATTCAGCTAACCGAATAGTAACTGTTCAGCTAAATACTAAATATACAATTACTTTTCCTGTATCAAAGATTAAAGGTATTAAAATTATTTTTATTATTTTTTAAAACAATTTTACATATTTATTTAATAAACTTGCATTTTGATAAATGAGAGCTTTTTATAAGGCTTTTATAATTAATAAAATCTTAAATTTCATCGTTTCTTCTATGAATTGAAACAAACATTTTAAAATCAAATAGAAATGGTGAAAAAAAAACTGGAAGAAAAACTTCACAGGGGCATATATTGTTTATCTGTCAGGAAGAAACTAAAGTAAAAATAAATAAATAATGCAATCTACCTAATTATTGACAGCTCAAAAGGAATAATTTTTTATCTTCTTTTGATTTAGCAAGAAAATTTTCGAATGCATCCTAGATCAGTGTTAGGATTGAGCAATCATTTTCAGAGATTGTTTTTAATAATTATTTTTTTAAAATCTTATTACTATCTTATGTAATTTTTTTTCAGATCGTGAGAGACCAAAAGGAAATTCTCAAATGAGGGATAAGTCAACAATAAAACGTCTGCTGATGTACAAAAATTTCAAGCCTAAGAGGTAATTATTTCAGTTACTAAATTAACTAAAAACATACTGAGTACTTTATATACATGTTTGTATTGGTACTCTTCCAATTTGCCTAGGGTAGGAGTTGGGAAAAAACCACGGTTTGACGAATTCTTGACAGTGTGACGGTTTTATCTGATTTTAACCATCATATCAAAAACCCAATTTATGAAACAGTTTTTGGCAACGACTCTCAAAAACTTAAAATTGAGATCCAAAAACTGTTTTAAATTATTTTTCAGCAATATTAAATTAAAAATTCTTCATAATTTTTACATTTTTAGTTTCAGTCTCTTGATCGAATTCTTTGGCAGTTTTATATGTTGGAAATTGCATATCCTGTATAAAACTCAAAACATGTTTGGGTTCAGCAAGTTATTTTTTCAATAAGAAAATAATTTAAGCTATCAGAGAAGATAAAAGATTAAAAAAATCATTAAAAGTGTCATTACATTAAAAATATTTAGTAATCTAACTATGTAAGTATATGGTGAAAATACTTGTGCATAGCCAACTTGTACAGTTTGGCTATACAATGTACGGATTTTGTTCTAAGTGTATCAGTGATGCCGCTGGGCTTGAAAAATCCTGGGTCCCGGGGACCCAGGACTTCTAAAATTCTGGGTCCCTTTTTCAAAAAAGCGGGTCCCCACTAATAAGTCATATTTTTTGATGCAAAAATTGAACTTGTTCATTTTCAAAAGAAAAGTTAAATGCAATAATTAATGTATAAATAATTAAAGCCATTATTATTTTTTTTAAACTATTAAGAGATATTTACTTTACTTTTTTAAAAAATAAATGTGCAAGATACAAATTATAAAATAATGCTTATTTGAGTGTAGAAGATAACAAGTATCACTATTGTTCAAATTTCTTTTAAAAAGGGGTAAAACTGATTTATTGAAAAAGACATTTTTTCTAAAAAAAGAATACTTTTCAAAATAATCAGAACAATCAAAAACAGATTGTGAAGCAAGAAAATCTGTTTTTGGAGGAGCAAAAAAAACTATTTGGAAGCAGGGAAGTTAGTTTCTGGAAAAAAAAAATTCTATATGTCATTAATTTTTTTTACGTACTCCTTTGACGAAAATTGCATTTTAAAGCTATTTTTTTCACGAAAATTACATTTAAAAGCTATTTTTTCACGAAATTTTTCCGTTTTTCGCGATCTTTTGACGAAATTTGCCGTTTTTTTCGCTATATTTTGACGAAATCTGCCGTTTTTTCGCGATCTTTTAACGAAATGAGCCGGGTTTGCACGATCTTTTGGCGAAATGTGCTATTTTATCACGATTTTTTTAATAAAAATTGCTGTTTTCGCGAATTTTTGACAAAATTTGTCGTTTTATGACGATTTTTGGATGAAATTTGTCGTTTTTTCGCGATACTTTTAACGAAATTCGCCGAAAATTATTCGTTATTCCGCGATTTCTTAACGAAATTTGTCTTTTTGCGATTTTTTGACGAAATGTGCCGTTTTTTCGCGATCTTTTGACGAAATGGGCCGCTTTTTTGCGATCTTTAGACGAAATGTGTCATTTTATCACGACTTTTTTATGAAAATTGCCGTTTTTCGCGAATCTTTAGACAAAATTTGCAGTTTTATCACGATTTTTAGACGAAATATGTCGTTTTTTCGCGATTTTTTGAGGAAATCTGCCTTTATTCGGAATTTTGTAACAAAATTAGCCATTTTTTTCGCAAAATTTTTGACGAAATTTGCCGGAAGTTATTCGTTTTTTCGCGATTTTTTAACGAAATTTGCCTTTTTTGGGAATTTTTGACGAAAATTATGCGTCCCGCGGGACGCGTAAACTGCGTTTTTTTGCGTCCTGTCGCCGATTTTTTGCGTATTTTACGTGCTATAGCGCATCCGCGGAATCCCTGGTGTATGGTTGTACTGATGAACAGTACGATTGTACGGTTTTGTGCATGGAAAAAACAATCGCAGAGAAATTCAAATTTCGTAAAAGCATCGCCGAAAAAGTGCACGTTTCATCAATATTTCATGGGAAAATGACGATTTTGACAATGTTTTTGTCAACGAATTTTGTTAAAAGATCGCTGAAAAATGCGAATTTCATGTACGGATCGCTGAAAAACGCGAATTTCATGTACGGATCGCTGAAAAAAATGGCGATTTTGCCAAAATATGGGAGATAAAATGCTGATTTCATCTGAAAACCGCGGGAAAACCTCGATTTCGTCTAAAGATTGCAGATATAATGCAGATTTCATCAAAAATCGCAGGAAAAAATGCCATTTTCGAGAAATGATCACGTAAAAATGCAAATTATGTCAAAAAATCGTTGAAAAAAAATGCCAATTTCATCACAAATCGCGGAAAAACCACCAATTTCGACAAAAGATCGCGGTATAAAACAGATTTTGCTAAAATATCGAGATTTCGTATAAAGATCGCGGGAAAACGCCGATTTCGTCCAAAGATCGCAGATAAAATGCTGATTTCGTGAAAAGATCGCACAAATTTCGTGAAAGGGTCGCAGAAAACAGTGAATTCTGTCAAAGAATTGCGGGGAAAATGCAGGTTTTGTCAAAAGATCGTTGAAAAAAACTGATTTCACCAAAAGATTGCATAAAAACATGAATTTTGTGAAAGGATCGCTGAAAAAAATGTGCATTTCATTAAAGATATTCAATAAAAATGCATAATTAATGCCGGTAGGTATACTCCCCCTCCCATCCTCTCAACAGCTGTAACCTTTCAGGAAATTTGCTGTGAACTTAATCGGCCTTTATCTATTACAGATCATATCAATCAGGACAGTTTTTTGGAAATATGTTTCCAAAATATGAAATTGCAAAAACATTTTCTTGCGCAACCTTTTGTTTTTTAGCCTCCGATGCTATTTCTTTCAGACAAGCTAAAAAATGTCATGTCGTCAGCCCTGAATTTTCTACTCAACCTATTTTGATAATTATTTTTTTTAATGAAAGCTATTTATTTGTAGATGTTAGCTATTTATTTGTAGACATTTTAGCTATTTTTTAATTTATTTCCATTCTTATATTTTATTTTTAATTTTAAATGCTTTTTATGATATTTCTTAAATATGGTGGCAACTCAGTTTAGCTTTTCTCTCCATAATAAAAATTTATTTTCCATTATCACTTTCCACGAGTCAGAAGCTTTATTTCATCAGTGAACATGTCCTTGCATTCAAATAAAAAAAGTAAATTGTTTTTGTAAAATTTAACCACAATAAAATGATTGAGTATAATTATGCACTAATTGAGGTAAAAAAAAATATATTTACTGAGAAATAATAATAATAATGCAAATAAAATTACAGAAAATAATTTATGATAAAAATTAATGTCTAAAGAAAAATTTCAAATGAGGAAAATGATGTCATTCAACAACCATATAAATGGGAATTACAATATTATTACAGATGCCTTTTTCATATTACTAATAACAGTAACTTTTAAAAAACATTTGAAGAGAAAATGACGTCACTATTTAAAACATCGCATTTTTACTCATAACGATATTACATTTCAATATTTCTTTTCATTATAGACACTGAGATTGAGAGTTTACTTTCAGATGACTTCAGTTAGTGAAAATAATGTCACAGTAAAAATGAAATTAGTTTTCTTTTAAATTTTAAATAAAACCATTTTTCTGTGAGTGGATATAAAATAAAATTTCCGGATTTCACCAGCACTCGGATTACAATTTTAGTTTTTTTTTTTTTTTTAATAAATTTATTTTTCTGTAGTGCATATAAAATAAAATTTCTGGATTTCGCCGGCACTCAGATTACAATTTTAACTGAAGATGTGCAAATATTTGCATGCAAAATTGTAACTGGAAAACTTGACATTAAGTTTGGAATTATTATATATTGATTAAATAATGTAATTACTTTTGCTTTTTTTTAACCAAATCGATCGGGTCTTTTAAATATTTCATTCGTCCAATTCGATGGGATTCCACTCATTTTATTGTTAAAATGCATTTCCTTTTTCTCAGTGTCTATAAAAAAAGCGTTTAAACTAACGAAAAAATCCGTTTTTGATAAATCTAGTCAATGAAGAAGTAGCACGTCAAATTGAATCTCTTTATTATTCCGCAATTCCAATGACTCAAAGAGAAATTGCTAATCAATTGGGTATTTCACGCCATTCTGTTTGCTATTATATTGATAAACACTAGAAAAATGAAGTTAGTTCATTGCATTCTAAATGGGGTCGCCCTTCTAAAAGACCCTATCGATTTTTTTTTTTTCCTAATCGGAGGCGAAACTGAATTCTGCAATGGCAAAATCTACATTCAACTTTTTTTTTTTTTTTTTTCTTTTATTATTATAAATAAATATAAAAGTAGCATAGAAAATATTATTATGAAATTATATTACTTTTTGCATTGCATATTATGCATTTGCATTGCATATTATGCATTTGCATTGCATGTTATGCATTTTTAAGCATATAGAATACATCATGAAAATTGTAAGGATTTCAAAATTGATATGTTGGCAGGTATGCTTGTGTAATTTAATGTGTAAAATTACATATAAATATACCAATTTTTATTTTTATATTATTTTAATGTTAGTTCCATTCTAAGTCTTTTTCACAAATGATTAAGAATTAATGTTAGATTTGTAGTTACAAACTTTAAGTAATATGCCTGAAATAAGAAAAAAAAAAAAAAAATGAAAACTATTTTATTCTTTAAAAATAAAATTTAATATAAGCAAATTTTCTAAATAATAAACTGAAATTAACATAATAAAAAGAAAAAATATATTTATAAACATTGAAATTAACCAACCATCTTCTTTTTAGTTATTGATTTAAAGAATGTTATATTCATTTCATATGATGACTCGTTTAATTATTCAGAGAAAATTGCGATTATGGTATTATATGTAAAATTTATGTATAAAAACATTAAACTAGAAATTATAAAAAACCTAGGTAACTTACTATCAGTCGTTAAATGGTGTCCACTTTAGCTTTGTACAAGCTTTATAATTATTTAAAGTAAAGATTCCTGAAATTTTTTTTATAACAAATTGAACACTTAGTAATAATGATAAAAATAGTCAGAGTTTTCCCCAGGGGAGAAAGCAAAGAAAAAAAATTTTGCAGCAACAAAATTAGTTTTTGAAGTAAAAAAAAAAAAAAGCTGCAGCAAAATCAGTTTTGAAACAGAAAAATCCACTCCCAACAATGTTTAATTTATTTGTTTATTTATTTATTTATTTTTTGTGCCCCTTTAATGGAATTTGAAGTTTTTTTGTAGTTGTTTGATATGATATATGCAGTTTTTTTGCAATCTTTTAATCGAAATTTATCATTTTTTTATGATCTTTTGACAAAATTTGCATGTTTTTTTGCAATTTTTTGACGAAATTTGTTGTTTTTTCTGTGATTTTTAACGAAATTTAACATTTTTTCATGACCTTTGGACGGTTTTCGCAATCTTTTGATGAAACTTTTCGTTTTTCGTGATTTTTAGCAAACTTTACCAATTTTTTTTTGTGATCCATCAACGTAATCACTCGTTTTTATTGTGATCTTTTGGTGAAATCTGTTTCTTTTTTCACAATCTTTTGACCAAACCTGCCATTTTTCACAAATTTTTGACTAAAGATTCTTTTTTTTTTTTCACAAGTTTTTTAAATACAAAATGTACTTTTTTTTGTGATTTTTGTGACGAAATCTGCCATTTTTTGCGATCTTTTGTTGAAATCTGCTGTCTTTCGTGATCTTTTGATGAAATCTGATGTTCTTTTATTGCGATCATTGGACAAAATTTGCCGTTTTTTCATGTCCTATATATATATATATATTTTTTTTTTAAGTTAGCAAATTTATCTGCAAGGGCAGACATGAATCTGCGATGCATGTCTCACAATTTCTGTTGCTGGGATGATTGACAAATTTCAAGATTCCCCCCCCCCCCCCCCACCGTTTTTTCCCGTGTTAAATGGACATATTTTGTAATTTTTCTCCCCTTGCTTCTAGAAAAGGAATGAATTAAACAGTCATATCAAAAGAGGCAGCAAGATTCTAGGATTCTAAAAAAGTACCCTTAAAAATAAAAAAATTGCCCTTTCCACAACAGTAGCACCCTGCCCTTTATTCATGCTAGGGTAACTCTGAATAGTACTTTGAAAAATGCATTTAATAGTAGTTTCAATATTTGTAGCTATTTTTCTGAGCATGGCAATTAACAAATAATTTGAATTATGATACTATAATTTAAAAATAGCAATCTTCTGTTTTTTAGAATAAGAAGACTTTTTAATCTGTGTGTACACATGTATCTGATTTAGCAATGTTTCATATGCAATCTATGCACCTAATCTCACTTTTTTTTTTTTTTTTTTTTTTTTTTTTTTTTTTTTTAAGGGAACTTTAATGGTTAATTTTATAACTGGTAGAAAATTAAACAGAATTTTAAAGTCATAATACTCTTGTAAATGTTATGTACAGCAATTGTAAAGCCAATATCTGCGGTAATCAACAGAATAAAAAATGTCCAAGAAAATTTCAAATTATCTTTAAAAATCTTTTAGTCTAATTGTGAACATTCTAGCTTCATTCATCTCTAATAAGGTTGGCATATTTTTGACACATGACAGTTTTTACCATGGTTTTTAACCGTCACATCAAAAAAAAATTTAAAAAAGCTTCTTGACATTACAGTTATTATTTTTTTCATTCTATCTTTAACTGAAGTATATCTCATAACGTCATAACAAAAAATAATTGCATTAGAAAATTATGTATAAATGTTTGTGTTAAAAGATTTCTGCAATAATCTAAAAATTAGATTTTTTGAAGAAATTTTGTGGTTTAAAAATGTGGATAATTTCGGTAGAATGTATTATATTGCTTAAAACAAATAGCATTCTCAGAATTTTCCTCAGTCAGAAGTAAGTTTTCTTGAAGTGTTTAATCCAATTTATTTATTAATTATTTAATTTTTTATGTAGCAAAACTTGATTTGTATAAATATATTACATTTATATAATGAAATAAAATATATTTTGATAATTGAGAACAGCATGCATCTTTTCGCAAAAAGAAATTAGACTTGTTCTTTAAATTTAAATCTTGTAGAGATTAAAATTTGCAAATCAATATTAAACTTTTAATTGTGTAAAAACTCCATTTTTTTTTTTTTTTTTTTACTATATTTTTGTTAAGTAATTTATTTTAGTGTTGTTATCTTAAATAAATATGTAAGCAAATAAATAATTAAATATTTTGGTACTACTTTATTATCCTGTCGACTGATTTCGCCAAATTGTATAAATCACCAAACTATAAAAATTGACATAATTTTTATTTTAAATAATGAAAGAACAAATTAAAATAGCATTGTTAAAAATACAAATATAATGTCAAAATAAATATAACTTGAAGATAAAAGAAACACGTGTACTATTTATATCTAGTGAATGTGACATTTACAATCAGCCATTATTGGCATTTAAGCTTATAGTTTGGCAGTAGTTTTTTCATCAATGGGATAACCAAGTAGTACCATTATTTTTAAGCTGAAATGTAGACCCCCTAAAGAACCATTAATTAAGAAGTTAACTGCATTAAAAAATAAATATTCAAGAATGCATCTAAATTTAAGAGTAATTTTAAAGGTAAAAGATTTTTACTCATACAGTCATATACATATAATAAGAATATGCAATATGCTATTTCTTTCAATTCCCTTTTTTAAGTAATACCTAAATAGTTTTAAATAAAATGTAAACGGGACATAAATAATTTGACTTTATGGTAGTTTTAATAAATTTTGATTAAAAAAATATTTCACAACTATTCAAGTAAAAATTTATATCTAAAAATATAAGTGCTCGAATAGTCTATAAAATTAATATATATTTGCATTAAAATTAATAAATAAAAAGTATGGCGTATAAATTAACATTATATTCTGATTTTCTCTTAGACATTGTTTTGTTAAATTTTAAGTCTAAGAGCTTTCAATCGATATGGATCTTACAGGTTTGTATGAAAGTTTTATTAATTAAAAAATTTTAAGATTCTGTTTATTGAAATGAAAATGAAAATCACCATTTAATTGCATTTATGAATTTCATAATATATGCATTTGAAAATATTATATCTAAGAATATTCAAATTTGATCAATGACCAGTCTATACTTGACATCTATTGTCATACCATATAACAGCATTTTTTTTTTTTTTTTTTTTTTTAAATCTCAAAAATGATTTTAATGTATTTTACTAACAATGTATATTGAATGTTATTTAATAATTATAATAACCTTTTATTATCATGTAATATAAATATTTATTGTTGTCATTAGAGTATATATTAATGGAATATATGTTACTTTGAGAAATATTGTTCTTTCCTTTTACTCTTGTACTTTTAATTTTTTTCCATTTAGGAAATGCTCTTTTTAAAAATAAATTTAACAAATGTAGTTGTGAATAATAATAATAAGAAGAAGAAGAAGAACAATGAAAAATCATCTAGAAATATATAGTTTGCTACTCTTACATTATATATTGGGAAAAATAAAAAAAATATATGTTTTTGACAGAAAAAACCTGTAAAAATACGATTTTTACCACTGCCATGTCAAAAAACAATTTTTGACATCAAAAACTCAACTCTAATCTCTAAGTTGCCATGTCTGTTATATTCGTGCATTTGTTAGTTATTTTAATTTTGTAAATTACTGCTTTTTGTCTGTAAGTGTTTCTACCATTTAAGCCTGTATTTAGAAATACTTAATAATTCTAAAACTATTCCATGTAACTAATGATATTTCTTATGTCTTTTATTTATGCACATATTTGTTATTTCTAGGAATCGGCTTGGAAAAATTGTTCAACCTGCACCTTTTCAAAGTGTTTTGACACCAGGATCAGTAGCAAGAGTTGCACCAAATCAAAAATGGTTTGGTAAGATCTTTATTTGTTATTGTCTCATCTTAAAATTAAATTGTCATTAATTATTAATATCCATCTGCAAATAAGTTTAACTATAAGGGGACCAAAAAATAGCTGAAATTTCTTTCATAAAAACTTTTTTTTTTTTTTTTTTTTTTTTTTTTTTATAAGTAACCTTAACACTTTCAATATATTCTACAATTAACTTTATACACTTGTTTAATCAATAATTCCATTGTTCAAACTTGTTTACCTGTATGGACATAAGATCCTGCAATTTCATGTATCTTTACTCACCTCTTCTATGTCATTAAAACAATACCCTTCTTCATTCATTGAAACCAAAGAAAAGTTGCACATTCATATTCGCTTTTAAGTTTTTTAGATAATTTTGAAAGAATCCCTTTTTTAGCATTTAAAAATAAAATGCAGAAAAAAATTGCAATTTTTCCCTTTTACACGACTGTCAGAGGGCTTTAATAATATCTGCACATATTTCAAAATGTTTTTAAAAGTTCTGTAAGATTTTGAAGGTTTTTTTCATCTTTTTGCATTCATTCATTCTAAGTTGAGAAACCAATTGCAAGATCCTACTGCTAAAAAACTTTTGTTTTGCAGGACTCTCATTTCCCCTAAATATTTGAATTATCCTTTTACTTCCTAAAATTTTCCTAGCATTTTCTTTTTTGATCCTTAAAAAATACATTAACTTGTTAACTCCATAAATTGCAAAGTATTCCAGGATCACCAAAGCAGACTACTTTCCTTCACTTTGTTCAGTTGAAAATCTTACATAGGTGATTATGTTATTTTCAATATATTTTTCATAAATGAAATATACATATGTCATCAATTTGAAAATTTGAACGTAAAAATATATCAATGAAAAAATATCCTGAATTTCAACAAATGTTCACTGAAATAGGCATGAATTTCATCAAAAGATTGTGGGAAAAAAAGTAAATTTCAACAAAGAATTATTAAAAGAAACTCAAATTTCTTCTAACAATAAGGAGAATAAAAGAAAAGAATTTTCTCAAAAGATCTCAGGAAAAAAAAAACCCAGCTGATTTTGTTAAAAGATCATGGAATTTAATTCTGGTTTGGTTATATACAAGGTCGGGCAAATAAAAGAAGGCCGACTAGTAGGTACGATTGGATGTAAATGATGGTAATCAAGTGGTGTGATGCACACACCACTTGATCAAAACTGGTACAGATCTTAGTGCAAGCTGTATCAATGCAAAGATGAAGATCAGAGTGGCTAGTGGCCAGAGAAAAACATAGTAGAATAAAAAACCACCTGTACTTTCTTCTCCAGACCAGTTTTATTTGCCCCACTCTATAATAAAGAAAATGAGTATTTTAAATTATTATTATTATTTTATTTAATTTTGTATATTGGCTCCCTTATATAAAATGGGTGTAATTTAAAAGCATTGTGTTTAGATGAGTTTCATTCTACTCTAGATAAATGATCCATATTCTTTATTACTAGTTATAAAAGTTTAAATATTTTAAAAATATGTGGGTTGAATTGAAATAAGTATAACTTTTAATTGATTTTTTTTTTATTTTGGAAAATTTCTTCGTTTCAAATATCTAATTATGAAAAAAAAGCTTGAGACAGATGTGTGATCTTTGCAAACTGATGTAATTATTAATATAGCATTAAAGCTGTATAGGTCTTTTTAAGAATATAAGGTTACCTATAAGGAGAATGCATTTATTGTATCTTACAGAGTTGCAACTTATAAAGTAAATTCCTAAAGAATAACAGTTTCTTCTATTTCTTGGAAGAAACAAGAAACCCATTTCTTCTGGTCTATTTTTTCTACTATTGAAGAAATCTGCCAATCCTGCAACATATTAAATCTAGCATAAACACTGTTTAATCTGCTAAATTGAAAATGTATATTGCTTTGACTGATTTATGTTACAGATTGTAGTTTTTATTTTATTTTTAAAATGTAATATTCAATAAATGTGTTAGTGTTTTAAAAAAGAATAATAAAACAACAAAATAACTTAAAATGTTTTTAAATAAATTCATTTTAATCTGCTGATAACTATACTATATAGAAGTAACTAATTTTTTTTTGTGATCTATTGATAAACGCTGTTTTATTAACATGTAAATGTTGCAATAACATAATATTTGATTTTCTGTATTTATTTTAGGTAATACTAAAATTATTGGACAGAATGCTTTGCAGAGGTTTAAAGAAGAGCTTGGTACAGCTTTAAAAGATCCTTATCAAGTTGTTATGAAACAAACTAAACTTCCAATCACACTCTTAAATGAAAGTGCAAAGGTATTATTTGTGATGTGTAAAAATATATTGGGGAGAAAAAGGGGGGGGGGGACATGTGAACAATTTTTAAATTTTTGAATATTTTTCCAATTTGTTGTGAGCCATTGAACAAAAAATTGATTTATATAAGCATTTACACTTTGTTTGTTCTTTTCATGAATTTTAGCATTCTAAAAATTGTCTAAATTTGTTCACATGTGCCTCGGTAGGGGAGTAGTTGTGAACATACCTGGGGCACTTGTGAATACATGCATAAATAGGACTAAAATAATTTTTTGTGAATAAAAACTAATGAGATGACCTTTTCCTAGTTGTGTGGATAAGTCAATAAATGTTTCAACATAGATTCAATAAATTATTTGTAAAATTATATACTAATATACCTACTCCTTTTGAGCTAAGCATAGCAAAAGTGTGTTACTTTTTATATAAGTTATTGAATAATTCTGTTATTGTGTTTTTCCTTTTTTTTCTAAATGTTATGCAATGTGTGTTACAAAATTTGTGCATCATGTTTTAAAAATTGATAAAATTGTTACATAAAAATTTGGGTGATTATCACAGTACTACTTATCATTTCTTTTGGCATTTTAAATTTTGCTTTCATAAAATATCTTACAAATACTTTCATATGGGCTAAGAGAAAATAAATACATTTAAAACTGGAAATTATTAAAGAATAATGAATAAACTTATTGGTTTTTACAGAAAGCCACCACTTTTAATTGTTACCTAACTTCCAATAAATTAAAACTGTGAAGAAATCTTAAAAACATTGAATATATAGCTCAATGTTTGACAACATTAATTAATTTTAAAAAAAATGAATTCACAGATTTAAAAAATACACTTGTGAATTGTTCGTTTCTACTCCCACATGTTCTGTTCACAAGTGTAACATCTATCAACTTAAGCCCAACTTATTAAAAAAAAAAAAGATATTTTAAATTCAAATAAGGAAACAAATCTTTTTGTAGTTTTACCTAATTAATGTCTCTATACAGGGTTCGAAAAATAGCATTCCGGGGAACCCAGAAATCCTTCCCGGGAACCTAACCTTTCGGTGTGTCTGCTAGCGATGCCGCGGACGCATTGTAATGTGTAAATTAAGCAAAAAATTGGAGACAAGACACAAAAAAAAGTTCTTAAGCAGCCTGTGGGATGCATAATTTCGTCGAAATATTATGGGAAAAGCCCAAATTTCAACAAAGGATCGCAGAAAAAACGCAAATTTCATTAAAAAACGGCAAATTTCGTTAAAAAGATCTTGAAAAACAACAGGTTTTGTTAAAACATTGTGATAAAAAGTCGGATTTCTTCAAAAATTTATGAAGAAACGACAAAGTTTGTTAAGAAATCGCGAAAAAAGTGGCAAATTTTGCTAAGAAACGATAAACTTCGTTAAAATCATCAAAAGCAAAAAATTTTGTCAAAATATTGCAAAAAAAAACGGCAAATTTCGTCTATCAATACCTCAAGGACAACAGATTTCGTCTAAAAATTGCGAAAATGGCCCAAAATTCATCAAAAAATCGCGCAAAACAACGCAAATTTCATTCAAAAAATGGCAAACTTTGTAAAGATTTTCTCTTGAAAAACGACAGGCTTCGTTAAAACATCGCGATAAAATGGCAAGTTTCCTTAAAAGATCGCAATAAAACAGCAAATTTCATTTTAAAAAATTGCGAATAACGGCTAATTTCGTTAAGAAATCGCGAGAAAACAGCAAATTTTGTTTTAAAAAATCATGGAAAACAACAAATTTCTTAAAAAAAAAAAAAAAAAAAAATCGCGAAAATACAACATATTTCGTCAAAAGATCGCGAAAATGTCCCAAAATACGTCAAAAGATTGTGCAAAGCAACACAATACTTCATTAAAAATCGCAAAACGGGCAAATCTCGTGAAATAAAATTGAAAAACGACAGGTTTCGTTAAAATATCGCGATAAAACGGCAGATTTTTTTCAAAAAATCACGAAAAAAATGGCAAATTTTATTAAAAAATTGCACATTTCTTTTAAAAATTTGCGAAAAAACTGCAAATTTCATTAAAATACACACACATTTTTCTGGGAACCTATATTTTTCATGTAGCTTCCGAGCTCGGAACCTTAAAATTTTTAGAATTTTCGAGCTCTGCTATAGAATATAATGTTGATATTCTACTTTAAAAAGTATCTTGAATGAATTTATGCTTCAATATCTTTGGAAGACCTTTTTACTTAATATCTTCTAAAACAAACAAATTACAACCAGAAATTAAAATGGCTATTTATTCTGAAAATTCAGCCAAAAGATTGTATTTGTACTGCCATCTATTGGTATTTTTTTTTTTTCTTTCAGATTAGCCGAATGAAATATGTACTATGCACATGTGTGCCATGTTCACTGCCCTCCTCTTCCTTGTATGTGTATTAACTGACAATTCTTTGTTGTGAGTTTTATGTGTGATAATCTATTAGGGATAGCAAAGATTTTTTTTCTTTTAAAGGAGTTTAAAACAATCATTATTGCTATTAATAAAAGCATAATATTTTAATCGTTTTATATCTATATTTAATTAATTTTTTCCTTGTTATTTTAATGGCTTTGTTTTCATCATATTGTGCTAAAGAAAGAGATCCTTTCATAAAGTTTTGAAATAGTTGTAAGCTAATTTTTTCTATGATTGTTTGCAATTTAAAATATAGTCATCAGAATTTTTCATATTTATCTGATAGTGATTATATATTTTTTGCTTTAGAAGTTTTTTTTTAAATCTTTAAATTCTTCCTCTTTGCTGCTCAAGTAAGAATGCTCTTAATATAGTCTTTTATAACAGATGTATACGTGAACGAATATTTTCCAAAATCAACATTTTTGAGGTGTGAGCATGCATATTTAATAATATTAATTATTATTATTTGCTTATCTTTATATAAATATTTCTATTCATTCATTAAACATTTTTTTTTTATATATAATGCAGAGATGGTAAACCACTCCAATTTCTTCAAACTGTTGCAATTTTATTTTTGCACTTTTGATCCAAAAGTGAAAATTTCATAATAATAAAAGAAAAAAATGTCTTACAAATCTTGTATAGATTGGAAAGAATGTCAAGACATTATTTTGAAATTTATAGCCAAGGAGTGTATTAGCTCTGAATTCAAAAATTTAAAATATTTATTATCTGTCGCATGGATACACAAAGGATGACTGACCAAGAATAAAGCTGCTATACTAAAAATAAACATTACTGGTAAAATATTATCAGCACAAAAGTTTCATTGATTAATCTTAAGTTTAAATTTAAACTATTCACTTGCTAAATTTAAAATAAACATTGAAACAATTAGTTCTCTAAAGATTGCTTATTATCACTGAGAATCTTATGCTTAAACTCTGGATTGCATTGTGTTAATGACAGTACTGTTTTAATAATGCTACTGTCATTAACACATGGCAATACAGAATTTAAGTGTTCAACATTGATAAACAATCCTTTAAAAATTATTCCTTTCAATATTCATTGTTGCTAGCACCCCAGTAGCAGAAATTTCCAAGTCATTCTGCAACCATATCAAAATTTATCTGCTACCCATCAATGCTGTAACAAGCTTAGTGTCGCAAGAACTTATAATTCATCAAATAAGCAAAATTTGCATTTTTGAAGGAAATGCAATTTGAAGATATAATAAATCAAAGTTTTACTTTACGAAGATACATTTTATCTTCCCTTTTTTTAAGCTTAGAATTTCTTTTTAAGCTTGTTATATTATTAGTCTGTAAGAGTAAGAGGTAAAATAATCTGCAGTGAATACTGCCATGTTCTGTTCTTTCTTGCTATTGGGCTGCTCACTAAATTCTATGTTAATCTATACAAAAATTTCATTACACAGGGTTGCTACGCAGCCTGGAAAACCTGGAAAAGTCAGGGAATTGGGAAATTAACCCAATAATCAGAGAAAAGTCAGGGAATTTCAATATTTTTTCCTGGAAAAATTAACCCTGGAAAAGTCAGGGAATTTGATAAAGTCTCATTGTGTTCCCTAAGAGAGTTTGATTGTTGTGCAGCCAGAAGTGAGAATCTTCCATGATTTGGCAAACTGCATATTTAAAAATAGAAAAAAAAATCATGTACCCCTCCTCCCCCTTTTTTTTTCTTTAATTTCAAATATTCTTTTATCCTTCATATTTTATATTTTTAATGCTCATTATTACAGATTTTAAATCTTTTTCCAGCAGTTATTTTCATGTAACAATAAGTAATTATCACAAGCCTCCATCTCCTCACTTTGTTTCCCCTTCCTTTTTTAACTCCTATTGAAAATAAATTTTAGCTAGACAATGATTTTGGGAAATAGTTAACAAAATGAATGTTTGTGAATTTAGTGCACAAATATTTTGTAGAAAGTTTGTACAATTTGTAGGAAACTTTATTTGAAAGTTTGCAATAATAAATTATTAAAGAGAGCAATTCCAATTGTAAACCTCAAAGCAAGATCGTTATTGATTTAGGAGGGGAATTGGGATAAAGAGCTTTAGCTCAGAGATTATTAGCAACTGTATTCAAGAAATTTAAATCTTTTTTGAGTAATATAACACTTTTTACACTTCTGCATGCTCACTACACTGCTAGACTAGAATTTTCTTGAAATACACCTGGAAAAGTCAGGGAATTTCATTCCCCCACATGAGTAGCAACCCTGATTACAGGATTACTGCTTTTTTCAAAATTTCTTCTTCACCACTGGAAAATTGATGTTTCTTATTCAAGTACTAAATTCTTTAAATTACTTAAGTATCAAATTATTTTCTTAAATTTTAGGGGTTTTTTTTTTTTTGTGCATATTGTATCAACTTTCTTTAAATACAAATTTTGAAATTTATTACTTTTCTAAAAGGCTGAAAATTTAGATATGGAAATCTTTAAGGGGACCCGGTACTCTTTGAAGAATTTTTTTTTTTTTATTGATGTTCATCTTCTTATTATATACAGGGTGTATCTAAACTACTGGGCAAAACATTAAGGGTTGATAGTACACATGAAGACAAATAATATTAAATAGGAAACTAAGGGTCCCAAACGTCTTCCGAAAGAGATAGGTGCTATAAAAGTTTAGGGTCCCAAATTTGAAATGATTATAAAAAACTGAGAAATTGGTCGATTCGTTTGCGGTTTTCATGAAAACTATTCTTTATGTCAGTATTGTCTTGAAAATAAATTATAAAGATAAATTTCAAGAAATGTTGATAGAGGGCGCTTTAGACTTTGGAGTAATGAACAACTATTTTTTACCGTTATTTTTTGCATCTCATTAAATTTTTTTAGAAGTTTAGACATAAACTTAAATTTTGAGCTCAAAATCTGTGGTTAAGTAGCGCAAACTGAACTGTGTTCAGTGGGAATGCTCAAATTTCAAATGATTATAAAAAACAGAAAAATTGGTCACCTGATTTGCGGTTTTTACTAAAATTATTCTTTCTGTCAGTATTGTCTTGAAAATAAATTATACAGATAAATTTCAAAAAATGTCGATAGAGGGTGCTTTAGACTTTGGAGTAACATACAACTATTTTTTACCATTATTTTTTGCATCTCATAAATTTTTTTAAGAAGATTAGTCATAAACTTAAATTTTGAGCTGAATATCTGAATCGTTGAGAGCAGTTAAGTAGCCCAAAGTGAACTGTGTTCAATGGGGGTGGGGAGGTTCAAATTTCAAATAATTATAAAAAATGGAAAAATTGATTGATTCGTTTGCGGTTTTCTCTGAAACCATTCTCTATGTCAGTATTTCTTTGAAAATAAAGTTTAAAGATAAATTTCAAAAAATTCCGTTAGAGGGTGCCTTAAACTTTAGAGTAACCAACAACTATTTTTAACCGTTATTTTTTTTATTTATTTAAATAAATGTTTTAAAATCTTACACTTAAATTTTGAGCTCAAAATCTGAATTGTTGTGAGTAATTAAGTAGTGAACAATTGAACTGTGTTCGTAGGCTGGACAGGATAAAATTTCAATTTCTGAACACAGTTCAGTTTGCGCTTCTTAATCCCTCCCAATGATTCAGAATTTGAGCCCAAAATTTAAGTCTAAGCTTTTACAAGCATTTAATTAGATACAAAAAATAACAGTTAAAAATTGTTGTTGGTTACTCTAAACTTTAAGGTGCCCTCTAACGGAATATTTTGAAATTTATCTTTCAAATTTATTTTCAAGGAAATACTGACATAAAGAATGGTTTTAGAGAAAACTGCAAACGAATGGACCAATTTTTCCATTTTGTATAATAATTTGAAATTTGGACCTTCCCAACCCCATCGAATATAGTTCAGTTAGCACTACTTAAGCACTCTCAACGATTCAGGTTTTCAGCACAAAATTTAAGTTTATGTCTAAACTTCTAAAAAAATTTAATGAGATGCAAAAAATAACGGTAAAAAATAGTTGTACATTACTCCAAAGTCTAAAGTGCCCACTATCGACATTTTTTGAAATTTATGTTTTTAATTTATTTTCAAGACAATACTGACATAAAGAATAGTTTTAGTGAAAACCGCAAATCAATTGACCAATTATTGTTTTTTTTTTTTTTTTTTTTTTTTTTTTTAATAATTGTTTGAAATTTGAACCTACACACTCCCATTGAACACAGTTCAGTTTGTGCTAATTAACCACAGATTTTGAGCTCAAAATTTTATTTTATGTCTAAACTTCTAAAAAAAATTAATGAGATGCAAAAAATAACGGTAAAAAATAGTTGTTTGTTACTCCAAAGTCTAAAGCGCCCTCTATCGGCATTTTTTTGAAATTTATATTTATAATTTATTTTCAAGACAATACTGACAAAGAATAGTTTTTGTGAAAACCGCAAACAAATCGACCAATTTTTCTGTTTTTTATAATTATTTCAAATTTTGGACCCTAAACTTTGATGGCACCTATCTCCTTCGGAAGACGTTTGGGACCCTTAGTTTCCCATTTAATATTATTTGTCTTGATGTGTACTATCACCCCTTAAAGTTTTGCCCAGTAGTTTAGATACACCCTGTATACACCTTATTATAGTTAATACTAAATAAAAAAAACTAATTTTGACCCCCCCCTCCCCCCAAAAAAAAAATCCTTTTATGGATGAACAATTTTATTTTACAATTAATGAATTAGTTTATGAGATGTATATGTATAGTGTATATTAACATAAGTAAAACACAGCAAAAAAAAAAAAAAAAAAAAAAAAAAAAAAAAAAAACATGATTTTTTTAACATTTTGATTTTTATTTATTTTCTTTTCATTGTATTGCAAAATCTATCCCTAATTTTATTAAATGTTCTATATTGAGGATACAATAATAATAGTAATGAAGTGATTTTAGCAATTTTATTGATGAAATTAGAATCTTTAGTGTTTTAAACAAATAATGTATTTAAGAAAAAGCAAACTCTAAAATTCTTTAAATAATAAAATAATAATAAATTCTGATTTTTTATCTATAAAATGATTTCTTTTCTTGTCAAATAATTTGTGTATGTAATAAGTAAATGTACATTAGCAAAAGAAAAATTTTCAAAGGATACTGAATCTTCCTTGAAACCATTATACACTGGTGTTAAAATGTACAATGGATCGTACCCAATATAAGCTATTTCAAATGCATTTGCATTAACATATATCCATAGCAATACATATTTTATTCAAAAAAGTTGCTTAAATTTGTCTTGTTAAGTTTATCTTGTTGTAAAACTGCTACAAAACAACATTTTATCACATTGAAAATGTATCTCTCTCAATAGTTTCTCATGATGTGCACAAGTTCCTGCAGATCTGCAATTTTCTACTTCATTTTCCAAATGTTAAAAATTAAAGATATTTTTCATTAATCAATATACATAGTCATGAAAAAATAGCAGTTTTTGTCAATTAATTAGGAATGCATACCTGTCAAATCAACTTCTGTTTTTTAATATGTATGTGTTTTTGAAAATAAGAGGGGCCATAAAATATCTGAACCTCTCTTTAAAAGGAGGACTTGGCACGTATGTAACTATCTGCTGTTTAGTTTTCAGCATTAATTTTAGCTCCACATTCTTCCACTAGAATTGTGGAAAAGTCCTTCTATTACTATTAGGTGAAGAAGTGGAGTTAACATTTCTTCTGACTAATTTTTGACATGGTTACAATTTTGAAGAAAATCTGCAACTGTGCATGTGACCCTAAAATTTTGCCAACCAGTTTAAAAGTTTTATTTCTCATTTGTCTGGTTGACATTTGCAGATGTTGATTATGGTAATAATAAATATCATAATGAATGGAATGTTTTTGAATGAGGCTGATTTGTAGGTCCATCTCTAATGTGATCTGTAGTTTTGTGTTATTTATTATTTTCTCACATATTTTCATTTTAATAGTTTAGAATTTCATTTCTTATTATTTTAGAACAAAAGATTCCACATTTTAGACACTGAAAGCTTTGAAGTGACTTTTGGACCTAAAGCTCTTAGAAAAAAGCCAAATATCAATACTTGCAGTTTAGAGGTATGATTATGTTTGATAGGTTTATATTTATTTAAATTAGCATGCTTTATGGGATTATAACTTTGCTTATAAGTAAATGAGTTATTTCTATTATTTATTTAATTCAAATTGGACATTTTTCCATGACATTGGCACTGCTTTCATAAGCTAGGTCTTTTATTTATTAGAATAGGTTCCTTTTTCTTTTCTTTTTTTTTTTCATGTTTAAATTAACCAACCAGAGTGCTGAAGAATTTGCTGCTTTATAGAAAATTTACAAATTGTGGGTAACATAATATTTTCTTCCATTGCAAAATGATTAATCTTCAAAAATATATTAATAATTTTATTTGCTGTACAAATATATAATAATGAGCACATATAGCATCTTTAAATGAAAAAAATATGTAGAATTATAGATAAGTAATTTTCTAAAAAGACAGTTTTTTTTTATTTATTATTATTTTTTTTTAATATATACATAATATAGAGAGTAACTTGAGGTTAAAGTTTCAACTTGATAAATTCGGTTAAATTATTATTAGTTTTTTTAATATCCATTTCTATCATTTATTGACTAAAATTTTACCAAATTTAATTTAAACCTTATTTTTTCTGTTATAAAGAAATAACAGATATAGCTAAGCATTTCTGTAATTAGACCACCCATTTTTCTATGTTATGCTTGAAGTTCATATATTTCTGTTAAAGATATTTTTAAAAGACCTTTTATATAGATGAGTTTCTTCTACCTTTTTAGAAAGAATTTTATTTGTAGAACCTAGACTTGATTCATGGCAAATTGTTAGTTCAGAAACTATATTACAATACCAAAACATGATGCATACTTATACAGCCAATTCTTAAAAGTTTGCAACTCTAAAATCCACTAATACAAATCTGTACACACTACATAATATAAACAATGAAATTTTCAGTTAAATTTCGTTGAAGAAAACATGTGATCATGTCAATCGGTAGACTCTAATCTTGACTGACTGTGCCAATGACACACTAGAAACTTACTATTTCATAGATGAAAAAATTATGTATGCATAATGTAGTTTTTAGAACATTCACAAGATACTGAATATGAGGGGGAAAAAGAGAAATGTTTTTTTTTTTTTTTTTTTTTTTCTTTTATGACAGTCTTTTGTGGCTGAACTTTTAACTATTGCTGATTAAGAAAATTTTAAAACAAAAATGATTGTTATTAATAAAACTACTATTGATCAAATTTTAACAAGGTTAAATTGTAATTTATAATGACAATTATAATTTGTCAAAATTATTCACTAAATAATCTTACAATGATTTGTAATTTCATTAAATATATTGATACTAAATCTTATTATTTATGATATGCAGATTTCCTATATGATTGTTTCCTTGAGTTTATTGCATTAATTAAAACATACATTCAATAATAATAATAATAATAATGTTAAATGCAGCAGATCTACTGTTCAGTTTTTAAAAATCCAATGTATATTTTTAAAAAGCGTAATAATATATTATATTATTTTCAATGTGTATGTAGAAAGTACACATTGAAAACTTTTAAATAAAAATTATTTAAATTATATTGGCTTAATGGGACTTAAGATAATTTAATAGAAAGTTACTTAAGTTATTAATCTCTTAAGTTATCTTTATGGACTTAATGGTAACTTAATGAGATTTAATAAATTGCTTAAATGGACTAAAATTGGATGTCACTTATTCCATGCTCTGTGCACTAATCTAAATTTTCTCTTCATTAACCAAGGAATTGCCTGAAAAATAGTTACTGTGGTAATTGAAACTGCATAAAGCAAGAGAAACCTGTATATTGAAGTTCCATAACAATAATCTCGGAGATTATTTAATAAGTGACAATCTGAAAAAATTAGAAAGTCCTATTTTAATCTTATTTTTTCAAAATAAAGATGTTTGTCTGACTGCTGCATTATTGGTCACATTTTATTTCTTCTCAAACTTGTATTTTTATGTTTTTCTTAACAATATAGTACTTTTTTGCTAACAAAATAAAATAACCAATCACTTATTCCATGCTTTGTGCACTAATGTAAATTTTAACTGCATTAATTGAGGAATTGCCTGGAAAATAATTATTCTGGTAACTGAAACCACATAAGGTAGGAGAAATTTTTATAGCATTTCATAAAGATAAAACTTTTCTAATGAGGTTTCAAAATTTAAGCAAAACAATTTATCTAAAATCTTCAAAATTAAAAAAACCTATAAGTGCTTGATCCTAAGTTGACTTTTTTAGAGTGAAGTGTAATAATCAGGGCTCAAAGTATAAAGGAGGAATTTATTATTTCTACCAGCCTCCCCAATCATTAATTTTCAAGGTAAATTTCTGTAATATATACAATAGAAATATATCCTGAAGGTAGTTGTTTCAAAACAGCGGCAGTAGCAGAAAAATTCTACCTGTATGCGAAATAATATTTATTATAAACATATCCAGATGAGCTATTAATGGGTATTTTATTTATTTTTTCCTTCCAAAACTATTTTCATACAGTTTAAAATCTTTTGACATTTTTATCAAATCTCTCATCAACTAAACTTCTGTTTATAGGAACTTGTATCAGCAGCTGAAACATCTTCTGAAAATTATGATGCTAGTAAAGATAAAAGGCTTGTGGATGCTGAGCCTGAAGAAAAAAAAGAAATGAGAGAAATGATCATGTTCAAAGGCCAATCTAAACGTTTGTGGAATGAACTATATAAGGTAATTTATTTTTTAGAATATACATGCTGCTATATTAAAAAAAGTATATTTTTGGATACTAACAAATGATTGACTTAGTCTCATTGGTCATCAATCTCAAATCTTTACAGTGTGTTGAAATTTCTTTTTAAAAATAAAAATCAAGCATTAAAGGTTGCAATGAAAATTTACTTTTCTAATTTCTTATCTAGCTGTTTATGAGATGGGACAAAACTGCTGAGAAATTTTAGCATAACAATGTGCCATACTTTTGCATGTTAGTATTTTGATGATTTTGTATTCATGTAAAGTTTTTTTTCCTTTCTAACTTGCATTTTAATGCCTGAAAAATGTATCTATCAACAAATTAGATGTGAAATATTGTGTATGTATTTTGTTTTGGTATCTATCTTAAATTTTAATTAGGTACATTACCAGAAATTTTGGATGACCTATTGCAATTGCTCTCAAACATGTCTCTTTTTTTTTTTTTTTTTTTTTTTTTTTTTTTTTTTTTAAACATGTGGTGGTTGTTTACATGTTTGATTATATAAGATCAGTTAAACAGTGAAATAAATACATCTACTGGCTATTTACATGTTTGATTAAATAAGATCAGTTAAACTGAAATAAATACATCTACTGGCTGTTCACATGTTTAATTAAACAAAATCAGTTAAAAAATGAAATAAATACATAGTCTTTGCCTTGTGGTATTTTTTTTAACCACTAAATGCTATGACACAGGTCATAACAGTGATGAATACTTTTGTTGTTTGAAAGAAACTATTATTTGTGCCGACTGAGAATTCACAACAATAGTTAAAAAGATTGTATCAAAATATGAAATAAATGTCTATTTTTTTTTTTTTTTTTTAAGTGTTCCGTGATGTTACTTAGTCATTTTAAATATGACGTAATTTCTTTTACTTGCTGCTTTTAATGTAAATTGATGAATTTATTTATTTTTTTTGTTTTCATGCTCTTTTTTTTTTATAGTCATCTAAAGATAATTGTATGGCTATTTTGAATATGACATAGTTTTTATATAAATGCATATTAATAAATTCATTATTTTAGTATTTTCTTACTCTTTTAGTACTCACATGTAAATATAGTTTTATGAAATGATTTTCAATATTTCTCGCTTTTAACTTGTAATTATTTCTCATTTGTAAGTATTTTTTCTGATTGTGTTAGTCACATGTAAATATATATATATATATATTTTTATATTTGAAGGAAATATTATCTTTGGCAGCATTTTAAAATAACTTTTTTTTTAAGAATGTCTCTCAAAATCCTGACAATTTGAATTTAAAATTTAACTAAGTTCTCAAAAAATAAATCAAATTAAAAAAATGAATTAATTCTGCACACTGTGAACTTTTAATGTATAAAAGGACACAAAAATGTTTAAATTTGTATCTATAGTTTTTGCTCTTGTAAAACTTTTTAATAGAATGATTTTGACCAACTTTAACATTAAATATCTTTTTAAATAATTATTCAATTTAAAAACTGCCGGCATCAACATCTTTATCAAACATAAAACCACCACTTTTCATATTTTTGTGTGCAGTAATTTTTGTAATATTGGCGAAGAAATAACCTAGGTCTCAAAAAATTCATTTATGTGGCAATAACAGTGTTAGTTACTTTTTTTTTTCCGAGAATGGAGAGATTAAAATAGATTTAAAAACTGTCTGCTTCAGCATCTTAATCAAACATTTCTCTATAATACTATCAATTTTCTTATTTTGAGGTGCAGTAATTTTCTTAATATTGGCAAAGAAATAACCTAGGTCACAGAAAATTCATTGTCAGCGGCTGTGACAGCATTAGTTACTATTTTTTTAGTATAGAAAGATGCCTCAAGAACTACCTGCTTTACAATTTACTTTACAGTGATTAAAAATGAATTCCACTACTTGACTAAATGGCCTTTTTCTTTGGTAGTATCAAAAAATTGAAATATGTCAAAATTATTAGTATTTCAGATTAAAATTTTTGGTTCACTTTCTATCAGTAGATGATCTATTAAATAAAGATGAAGTGCAGCATTAATTAGCAAACATTAATTAATTGCTTCTTACCTCTCACATTTTTATATTATGATTTGTGAAAAAGTTAGTACATATTTTTTCTATGGTTATATTATTGAATCACTTAGTTTTTTTAATATTTTTTTGCAAGTTAGATGTTGAATTTCAGATAATTGGACATGCTTTGTATTAAAATTATATATAACTAAGTAGTCTTTGAACACTGTAGCATTTCAATTTTGAAAAACATTATTGCAGTTCTCTTACCAAACTTTTGCATTACTATCTCCTGTAACATTAGTGTTTCTTATTTGTTGATAGATCCAACTATTCAGCATGAATGTGCATTTGTGCGATTACAAAACAGATATATGTATGATTAATTGTAAAATCACAAAAATAATGTATGATAAATTGCAAAAAGAACTTAGTTTCTAATTTCCTATGTATTTCTTGTTTTTGAAAATCTGTTTAAAATTGCAAATTTGTCAGTACTTAACCACTGGCAGAAACTTTCAAAAGTTACAACTCTTATTCTTTTAAAATATTGTGCAACTATGGCAGAAAGAAGGGACTGGATTGGACTGTGGATGATTGGGATCACCCTAGCTCATACTGGCAATATTAACTGTGTACTTTTTTAAAAATCAGATAGAGTATTTCTCCTTATATTGCATCATTTCCCCTTCAAACTGCTTTTTTATGGACTGTAAAACACTTATGAAGAATTTAAAGTAAATTTTTCTTTCACAAAAAACCAAAGGTTTTTTAGTTTGTGTATTATTTATTAAAATTTACACTTTAAGCTCAACAAGAAAGATTGGTATAAAAACAGAATCTATTGCAGCTTAGGGTGGAATTTTTGGTAGCAGTGGGTTTTGTAAATTCCTTCTACAAAACCTATCTACCTTCTTAGTGTTTCTCAGCTTCTCCAGTCTTATCTGTACTGCACTGGATTATGTAAATTCTTTTGTGAAACATTTAGCAACCTTCATTATCTGATTTCCTTGTATAATAGGGCAGGCTTTCCAAAAGCTATAAATATAAGTTTAAGCCTGATTAGAAATAGACTTGCATTACTTAACATACATTTTTGGGGAAAAACAAACAAACATTAAAGTTATTTGTAATGTTAAATTACAAATTTTTTTCCTTTCAAAATATTTAAATACTTAAGATTTGTTCAAAATTTCTTGAAAAAGAATGATATATGTTATTCTAATTTAAATAGTGTGCATTCATGATAGATTCTAAATAACCAGCTATATTTAAATAAGTTTCAAAAGCAGAGGAATAGAAAAAGGTGTTCTGAAATGAAATTTTTGCCAGTTCAATCTTAAAAAGATTTTTTTAAATCTCTCAAATGAGTGTTACATAACCCATAGTTGCTATCAAATTAAGCCAGAAAAATAAACAGGTTTTTCAAGCTGTCATTCAGCATATACAAGGCTTTTTAGTGTATCTGAGTATTTTTCTTTATGTATAAGCTATAGCTATTATTAGTTAAAAATATTATAATATTTGTAATTTACTTTTAGGTTATCGATTCATCAGATGTTGTTATTCAAGTTCTTGATGCAAGAGATCCAATGGGAACTCGTTCAAAACACATAGAAACTTTCATGAAGAAAGAAAAGCCCCATAAGCATCTTATATTTGTACTCAACAAATGTGATTTAGTACCTCCATGGGTTACAGTAAGTATTAAATCAACTTCCATAGACACTAAATGACTAGCTAATGAACAGTAATTATTATTATACATTTTAATTATTTGATTTTTTTAAAGAACATTTTGATTGTCGCTCGTTTTATGACTTGCGTTAACATTGATTAAAATTTTAAATTTAGGTCAGGATTATGTGTTTTTCCAGATGGTTTAATAAATACAATAATTTTGAAATTCCATTAAATTAAATAAATAAATCTATTCTGGAAAAAGGAAAATTCTGTTTCTACTTTTTTTTTTCCTCCCTAGGTCTGAGTTAATTTGAAGTAAATTTTATCAATAGTTAATGGTGTAATATAATTTAAATAATTTAATCTCTAAAAATCATTTCTGTATTTAGTTGCTTGGTAATATATATTAAAATTGTATTTCATACTGTAAACCCATTTTAGATTTTTTAAGTTTCAAGTAATGTACCAAATTTTTGCTATAGATATGCTAATTTACATCAACAGTAACAAAACTTTATTTAGTAATCAATCAGTTGTAACATCTAAAAAAACATTGTTTAAAAAAAAAAAAAAAAAAAAAAAAAAGGGATTGTCATTGATTTTAGCACAATCTTAAATTTTGTTTCTATAATTTAACTGTACATTTTGCTGTTTACATCTGAAATTACATGTAGATTTTAGGCATTCCCATTTTTTAGAGTCGCAGATTTAAGAGAATCGACTGTATTTTGAAAAACTTTTTCCATATTCTAACAACTAAAACAGTAAAAATCAATTCTTGTACGATTGATTTACCAAGTTATGATTAGAGCTGTTGCAAACCGTACGTATTCGTTACTATGAAACGGGTATTCCCTAAGATACGAAATACCGAATCGTTATTTAAAAATACCGCTCGTTAGCCGTTACCGGAGTACATATGCAACTGAACAAAGTGGAACTAACTTCAAACGCTGCTTACGATTGTGTAATTCATGCTTTCTCGCGAGACCGCCTCAACAAGTATATTAAGGTTCATATTAAAAAGAAAAATATTAATTGTGTATTTGAATAGAAATGGTCACTACTTAGAGTGAAACCAGTGAAACATGCGATAACAAAACCTGTCGATAGCGGAAAGTAGCATTAAGCGAGTTCTCAAAAGCGTTTTACCCCGCTTAACATCGCAAAATTTTTCTAACATATTCATAGATTCAATCTAATGCATGAAATCATAATAAGGCACTGAGGCAATAGAAGTGATATCAAATCGAATAGCATTATGTATTGAAGATCGAGTAATAATCTAATGCATTTATATGGTGACCAGGGGCGTGCGAAGAGAAAATTGTGCTTGTGGCAAACTTAGAATTTGGCGCCCCCTCCTAAATTTTTCTTGTAATAGGCCAAAAAATGATGCTAGTATTATAAATTTTGTGCCCCCTAAATCTCCTGACCCGGGGCGGCTGCCCCCTTTCGCAAGGCACTGATGGTGGCACCTTCAAACATAAATATTTCCAGAAATACTTCATCATTCCTTAATTACAGCTATAACGAATATTGTAGTCTACTATAAGCTTCCATTCTTTTTACAGTGAAATTATAAGGAAATTTTAATAGATTAAATGCATAATTAATACAAAATTAGTTTAATTAAATTCTTAAATGATAAACACGCGTTGTTTTTCTATTGCTTAGATCGATGGTCTTTTTTAAATCGAAATTTTAATACAGTATAGGATCCGTATCCAGAATGCTTGGGACCCAGGGCATTCTGGATAAGGGGTTTTTCCGTAATTCGGAACACTTTACCATAAGTATAAGAAATGCACGAAATAATTTCATAAATAGTGAAATAAATAGGTAAATATGAATATTAATGCATGTAAATACCTTAATTTATTGATTCATTTACACAAAATAAAAAAATAATTATAATAAATGAAAAAAATAATTATAATAAATAAAAAAAATATACATATATATGAAATTTAATTTTGAGATTTTGAAACAGAATCTTTTGATTGGGGTTTATGCAAACATTTCTAAGATAGTCTTTTGATTATAGCGCGTCTCTTACCCTAATTGTTCTTGTATTTTGTACAGAGACATGATTTCCTGCTCATGGAAGTAGCTCCTTTGTTGCATGCCTGAAATTAATTGTTCGGTATAAAATATTAATTTTTCATTTGATACCTTATTAACAGGGGCGTAAACCACACTAGTTACTTAGGGGGGTGTAGACTCATAAATTTCCGACTCCAAGAAGTAAAATTTCCGAGTACTATGGCCAACATGAAGATTAATATATCATCATCATCATCATCAACCGTTTTCGATCCACTGCTGGATGTAGGTCTCCCCCAGATTTTTCCAATGTTTTCTGCCTAGTGCTTTTGTCATCCAATTTACACCAGCCACTTTTCTAATTTCGTCACTCCATCTTACATGTGGTTGTCTTCTTGGTCGTTTTACATCTCTGGGATACCACTGTAGTATATTTGTGCTCCATCTATTGTCTTATCTTCTTGCAATGTGCCCAGACCATTTCCATTTTAGCTGTTTGATTCTTTCAAGGATGTCAAAAACTTTTGTCTGATTTCTTATCCAGGTTATCCTTTTTCTGTCTCTTCTAGTTATGCCTAGAATCTAGAATACATCTTTCCATACTTCTCTGTGTTGTTTGTAGTCTTTGTATCATCCGTTTTGTTAGTGTGCATGTTTCAGCTCCATAAGTTAATGCAGGTAAAATACATTGATTAAACACTTTTCTTTTCAAACAAAGAGGCATATTACTCTTCAGAATAATATTGTTCTTCCCAAAAGCACTCCCCCCATTTCTTATTCTTCTATTGATTTCATTCATGATACTATTATCTGATGATATTTCCTGTCCTAGGTACACGATTAATATATATGTATATATACATATATACAGGGTGTCCAGTAAATGACTGACCCATCTTGAATGTAAATAACAAAAAACGGTTTGAGATCAAACTGTGAGGTTTGCTGCATTGTTATCAGAAAATCAATAAATTTTTAGATATGCACTTTCTTAAAATAGTTCGAATTTCGACCAACAGATGGCGCTGACGGGGGCAACAGGCTGTTGAAATGCAGACATTACTCCAGTTTTCATACGTATCAGTTTTTCGGCCCGTTTCGCAGAGTCGAATCTCAGTCGACATCTTAAATCGACACTCCACTCACCGGCAGAAATAGAGATTGTTGGATGGAAAGAGATTTAAAATAATATTTATGATTGTATAATTCCTATTATACTTAATAAAAACCAACAAAATATTCATTGACTTTTCAAACATTTACCATAAGAAAATTGTATTCAAAAAATGTTTTTGTAACCGGTTAACTTATTCTCTTTTGACGTTCAATAAATTGAAAATATCGGATAAACACCGTTTTTTTTTTTTAGTTAAAAAAATCATAATATTTAATCTAAATATTTCTTCCATTAAATAGTATGAAATTGTATTTTAAAAAATAGTGGTGTTAAAAAGCTTTAAGTTATGAATCAAGCAAACTCTTTTTGTCTACGTCGTGCAGTGAAATGAGTAAGTGGTTAAAACAGTGGTACGGAAATAGTGTTGGCAAGCTCCCTGTTTTTTTTTTTAAAAAAAGCAGGGCAGTGACTTATAAATTTGTACATAAAAATATAATAAGCCTCAGAATGAAGGAATCCGTTTATAACAAATCCTGTTTTAAACGTAAAAAAAATATTGATTTCGACAGAGAAAGTAACATACAAAACCAGCTGCTAGGAAAGAAACCTGCTTAAAACGAAATACTGCTCATTTTTTCGAAAACCGAATTCATCCCTACATTATATTCATATTTTGACATTTAACACACCTGAAAATTTTATCTGATTTGAAATAAAAAACATTATTTAAAAAATATATATTCCAAAAACTTAAAAAAAAAAATTATATATGAAAAACACTAATGTTCCAGTAGTTTGGTAATATTTATATTTATAAAATTGAACTAAAATAAGTAGACCTATGATGATTCAAAATCTTTTATGCCTTATACGATGAAATTTTGAAAAAGGGTGACTCGTAGGATATAAAAACAGGTTGATCGCTTTTTTTTTCTTTTTAAGCATCCTTCCATTTCAGCATAGATGCGTTTGCAATCAGGAAAAGAAGTGGAAAGGGTTGAGTGTAAAAAGCATCTTAAAATCTGCCGTGGCTTTCGTAATAAAATTTTCAGATATGTTAAATGTCAAAATATAAAAATAATGGAGGGATGAATGCGGTTTTGGAAAAATGAAAAATATTTCGTTTTAGACAGGTTTACATCTTAGCAGGTAGTTTTGTATGTTACTTTCTCCGTCGTGATCAATAATTTTTTGTGTTTAAAACAGGATTTGTTATAGACGAAATATAGACGAACCTTTATTCTAAGGTTTAATATATTTTTATAAATCACTACCCCGCTTTTATTTTAGACAGGGAACTTGCCACCACTATTTGCGTACTACTGTTTCAACTTCTGATTTCACTACATGTCGTATAGGCAAGAAGAGTTTGCTTGATCCATCTCTTAAAGCTTTTTGACATCACTAATTTTTTTAAATACAATTTCATACTATTTAATGAAAGAAATGTTTAGATTAAATATTAAGATTTTTTAACTTAAAAAAGCGGTGTCTGTCCCATATTTTCAATTTATTGTACGTAAAAAGAGAATCAGTTAACCGGTTACAAAAATATTTTTTGAATACAATTTACTTATGGTAAATGTGGGAAAAATCAATAAATATATATTTTTTTTTTTTACTAAGTAAATAGACATTATTCAATCATAAATATTATTTTAAATCTCTTTCCATCCAACAAACTCTATTTCTGCAGGTGAGTGGAGTGTCGATTTAACATGTCGACTGAGATTCGACTTAGCTAAATCAGCCGAAAAGCTCATGCGTATAAAAATTAGAGTAATGTCTGAATTTCGACAGCCTGTTTCCGCCGTCAGCGCCATCTGTTGGCCAAATTTCGAACTGTTTCAAGAAAATGTATATCTAAAAAAGTATTAATTTTTTAATATCAATGCAGCAAACCGCGCATTTTTATCTCAAACCTTTTTTTTTTTTTTTTTTTTTGTTGTTGTTGTTGTTATTGTTATTTATATTCAAAATGGGTCAGTCATTTACTATTTTCCCTGTATAAATCATAATACTCAAGATAATTATCATTTAGTGTATCGAGATAATCAAATAAGTTTTAAGACATTAATGTTGATTCTTTTTGAAATCTTAATGTATTTATCTAAAAATCACTGGTGAAGTATATGATTAATATGCGTAGAAAATTACGGTTTGGAACTCTAAAATTGCTTTGTTTGATAGCATTCTTGTTTCTAAATATTCAAAAACTGATGAAACTGGATTGAAGATATGGAGATTCGTTGTCCGTTTTCTACCAATAAAGGGTTTAATGTATTTTACTTTTTCTGTGTATGCCACGCTTATTCACATAGATTTCACTATAGCTAGGCATGCAAATTTTGAGCATAAGAAATCCTGCTACCCGTGTACGTCTACAACATAAAAAGTAGCCAAAATTTTAAAGACTGAAAATTTTCGAATGAACAAAACTCATATTCATTTATTTCTTAATACTTTAATAAAATTTTGTACGTTTAGTTACAAGATAAATCGCTATTTAACAAAAGAGTTTGAAATAAACTATACTGTTTAGAATGTAACAAAACATTTCAAATTGCCCGTTTTTTTCTGCGACCGATTGGCATATTCAGCAGCGATTTTGTTCCAAAACTTTAAAACCTTCGCTTCTGAAAATCATGAAACATTGGTCCTCAGTCCGGAAATTCGGATATAGAAAAGTATCGCGAATTCTGATTAACAGACGCTGAAAAAAATCAATTTCGTCGCAAATGACTGTGGAATTAATGAATATTTCGTCAAAGGATCGTGAATAAAATGCAAATTTCGTCAAAGGATCGCGAATAAAATGCAAATTTCATCAAAAAATCACGAAAACACGCAAATTTCGTCAAACGATCGCGGAAAAAAGGTGAAATTCGTTGGAGAAAAATCTTTCGGATTATGACAAAAAAGCAAAAAAAAAAAAAAAAAAAAAAAAAAAAAAAAAACGCGCATTTTGTTAAAAAATCGTAAAAAAATATCAAGTTTTGTCGAAGGATCGAAAAAAAATGTTAAATTTCGTCAAACGATCGCGAAAAAAGCCAATTTTCGTCATAATTTCGCCATGAAATGTGAATTTCATTAAAGAATTGCGAAAAGACGCTACATTAGTCAAAGGATCGTAGAAGAAACGTGAATTTCGTCAAATACTGGAAGAAAAAAGATAGCAGTCTCTTTAGAAAATAGCACAAATACAAATATTTATGTTTATTATTATAAGTAAAATTTTTAATGTAAAATGTTAAACCGAATATTTGTAATTCAGTTTTGAATTTTCGTTAGATACTACCAAAATTCCGTGATTCTAACTAATTCTAACTAAATTTAAAGTTTAAATAAAAAAAAAAAAAAAGTATATTTTTATTTTATCAGTATATTTAAAAATTTCGAGACTAAACTAAAAACTTCCCGACTATAAATAAATAAAGATGGATTTCAATATCTAAGAAGTCAAAAAGCACAGAAAAAATAAATATCGGAATATCAAGGTTTCACCCAAAACATTAAGGTTACAAATAACACTAACATTGCTAGAATATGTACATAAATACTTTTTTTCGTCATATCCAGGTTTCTGAGTCCACAACATTTGGCAAATCAAAATTTTTCTGAATGGTTTTATTAGAAAAATAAAATCCTATATATTATTAAGTTGTATTAATTAATTATAAAATTAAAGTAATTAGTAAATCACCAATTAGTTAAATTAATTAATAATAGTTCCAGCTAAGGATAAATTTATGTTTTCTTCGTTCTAAATTGTTTTTTTTTTCCTCTCTCTCTTTTGAATTAGAAATTGCAAGGGGAAATGAAGCAGACTAAGAATAAAATTTTATAGGTTTTCTTCGATCTAATTTGTTTTTTCAGCACTTTCCAACAAAGTTGAAAAGTGCTTATGCATTGGGTTTGTCTGTCCGTCGTTCGTATGGCCGGATGGCCGTCTGTCCGTCCGGCCACGCTCTAACTCCCGTAAATATACTCGGATTGCTATGAAATTTTTACACGTTATTGAGGTTTACCCTGGCATGAACCCTATTGAAAATGAAGTATCTACCATGATTAGTTTATCTACAGAGAGAATCAAAAGTTTCCGGTTACATTACGGCATATGGGAAAAAATCGTTAATATACTCGGATTGCCATGAAATTTTAGGACGTTATTGAGGTTTACCCTAGCACGAAGCCTATTGAAAATGAAGTATCTACCATGATTAGTTTATCTACAGAGAGAATCAAAAGTTTCCCATTACATTACGGCCTATGGGGAAAAATCGTTAATATACTCAGATTGCCATGAAATTTTAGGACGTTATTGACATTTACACTAGCACAAGTCCTATCGAAAATGAAGTTTCTACCATGATTAGTTTATGTACAGGGCGACTTAAAAGTTTCCCATTACATTACGGTCTATGGTGAAAAATCGTTTCAAAGGAATTTTAAAGATGTTATACCCTGTCAAACATATTAAAATATGCATTCTATAAAATATAAGGTGAAAATTTAGCTATTATTCATTTATAGGGCCACACAAAAGAATTCCATTAGATAATGGTAAAAGGGGGAATTGTGGGTGACATATTTTAAATATATTAAGCTGTTTCATGTATAATAAAATTTATATTTGTCACTAAAGCTTAATATAAATTATACACTACTGTCTTGCATAATATGAAGTACATAGCATTTACAGGGCCATACAAAAGATTTCAAATAGTATATTCTTCCAAAGTACCGTATATGTGTCCGATGATGGCTGATGGAGGGATGCATTTTAATTATGATATGCGAGTTTATATTTTGCTAAATATATGCACATTATATGGTGTGTATAAATGTTATAGTTGATATACAGGGCTACCCAAAAGAGCTTACCAAATTTACTGAATATGAGCGTAAATTATTTAAACGTGGTCCTTAATTAAGCTATGTATTTTTACGCTGAGCTTCATTCAATTTACTGAGAATTGTCTGCAGAATATAAATAAAAGGATATACAGGGCCACGCAAAGAATTCGGTACATGGACGCCTATGAATGATAATTTATGGGAATGTGATTTCAGTTGTTTTAAAAGTGTTTTACTTTACAATAAATTTTAGCCTAATGCTGACGTGTAATAAAGGTACAATGTAAACTACAGGGCTGAACAAAAGTATTCAAGTATGTTTCCATCTAATAGTATGAATTCCTGAAAAAAGAAATTTCAAGCTACTGGGTATTTTCTTGCTAAACTAAATTTTCCCATTATATCAACTGACATATGAAATACAGGGCTGTTCAAAAGAACTGGAATACATATTTGGGTATATTTGACTATACACTATTATTTCCCTAAATAACAAAGTTTTGTTAAAGATTTCATTAAGTGTTGGAAAGTGCTTCATAATCTATGCTTAACGCATGATTTTTCTTACTTGTTTATTTATTTAAAAACTACAAAAATATTCCTCCAATTCATAAATATTTATAGGTTAATGCCATTATTTTTCGGCTAAACTTACTTTTTTCCGATCGAACAAGAATTTTTCCAAATGATTTTTCCGTTTTTCCAATTTATAAATTTTTATAGGTTAATACGTAATACTAATTTTTCCGACAAAACATGTTTCTTCCAATGGATCGAAAAATTTGCCGAATTATATTTTTGTTTTTCCAATTTAAAAGTTTTTATCGGTCAATACCATTTTTTCCCTATCGAACAAGAATTTTTCCGACTGACTTTTCCATTAATCCGTATTGCTATTTTTTCCGACTAAATATGCCTTTTCCGATGGAACGAGAAATTTTCCGAATGATATTTTCGGTTTTCTAATTTATAAGTTTTTATAGGTTAATACCATTTTTTTCGATCGAACAAGAACTTTTCCGACTGACTTTTCAGTTTTTCCAATTTGTAAATTTTTATAGGTTAATACGCAATGCTATTTTTTTTCGACTAAATATGCCTTTTCCGATGGAACGGGAAATTTTCCGAATGATATTTCCGTTTTTGCTCTTTATAAATTTCTATAGGTTAATACCATTTTTCCTACCGAACAAGAATTTTTCCGACTGACTTTTCCGTTTTTCTAATTTATAAATTTTTACATGTTAATACATAGTACTATTTTTTTCGACTAAACATGCCTTTTTTTCGATGGAATGGGAAATTTTCCGAATGATATTTCCGTTTTTCCAATTTATATAAGAATTTTTAGGTTAATACATAGTACTATTTTTTCCGTCTAAACATGCCTTTTCCGATGAAGCGGGAAAATTTCCGAATGATATTTTCGTTTTTCAAATTTATAAGTTTTTACAAGTTAATACCATTTTTTCCGATCGAACAAGAATTTTTCCGACTGGCTTTTCAGTTTTTCAAATTTATAAATCTTTATAGGTGTTAATACGTAGTACTATTTTTTCCGACTAAACATGCCTTTACCGATGGAATGGAAAACTTCCGACTGATATTTTCGTTTTTCAAATTTATAAGTTTTTATAAGTTAATACCATTTTAGTCCGATTGAAGAAGAGTTTTACCGACTAAATTTTTCCGTTTTTCCAATTTATAAGTTTTTATTAGTTAATACGCAAAACCATTTTTTCCGACTAAACATACTTTTTCCGATCTATCTGGGAAATTTCCGACTGAGTTTTTCTTGGGGGGGGGTGTAGCACCCCCCCAAACCCCCCCGGGATTTACGGCCCTGCTTATTAACTGCTTCATTCTGCTGGTTGTCCTTCTCATCATCACTTTCATCAGATCTATTGTTAGTCATCATTTCATAAATCTCACTGTCAGTCATGTGATTAGTGACAGGAATGTTTTCATCGGTTTCTAAACAATTATGGCATATGCCAACAGATCAACAATAATTTACTTCTCTTTCGAAATCTTGAAGCCTTCAAACTCTGGCTCATTTTCGTCATTGAAAAGTAATACAGAGGGCCACATGACGTATGGCAGCATCTTTGATTGTGAAGCTTCTCTGGAAATTTTTTATCCCAATTCCTTTGTTGCGCTCTGTGAGTATTTTTTTTTTTTTTTAAAGAAGTCATTTTTGTAGTGAGTTTTTAAAGATCTCAGAATCCCTTGATCCAATAGTTGGATAAGTGATGTACAATTAGGAGGCAAACACATTATCCATTTCTAAAAATTCTGCTTCAGGATGGGTCTTTTTTTCGTGATTTTTGAAGAAATTTGCCTTTCATAGCGATCTTTTGTTGAAATTTGCCGTTTTTCGCGATTCTTTTGTCAAAATTTGCCGTTTTATCGCAATTCTTTGGACTATATTTGTTATTTTTTTGCAATCTTTTGGGGGAAATCTGCCTTCTTTGAGGATTTTGTGACGAAATTACCCATTTTCTCGAGAATCTTTTGACAAAATTTGCCGAAAATTAGTTGTTATTTCTTGATTTTTAACGAATTTTGCTGTTTTTCAAGAATCTTTTGACGAAATCTGGCGTTTTTCGGGATTTTTTGACGAAATTTGGTGTTTTTTTTTTCGTGATCTTTTGAAGAAATTTGCTTTTAAACGTGATCTTTTGAAGAAAGTTAATGTTTTTCGTGATCTTTTGTTGAAATTTGCCGTTTTTCGCGAATTTTTAGACGAAATTTGCCTTTTTATCGCGATTTTTTGGACTATATTTGTTATTTTTTCGCGATCTTTATGGAAAATCTGTCGTTTTTGGAGATTTTGTGACGAAATTACCCATTTTCTCGCGAATCTTTTGACAAAAATTGCCGAAAATTAGTCGTTATTTCGTGATTTTTAACGAAATTTGCCGTTTTTTCACGATCCTTTGACGAAACTACACGTCCCAAGGGACGCATAAGTGCTATTTTTTTTCCATCCGTTGCCGATTTTTTGCATAATTTACGCGCTATAGCGCGTCCGCGGAATCGCTTAAAAAAAAGTTGCCGATTTGCATTCCGGTTTTTGGAGCGTTCCGGATATTGGGACGCCGGATAACGGATCCTATACTGTACATAATATGTAATTTTCAAAAAAAAAAAAAAAAAGCACAATTATTTTGTTTAAGTTTTAAAAATGCATATAAAACTTCATATCTGTAAGATAAATAGTACAATCCCTCAACAATCTCAAAACAATCGTTCTTCTAAAAACTTTTTTTTTTTTTTTTTTTTTTTGCTTCAAAAACTCTCTCCAAATTCACATTTACATATTCGAAAAAATAACGGATGCTGAAATAACAAAAACACCATTTCTATCTGTCTTTTTCTTAATACCCAAACAACTAAATGAAATACCCGTATATGATACTAATACGAGAACAGAGCTGTTGCAAACCGCACATATTCTTTAACATATAACGGGTATTCTCTAAAAAACGAAATACCGAATCGTTTCTATGAAATATCACTCGCTTGTAGTTACTGTCAATACGCCACCGAAAAAAACGAAACTAACTTTAAACGATGTTTTACGTACGTTTGTGCAATTCATGATTCATGAATGAAGCGAGACAGTCGACGCGGTAACAGATGCGAATTTGTGTTCGGGATCTGGCATTAGGCGCCGAATTTAGTTATTTTGATATCAGTCTATGCGTATAATTCTCTTTGAATGTAACAGTTATTCTCAAATGATTTGGTTTTCGCAGGAGCTTATTGATTTATTTATTATGGAAAGAAAAATAAGTAAATTGTGAACATATTTTTCCGCAGTATCAAGTGATAAAGCAAAACGTGATTTATGCCAAATGAAGTATTCAATTAAAGGAAGTTCAACGACGAATTAAAATAAAAAGAAAAAAAACATTTATTAGTAAAGCAACGTTTATCATATGATAGTTTGATTCCATCAAAACCGTTGTTACTGTCATCATTGAGCCAGCAACTTAGTAATGATGATGAAAATGTTGCAAAGAGCAAAATGTATATTTTGTGAACATTTTCAAGAAATTAAGTTTTAAAAATTACAGGTTTGCTTTAAGTATATTATTTTCCTATAAAAGTATCTTTGCATATGTATTTATATTTGAAAACATTTTCATGATAAAGACAAATTTTTAGATTGTTTTTAAAAATGTTTTTATGATAAAGTTTATTTTTCTTTTATCTTTTTTCGTAGATTTTAAAAATGTATTTGCTGTTTGTTTTTAAATTTCATATCTGAAGAAAAAAAAAGTATTTTAAAATATAAATAAAAGTTTTCAGAGATAATAATGGATTGAAGTACAAATGTAGATGTGTGTTTGATAGGATGATCACATAACAAATAAAACATTGTTTTTAAATTATTCCAGAAATTAAATTTTCATTACACATAATTACACATATTTTGTTAGTGTAAAATTAGTGAGAGAATTTGCTTGTAGAAACATTTTGTTTGTGTAATTAAATCTCATAATTTTATTGTATAAATTCTGTAAGTTTTTACTCTTGCTAAACTGCTTTCTCAGATTATTCTTTACTTTCATAAGTAATAAATTCTACAAGTTAGACATGTTGTACTCGATTATGTATCGTTTTTAATTTTGTTTGCCCCCCCCAAAAAAAAAAAAAAAAAAAATTAGAAACTTGATTAAATCTGTATTTTATGGTCAGATAGATGGCAGCACATAACAATATGTGAAGAGTAAAAAATGTTCATTCTTCCAAATAACTGATGTTCCTTATGTAACTAGATTTGTTGCAGTTATGTAGTACACACGATGATTTTTAATAGCCGGTTTTTGAGCAGTAACGAGTAACGATAATTTTTAAATGGGTAGTCAGTTTTAAAATAACGCCATCACACGGGTATTTATTTAGTCGTTAGTTTTACAGCACTAGTTATGATACCTTGAATGTTAAGAATTTTCAATATTATTTGTGTAAGAATTTTATGAAATTCAATGTATCATAATTACCGTAATTTCCAGGTTATAAGCTATGGCTAAAAGAAGTCTTTTTAAAGACAGAAATTTTATTTCAAAAATGAAATCAAATAAGTATGAAGCAAAAATAAATTACTCTTTACTATTTAATTTCTCTAGTCAGACAGAAATTTATTTGAACTGTAACTTATGCTCTAAAAATTATGATAAGTTGATTTTTGTGAGGCAAAAATGGAATTTTTACTGTGTGAGCAGATTTTAACAGTGTGGATTAATCTTAAAAGAAAAAAAAAATACTAGTCAATTTTTTTCAATTGCTATTTGAATATTTCTGAATTGAAACATCTTTGATATCATATTTAATAATTAGTTATACATAGCAAAAATAACTAATCAATGGATCTTAATACCAGTACTACTGTGTAATGGTGTAATTTGTTAACCTAAATAAACTTTTAAATTTAGATCCCATCTTTAAAAAGCTTGCTCTTGAAAATAAGCAGAGAATTTCCTTTTAATGAATCATAAAAAAATTAAGATGAATCATAATGCATGTGTTGATATCAAATTTATAGTTGTGTTTCTAAGGATAAGTTTTGGCTAAAAATCTCTTTTGCTTGTCTAATGGTTAGAGAATTCTTTTCAACAGGTACTAGGTAGTTCTGCCATTGAAAACCATTTTGACAAAATAATTTTAGTTGAATCTAACAAGAATCCAAAATATTTAAATTTGAAACTTACTGTAGCCAAAAATTCTTAAGTATGAATGCCATATAAAACTCATAAATATTAAATTTATATCATATTTAATTTTAGAAAAACATTTTTTTTTCATACTAATCTTATTTTTTGTAAATAAAAAGAAAGTATGTATAGTCACTCATTATTCATATACAAAATGCATATATATTTTCTTTTTCTTTGTGTGAAATTATATTCTAAATCTTTTGAAGAACTATGCATATCAGTAGTAGAAAACTGTGTAGAGAAAAAAAAAATATATCAACTTTACCTGCAGTAACAAAAATTAGAATTTCTCTGACTTGTGGTTCAGAACTTACTTCAAAATAGCTTATGTAAAAGTTGATCATTTCATAATGCATCAATATCAACTTACCAACCTGACAATTTCAAGTTGCAATGGAAAAAATTATGTGTGTATGTGTAGATATATATTTATAATAAGATTAATATGGATTTATTCTTTATAGCAACGCTGGGTTACAATATTATCTGCTGAATGTCCCACTATGGCATTCCATGCCAGCATCACTAATCCATTCGGTAAAGGAGCCTTAATTAATTTACTGCGACAGTTTGGAAAAGTAGGGAGCAATTTTTTTTCTTTATTTATAATATAATATTGTAGTTAATTAATTCATTTTAGACCATTGTTAAATATAAGTTTGTTTATTATAGTTATCTACTTTTAGATACAGTTATTTTTTCTTCTAAATGTAGAACAAATTTCACTGTCTAATGTTACCTTAAAAAGTTAATTTTATCCTAAATAATATGTTTCAATAATAAAATAATGTAAATTTTGGTTTTAAAAGAAATCATTGTAATATTTGCAATCTTGTCAGTCTATTATTTGATGATATTTTCATCATTCACATACCTTTAAGGCTGCAATTTTTTCTAACACCAATCTTAGATGACATTTTCATTTTAAGCTTACTGCATTTTCTTGTTACAAATTGCTGAATGTTAAGCTAATCCACTAGAAATATTTAAATCAAGAGCCCAGAAACAAATATTATTGGAAAATTATGTAAAATTTATAACTTCATAATGTATTTTTCTCCCACTTTTTTTGCATGAGATTCTCATAAAATCAACTTTTATAAAATAATAATAATAATTAAAACTGAATTCTTTGTCATATACTTTTAAACTGATATGTGAGTGTAACTTGTCTGGTATATCCAGGTAATTAATCTTAAAATTATTTTAGGTATTTTAAAATTAACCTAAATCAGTGGTTCTCAACCTGGGGCAATTTCAATTTTAAGGGGGCAACTCTATATTTATTATTCATTCTCTGTAGGGTTTTTTTTTTTTTTTCTTTTTTTTTTTTGTAATGTTACAGACTAAAATTAACCTATGTATATAAATTTCATTATTTTTTTTTTTTACTTGTTTAAAAATATATTTTACTTTAAAATATAAAAATAACTGTTGTAAATATATATATATATATATAAAACCATTAATTGTATTACAATATATGAATCACTGAATTTAATAACTTATACCACATTGAACATGGAGGGGAAAAAATAAATAGTTAAAATGAATACAAATGGAATTTTTAGAACCAAAGCAGAATCTTCGGGCCCCAAATACTTTGGAACTACAAATGAAGGGTGTGGTTTCATCTTCGTATTTGCCACTAGAAAAAAAAAAAAAAAAAAAAAAAAAAAACGAATTTGGGGCTATTAACACATATAAAACCAAAATTAAATGAAGAAAAAACATCAAAAACAAATCCCATTGGATAGCAAAATGAAAAATTAATATATATATATATATATATATATATGTGTATATATATTATATGTAAAAAAAAAATTCTCTTTTCTGGTTTTTGTTGCATTAAAAATTTTTTTAGTTTTTTATTGGGTGAATATAATTCAATATTGTATTTCTGTTTGCTCTGCAACAGATCATATGATGAAATCTTTACACATGAAATTGCTTAAGCATATATTGCAAACTGACTATCTTGGAACATATCTAATCTAAAAAATGTTTGAATTATCAACTGTACTACATATATTAGTAAATTATAAACATTGTAGAAAGATCCAAATTAATAGAAAATTTCTCATGATTTTGGTGTAATAAACATAGGGTAACACCCCCAGTAATTGGCATGCACCAGTGATTGGCACATCCTACAAACATGTCCTAAAATAAGATTTATATCCAGTCTTTTGAGAATGCAAGACCATATACCAGTTATATGCTCATTTACGTTAAAGAATATAACTTTGATTTATGCTACTAGATGACAATAGTGCCTAGGAAAGAGAAACAATTATGCTTGTATGAAATTAGCCATTTTTGTTGCAAATGCTTCTTCTTTGATTTAAGGAAGGCATGCTTTTCAATTCATTATTATATGATTTATAATATATTTTAAATTTTAATTGACAACAGTTTTGTTTAGTTAAAAAGGGTTACTTTAATTGTGTAAAAGTATTTTTGACACAAATATTTGGATTTCTGAATTAATGATAGATGCCAATTAATGGTGCTTCAATTTTGCTAGTTCCAAGTAATTGGCACTTATTCCAATTACAAGGAATTCGCAAGGAATTTGAGATTAAACCACTTATTTTGGAAGTACTTTTAAAGTTATAGACTAATTTTGTTTATCATTTGTTTTTATTTGAAAATATGAAATATTATCAGTAATTGGAATCCATTAAAGCTTCATATGACAATTACTGGGGACAGCATGACAATTATTGGGCATTAATGTAAGTATATTGTATTGTTAAGTGTTCACATTTCAGACTAATATGCTGATTTCTTATTCTCAAAAACCTGAAATATGGCATCTCCACCTACAGTAAATTCATTTAAAGCGATTAAACCCAATGCAAAATGTAAAGTTTTTTTTTAATATAAACTTTTGCCAATTACTGGATCACAAGGTGTCATACATTAGTGCTCTAGGTGCCAATTACTGGTGATTTCACCAGGGTTGTTTGGTTTAAACCAAGTTGGTTCAAACCGTGGTTAAAACCATGGTTTAAACCAAATGGTTTTTTTTTTCACCTGTTTTTTTTTATTCTTTTACTCAATTTTTTTATTTTACACATTGTTGAAAAATGCAAAATCCAAATTATGAAGAAGCTATAAGCAAAGCTGTAGAAAAATATGAATTAATAAATTTATAAAATGACAAACATATTTAATCAACTCAACTTTTCTTGTAAGCTATAAATCTACATGGCAGAATAACTAATTTTTCTAAAATTAGCTGGTTGGGAAAAATAATCAGTTTTCCTTTTTTTAAAGCCCCCCCCCCTCTCTCTCTCTCTCCCTCCCTCTCCCCCCTCTCTCTCTCTCTCTCTCACTCTGTATATATATGTATATATATATATATAGCCATTAAATGTAAAACATATATATATATAGCCAGAAGCCCAGACTCGAGTTAAAAATGCACTTTTACTATTTAAATTGCTTGATTAGTTAAGATTTACTAAGAATTTCATCATTCCAGAAAGCCTCAAATATGACATTCTTAAGTGATTTTCTCCATTATTTCTTTTGGAATATTATATGCTATTGAATAATTGGCAATGAGCTTTTTTTTTTTTTTTTTGCTCTGTGGTTATTGATTTTAATAAGCCTTTGTTTTTCTTGCATTCCTACATTGGGATTGGGTTTTTTGCATTATGATTTTATTCTGTTACCAGCTAGGTTGGCACAGTTCAAAACCAATTGGTTTTTTAGAACAAATCTAATATATTTTCTCATTTTTGTAATTTAAGTGTTTCAAATTATTGGATAAAAGTAATTTCTATTTTTAAGTCTTATCTCAACAGTCACCATATGACAATAGTGAGTCTAGTCAAGGTCATGTTAGTATGCATGTAGAATGCAAATTTCATGCATTGATGAACATATCTGAAGCTCTAAAGAAAACACTTAAATTATGTAAATTTAGCAAAGATAAAATAGATGAAAAATATGCAATATTTAGATTTAAAAATTGTTTTCCTTTGAGAAACGCAGATGTACAGATAATGATATAAAATGATCTTTAAAATTTCAGTCAAGCTCTAAAAGAAAATTTTCTTGATTGGAGGGATTGTCTTTTAAGAATAAAAAAGAAACTCAAGATATGAAGTCGAATAAGAAGACATTGAAAAATTAGGCACTAGTAAAGCACTTGTTTACATTCAACTAAAATATGCAAAAGATATATTTAAATCTTGTATTGCATAACCAAACCCATTACTTAGATCATCCCAGAATATTGGCAGAAGGGGGGGAGGGGGGGGGGGGGGGGCAAGACAAGGTTTGCTTGAGACGTAATAGAAAAAAAGTCTCATAAAAATGCCTAAAAAGATGTAATTATTTTGTTTAGACATTTAAAAATATTAAGTGTTATAATAAAGCATGTAGTCCGATGGCTGTTTAAATGCTTTAGTGTATGACAGTATTTATAAAACTACTTTATATTATAAGATCAGTGTTTTTCAATAATCTAAAAAGCTGTTAAATAGGTATTTTTGTTTATTTTGCTGTCATCTTTTTTTATTTTATGACCTGGTACTTTTGGAGAAGTGCCAAATAACAATACACAATACCTGAAGTGTGTAAAGATTCTACTGCTAAATTCAAATATTCCAAACATTCTTTATAAAAAGCTTTATTTTTCAATAAAAGCTAACTCATGTAGTCTTCTAACAAAAAAAAAAAAAAAAAAAACTAGACATTACATATAACAAGTATTTCAAATTAATTATTTTGAATAACCATTTGAAAATAATATACATAAAGTTTTATATATAAATCTAATCTATATCATATATTTATTTATAGTGCTAGTAATGAAAAGATTGTTCATTAAGATTTTCAAGGTATCAATGTTTCATTATGTAAAACATTTTATTTATGAAATATAAGACAGCTTTTTCTAAAAATGTTTAAATTTTAAATGATTTCAATTTTCTATATATTTGACTGCATATTAAAAAATTATATTGATTTGAATTACTTTTAAATGAAATTATTACTTATCTATTCAAAGATATTTATTTTTGTTGATACATATACATGCCAGGAAAACTTATTTTAAAAAAACCTGGTTTAAACCAAAAAAACCATGGTTTTTGAGTTTTTTTTAAAAAAACCTGGTTTTTTACCAACCCTGGATTTTACCAACTTTTTATAAATATATTTTTATAAAAATACTTTTTCAAAATTTTTTGCTTTTAGTGGGCAAAATAGATGCACAAATATGCATTCTTTGATTTAAAGATATTTCCAAGTAAATATCTTATTTCTTTGTGATGAAAATTGAAGTAAGTTTAAAGACAAATTCTTAAAGTGTCAATTACTGGGGATGTTACCCTACATGATAGCACATTTTTCAAATTTGAAAATCTAATCATACACAGCAGCCAAATGATGATAATATGGAATATAAAGCATCATAAAGAAGTGTGTTATGATAAAGGGGGGAAATAGTAACTTAAAATTGATAAACATGAGAATGCAAATTTGCTTTTTATGCATAGTGTTATTTCCTGAAAGATTTCGGTACCCAGAAAATTTCCACTTTTTCTTATTTACGAATGATCACTTGTAAAATGTATCAGTACTGTGAAATTTAATGACTGACTTGAAGGTGTCTTCAAAATATTTTGTGAATAAAAATCATCTAATACTTTTGTTCTCGCTGAGGTTAGTTGGTGAAGGACAACATTTTTTTATATATATATAAAGGTGAAGATTCATTTCTTTCTAAAATTTATAAAGTTGTGATAATAACGTATTAAATGTTTAATCAGTTAAAAAAATGTGAATTGTCATTATAGATTGTCTTTATAGATTTTCTCCATGTAAAAAAAAAGATTAACTTTTTAAAATGACAAACATTACATGTTGCAAATGTCCTTATAGACTTTCTCCTTGGGAAAAAGGGTTAATTTTTTATGATAACAAACATTATATGTTAATTAGTGTGTGGGGGACAAAAACTACTAAAAACCACTGACCTAAAACAATTTTTTTTTTTTTTTTTTTTTTTTTTTTTTTTATGTGGTGACTGAAAGTTCTGTTGTCAGTTAATTTGTTAAATATACCATAATAAAGTAATTTCTAGTAATTAAATCTATTCAATGATGCATTAATATGTCTGAATTTATTTTGTAAACAGTTTTACTCTTTTACATGCTTATTCATCAATAATTTAACTCTAGCTTCATGAAGATAAAAAACAGATAAGTGTTGGCTTCATTGGATATCCAAATGTTGGAAAAAGTAGCATTATAAACACTCTTAGATCAAAAAAGGTTTGCAATGTTGCCCCTATTGCTGGTGAAACAAAGGTAAGGATTTTTATGCTATTTATTTATTTATTTTTACTTTTTTTTTTCCTTTTCACATATTTTGTATTGTTACTAAAAAGACATAGTACATGTGTGTTATTTACAGGTCTGGCAGTACATAACATTGATGAGAAGAATCTTTCTTATTGATTGCCCTGGAGTTGTGTATCCTTCTGGTGATACAGATACTGAAATAGTACTGAAAGGAGTGGTAAGTTCAATTCAGAGCTCTGTGTAATTTTATCACCGTGTGTTTATAGTAATTCAAAATTTATATTAATTATGTCTTAATATAAATGTAATTTCAGTTTTTGTTTCCTTACAAAAAGAAAGAAAGGAAGAAAAAAAACAAAGTTTAAAGATTTTTATTTGTCTAAATTTATTTCATAACAAGCTAACCTGCCCGGTGTTGCTCAAGCCTGTGATAATATTCTTAAATTAGCCTTTGATTTGTATGATTTTATATCTATCTACATTGAAAACTCTTAGTTCCAATCTCCATTGCTGCGAGGTGCATTCTGTTCTAAACAATCTACCTCTCAAACGAAATTCTGGCATGTGTCCTAGCTGCCTTCTGCACCATATAATAGATGTTTTGCACACATGCCATGTTACAAAATCCCTTAGCTTCACATCCACCGCCAGGGAGTGCAATATGTCCTATACAAATATCAGATGCTGGTCCCTGTTGCATATAGCACCATACAGCAGGCATGCTGCACATGCTCTGCAAAGTCTGTTAGTTTAAATTTCCAATTTTATGTGTGGCACTCTGTTCTAAACAAACTTAATAAGTAGGTAAAAAGTTAGTGGCCAGAAGGAATTTCATGGTCACCCGGCTGGTTTGTCAGACCCTGTATTGAATCATCTACAATTTTTGGTAAAATTGAGTTACTTGTACTATGTTACTATACTGTCTTTGGTAAAACTTATAAACAAGTGAAGTCAATATGGATTTTTCCATGTCTACTAAAAATATTATCAGATTAATTTTTGTGAACAAATTTTATGTTATTAAAAAAAATTCAATTTATAATTCTTAGTAATTTATATTTAAATGATTAATTAATTTGCACTATTGATAAAAATGTTTTCTTCCATCCATTGTTACTTTATCTCATTCTTTTAGGTAAGAGTTGAAAATATTCAAGACCCAGAAGATCACATTCCTGAAGTTTTAAATCGAGTTAAAAGAGAATATTTACTCAAAACGTACAAAATAGAACCTTGGACTGATGCCACAGATTTTCTTGAAAAATATGCTAGACGAAGTGGAAAACTTCTTAAAGTAATTTCTACTTATTTTACTTTATAACTTGAATGAGAGAAATATTTGTGTATGTATGCGATTATATAGTAAAATAATTTTTCTTTAATGATTTTTCATGTTTCACTTTCATGTTTCAGTTATGTTTTAGTGCTTCTCAGAAATTTATATCAGTTTCATTAGATTATAACAGAGTTACATTACTAAAGAATGCTGCAAATATTTTTTTCTTCATAGATCATTCTATAACAGAATACTTTTTCAGTTCCCCTACATGCATACTGTAACTTATATACATAACATTCTGTAATAACCATCTTCTAATGCACATAAAAAATGTATGTAAATTTCATTGTATTCAAAACTGTATAACACTATTTAAAGATACTGCAAATGACTTTTTCTCATAAGCCACAATGTAATAAAGTAATTTTGATTATCCTTATAAATCAATCACAAACTTGCCAAGTCTCCCGATTTTTAATCATTCTCCCGATCTCCCGCTTATCTACTAATTTCTCCCAATTTCTCGCTTTTCTGCAAATGTTTCCCGATTTTCTACGATGTATGAAAATTTTGTCATCTTCGTTTCCCGCTATTACATAAAATAGAACCAGCCAACCAATTTATCATAACGAAGAAAACCATTTCTCTTCAGCGATTGGTTAGTGGGTTTGACATCACATCGTGAGGAGGTGTGGTTACGGCGCAACTGCCCAATAAACGTGAAGTGTCGCAGGTTTCGACAGATAAATAGTATAAGCTATTGTTATGACTGTGTTAGCTGCTATTTTGAATATTGTCGATCACGTGGAGTGAAATCACATTTAATTTTTTATTTCGTGATATGTTTTGCAATTTTTTTATGAATTCATAAATATGGCATCAAAAAAGAAATATGATATGTCTTATCAGTCTTCATTTACCGAAGAATTTGAACACATTGTGCCGTCATCAGAAGGAAGGTTATACGCCAGATGCACTGTGTGTTCTTTTGATTTTAAAATTTTGCATGGTGGCAGAACTGATGTTGTAAAGCATATTGGAACAAAAAAGCATCTGGATAATGTAAAACGATCTAAATTGACTAAAAAACTTTCATTTTCTGTTGATGAAACAGATCAACGTACTATTAAAGCAGAATGCCTTTTTACTTCATTTTTATTGGAGCACAATATATCGCTGAGTGCTTCTGATCACGCTTCATTATTTTTTAAAAAAATGTTCCCGGACAGTGCTGTAGCAAAAAAATATGCCTGTGCTAGGACAAAAACGACTTCAATTGTGAAGGAGATGGCTAGTAATAGTAAAGATACTATAATTGACATCTTAAGATCAGCGCCATTTACAGTGTCAACAGACAGTAGCAATAATTCAGATACAAAGATGTATCCTATCGTTGTTTCATTTTTCAATCCAATATCATCACAAATTGATTACCACCTACTGTCAATTCAAATGTTACACACAGACTCTACTGGTGCTAACATTGCCCAGTTGATTGTAAATGAATTCGAAAAAGATGAAATTCCCATGAGCAGCTGTCTGGCACTAACAAGGAAAGGATTCGAAACTTGTGTCACCGAATCCAGCGAGCCTTTGTGTATTTATAGAGTATAGTTAGTATATAAACATATCACAAGGATAAAGTGCAATATTCAGAGGGGCTTTAAAAAACGACCTGAAAAGTTCACCCATTATTGACACAAAACATAATCAAATAAACTGAACTCCTTTCCGAGGGCCGGATTGTATGGTTGGCAAGACGCCAGACATTTACTTTTCGCACTTTTCTGCTGTCAGCGGATTCAAATTCTGCCCGACCTTTTTTTTTTTTTTTTTTTTTTTTTTTCACAGACAAAATTAGTGTTAGTTATTTTCGGACTACAATATCTGATTATTTATACGTATGACAAATATAAATAAGAACATGTTCCTAAGCTCATTAATACACATTTATTTATTTACAAAGAGTAACAGAGTTTCATTAAAAAAAAGTATAAAAAATATAAAAAGTATAAATAATATTTCATTAAAAAAAAGATATATAAAAAAAAAGTAAAAAAAAAAAAACTTATGCTATATACACGTATTTCTTTTACATTCGACATCTTTGGATTTCTGTAAATTATTTATATCTATTTTACAGTAACTTGCATGTATTTTAAAATTATGACAGCTATTTTACATTATTTACATTCAATTCAATATTATGTATTTAAAAATTAAGTGCGTGCTTTTACAAGTGACGTTTTGAAGCTTCTCCAAGAGGAATTTTTTACAGAATAACTTTTTTCATTTTAATTAATAAAGAACAACGTCTAATCATCGAAAAACTTTAAAAACAAATTACCGGACATATTCGCTCTGCAGCAGGTGACTGCTGAAAAATAAACATTATAAACCCTCGCTGTTTATTTTCTATAGTGTACTAACAAGCTTGTTTTGCTTAACAACCACCTGCAAAACTATGTGATAAAATGTTTCCGAAAATGGTTTTAACCGAAAATAGTTATTCTTAATCAAAACATGAGTCGATTAAAAAAAAAAAATACATTTTCAAAAAAAAAAAAAAAAAAAAAATCAAAAAATTATAATCTTTTAAATTGATAGATATTAGACAAGACAAAAATGAAATAGCATATTTTAATTTTATGTAGTGTATTTTAATTTACTCCGCTGCGAAGAACAGTGATATATTCATAGAAATATCTATATATAAGAATGAATAAAATTAAAATGTTGCCGACTGTTTTTCATTCAATCCATAAAACTGCAATCTCTCTGTAAACAAATAAGTATATATATATATATATATATATATATGTGTGTGTGTGTGTGTGTACATGAGTGAAGAATTATGTTCTTATTAATATTTGTCATACGTATAAATAATCAGATATTGTAGTCCGAAAATAACTAATACTAATTTTGTCTGTGAAAAAAAAAAAAATGTCCTGGGGGGGGGGGGGGGGGTTGAACCCGCTGACAGCAGAAAAGTGTGAAAAGTAAATGTCTGGTGTCTTGCCAAACGTACAATCCAACCCTCTGAAAGGAGTTCAGTTTATTTGGTTATATGTTTTGCATCAATTAATGGGTGAACTTTGGGGGTCGTTTTTTAAGGCCCTCCTGAATATTGCACTTTATCCTTGTGATATTTTTATATACTAACTATACTCTATAAATACCCAAAGACCCGCTGGATTCGGTGACACAAGCCTTGTATCCTCTCCTTGTAAGTGTTGATAATGCGTATGGTATGGTTGGGACAAAGAATGGTGTGGCTGCTCATTTAAGGAAAGAAAATGAAAATATTTTTGTTATGGGGTGTATCTGCCACTTAATCAATATTGCAGCTGAAAGAGGTGCAGCAAGTTTGCCTGTTCTTGTTGAAGAGTATTTTGTAGATATATACTATTATCTAGAAAAGAGTTCTAAAAGAAAGGAAAAATTAAGAGATTCCAAAAATTACACGACAGTGAAGTTCGAAAAATCTTGAAGCATGTGTGCACCTGTTGGTTATCCCTTGGAAAATGCCTATCTAGAGTGCTAGACCAATGGATGTCACTACTTTCATTCTTCAAAGATGAAGTAAATACAAATCAACTGAAAATTAAAAGTTCAATTGAAAGTTTTAAAATTCCTAAGATAAATAAAAATGTAAATGAAAATATGTGTGAAAATAAAAATCTTTCACTTGAGAAGAGAACTATCTCTTCTATTAAAGATAACAAAACACAGATAGCTGGTAGCTCAAAAGAGAATTCTAAAAATCATTTGAAGCGTAAAAGTGAATCTTCACATGTGTTTCAAAATAAAAAATTTGCAAAAGATGATTCTTATGAAATGTTGTCTTGTGTAGAACGTTTGTTTTTATCTTCAGATCAGAACAAAGCAAACTGTTCTTTTCTATGTACGACTTGCCTTTATTTGATATTCCAAATGTGACATTGCAGTCAAGAATTCCACAAATACATCTGTTACAGTCCATAATTTGTGACACTTATAGATCCATTTTATCAAAGTTTGTGAAAGCTTCAACTATTGTGTCATCCAATTCAATTTTTGAAGTTAATTATAATAAGTATGAAAATCAAAAGAGTGATGGAGACCTGGTAATTGGAGCTGCAACTAATAACATAGTGCAAGGACTTTCAGAAAAAGATAAGAAAAGTTTTTTTTTCACATGTTAGAGAATATTTCTGCAGGATATGTGATTATATTAAGCACAAATTCCCCTTAAATGATGAAGTAATTGCTCATGCAAAAGTGCTAATATTTCTGCTCTTTCAGCTGCTTCTTTTTCTGATGTTAGATATTTTTTAAAAAGGTTCCCAGTTATAGTGTCACTACAATTTAAAGATTCACATTTTGATGATGCAGTAGATGTATTAGAAGCACAGTTTTGTTATTTGCAGTTAGAGAATTTAGATGAAATAAAAAAGTCAGAAAGAATCGACACACAGTGGCATTTAATTGGAAATATTAACCACTTCAACGGCTACCCCGAGATAAATCGGGGGTTAAAGCACTGTTTCCCCATACCTGCCGCCGGTTAAGTGGTTAAAGGACTTGATGGAAAACTGAAGTATAAAGAACTTGCAATGACTATGCTTGCTATTTTGACAATTCCACACAGCAATGCTGAGTGTGAAAGGATTTTCAGCATTGTTAATAAAACTAGAAATAAATTTAGATCAAATATGAGTGATGACACTTTGGAAAAAGTATTGATGGCTAAATTAAGCCTTCAAGGAAATAGTTATGAACAAAATTTTGAAAGTGCTTTTCTGAAAAAGGCTAAATCTGCCACAACTAATAGAAGTTTCACAACTTAAAATAAATATGCCTCTTATGACTTGAGCACAAAAACAATACTGTGTTGAAAAAATTGTGCCTAAATAATTTAATTCTATTTAAATTCTCTGTTATTTTAAATTGTTTTCTATTCAACATTTTATACTTTGTTCATTTTTAACAATTATTACTTTAACTTTTACAAAGGATTTTAATTATAACAATTTTATGTCTTAATTTGCCTTTTGATTTTTAAAATGATTTTACATATATATATGTATATCATTTAAACTTCTATTCAATTAAATTGCATTTATATTCTTACTAGTTATTTTACCTAACTTTTTGTTTTGTTTTTGTTTTGATGCAGCATGTCACTAATGAATTATTGCACCGCGAAATCCCCATCAGCCACAGTTTAAAATAAAATAATATAGTGACTAATTTGTGTATATTAAATATGCGAATTTTTGAGTAGTGTTTTTCTTCTATCAATTACTTATTATTCCATCATGTTTTAATGCGAGGTGGGTGGGGGAGGGGCTTAAAAATAATAAAATAATCTCTTGATTTCTATGCAAAAATCTCCTGATTTATGACTTTTAGAGGTTGGCAAGTCTGCAATTATGAATCCTACATGCTTCATTCTCAATACTGAACAGTCATTTTCAAGCCTCAATAACATACATAAATTTCATGTCAATCTGACTATAAGGTAGGTTAAAGCATGGATAGACAAACCTAAGTCATAAATATTTTTAAACTATGTTGGAAAATGTTAAAAAAGATAATAAAATAACAAATTAAAATAAACCTCCATTCTCCTTTTCATTATTTCAAAATGTTGTTTTATAAAGTTATGTAGTAATTTCAAAAGGTAATATTATATTCATTTTAATTTTTTTTTTTTCTTCCAGGGAGGCGAACCCGATATATCAACGGTTGCAAAAATGGTTTTGAATGATTTTCAAAGAGGAAAATTGCCATACTTTGTGAAACCTCCTGTTGATGAAGTAATTTTAATTTCATATTTTTTCATCTAAGTTCTATGTATGTGTACATGACCTATTTATGCATATTTTTTGTTTTTCATGTATGTAACATGTATGCTGCATGCTATGTCTCATTGTTTGTCCAAAGGTAGGTGTGGAAAAATAGCTGTTCTCAAAGAGGATTTAAAAGAAATATGGCAAAAAGAATTTAAGATGACATAGATAAAACACTTTGAGAAATTAGCTTTGAGTGAAACTGATGAATCCGGATCTGTAACTTTGTACTTACTGTTAATCTATCTCTTTGATGATTACAACACTTAACATTTAATATGCATAATAATATAAAACAACTTATTGTAGATGTAAAGGTGAATAACACTTCTGCACAACAAAAATATAATAAATTCTGAGAAATTTTTATAAGTTTAAGCATCAAGGTGAAATAGCATATTAAAAGTAATGTCTGCATTTTTTTACATATTGAATTGTTAAATTTATTGCATACAATATTTTATTCAGTGTGCACTGTGCACTTTGATGCTATTCTGATTTACATGCTATAATAGGAAGGTTGTCAGAGTTGTAAATAAAAAATCATGTGTAAATACAGAGGATATTTAGATTTTTAGAAATATTTAATTACTTAAATATTAACTTGAAATCTAAATACAGTGAAAACTGAAATAGCAGACTTCTTGTGACTATGGAATTGTTCCATTTTTCAGAAAAATAAAAAAGGTTTTCACCAGGGTTGGGTTTCTTATATATCAGTGAAAGAAATTGGTGAAAAAAAAAAAAAAATAAATAAATAAATAAATAAATAAATAAATAAAATAAAGATATGGAAGAAACTAGAAAACAAAATTGATGCTCAAAATTGAAGTATATTAACTATGTAAAACTCATAATATAATCATATAAAATTTAAATTGAAAATTTAATTAATATTAAAAATATTATTTTTTGAAAAATAAGTTTATTTTTAATTACAAACTTCAGATTCAGAAGATGGATTTTACAGCTATAGATGTAGAGCAATTATTATTATTATTATTATTATTAAATATGCCATTTATGTAAAAAAAAAAAAAGGTGTGGGGAAAACTACCTAGAAAATGTTTATTTTTCATATAAAAATGCATTATTTTAAGCTGCTCTACACAGTAAGTAAACAAATTTGTAATTATTTATACTAGCATCTAGCATGCATATCTCAAAGCTGGTTTTAAAAGACTAATATTTTAGAATTTTAAATTTAATTTAGAATTTAAAAATTTTTTGAACGCTTTTGAAGTTTTCTGTGAAATTTTATTTATTTATTTATTTATATATATTTTTTTTAAATCTTTTACATTAATTCATTCTAAGTTGAGAAACTGATTACAGCATCCTACTACTAAAAGATTTTTTCATTATACTATGCTGTGTCGTAGTATGGAAAATGGGGATTTTAATGAAATTTTTTTATAGTTATTGTTGTACTATATTGCTTAATAAAACTGATGTAAATTAAAAATACTGTCTTTAATGTGTTTATATTTACTGTGGTAAATGATCCGTACTATTTACAAGTAGTTTCAAAAGTTTAAATAATTAACAAGTATTCTGGTTAAATTGAAATTGATAACATTTAATTGATTTTGTGCATTTTGGATATATTTTCTTTTCTTCATTTACCCAATGGTTAGAGATCTTTAGACAGGTGTGGTGTGTGTGATCTTGACTATATAACTGATGTAACTATTAATTTAGCCTATATAATTAATTAAATTTGTATAGGTCTGATGGAATTAATTTACTTAAGGTTAGGGGAAAAGGACATTTATTGTAGTGTACAAAGTCAAAAGTTATATGATAAATTCTTAAAGAATGACATTTTCTTCCATTTCTTCCACTTTTAAGAAATCTATTTCTTTTGGATGTTTTTTTCCACATTTTTTTCACTGTGGAATTAACTTGCTAACCCTGATATTCGCCTAATCAATAGAAAATGTTCAACATTTCATTAATTTTGTGAAAATTAATGGTATTTTATCTAAGAAATTACCTTTCTTCTTTATATTAACAAGTAAAATCAGGGAATCTTACTAGATTTCCTGAAACTACAGAAACTGCTGCTTATAATAAATCTAATATGAAAGGAATAACACTATACTTATAATAATCTAGGCTTTAAGTAAAATGGAATGAAAATAAAAACATGACTTGCACAGCTGAATTTCAGATTTCTAATCAACATTTACTAATTTGTCTCTGTATTCTAAGTATTAATCAATTATTTGTAAATCAGATTTCCAGATGATACAAAATAATAAATTGTCTTTTGTTCATCTTACGTTTAGTGATTGAAAAAATTAATTGGTTTCTATTTGTATAATTGTTTTATTGTTGATATTCAGAACATTATTCATCTCTTTTCAGAGTAAAGCTGATGATAAAACATCTATTGAAAAATTAGAAAGTTCAACAGAAGAAATGGAGCAAGTATTGCCTTCCAATGACATAAAAACTGAGTATAATGATGAAGTTGCATCAAACTCACACTTAGAAGACAGTCAAGTATGATGGCATCATTATTAATTGGATCTACAATATTTTAAAATATTTTTGTTGATGTTTGTCTTTAGCAGCAATTTTAAACTTTTTTTCTTTATTTCACAGCACTCTTGAGCATTTCTACACAGGGTTCCTACGGGTCAGGGAAAAGTCAGGGAATTCTAAAATTTAGGCAAACAGTCAGGAAAATGTGATTTCATCAGAGTTTCTATTATTGTCATAAATAAATATTAAATAAATTTCTAAAATTTTTATGTAAAATTTATGCAAAGTACATAATATGAAAAATAATTAAAAATTGAAAAATCATATAACACATACTTTTTTCTAGCATTTACCATAGGTATCTAGATTAAAGTCCATTGTGGAGGGTTTTGCAACAATATCTAAGCCGAATTTTTACCAAAAAAACTCAGAGATTATTTTTAAATCAGAATTTTATAGGAATCCTGCTACATGAAACTTAAAAACTATAATGATTAAAAAGCATACTTTTTTTTAAATTTATTTATTAACACAAACTAAATGCCATACCATAAAGATTAAAAAAAAAAAAAAGCAATTTATTATAATGTGCAACCAGAAAAGAAAAAAAAAGGTTTTGAAAATATATTTTAAAATGTTATTGCTAAGTTTCACTATGTATTTAGATCATTTTTGGTCTAAATTTAAATTTTTCAAATAGACATACTCCTGAAGGCTGAATTTTTGGGATCCAAATCTGTTTTAAATTATCATTATTTTAATATTTTGCTTTATAATGCTTTGGTTTAAAGATATTAGTCATTTAAATATGAGGGGGAGGGGGGTGTATCTATATTTCTATGTTGGGAACATTAACCACTTCTGCACCACTTCTATTCTTTTGCAGTGGATTCCAAAAATAGAATATAGAGGAAATTGATCAAATAAAAAAGCAAAGTATGTAATTAATGAAACATTCATTTTTTAGTTTAATAACTGATCATAAATCACATTCCAAATTTTAAATTAAAATATTTTCTGTGAAAAATGATCATTTTTATGTTTTCTGTATAATTCTACTTTTAAGATTGAAATGTTTTTAAGTCGGTATTAACAAAAATTAAATAAAATCTTGATTTGATGTTGACTTGTAAGATGTTAATATTTTTCTAAGAATCATATATCTTTTATTTTCATTGTTGAAAATTCAGTTTTATTTATTTACTGTTATACTTGCAAATTGACAGTTCAGAAACAATTTGTAGATTGTAATATCTGTTGTTATTATTATTATTATTTTCATAGCAGTCAACTACAATTTTTTATTTTAATTTTCTTTGGGCAGGATTTAGTATGGAGGATTCTACTATGACAACATAACCTTGGCATGCTATGTGCACTTGAGTGTGTTTTTTCCAACATCCTTCAAATTTGTATGATTTTATATCTTTAAATGAAAATCTGTTCAAATATAGCTATTTTTTTCCATATTGTATATTCTATATTGATGCTAATCAATGGATAAATGGATACAGCTCCTCATTTGTTTATTTCATTTTGGGAATAACAGATTTTGAGCTTATTCTACCAATGATAACTTTCAGAATTTTCAAGCTTTATGTTTTTATGACTTTTACAAAAGTTGCTCTATACAGTCAGCTAACACAATATGTAAAAGAAGTTTATGCATGTACAATGAAAAATTATTTAGCAAAGCTGCTCATTTTTCATACAATTAGTATTATTAATTAATTCTAATTACTGGGTATTCTGTACAATGTTTTTTGTGATATTTTCGGGAAAGAACATTATTTTATATTAAGAACTCTGCAAATTTATAAGAAATAATCTTGGAAAAATTTGGGACTGTTTTTATAAAAACCTCAATTTCTCTACAAATACATGCTATCCACATAAAAATGAACACATTTCATTACAATAAGTCACTTAATCCTAATCTACAGTTTGAACGTTTTTGCTACATTAGTTTTGACAGGGTTATTCAAAAGATTTTTGTTCTTCGTCAATTTGTTGATGGTCTCCTATGGAGTTTCGGGGAAAAAAATTTCATGGAAATGTATGACCTGTACTATTCTGTTTACACACTTAGAGTTTCAGGATAATTCCTCATGTATTTTTCTAGATATTTAACCAAATATAATCGCAAGTGGCCTTATAATCAATATCACCTTATAACCTTATCACATTATACCCAATATCAAGGAAATTTGTAACTGAGATGAAAAAGACATCCTGTAATAAATAAAGCTGCGATTATAGTTATAGCTAACTGATTAGTTATTTTTATTTTGTTTATTTGTTTCTTTTTTATGCATGCATTTCTGTAACTGTAGTTATTTATTTTATTATTATTTTTTAGGATAGTGATATTGAAAGTGAAGAAATTCAAAACTACGATCAGTTGAAGATAAATTTAGAATTCACGCAGGAGGATATGACACCAGAATCTCCTGCATGTAATCAAAACAAGTCCCAAGACATTCCCAATGATAACAAAGATGAGGATGAGAAACAGGTAATGAAATAAAATAAATCTAAATGTGAATATGTCTGTATGTGCATATAAGTTATAAAATTGAGAAAATTTAAATATTCATATGACGTCAGGATAGTTGGAGCAGGAGAAAGTTTTCTGAGGATATTATGTTTGGCACTTACAGTATTGATGATTCCTGAAGCAGCTCAATGAGCCATTTGAAAACAGTGTTGAATTTAGAAGATTTGAAATTTTGTGTTTTCAGTAATCAAAGAATGCAATCCTACCTCCCCCACTGCTGCTTTTTTCTTCCACACCTTCCCCTCCAGGACAACAGAAATTCCTTATGAAGAAAAGTGTCTGAATTCTCAACACTTTGAAAAACTAAGTTTAAAAGTTACATGGAGTTGCTTACTTATTGTGTTGAGATTTATTTAAAGAATTCCTTGTAGGAGTTTAACTAACTATCATTTGCACTTTTGTAATAACACAATTTTTAGCAACATTTCTGTAAAATGCACTTTCAACAGTTCAACATACATTATGATGAACACATTATTGCAGAATGTTTATTCTTTAAAACTTACAAAGCAGTAATGAGGATTCCTTCAAGAACTTATTAACTATCAATAAATATCATGTTCATTTACATTTCTTTCTTAGTCCAATCAATCAATCAATTTAATTTTTAGAAAAAAATCACGTCATATAGTGATTAGAAATAAGAGGCTACTTCAGTCAGATGAAAACATCCATTTGCTAAAATTAATCTTTTGAAAGAAATTTTTTATTCTATTTCATTTGGATTTTAATATTTTTAAAAGATTTTTGCCTTGGCTAGTTGTGATTAATCTACAAGGACTGTTTTATTAGGATGCTTTTATTTTCAGAACCAGGTTCAAAACTGAAAGTATTCTCATAAAGAAAACCTGAAAATAAAATTGAAAAAGTAAAATAACTATCATACAGATCAACCTCAGCTACTCAATGTTCAAAGCAAAAAAAAAAAAAAAACATTGAAAAATATTGAAATGCAAGTGAGTTATTTCTTCCAGGGCATTAACATTAGTGAATAAGTAATTTGCGTGACTAAAGTGGCCCCTTAAGTTTTTCTTATAAACAATCTCTAAATACAAAAAGATAATCTTTCTAAGCTTTATCAGTTTAACCACTTCATCGTCTGCTCCAAGATGAGTCAGTGGTAAAAGCACTGTTTCCCCATACCCATCGCTGCTGAAGTGATTAAATACAATATCCAAAGAAGAAGAAATAATTTTGAGTTAGGTTTTTATAATCTCAAAACATTTCCAAAAAGAAAAATCTCTAGATATGGTTGTATATAAAGATGCTATAAAATGCTTATTTGATATTAGCTGTAAAAGAAATGTGCTAAAAACAAAGCATATGTGCATTTCATTTTTATGTCAGTTGACTGGTATAAGAAAATATTTGGCCAAAATCAGCAGATACAAGACCATATGTTTTCTAATGCTGATTTTTAATCTAGGGCTGTGGAAATTGAAAGAGATATAATTAATTGATAACAGAAATTTACACTTTGGAAATTAATACGAAAATTTAAAGTAACTTTTTAAATTTTATAATATAGTGTATTGTTTACTCATTAATTTTCACTCCTATTTATATTTCACTCCCCTTGCTTTTCAAAGAAAATTTTGGTATAAAACAAAAATTTGCTTGTAGAATACCAAATAATGCAAAATGACATGAATAATATCACTCCATATGTTCTAACAATATTCGTACTTTACAATAATTCAGTTAATGTCTGAGAGATAAATTCTTCCCTCCTCTCCCCACACAAATTTTTCTTATCAGCTGCACTATGTACAGGTTAAGAATTTATATTCATAGTGAAAAAGAAAAAGAAATGGTAATATGGCAACAAGAGAATTCAAAGTTAATAAAAAGCTTATTTGGTATTAGCTCTAAAAGAAATGTGTTAAAAACAAAGCAATAAAAGTCTATGTGCATTTTGTGATCTTGAACTTAAGAAATAAATCTCAACAAGAGGTGCTAAAATATTTTCATGTTTTCATTCATTAACTAACAGGCAAGAGGCTGTTTTTACAGATTTTAGAATGATCCTAGGATTGCTTTGTTCCTGAGCCAAAACTGTTGAAACTCTTATCCATTTTGGTTAATCTTAATTATTCATTCATTGAGATGTTGTATATAGTTGTATTCACATTATAAATATATTATTATTATTAATTTTTAAGTTTTGCCAGGAAAAGGAATTAAACATCTTAAAATATATACATATATATATATACATGTATTTTTCCCATTATATAATTTTAGCCTGGAAAAAAATGAGGTGTGCAAAGTACTCCAGTAATTATAGTATATATATTTACAATATGTTCCTTTTTATTATATTTTTTAGGATTTAATGGCAAATAAACCAAAGACCAACAAAAGAAAGAGTAGAGATATAAGTGATGATGAATCCCCGAAGAAAAAATTAACAGCAAAGCAGGTAAATTTGGACTTGTAATCTGCAAATTTATTTATATATTTATTTTTAAAACATTTTTAGCATGTAATATAGTATTTTGATGATGAATAATGAATCAATTATTTTTTAAATGCTATAAGTGATCTATTAAAATAACATAATATGGCAAATAATACCTTTTAGTTTTACATGTTTCGTTGCTCTGACGGCAACTTTTTCAAAAACAATAAATGATAAAAGAAATTTTTCCTATTTTTAGCCAACCAACTAAGCAATACCAACTTAGTAGGTATATTTTGGTAATTTTTTATATGCCTTTATGAACAACATTAACATGTACAAAATGTATTGCTGGTAAAACACAGTTTCAAATGAAATTTTTTATTTACTTCATAAAATTGAAATTATTTTATTTTCAATGTGCCTCTAAATTTTCAGGCTGTTAGTGCTAAGATCGTTCTTATATACTAAAAATAAAATTTATCTGACTATGCTTTTTTGTCATATAATTGTGAAAATTTTAAAATGGCAATAACTTGAATTTAAATAAATGTTTGTAAAATATATTTAAAAAATACATATTTAAAAATGCATAAATAAAAAAATTTAAATAAAAAAAATCTTTCTTAATAATGTTAAAATAACAACTTTGATAAACTAATCAATTTTTTGGATAATGTTTCTATTCCTGAATGCCTTTTATTGTCTACTTTTTACTCAGTTATTTTACTACTTTTTTCTACTGTTGTTCACTTGGACCATCGGGCCAGATTTGATCTTTATTCTTTTTAGATTTTTTTAGAAATGATTGTGATATTGTGCATTTGTTTCATAAGATGTTCAAAAATTTGTTTTTGTTTAATTAGGAATAACAATATTAATTATTGTTATTGTTATACTTCATTATTCCATATTGTGGACTAAATTTCTAATTCTGATGCTGTTCAAATGAACCTTATAGAGATCTTGTAATTGAAGACTATGTCTGAGAAAATTTCAAGAACATAAATTTATTACCAGGGCCTGATTACTGCACTGGCCAACAAGGCCATAGCATTGGGCCCACTTCTGAGGAGGAGCCAAATTTAATAAAATGATTTAGGAAAAACTTCTTAATATTGCATTCCCTGCAAATATTTTTTCAAAAACCAAAAATGATTTTGATTAACTTGGCAACCATATAGTAATCTAATGATACCTTCTGAATAGTTTACAGAGTGGGGTAGGGCAAAAAAGTGCTGGGCCTTGGGCCTCCTACAACCTTAATTTGGGCTCTGGAGTTGCCTGATCTGTTAATTATCAGATATAGATTAATTGCATAGCCTTCATATTCTCCAATATCACCCAACTGACTTCTTTTTGAAAGGATGTTAAGAAGAGCAGATTTCTAGCAGGTATTATGAAATTGTAGCAATTAATAGTTACTATGGCTCTTCAAATATCTGGATGGAAATCCAAAACTTATTCATTTGAGCAACTAATGTCAAAGTTGTGTATTAAGGTTGTATTTCGAATCAAACTGCTTACTTTCCGATTTATTTTTAAATTCATTTTTGCTCCCATATGCATCAAAATGGCAAATTGTCTTATTTAGAAAGTACACAAAGTGCCGTGATTGTCGATTCTTTGATAAATGCAGAAAATATTGCAAAAAAAAGCAATCAAAAACAGCATTTTGAACCGACTTTTCCTAAGCGGGAGATATAGGAACGGAAAAAAGTGTCATATTGAGAAGGTAATTGTTTATAAATCAAATTCTAATGAATTGAGCATAAAAAGACATCACACGGCACCTTATACGTCTCTTCAAAAGTCCCCTCAGCAAGTTTCATGTTTCTACTTTTAAAAATGTGTCTGAAATTGTATCGGGAAATTTCGAGCTGTTGAAGGTGGAAAAGCGTTTTTTCGAATACACCCTTAAGGCCCCTGTCCTCGCTCGAAGAAAAGCTTGCGAGCTAATGCTATTCCTATGGGGAAGCATTTTTCTAATAACTCTTTCGCATTTTGACATTTTTGAATAATTTTTTTTGCATTAGATAGCTGAGGTGCATGCCGAATGCGCACCTTTTTTACTTTTTCGATTTTGGTTGCAGATATTTTTTACAAAGTTAGTTTCACTTTCAAAACCGGTTTCAAAACTGAAAGTGCTTTTTAAAAAATATATCTGCAACCAAAATCGAAAAAGTAAAAAAGGTGCGCATTCGGCATGCACCTCAGCTATCCAATGCAAAAAAAATTATTCAAAAATGTCAAAATGCGAAAGAGTTATTAGAAAAATGCTTCCCCATAAGAATAGCATTAGCTCGCGAGCGTTTCCTCCAGCGAGGACAGGGACCTTAAGCATATCTCATGCTGATGCTGTTTTTGTATCTTGGCTTGGCTAGTAAGATTTATTTAGATCTCTTTTTTTTAAGCTTTTCATCCATGATTAATTTATAGATATGCTGTATCGTATGTAGATGTAGTGCTTATAGATTGTCATCTTGTTGCTTAAAAAAAAAAAAAAAAAAAAAAAAAAAAAGTGGATATCTTGACAATTTTGGGTCAAATCTTGTATGATTGTTTCTTTCTAAAAAATTCTAAATATAAGCAATCCTAAGAGCAATGTATTTGTTTTTTCATGTTAACAATCAAATTTGTTTTCCTTCTAATTTTTGTCCATGAAGATGTCACAGTGTTTCTGCCACTGGGCTTCTGTAAAATGATTAAAGAAAAAATCCTATTAACCCCTTCGCGACGGGAGCCTTTTACGAAATTTTTAATGCTTTGTCACCGGTTTAAAAAAACAGAAATTTGTTTCTTCATAAATCGAGAAAATGCTCCGATTGAATAAAGTAAATTTTATAGTATAATTTTACCGGTGGGAATAAACAAGAATTCTTAAGCCTTTTTGCGGCACGTATACGTGTCGCTCGTCCCCAAGGGGTTAAAGATTACCAGAAGGAGTGCACCCATCAATCGTGGATAATTGCAACTATTATTTTACACTATGGTTGCAAACAAATGTTTACTTTTATGTCACTTATCGACTGCCTAAAAAAAGGATTATATGCCAAACATTTTTAAACAAAATCATAAAAAGCAATCAGTGTACTTTAAATTTGCTTTTTTTTTTTTTTTTTTAAAGAAAAAAGTATAAGAAATGTATTTAAAGTAAACATACATACTTGCTTTTGTCATTTAAGTGCTCCCTCTCATTCCCTTCTTTTATCCCATTCTCAAAGATACAAGACCTGCATTAAATAGTGTTAAAATGTCTGAATCTTGCACCATGTTGTAAGAAAAGATAATTTTTACCGATTTTGAACAAAACTTTTGTGAAATCGGCATTTTGTTTCTTGAGGAGGATAGAGAAAGGTGAATAACTTTTCATGTCACATTTGGTCAATAGTCCCTGCATACTCGTCTGAGAAATTTAGTTCAAGATTGCTATTGAACACTCATTTCAAAACTCCAATGCCTATTTTTCTAATTTATTATTAATAAAAAATTGTTACTAAATGATAGTATCACATCTTAAAATTTATAGAAGTTCTAAACAAGAAACTTTATAGATTTTGTTGGTCTTTGACGATTGACATGAGAATAACAAATTTTTTAATCTTTTAGAAAACTGCTTCTTATTCCCTTAACCCAAATAAGGAAAACATTGTATCTAGAAATTTATTATAATTGAAAATAAACTTAACAGAAAGACTAATCTCAGTTCATAAGTATAAAAAATGGATTTTTGTTTTTTAATGGGTTTCACATCCTTTTCTATCTTCCTATGAAGGTGTGTTGGACACTTTAATATTACTAAGTTTCACCTAAATCTCTCAGAATATTTTATTTATTTTGTAATTAATAAGAAATGTTACTAAAAAAATATATAAATAGCTTTGTGGGAGCTTGGAAAGTGACATAAGAATGGGAAAAAAACTTGACATCTTCAAATTCACCCTGTTTGTTCAAAATGTTAAATCTAAACTATATAAAAAAAAATTTTTGCCTTTAAAATTACCAAATTAATTAATTATCTAAATTCCCCCTCCAGTACATGAAGTTTGCTTAAAAACTCTTTCATCTATTCTACTATTTCTTGCATTTAAAAAAAAAAAAAAAAAAAAAAAAAAAAAATCTCTGTTTTATGCCTTTGTATGAAGGTATAGGTAAAGTATAGAGAAAAAAAAATTTGGTAAACTTTGCAGCTATCACCCTTTCCTTTCCTTATTCTTAATGAGATAATATGAAAACTTTTTTGTTTTTTTTCTCATTCTGTTTATTATCAGGTGTTTATGTAATTTTCTTTATTATTATTTAGATGTATGCCTTGTGATACATTCATTTAATTTTTCAGAGGAGAAGACTAGAACGGATGCAGAAAGTCAAGAAAATAGGAGTTCATTTCTATGAAACTGCTAATGTAAAAAATAGGAACAGAAATAAAAAGAAATAACTATTTAAGTCACTGTAAAAAAAATGTTAAAATTAAATTGTTAATTTTATTTCATATTTTTTATTTCAAATTTACACTATGTTTGAATTTAACTCAAAATGTGCGACACACACCAACTGGTTTTAAAAGTGAAACCAAGAAAAACTATAAAAAAAAGTTGTAAAGTTTCAAGTGTACAATATAAAATATAGACCTCAGACATCTCATCCAAGAAAAATCTTTCACAAATAATAAAATACAAGTTAGAAATCTGCAAAGATTTGAGTTTTGATTATTGAAATCAATGATTTAATAGATTTCTTCATTAACCCAAGCCTCTATGTGCTCTTCCAGGAAAGAGAGCGCAATATTGGATCTTTTGAAGCAATATACATATACTATATGGCCAAAGGTGACCGGCCACTTGCGATTTTAGACGTTTTGTTAAACATCTAAAAAATTACATAAGGAATTATTATGAAACTCCGGGTATATATATAAATAGAATAGTACATGTCATATTTTTCTACGAAGAATTTTCCTCAAAATCCCATAGGGGACCCTAAACAAATTGAAAAAGAACAAAGATCTTTTAAATAACCCTGTCAAATCTAATGTAGCAAAAGTGTTCAAACTAGAGATTATGATTAAGTGGCTTATTGTCTTAAACTGTGTTTTTTTTTTATCCGAATAGCATGTATACTCATACAGAAATTAAGGTTTTTATAAAAACAGACCCAATTTTTAAGTTTTTTGCTTATAATTTGCAGAGTTCTTAATAAAAAATATGTCAAACAGCATTGTACATAATACCCTGTAATCAGAATTATAAAATAATAAAAATTGTATGAAAGATGAGCAGGTTTACTAAATAATGTTTCACTTGCATGTCTGAATGCAATCAAAATATAATTTGCATAATGTGTTAGCGAAATATATTCAGCAACTTTTGTGAAAGTCTCAAAAACATAGCTTGAAAATTCTGAAAAATATTATCGATAGAATAAGCTCAAATCCGTTGTTCCCAAAAAGAAGCTTAAAGATGAGAGGCTATTTTATTATCTAAATGTAGTAATACATGCAATATTGCTTATGCTCTATTACACTAATTTATGGATATAGCTCCCATACTTTTGCTCCATTTTGGAAATAATGGATTTTGAGCTTATTCTATCGATGATAATTTTCAAGCTATGTTTTTGAAACTTTCACAAAAGTTGCTCTATACATTTAGCAAGTTACATATACATTATATGCAAATTATATTTCGATTGTGTTCATGCATGCACAGTGAAACATTTAGTAAACTTGCTCATTTTTCATACAATTTTTATTATTTTTTAATTCTGATTTCAGGGTATTATGTACAGTGTTGTTTGGCATATTTTCTGAAAAAAGAATTTTTTGTATTAAGAATTCTCTCTCTCTCTGCAAGTTATAAGCAAAAAACTTAGTATAATTTGGGACTTTTTATAAAAACCTTAATTTCTCTAAAAGTATGCATGCTATCCTCATAAAAATGAACACATTTTATCACAATAAGTCACTTAATCATAATTAGCAGTTTGAGTGTTTTTGTGCATTAGTTTTGACAGGGTTATCCAAAATAATTTTGTTCTTGTTCAATTTGTTGATGGTCCCCTATAATATTTTGAGAAAAAATCTTCACAGAAATATATTACCTGTACTATTCTGTTTACACACATGGAGTTTTAGAATAATTCCTTGCATATTTTACAAGATATTGATTTTATCTACAGTAAGGAAACTTGCATTAAAGAATAATTTTTTATGTGTGTGTGTGTGTGTGTCGGGGGGGGGGGGGGCTTATTATAGCTTAAATAAGTTATAATAAAACATGTTTTCAATCATCCTATTTTACATGTCGGATTAAGAAAATTTATTTTTAACTTTTTGAGTATATCAAACATAATCAAATCAGATCGATCTTACTGAAATTGGCTTCCCTAAACATAATAATTGTTTTATACCTTTAGAAAACTGATTTTATGATTTATAAAAGTTTAAACTTTGAATTAAACAACAACAACAAAAAAAAAAAAAATAAATAAATAAAATAAAAATATTTAAATTAGAACTAGGTTAATTTGAAATTTTTATGTATACTGATTCCAGTTGATTTTTAAACTTTACATGCACTTTTCTGAAATTTTGTGTTTTTGCTCCTTGTGCACACAATAAATAAATAAATAAATAAAATGCAAACATCATAAAAAAAAATATTCAATTAGCAAAAAAAATTTTGTGTTATTTGATTAACAAAGTATAGATGGAGATTGTAGGTTTTATCATTTATACTTTTTTTTTTAACACAAAAAGTTAATCTGTCCATAAATGATTTTTTATTTATTTATTTTTTATTATATTTTATTTGCAATGTATGCAAAGTAACCAAAGCACAGTTTTCAGAAATGCAAATGTAAAGTTTTATAATAAATTTCTAGCCTTTGTTGAAGAAAGAAGTGTAAAAGTAGAAAATCAGAAATCTTCATTAAAACTTTTTTTTTTTTTTAATCCCTATAAGCAAGTGGATAAAACAAGAGTATGTTTTTTCTTTTTGTAGTAGTCATGTACCTTTTAAAGAACCATGTACCGTTCGTTTAACAAAAGGGACAATAAATGTTCTGTAGTGTACTTTAAATGTAGTTCACACCATGAAACATAAAAATCATTACATCAAACATTGCATGAATTTAAATCTGAAAATTTTCAAATAATAGAATCTCATATGATTACAAAAAGAAAAACAATTCATAATCTTTTTAAACAAAAAGCCAAAAGTTTAAATCTTTAAAATCAAAAAGTTGCATGAAAGGTAACATTATCTTTGTTTTGAAAATACAGAGAATGCCATTATTAAAAATTTTGTAAATTTATGCAGTGACAATAATGGTATTTTTTTTTTCCTAAACACCCTTAATAAAGTCAAATCAATAAGTTTGTGAAATGTAAAGTAAAACCATTCATCTTTAACTGGCTTAGCAATTGGAGTTAACATTGCTCATTCTAAGCAGAGTTTCTATGCAACTGAAAAAATAGGGAAAATGACAAGGGCTCAAAAAACCATGGAGAAGTCAGTTTTTTAAATATTCAATCATATGTCGAGATTCTCCTGAGTTCTAAAGTTCGTCTGCACTTTCAAGAAGAATTATCACTAAGTTCTTATTTTTACTTTCTTCTATCTTTACAAGAATAAAGTATTGGATTCATGAAAATTTTCGAAATCTGCTTTTCGATGAATTTACACAATTTGGGGGTCATAAAACCCGAAAAACATGTTTTTACGAAATGTCTGTGAATCTGAATGCCCACAAAAAAAATTTCTGTGTGTGGCAAAAATTTTGTGAATCCTTTATCTCAAGAACTAATGCACAGAATTTCACAAAATTATATATTCTGTTAGATCTTGATATAAATTAGATCTGGTTAGTTTTTGGTGTATATCGCTCAACAGGCGGTGCTACTAGGCTGCATTATTTACAATTTCCACAACATCCATATTTCAAAAAATAATGCATGGATTTATCTTCCTTGAAGTATTTTTATCCCCTCAGAAAACAACCATAGTATATTTATTAGATATGAGATGAGATAAACTCAGTTTGAGCCAGAGCCCAAAAACCTGGTTCAGGCTCAATTTTAATATTATACTAGTCTTCAAGTTTGGACTGAAAGTTAAAACTTTATTTTTTTCTAGATATGATAAAAGAAAGAAAAAAAAATACCAGATCCAATTTGAAGAATAAGAATGTAGTCTTAGTTTCTAAGTCTAAGTTAGTTTCTAAGGTTATTTTTAAATCCAAAGGAACTACTTAACTGACTTTTTTTTTAAAAATTAATTAATTTTTATTAGTAAATGGATAAAATGGCATGTGTTCTTGTTCAAAAACTAAGTAATGAAAAGACATTTTCGTAAATGCAGACATCTTTAAAAAAATACTGTCAGAGTAAATATTTTGAATCAAATTTTTTTATATGATACTAAGACCCTTTATATTTAAAAATGAGTGAAAGTTTTGCATTGTTGAGCAGAAAATTTGAGAACTGCCTTAAAGTACAGTCGAGTCTCTCTATAACGAAACTCCATACATCGAATTTCTCTATATAACGAATTTTTAGTAGGAACGGTCCCCTTTTCGCATGATTACATTAAAAACAGTCTCTATATAGCGAAATATCTATCTCCATATAACGAATTTTTTCATAAATTGTCTTAATTTATTCAGTTTTAAAAAAGCTTCGAAATAATATTTAATCAATTTTCCATCACTTATTTTTGATTTATCGTTCAGTGCTGAGGGTTTTTTTACATATTACTTCTCTCCTTGTTCTTTAAATCCAACGAATTCATCCGACCTCCCTCACACTTTTCAACATCCTTCTCAAAACAGACTCAATTGGACTGTTACATATATAAGAGAGGAATCAATGAGAAGCAGGCACGTAGCCAAGGAGGGAGCTAAGGGGGCTGAAGCCCCTCCCGAAAGTTAAATAATTTTAAAAGTTATTGTTAATGATAATGATAATTGACGTTTTTCTTGTAATAAAAATATTATAAAATATAATATTATAAAATATTATGTTATAAAAATATAAAGATATTCAGTTACATGTAGGGGCAACTGGGGCACATTGATACATGGGGCACATTGATACACCCCCTCTACTGCTCACAGGGTCATTAAAGAAGTTTCACAATAGCTCCAAAAGATGAAGCTAGTGTACACAAATACCTACAGAACGTCTCAGCATGATTCAGTAGTTTGTTGAAATGGGACGGGTGATTTATTGTTTTAGTAGGTCAAAAGTAAATTTGAGTTACACAATTGAAATGGTATTACACAACTGTTCCAGCATCTCCAACCGAAAAGAATACTCTCCCTGGCAAGTAAAGCTACTCTTTATCAGTTCCTTATTCTTTATTGTTAGGTAAATTATGAAGTGTTGGATTTGAGACTCATTTTATTTAAAAATGGCTGTATAAGGCACATTGATACAGTCTATGCCGGGGCACTTTGATACAACCTAAATCCTTTTCTAGTTCAATTTTTCATTACCTTTTATTTACTTTTTTTTACCATACACTCCATAATCTAACTGTTTTTCGCTAAAAATTTCTAATATTAGTTTTTATTGAAGTGAAATAGCTCTAATTTTTTATTTTAGAACATTTTATAGTATTTTTGCTAACAGAAGCCGTACGAATGTATCCAAAATCTAGTGCTAGTCGAACTAACAAAAGAAAAATACGGCAGCCTGGCAAATCTCGAATTTATATCGATTTTCGAAAGATAAGGGTATTTTCGAGATGAGAAATGTTAAGTAAGAGAAACAAGCTGCAGAACAGCAAAGGTTAATTGTATTATAAAAAGAATTTTTAATACAATTATACTTTATTTTCTGTTTATAAACCGATTTATAAACATAAAACCTGTAAATTTTTTCATCTTTCCTAAGAAAGAATACAATTCTGGAGTTGAAGTACCAGATATGACAAAGTTACCACATGTTACCACAAAGTAGCCCTTTTTGATTTAAGAACACCCTTAAAAAGAACTATATTTTTAGTGAGATATAAGAAGGACGGACATATTCGAATGAGAGATAAAACGGGGGATTACAGTAGGGGGAACTGGGGCACGTTGATAAAAAAAATTTCTAAGAAATTTTTTTTGGTGTCCAGAAAGTAGAAATTTCAAATTTTTTTTCCATGTGATGTCAGTAAAACTTGTGTAGTATGTTACAAAAATTTAAAATCGTTATTTTATATAATATTTTTCATGTAATTTAAAAAATATCAAAAAAAGTCATCTGTATCAATGTGCCCCAGCCCCGGGGCAGATTGATATACCTCATGGGGCACAGCAAACCATTCTATATTTATTTATAGAGATTCAAATCACCCACAATTTATTTGTAAGTAATATTAAATCAATCACATTTAAATGAATTTGATTGTGATTTAAATGTGTTTAAATGTGTGTGATTTAAATGTGTCTGACTGTAGGGGTCAGACAAAGAACAGCCAGAGCATCAAGTCATTATTCATTTAAATGTGATTGATTTAATATTACTTACAAATAAATTGTGGGTGATTTGAATCTCTATAAATAAATATAGAATGGTTTGCTGTGCCCCATGAGGTGTATCAATCTGCCCCGGGGCTGGGGCACATTGATACAGATGACTTTTTTTGATATTTTTTAAATTACATGAAAAATATTATATAAAATAACGATTTTAAATTTTTGTAACATACTACACAAATTTTACTGACACCACATGGAAAAAAAACTTGAAATTTCTACTTTCTGGACACCAAAAAAATTCTTAGAAATTTTTTTATCAATGTGCCCCAGTTCCCCCTACTGTAATCCCCGTTATATCTCTCATTCGAATATGTCCGTCCTTCTTATATCTCACTAAAAACATAGTTCTTTTTAAGGGTGTTCTTAAATAAAAAAGGGCAACTTTGTGACACATGCTTTATTTTTGTTCGGAAATGCATGAAAATAGCAAGTGTTGTTATTCAAAAACTGTCTAATTGCACTCAATTTTTTGTTTTTTAAAAAACAATAGATCTTTCATAACAAGCCTTCAAAGATGATGTTTTTGAGCACATTTCCCGACGAAAGCGGAAAACTGGTCGAAAAGCAGGAGAAAAACGGGTGATCGCATGATCGAAATAGCTTAGAACTGGATAGGTAATTTAATTATCATAAAATGGAAAATTCAGTTCGATTCGAAATCGCTTTCATAGTCAGGCATTCCAATTTCATAACTTTTTGTTCAAAAATGAATTTGTAAATGTGTCAGAACGTTTTGCGCTTGCTGAGAGGAGCAGTTGAGAACACCCTTAAAACGCAAATCTAACTATCTTTATGCACAGTAAAATTTGATAAGCGCAATTCCATATCACAATTTGACTAAGAAACAGTAAGTGGAATACGCACATGGCATATAAGTTAACTTTAGGAGTAAATTGTAAAACATTTACTTGCGCGTTATTATATCCCTCAACTTTTTCTATCCCGCAGGCAATGAAAACCTAGATATCCACTGTTAAAATGTTTTGTAAAGAAAAAAGCCAAAAGCTTTAATAGTCATTTATAATGTAAAATCCTGTGGAAATTAATGATTTTAATCCTGTGGAAATCAATGATAATGAAGAAAATATACCTTTGAAAATGGTGTTATAAGTGTAAAAGACTTTTTATTAAAAAAATATCTAGTAACAGAAAATTCTGAAAAGGAATAGTACGAAAAAAAACGATAGGTTATTGAGAAACCAAATAGTAGGGTTTGAAATGTCGTAAAATGTGGCTCCAGCTGGATTGACGTGCTAAGTTTGATATTCTTATTTTATTCTGTAGATTTTGACATGTAGATTCCAAATATCTTAGGTGCCATTTTTTTCTTGCATATTTTTGAGGTTATTTTCAAGATGGCGTCCAAGATGGCTGCCATTTACTGACTTCTTTAATATCTGTGGCATTTTATTGATCAGTATGTGAAATTATATGTTTTCGGGGTCAAAAAATATAAATCTTTAATAAAATTAGGAATAAATTACGTTTTTCAAGTGTTTTAAGCGATAAGAAGCAAATAAAGCACAAAAATATGGTAGCCATCAGATATATTACCGTTTTTGTTAACCAGTTATACACAACTAAAATATTTAAATGAAATGACATAAATAATTGCTGATATTGAACAGAAATATTATTAAAAACAGCATTATGTACGTACAGTACTGGGATGTTACGTATCCCCTTCTGAGTCAGTATTATCGCTGTCAGGATAGTGATAATCCTTTGTATTGTTGCAGTCACTGTATTTGCAAAGAGCAGTACAAATCAGAGAAATCTTTAAGCAAGAACATTTCCCAGCTGTACACGTTCTCTTACACTCACATTTCACAAGTTCAATAACTCCTTTGATTGCAGGTAACTCCAGTTATTTGACTGGAGAAACTTTGTCATTTATTTCCCAACCATTGCCAATAAGTAAAGGTATGTTTTAGGTCGAGGATTTTTATAGTCCTTTCCATTGGTGAAAATTAAGTTAGATCGTACAATATGTGGCTTCAGTACTTCAAGGATTGGTGATTTTCCCCTCTTGAATCTTTCAATTCTGAAAAAGTGTTATTTTAACTCTGAAAGCCTGAAAAAATATTATTTTCAAGATTGGATAATGGATGACCATTAAGTTCCTCAAGTTCATGAAAATCTGTTATAGTATCGTTATCACACTGAAGATTCACATACACTTTTATCTACTTCTGTTTTGAAATGCCTACAAATTTTCCTCCCCAGTCTCCACCGGTATATGAATGTAAACCTGAAACCTTTGCTGTCATGAGCCCCTATTGCTCGACATCTTTCATTAATATTAATTTTTCTGTGTTTATTGCCTCAACCAGTAACAAAATTGATTTCACTGCTTACCAGATGACTTAAAATCAAGCCAATCAGCAATATGAAAGTGTCAGCGTTTTGCGAAAATACATTGATTTCATAATTATAATAATGGTTCATGATATCAAGTACATGAAGAGTTATAATGGTGTCTGCATTTTCATGTGTATGAACACATAATTCTGAATCGAAAACATTCGCGTGGTCACTGTATGTCTTACTGTAGTAAACGCCAACAATTTTCTTCTCACTGGCAGCAAAAATCTGTAGTAATTTATTCCCGAAAGCTCATTTAGTTGTGATTTTGTTCCGTTATGTGAAAGAAGTGTCTTTCATGGCACCAACATTATACTGATACTATTTTTAATAGTAAATGTAATAGGTTCTGTCAAATCCAATGTTTCCTTACGAGTTTACTCCCTCAAGGAATGCTCAAGGTATCGGTCAAACAGGATATTCCCTTTTCAGTGTATCCATTTGTCATTTTCATAACGATCTCGGTAAAAGCATTTTCAAAGTTTGTAGATATTTGCGGTCTGGATTTCATAACAACAAAAATTTCGAGCAAAAAATTTCCTACCTTCTCGAATTTTAACCAATTTATCACGAATCTTAAATGCAGTCTTCTTGTTACGAATACAGAATATCTTACAGAATGTCTTTAATTGAATATTATTTTTTTATTAGACGCCAAAGCGACTATTTAGCGTTTTTATTCAGTAGTCTATCTTTTGCAAATTCTTTAAATTCTAATTGACCTTTTTGGTCACGATTCAGAATATCATCTTTCGCAGATGGTGGAACTTTCACAGTTGATGCAATATTCATTGGTGTGATGTTATCTTGGAAAGGGTTCCTCCACAGTGATTCCGAATATTCTACTTGACGATGGCTGCAATATGGAAAACTCTTAGTGACATGGAGGTCTGAAGTTGATAGTGTTTCCTGGGCTGCTTAAAAATTTCATTTGGACAGTACTTTTTAAAGAAACTTAAAATAATGCGTAATACATATGGTGCACACAAGAAATACCTTTCGAGAGCACTATCATTCTGAGTTAAATTAATAACTTAACCAATATTCTTCCGTTCTTTGACTCTCTAAACAAAATTGTAGCTTCAGCTTCACAATTGTGCAATTTCTCATGTAGTAAATTGCATTTCTTTGCAGAGAAATAATCTCTATAGAATGCGGCAGTGTTTCAAAGAAAAGGTCGTAGCATGCAAAAACGATTGTCATATGAAACTATAAGTCTGTAGTGTAATTCTTCCCTCCAAAAATCTGACGAATTGTTGTAGGAGAGTACAGAGAAATTTCAGTACATATGAGATCAAGGACATTACCGTCAATGTATTTTCCTAGTGCATGGAGATATGGAACATAAACATGAAGCTCTCCTACTTCGAGCAGCCACTTTTGATTGCCAGTAGACGATTGAATTTACAACGTATGCAGAGTGGAGCTAACTTTGACTCATCGAATTTTGCTGGCTTTGCTGTGTATTCTTTCAGTTTTTCAACATTATCTATTCCAGGTTTTTGAAATAATTATCCATCTTTCAAGCACACGAAACAATGCATTGGGTATTCACAACACAGTCACTCTTATTAGCAAGTATCTTCCAGGGAACATATAGTTTTCACATGTACATCAAAAGAAAAAACAAGCAATATTAGTAATTTTGTAGTAAATTTATAAATAAATAATAAATAACATAATTTACGCCTATTTTGATTGCAGATGTGTATTTCTTGACCCCAAAAACATATAATTTGACATACTGGTCAATAATATCATACAAATATTAAAGACGTCAGTAAATGGTAGCCATCTTGGATGCCATCTTGAAAATCACCTCAAAAATATGAAGGAAAAAAATAGCACCTAAGATATTTGGAATCTACATGTCAACAGCTACAAAATAAACAAAAAACATCAAACTTAGCACAAAAATGCAGCTGGAAAACATTTCAGACCCTACTAAAAGGCCTCCACGGTGACGTATCCGTGTTTTCAATGAATGACTTTGAATAGTTTGCATATGAATTTTTAAATTAAAAAAAAGTTACAGAGTAGTCCATCTAAAAAAAATTCTTTGTATTTTGAAGAATTATCAATTTTAGAGTTGGATACTCTTATGTAGGGAGCAGCCAATATTTTTGACCATGTTAGTAAAGTCTAGTCTAGAATTCGTCAAATGTATTTAAAAATTAAAAACACCTGTTATACATGCCGACGGTTAAACCTTGCATTGTCCATCAGCATTCTGATTCCTGCCATCCGAAATTTTTTGGAACTGTTAATGGAGTGACAAATATTTTATGAAATCAACCAATAGTAAATTTATTACTTCTAAAAGCAATTTCATCATATGTCCCAGAAAAAAAATTACCAGACTTTCCCACCTTTGTTACACAAGATTTGTCAAAAACCGTGAAAGCATATTAACTTTTATTGAGCTGTTTAAATGCATATGCATTAACTTAGAACATATTTCGGGAAAACATATGAAATATATTTCCAACAGCTAGAGCTTTCTTGGCAGTTATCGAGTGATTTTCTCATAAGCCCGTTTGTTTGTGACAAGCTTTTCATATGCAGTCTGATAAAGCCAGTCAGTTGTTCCAGAAAAATTTCGTGGCATGAGATCGGCTGTAACTCATGTTAAAGATGTCCTAATTATTTCACACAGACATAAGGAAAATGTGATGGAATTTTTTTGTGAGATATTTAATTCTGCATCAGAACTTGGAGAAGATACCCATTCAAACGGAAATAAAGATTCCAAAGTTAACATTGAGGCAAACACGTGTAAACACTCGAATTACATATGCTGAAGAGCATAACAGGGTCATGGTTTTTAATCTTTGAGTAAAAAGCCTTATTAAAAATTTGAAGATAAGGTTAATTTCGAATGAAGACTTTTATCAGATCTTCCAGGATTTGCTTCATGGAAAAATCAAGATTAATCTAGATCTATCAATTAGATAATCTTCCTCAATATTTGACAATAAAATGTCAATGTTGCAAGTGAAAGCTGAATATGAATTATGATCCAGATAATTGCCAATGTTGACGCATACACATCGGATAAAAGAAAAAAAAAAAAAACTTTAAAGTACTGTATTGCGCCATATTACAATACGATCAAATATTTTTTCTAACAGTCTTTATTACAATTCTGGTAGCAGCCAGTACTGAAAAGTCTTTTGAGACAGTGAAAATAATTAATTTTTTGTCTCGAACCATTATGGTCGATGGAATGCTGAGTAATTTATGAAATGATTTTCATTCACTGAAACACTACAGTAAATCCCGATACGGTAACCAGCCTCACTATTGACTAGGAAACGTTCCCAGGTGTAAGTTGTGGATTTGGACGAGTGTGGTATAAAAAAAAGATCTCATCATGTACGTTAAAAAGTGCAATGGAACTACCCGTCCGAATCCAACCGTTTTCGAGATATCAGCACTTGAAATGTGAATGAATAAATAAATAAATTGACAGGCAGGTATATAAATTGTTCGCAAGTTAAAAATGCTGTTGGTGTTGTTAAAAATTTCTCTGCATTGTTTTTATTTCTCCTGCCACCTTTTCCGAGCTTCCTTTACACCCACAGAGTGCCAGTTATTTCCCTTCTTTTAGACAGGCACTTCGCATTCTACGAAGTTTTCGCACACGGTTGCATTCGGAGAGCTTTTCCATTTGTTTTTGTTATTTCCAGCTCTTTGTTTTATGCAAATTTTTCGGCGAATGAATAAACAGTAAAATAGAATGCTTTTCTTGGTCTGGCTTGACTTGCGAATAATTTATATACCTACCTGTCAATTTATTTATTTATTTATTCACATTTTAAATGCTGATACCTCGAAAACGGTTGGATTCGGACGGGTAGTACCATTGCACTTTTTAACGTACATGACGAGATCTTTCTTTTGATACCACACTCGTCCAAATCCACAACTTACACCTGGAAACATTCCCTATTGAGAAGAAGTCACGAAGACTGGTCTATTGTACCACGAATACCTCATTTATAATTATTGTCATAAGAGAATATGAAATATAAATATAATTTTTATGAATATATGCATCTGTAGCAATTAACTTCATCTATAGATTAACTATCTTAAGTCCCCGCACTTGTAATGCGAGACACCTGCTTGCTTATAATATTGATCCTGTGTTTTAGTCTATTCAAATTGTTTGTTGCATTTCAATATTTTTTTTACCTCATGGGAAACATGTGACTCATCCCACACATCATTAATATGTGCTTTTAAATTTCTGTTGAAATTTCTCCCCCTCCCCCCTCCCCGCCCCTAAAAACACTTCCAGTTTCCAAATCGGTTTGGAACCTGGAAGTGCTTCTGAAAACCAAAAATTCTAACAGAAATCTAAACAATACGAAATAATTTTTGACATGGCCAACAAGTATTATATGTTAGGATCCTTAGGTTTAACCTGATTTATTTTTTATTTACGCATTAAATTGGGCAAATTATTACGGTCAGATCAGGAAAAAAAATCAAAATTTGAGCCCCTCCCGAAGGGAATACCTGGCTACGGGCCTGATGAGAAGCACATAAGAGAGGCCTTCAAATGGAGGAAAATATTAACTACAATATTTTTCATTCCTTGCTAAAATTTGAGCATTTTTTTCTTTTTTTGAGAGCGTAACAATTTTAAAACAAAACAACAAAAAATTACAGATTTCTTCGCCTGAAATTAATGCAAGTCTTCCTCATTTGATTTATCATTAAGCTTTCAAATAAATGTCTGTTCTCTTTTTTGAAACTGCTTAAATAATTAAGGAATAAACTGTTGGGTTAATATTTACTTTTAAGCATTTCAAATTCTTAATTAAAAAGATCAAAAATAATATTTGTTCAAAATTTACACATTAAATACGATTTTTAACATCACTCTCTATACATCGAATTTCTCTATATAACGAATTTTTTACTGGAACGATGGATTTCGTTATATAGAGACTTGACTGTATTTTGTAATTCTCAGTTTGATAAGAAATATAATTATTATAGATTGGATATAGAAAAACGTATTCCGTGAATCCGATTCTGAAGCCTTGATGCAGTCAGTATCATGAAGATATTGCAAGGTATATATCTGTCCAATTTCTACCTCTTTCAAGCAGGGGTGATTCTCCTCCGAAATTTTCGAAAATTTAAGGCATCCTCTTCCGAAAATTTGAAATTGGGTTATCAGTTCCGCATAGTTGCTAACTTGTACGGTTTTGCGCGCGGAAAAAACAATTGCGTAGAAATGCAAAATTCGTGAAAGGATCGCTGAAATAGCATACATTTCGTCAATATTTCGTGGAAAAACGACGATTTCGTCAATGTTTTTGTAAACGAACTTTGTCAAAAGATCGATGAAAAACGTGAATTTCCTGTGCGAATCGCGGAAAAAACGGCAATTTCTCCAAATATCGCAGATAAAACGTTGATTTCTTCTGAAGACCGCCGGAAAACGCTGATTTCGTCTAAAGATTGCGGATATAATGCAGATTTCGTTAAAAGATCGCGGGAAAAAACGCCGTTATCGATAAAAGATCGCTTAAAAATATTTTGTCAAAAGAATATTTGAAAAAATACGCCGATTTCATCAAAAGATCACGGAAAAAACGCTGATTTCGTCAAAAGATGGCGGGAATAAAATGCCGTTTTCGAGAAAAAATCCCCTAAAAAGGCAAATTTTGTCTAAAGATCGTCGAAAAAACGCCGATTTCACTTAAAAAAACATGGGAAAACGCCGATTTCGTCCAAAAATCGCGGAAAATCCGCCGCTTTCGGCAAAAGATCGCAATAAATCGCCGATTTTGTCCGAAGATCGCTGGAGGAAAGGTGACTTGCGACCCCCCCCCCCCCTCCGATTTCCGAAAATGCGATGCGAATTTCCGAAAAAAAAATTTCATCCAGAATCACCCATGCTTTCAAGTCCTTTCTCAGAATTACTGGAAAACAGAATTCATGTGTTTCTGACATAATTGTACAATGATGTTTTAAAAGAATTAGAATTGTGACTTTTGGCGATTTCTGCCAGTGGCTGAGTATAAATAATAAATTTGCAGGTTTTCAGGAATAAGAAAATTGTGAAACATAACTTAGTCATGGTATTTAAAATTAATGTCTGTGTAAAAAGAGATTTTTACCGAGACATTTAATCCTGAAATAATTTTAAAATGTTAATTTTCTAATGTGCACTTCTGTATGCAGGTTGGATCTCGAGCGTGCTCAGATTTAAAATTTCGGTTTTAGCTATGACACCAGAAAGATTTAAGTGAAAACGCAACTAAGAAGCCACGCCCATTCATATTAATTTTTCTCCAGCATTTTATATTCATGTTCTGCATGTCGTAAGTAAATTTTTATCCAAGTGTTAGGTAAAAAATTGCACGAATATCACACAAGTTAGAAGTGTTTTTTAGCTCTCCAAAAAATTGTGCTTTTTATATAGAAACTTCATCAACAGGGACCTCGCTAAGAAGGTGGGGGAGCCTCCCCCGTCAAACGTTTGCACTTGCTGTTACAGTTGGCAAATTTACAAACTGAATTGGTAAATTAATTCAAAACTTTAATAAAAAAAAACTAAAATACACTTTCCAATTTTGATAGATTTGATGAAAGTTACCGACATAATTAAAAATATTATTAAGCTTTTTACAAATAAAAACTCTATTACATTTCCTAATTGTGATACCTTGGTAAAATTATAAAACAAGTTGGCAAATACTGAATTTTGACTTGGTAATTTAAGGGTCTCTCCCCCACCAATAAAAAGTCTTAGCGAGGGCCCTGATCGTAAACTCCAAAAGTACTCGAGCAATATCGATAAAAATAAAACTGTGATAGATTATAAATATAAAATCATATGTGGCAGATAGTTTTAAAATGTTGTAATTGGTTTCAGAGTAAAAAAAAAAAAAAAAACTGAAAAAAATCCTACTGCTTAGAAAAAAAAAATAGTTGCCTGTTATAAGTTCTGAGGATAATCTAGTAAATATGAATTCCGAACTTCATCAGAATCTGTCCTATAGTTTCCGAACAAATGGATCTGAAAGCTCGCATGTTTCCCACAGGATTGCAATTAGTGCACACCACACTCCAAAGGGCTGATTTTTACTATTTGGTGCTGCCATCTAGGTGCAGCTTGTGAAAATTAAAACAAATCTCAATATTACGAGCAGTGTTGGATTCAGACTTCGAGTCGATTACAGACGACTGTAATCGATTAAGATTACGATTATTTCCAATTTCAAAAAATAGATTACGATTATGTCTCTATTTATGCAAGTCTGATTACGATTACATAATTGATTATCCATTTTTTTATTTGTAGATTACGATTACGTTTGGATTACGATTAATATTTTTTTTTTTGTTGGATTACGATTACCGAACTAGTCGATTACGATTACAGTTCGATTACACTAATTCCGTAGCCTACATGTTACAAACTAGACTCCGGTTACGTGTCCTGTTAATTGATTTTATCCAAACCTAACCTGATACTAAGTTCATGTCGGGTTAAAGCTAATTTTAATAAAATAGGATATCTATATATATATAAATCTTTTATGAAAAAGATAAAAATTGATATTAAAGATATGATTAAAACTAATATTCATTAAATGCATTAAAATAAGGACTAATTTTCATAATTTTCGGGTTTAGGATGGAGTATATCGGGTTCGAGCCGCATTTCGGGTTTACTAAATTTTAAGATTAAGATTTAGTATAACCAACTTCTGCAGGACTCTATTATGAATCCCTCTTACTTTGGAATTTGGATTCATTATTTTGCTACATATATGCAATACTTTTCTCGTTTTACAATTTTTTAATTGTGCTCACAGTTCGAAAGCAATTAAACTATTCTGAAAAAAAAAATCTCCCGAATCTAATTCTTCTTGTTCTCTTGAATTTTTAACATTTACCTTATAAATTCTCAATAACTAAGAAAATGACATTTTGTCATATACATATATATGACATTGTATTATTGAGCCTGATATTTTTTAGACCGAAAAAACTAAGTTTATTTAAAAAAAAAAAACTGTTGATGCCAATACTTTATTTCTTTTTTTTATTAGAATTTAGTTATAAATATATATTCTACAGTTGATGGCGCAAAAATAAATTGAGTTTAATAGATTTTTAAAGTGCATTAAAATGGCACACCAATTACCGAAATGGCAAATATGATAAATAAAAACGAAAGGTATCAATTTTCTGAAAATATTCATTGTAAACTGATTTATATTCTATGATTTACAAATAAAAAATTAAATAGCTCTCAATTATTTTGTAATATTTGCAGTATTTTGATTTTTAATTAAAATTATATAGTACAACAAAATCCATTCTTACATTAATAAATGTTTATGGAACTTGCAAGAACAAGAGGCATACCTGTAAATACGGAAACTTACGTAAAATGAATTGTATGCATATATATATTGTTGATAGCCCCGAATTCGTATTATTTTTTCTTTTTCATGCAAATACGAAGATAAAACCACACACTTCATTTGTAATTCCAAAATGTTTGGGGACCGAAGATTCTGCTTTGGTTCTACAAATTCCATTTGTATTCTTTTTAATTATTTATTTTTTCGCTCTGTGTTCAATGTGGTATAAGTTATTAAATTCAATTGTTCATATATTGTGATACATATAATGGTTATATATATCAATTAATTGAAAAATAATACATAAACCTTTAAATTTAATATTAAATTACCATACTGAAAAGGGGGAAAATTAAATCAAAATGTATATATATGTATATATATACTTGTTTATTTATTTTTGCTACTTTGAAATTCCGTTTTAACACATTTCACTGTACCAGGCACATTATAAGAAAATAAAATTTTATTATTTTCAAAAGACACATAAAAAGTTACGAAAAATATATTAAACTTTAATTAAAGTTAGTTCAAAGCATTTTTTCATCTTATTTCAAATCTTCAGCTTTGAGAAGAACAAACAAAAGAGTAACAGAAAAAAAAACTTGCTCGCTCGCATAACACTTTTTGCAAAACATACAATTTGAGTTGAAATAACAGTAAAAACAGATCTAATATTAGGTATAACAAATGTAATATAATTCACAAAATGCATAATTTTGTATATTATTTTATTATTAATATGACATATTTATTTTAAAAGGCAATTTTAAAACACGAAGCGCATACATGCAATAAAAATAAAATATTTGAGAGAGGGGGAAAAAATTACGTCAATGAACGATGAATTAATAAAATCATTGACTTCAGTAAATAAAATTAATTTCATTTCATTGGTAAAAAAAAAAAATGATAAATAATAATAAAGTTGTAAAAAATTGTACATATGTTGTGATAACAAATTAGTAAACATATACATTTCTATACATATAAAGTAAAAACTATCAAAACAACATCTGTCTGTAACAAAAAAATTTCGAAATTGAGATGAATAGAATGTAGAAAAATTATAAGACAATGAACCTGTTAAAACGGAAACTGAAACATAATTGAAAATTTCTGAGTCATTTAGCGGTTCGGCATCAGCATATTGTGCTTCATTAATTTTTTATTAGCCGAATAATTAATCTTTTTTTTTTGAGAATATAGTAAAAAATATATTTATTAAAATACAGTAAAACCTAGTATTACGGAAATACAAGGGGCAGCGGAAATTTTCCATTTGAGGAAGTGTACTGTCTATTCTTACTGTATTGTATTGTTTTCACTGAGATTTTTTACAAACATTTTTTTGTTTTAGACAGGATTTTTGAAATGATCACGTTTCGTTTTAACTGGTTTTATTGTATTTTTTTAAAAATGGACTTAAAATTAAAAAACAGTTACAAATTTACAAAATATGCGTTTCCTTTTATTTATTTTTAAAGGAAAAATAAATCATTTATATTTAAAGAGCTATTCTTTTCTATATAAATAATATATGTTTTACTTTTCAATATTTTAGAACTGATTTCATTATTATAAATTTATTTTGAAATTATGAGCATTTCTAAGGATGTTTGATTGGTAGAATAGGTATATGTAACATACGAAACTCTGATTTGAAATTCACGACTACCAGTGTACGTAGAATGAACCCCCCTCCCCTTACACACACACTAAAATTTGGGGGAGAGGACCTGTGTTGCACAATCTTTTTTTTTTTTTTTTTTTTTTAACCTAACATTTAAGCATGAAATGAGTTTAACTAAGATTATTTTTCCTTAGAACTTTAGTTGCAAGACATTTAAGGATAAAAGCAAAACAAAATTTAAAAAATGAAGAAAAATAAAATATTTAAAAATAAGCTTCTACCAAAATTTTCGAAATGGGAGAATTAAAACAATTCATTCTTTTATCTTTCATTTGCATGCCTCTGTCCCCTTGAACCACATATTATATTTTAAACAAAATTGAGGCACATGAACGTTAACAGGCAAATAATAATAATAATAATAATAATAATAATAATATAAAATACTGTCTTTTGGTAGGAATGTATTAGGGGAATAGAGGGGAGAGGGGGGGAAACAACCTTTTTTATCCTATTATTTATTTATAACTCATTTAGAGAGTTTTTGGTAGTTTTTTTTTTTTTTTTTTTTAATAATCCGAGAAAGAAAATTTGGTGGCTACATTTCCAAAATTCAGGGGTTCGTCATTGAATTTGCCGGCGCATAAGCTAAAGAAATTTACTAACAACTAGGTATCATTAACATTGTCTTTCACCCTTAAAGAAATCTTACTTACACCCGTATATTTATTGACAAACCTGTCTTACTTTCTGGGTTTTTTTTTTTTTTTTTTTTTTTTTGGAGGGGATTCTGATAAAATAAACGTATTTAAAATAAATAAATAAAAACAATCTTTTATTATAAGAGCTTTTGTAAGAAATCTGATCTATATGTTTAACTTATCCAGATTTATTAAAATACAAATTTTGAATAAACAGACTTTATATTCATGATTAAAAACTCTATATAGTTAATTTAATATAAAAAATTCCTTTCACTACAATTTTAAAGAAAAATACAAGATATAACTATGCAATATTTCTAAAATAAATCTATACAATATGTATATATCTATTAAAAAATTACCTGCATGTGGGTGTTCAAATTGGACTTGGTTTTTACGGAGACCCTAACATCTGACGAGCACAATTTACATTTATATTTTAAAAATTTCACGCCTTTTTCATTTAAATCTGATACAGATTCCGTGAAATAATCTTCGATTTTTGTTATTTCTCTTAGCCATCTCTAACCTTGTAAACAACTACTTAGATATAACCAACCACTAAGAAATCCAAAATGCGAATGAGCTGTTAGATGAATTGTCACATGTAATTTAAGCATTTTTTTTTCTTTTTTTCCCATTTTCTTTATTTTCCCATTCCCACATTTGAAAGAAGGTGATGTCTGTCCAATTGCTAAGTGCCCATAATAAAACCATAAATAAAATATTTTTCTTTCTTTTTTTCTTTTCTGTCCTTATCACTCCCACTCAAAAACCCGCGAAACAAGACCCCTCGAATTATCAGAGTTTTTTCCCCATTCTATGTTTTTATATTATATACCAGGGACTCAGTGTAAAGTATGCATTCTGTTTCACCCCGAACGGCTCCCTGACCTATGACCTCTTTTCACTTTTAACTAAAGGAGCGATTTTATAGGGGCGATTTAACGAGCTCCACACGTAGACTACTCTTTCCTTGGTGCAATGTTTAACTGTTTAACTCACCGACCGAGTATTTTACGGATATGGCGAAACGAAGAACGGGGGGGGGAAAAAAAAAAGATGTAATCGAAGAACGTAATCGTACTTTTGTGCTCGATTACGATTATATAGCTTTTTGATGCAGATTACATTGCGATTATCTGCATTACGATTACGATTAGATTATGATTGTAATCAAAGTGAAATCTTTTGATTATGATTATATCGTGATTATTTCGAAATTAAAATTTGCGATTACGATTACAATGCGATTACGCAGTTTTTGTAGTCGATTATAATCGATTACGATTACACGATTACGATTACTCGAAGTCTGGTTGGATTCAGTCTTTTCCCCCGAGGGGGTTTCGACAATTTTATGCCTACCAGGGATATAGTGCAGGGTGTGTACAGGGGTATACGCCGTATACCTTCTGGATTTTTTGAAGAAACACCGTATACCCTCTGTTTCTTAAGGGTGTTCTTAACTGCTCCGCTCAACAAGTGCAAAACGTTTTGACACATTTACAAATTCATTTTTTAACAGAAAGTTATAAAATTGGTATGCCTGACTATGGAAGAGATTTCGAATTGAACTTATTTTTCCATTTTATGATAATTAAATTACCTATCGAGTTCTAAGCTATTTCGATAACTCGATCACCCGTTTTTCTCCTGCTTTTCGACCGGTTTTTCTTCTTTCGTCCGGAAATGTGCTCAAAAGTATCAACTTTGAAGGCTTGTTATGAAAAATCTATTGTGTTTTTAAAAAACCAGAAAATTGAGTGCAATTAAACAGTTTCTGAATAATAACACCTGCCACTTTCATGCATTTCCGAACAAACATAAATTAAAGCATGTGTCACAAAGTTGCCCTTTTTGATTTAAGAGCACCCTTAAAAAAGCTGTAGTATACGCACTCTATGGTATACTCTCCGCCTTGAGCCGAGCGTATATCCTCTGTTATTTTTACTACACCCTTGCTGCCTACGATTGAGTTGATGGGGGATTTCTTGAATTCAACACTTATCACTCCTCCTCCTCCTCCTCCTCTTCTTCTTCTTCTTCTTTTTTTTTTTTTTTTATAAGTAGTAATTTTTGCAATGCGCAACAAAAAATATGAACTCTTTCTCTCTCTGAAAAACTGCGCATATACATATATATAGATACATATAGTACATATATATAGATATAGATTATTAGCTCTTAAAATTTGCTTTTGATTATTATTGAATTCTAAAAAAATACTTAAAAGAAAAGAAAATGAACTTTTGAATTGTTTTAACGCAAGAGATACAAAAAGTTTTTTTTTTTTAGGTTACATTTTATTTCTTTTATTTCCTTTTATGTATAACTTTTTTTTTTTTTTTACGTTGATAGTAGTAGTCAAAGATATAGAATAGAAAGGGCAATTTTAAAATGCTATAACATTAAAAAAAAATAATAATACAAGCGCATAAAATAATTACGATTTCTCTCTTAGTATTTCAAAGGAAATCCTTCTTGCGTAGAAAATGTAAGTGATAATAATAATAATAATAAAATAAGTGATAATACAGTATAGGAAATAGTATCTATGTAACCGGACGCAAATCGAAGTTCAAAAGTGTTAGTTAAATTTCCGATTTTACATTCTTACTTTGGTAGCCAATCGCAGGTGATGATTTACTTATGATCCAATATGATTAGCTAAATATGGTTTTATTATCAGAAAATATTAGATGTCAGATGGCGATGTAATGTATTTTTTAAAATACTCTTCTTGAAATCTAGGTACTTTTAAGAAGATAAAATTGGAAAAATTTCCTAAAGTAAAAGTTGCAAAGTTTACCATTTTTTAATTAGTTAAAATTAATAGAAACTTTTTTTTAAAATTGTATTACGTCGAACTTCAAACATTTACTTACTGAGGCGTGAAAACGGTAATGAATTACCTAATTAAATTTTGCCATAACATGGAATTTCGTGGCAGCGCCTTGCGAAAAGGGGGCCGCCCCGGGCTCAAAAATTTAGAGGGCGCCAAATTTATACTACCAACATCATTTTTGGGCTGCCATGAGAAAATGTTGAAAGTGTGGGGCGCCAAATTTGAGCTTTGCCCCCGGCGCAGTTTTCTCTTTTCACGCCCTTGTTTCGTGGTCGGGGAAGATCAGTGTGAAGACATTCTCAAAGGTGTATTTTTCCCCGCTCAGAAAATAGCTAGTTTGTATTTTGAGAACAGTTTTAAGGCTGTTCTGAAATCTAAAATAACTACTTTTTGACTCATTTCTGAATTAATTTTTGTTTGCAAACGCCTGAGATTGGAAAATACTGTTATTCAGAAAGTGCATATGTGAATATTTTTTCCCAATTTTCAGTAACGCTAGAAGATAATTTAGAAAATGCTGTCAATGTTAGTGTTTTGAGATGTATTCTGGTACCCCATGGAACACAAAAGTATAACTGGACAATATCGTATGACATAATGACGTTTGGAATCGTATGACAATAATGACTCGAGAACATAATTAAAAGATTCAAGAACTTAAACTTCTTAAAACTGTGATTCTTTTAGTAAGTCCAGAAAAACCTGATGTGTCGAAAATTCAACCCTCCCCAAGGGAAAAAAATGCCGAACTTGCATCTAATTTGACTGGTGAAAATATTCTTATCTAAAAGAAACGGACTGACCTTTTTTTTTTCTTCCAATGAATTTTATTATGCTGCTTTCAAATTATCTCAACCTAATCGTTTTCAAATTTTAGATTTGATATTCCAATGTATCCCCCCCCCCCCTTTTCTGTCATGTTCTGAGTACAGCAAATAAATTCAAATATGATTTACATCATCAGAAAGTAAACGTCCGATGCTGACGTAGTAGCGAGATTTAAAAAAAATCGTAAAGAAAAACTGTAAAAAAAAATAATAATACAATAAAAAAAATAATAAAAATAGCACACGGGGGCGCCAACTTATATGAGCCCGTGGGGTTCAAGCCCACCCAATAATTTTGAATTCCAGCAAGACCAATTTTAACAGTTCTATTTAGTTATTTATTTAACTAGAAGATAGCCCGTCGAAATGACGTGTTTGATTTTTAAAAGGACGATAAAAAAAAAGACAACAAATGGGGTTAATAATAGTCACTTTAGGCTTAAACAATTTTGAAGAATACAGCGATTAAACATGGGAGAAAAATCTTAAAAAGAGAGAGAGAGAGAAATTTTAACAAAAATCTGCATTCAAAACTATAACAAAACTATCTGGTGGATGAAGGGGGGGGGGGGATTGTAGTGAACAAATGGTAAATATATAAATTTTAAAAGAATAAAGTAAGGCAAAAAATCAATTATAAAAGAAATATATAGTAAAACTACAGCCAAAAATTAAAAATAAAAATAAAAATAAAAATAAAAAATACTGAGAGAAAATAATAAAAATATCCAAAATGTCTAATCCCCCCCCCCCCCATTTTGGCCAATTCCAGACGAATATGCAAAAGTAGCCAAATTATTAATTGAATGAGTAAAATAATGGCATAGAATATGCAGTTAATGAATTTCACTCACAAAATTAGAGTAACTATTTCACAAAACATGCAAATTAGCACTAATAATGCTATTTTAAAACATTTGAGAATTAATTGTTTTACTCTACGCCCATGTTATGTAGTAAAATAAGCATACTCAGATGTAAAACTTCAATTTTTTGGCTAATACTCAAAAGAAAACACTTTACAAGATCGAAAACAAATGTCAACAGTAAAGAGTAAAAAATCACCCATGAGTCGTGATGTGACAATGGAATCAATCTCAGGTGTAATTCACGGCTGTAAAAAATAATAAAGCAACCCGGATATAAAAATTCTAACACTATTGCATTTAAAACGCACCTTCGCTTTCCTTAAATAAAGTTTTCATAAAATATTATTTTTGAAATCGTGAAAAGGTTTCAAAACGCAGTAAAGTGTAGTGATGTCATTTACAGCTCCTACTGTAAATTTGACCAATAAGAACGCTCCATAACGACTATGGAATATTTTCATTGGTCAGAAAATAGTTAGCCTTTAAAGTCGGATGTAACTTTTTGCAATATTTTTTATAGATTTGGAATTTGTCATTCTTGAATGGCAACAGCATTAATTTGCTTACATCGTTTGTTTTCTCGTAATTAATCGTTTGTTTTTCTCGTAATTGCTGGTTGTTTTATTTTGAAGTTAAACATTATAATTAGATAGTTTTTGTACGTTTTAAAGAAAATGAGTAATGAATAAATCTTTTACTGTATATTCCCATAAGTTGAACTGTTAGAATATTTGTGAATGGCTCGGAATATTTAGGCCTAACATGGTCGCAGTAAGCTTCTTTTTTTCGTGGATGGGTTGACCCCGAAATTGTTATACACGAAGGGGTTTTATATATATAATATTTTTTTTTTCTTTCTAGAACAAAATTTACTTTCAGTGACCCATGCGTTTTAAACTCCAGCTGACTCAGATAAATCCCAAATGACTGATAATATCCATGTTTTTAACTTTCTGCTATTTCAATTTGTAGTCATGTTCGTGATATGATGATATTATAATAATTATTGGTATCTTTATAAGGAAAATGTATGAGAGTATAATTCAATAAAATTGAAACTTGATTGAAACACGATAGCTTCAGTTAAAATTCTCAACTTTCACCGTCTGTTCACCTTTCAAAGAAAAACAAACTGGTCGTACCATTTTGCCAAAATATTTTTGAGCCAACCCAATATTTTACAAAAGTTGGCGCCGCTGATAGCACACATTGAGGTATGGTATTGTTTATTATGCGAAAGGTTCTTTTTGCGAGCTTATATATTCTGATACCACATAAATTAGTATTTTCAAAATCGTCTGTTTTGTCATTTGAGTGCAAAACTAAAAATTCGAAAATATGAGCCTATGTCATCTACTTACTGTGATCAAAGAGTACCCGGAATTGTGGCATAAAAAAAGGATGTCAAATTAGTATTCGTCAAAATTTATTGCATCTTCAAAATAACTCCTCCTTCTGCCAACTTTTTAAAATTCATTTTGTGATAACTCTTCAGAGTTCGTAGCGAATTTTCTTTTATAGAATTAATAGCCTCAACATAGTGACTACGAAGATGCAATTTAAACTGTGGAAATAAGAAAAAGTTACACAAAGTTACCATATCAGGTAAATACGGGGCTTGTGGAGCCGTATTCGCTGAATGTTTCGTTAAAAACTCATTGATAATAATTGCACTGAGAAAAGCGCATTATCGTGGTGAAAAACCCACGCGTTTTCAAGCTGTATTTCAACCCGCATTTGACAAATTGCTTCACGCAAACGACGCAAAACACTCAAATAATAATTTTTATCGCCTGTTTGCCAAATTAACAGCGCACGACATTTCGACTATCAAAGAAAACAATCAACATTACCTTAATTTTTGAGTGACTTTGCTTTGTCTTTTCATTTTGACTTTAGTTAACAATAAAGTTGAATTGTTTCTTTATCAAAAGCATGTATCTAATTTTCACCGCCGCTAATCAATAGTGACTTCAGGGGATGATCCGGGACGGACATTCCCTTGGAGGAACGAATTTCCCTTCCAGAGAATCTGAGATTTTCTGTTTTCAGTAATCAAAGAGTATAAAACAGCTTTTTTATTTTTTTCATTAGGAGGTTCTACCTCCCTTCAATCTTTCTCTCTTCCTGCGTCAGATAATGTGTAAACAGATTAACGTAAAATAGAAGTAAAAGTTAATAGTCTTTCACGCTTGAGAAATTTTTTGGGTTTTCTTTTCTTTTCGTGTTTAAGTCACTCGGAAAGGAGAAAAAATACTATTTTCAGAATCATTAGCTGTAAAAAGAAAAATTAGTTTAATATGTTTCAAAATTCAGGAGCACCAATCGCCCTAATCTACCTTCTGTTCCCGGTTTTGATTTTACTTATTTATTTAACTCCCCTGCCTCCCTCCTGGAACACCAGAAACTTTAAAATAGAAATCCTGAAGTCGGACTCCGTCAATTTCTCTTTTTATCGCCTTTGTAATATCACTAATGCCACCAAAGACAGGCACATCCGAGCCTCTGCTTTAAAATCCAAGACCGCTCATCTCTGCAAGACAGCTTGCACGCGACATCAAAGAAACGCCGGCACGGAATTTTAAGTGTGTCTCTCGCCCTGCAAAACGTTTTCGAGCGCAATCTTACAGCGCCCCCCCCCCCTCCCCCAGACTCTCTTCTCTTCATTTTGCCTTCAGAAGTCTTCATATATACATTTTTTTCTTTTCACCCTGGTGTTTCATTGGGTCGGTCTTTTTGATCTTCAGCATTTCTTCGCATTGCGCTTTATTTTCCGCGTTATGCTTATTCATATTGACTACTAGTGGCAAAATATTATCGGAAGTTTGGCGCAATCGACGGGAAAAAAACGATGCAAGCTGTGCCAAATTCTCTCAGAATAAAGCAAGTTCAGTGATGGGATCATGATGCCCCGGATTAGCGAACGTTTGGCTAATAATAAAGATTCATTTCGCTGTTTTATGACTCGGACAGAGATTGTTTCATAGGATATCTACGCACACTATAAGCTAGCAACTCAGAAGCCGTTTTGCATTTTAACTGCCGAGAAAAAATGTTTGGGCTACAGAGAAGTAGCCGCCGATTAGCTAGATATGAGAGAGTTAGGGGCTGTAATTGCCACAACACTAATTTACAAATGTAGTTTGGAGTTAGCCCATTTTCATACAAAGTGGGAAAAAAAAGCAGCACAGCGGATTTTAAATCTGACATAAAAATACAATAAAGCACAATGAAAACAGGACCTGTCTATAATGGAATCCTGACTTAAACATAAAAAAAAACACATAATAGATCGGGAGCTGCTAGCACAGACAATCACCTCATCGAGTTCACAGCTGAAAATCGAGAATTAGTTAAAACGCGATTCGTATATTAGAACAATAAACATATTTCGTATATGGGTGATTCTACGATAAGAGGTAATTTGTACGGCAATTCGTTTAAAACAGATTTTTTATTCTATATGTTGCTATTTTTTTCAATGAATCGCATCATCTTAATATACTTTATTAAATAACATCACGATTGAATGCCTAATTAAAACACATTTTTCTGAAATTTCTTACAAAATCCAAAAAAGTCTCTCCCCTGGCATGTCCCCTTGCCGGTTTCAATTTAACTTTCAAACAATACATATATTTTTTCCGTCAGATGCTTAGCTAAAGTATGTTTAATTGGAATTAAAGTAATTATACTTACATATTATAAAATAAAAAATAAAATAATTTTGTTAATTTCAAATAATTTTTAAAATTAACTTTTGTCCCGCTTTTTTTGTGTATCTACCCTGTCAAATTTCGTTCCTCTGAAACAAATATAAATTCAAGGATGGCTATATCGGAACTAGCGTTTAAGGACATCTATCGGCTTGAAGTTAGCAATACTAAACGCGCAAGCCATATAAGCGTCGAAATTTTTAGTTGTTGCAATTTGACCGTGCGGTGTAGTGGTTTCGCACGGTGATCGTGTATCTACCCTGGTAAGTCATAAAAGTTATAATATTCATTTAATTCAATTGCATTTACTGCCCTAAATAAACAATACGGTAATAATTAAAGTGAAATACACAATTAACCCAAAAACTAATTCAGTCAGTTAAAAAATTTGAATTTACATGAAAATTTCTCTCCCCTGCCGTATTTCCCTTGGCAAGATAACTGCCAGGGGAGCGAGTCACTGACCAGAAAAAGTTATAAAATATGTATAAAGTGACTTGCCCTTATATGAAAAAGTAAATAAACGGGGAAAAAATCATAATTTAAAGGTTTTTGATCAAACTCAAACTTTTCTCTTTGGCTGAATTCTCTCTGTTTTTGAACCTCTTATCGTAGAATCACCCATATAAAAGACAATGGTAAACCTACGAGTCAACAGCTAAAATCGGGTTTTTAGGTGGTTTCTACCAAGATATGACTCGGCAGATCGGTTGCATTTTAATATGGGAATCAGGTTTTAACTAATTCTGGAATTTCACCCGTGAACTCGATGATGTGATTGTCTATGCTGCCGCCTACCGGTCTGTAATTCTCTATGGAAGAAATACTATAAAAGAATACCTGTCTAAAAGGGAGCTTTCACCGAACATTTAATAGTAGGTTTTACTATTTTCTTTATAGTGTAGCTTAAATAAACATAATCTGATGGTAAAATCCATAAAAGCTATGGGTTGAAAGTTTAATCCTTACTGGCACGAAAAAATTCTGTTCGTAAAATGAAAAATTATCCACTGATATCGAAATTTACAAATAACTTTTTTAGAAATCAAGAACTCCGTTGTTCAAGTTTTCATTGTAAAGATGTATATACACAATATAGAAAAAGAAGACCCGTCACTTGCGATTTTAGACATTTTGTTAAATATCTAGAAACATACATGAGGAATTGTCCTTAAACTCTAAGTGTGTAAACATAGTAGTGCAGGTCATACATTTCCGTGAAGATTTTTTACCCGAAACTCCATAGGAGACTGTCAACAAATTGAAAAAGAACGAATATCTTTTGGGTAACGCTGTCAAAACTAATGTTGAAAAAGCGCTCAAAATGTAGATTATGATTAAGAGATTTGTAATAAACTGTGCTCATTTTTAGGCGGATAGCATGTATACCCGTATTAAAATTAAGGTTTTTTATATAAAACAGTCCCAAAATTGTCCATGTTTTTTGCTTATAATTTGCAGAGTTTTTAATATAAAATAATGTTCTTCACCGAAAGTATGACAAACAATATTGTACACAATACCTTGTAATCAGAATTAAAAAATAATAAAAATTGTATGAAAAGTGAGTGGGCTTACGATAACTTTTCATTATGCATGCGTGAAGGCTATCAAAATTTCATTTGCAAATTGGGTTAGCTGAATGTATAGAGCAATTTTGGATACAACCCATCTGTTTTTTACTTCATTTTGGAAACAACGGATTCTGAGTTTATTGTGTCAAAGACTACTTTCAGAATTTTAAAGCTATGATTTTGAGACTTTCATAAAAGTTGCTCTATATATTTAGCTAACACAATATGCAAATGAAATTTTGATAGCCTTCATTCGTGCGCAACGAAAAAATATTTTGTAAACCTACTCATTTTTCATACAATTATTATTATTTTTTAATTTTGTTTACAGGGTATTATGTACAACATTGTTTGTCATATTTTCAGAAAAGAACATCATTTTACATTAAGAACTGCGTAAGAAAAACACTTGGAAAAATTTGGGACTGTTTTTACAAAAGCCTTAATTTTTCTTCGAGTATTACATGCTATCCGCATAAAAATGAACACAGTTTATTACAATAAGTCACTTAATCACAATCTACAGTTTGAGCGCTTTTGCTACATTAGTTTTGACAGGGTGATCCAAATTATATTCGTTCTTTTTCAATTTGTTAACGGTCTCCTTTGGAGTTTTGGGAAAAAATCTTCACATAAATGAATGACCTATACAATTATGTTTAAATACTTAGAGTTTCAGGACAATTCTTCATGTATTTTTTTAGATATTCAAGGAAATGTTTTAAATCGCAAGTGGCCGGTCACCTTTGGACATCTACTGTATTATAGGTGGCGTTTGCAAGTTTGAAATTAAAATTAGGTGTACCTGCAGCAAAGGCAATGCGCCGAAAAGGCTTAAAGTGAGTGGCACTACCAGAAGTACTACCAGTAGATAAAGGGTTAATCCGTATTTTACTGTAGCACATACTTTAAAACGTTTTAACATGTCGGAAATTGTTCGTCAAACTTGGTAAATGACGTACTGTCCGTCCGCGTATAACAGCGCAAACCCCATCCCATCGTTTGGTTTGAAGTTTAATATGTATAATGATTATAGAATTTTGTCGAGTCACTTCAAATTTTATGAAAATCGAATCAAAACTTCAAAAGATATCCATAAAAGTTTTATTCTATTAAAACTTATCTCCGATTTTTTCATTTTTCTCACAGTCTTCGGATTCTTTGAATAACTTATTTTCTTGGATTTTTGTGAGAATTGTTCTAAACGAGTGTACATATAATGCCGTGCATTTGATATCCACTTTTTTAGTGTCTCGTCTGCCCATGAGTGACACTTCAATTTTTACTTCCAATGTGTTTGTCTCCAATACCTTAATTAGTTTATGTATTTTAATTTAATATTAAGTCATATTTTAGTGATAACAGACGAAAAAAAAAAAAAAATCTATAACATTAATTCCTTTGGAATAGTACCATTTTAAGCATGTTTTCATCGCATACTTTCCATAATTTGAATTTCGAATAATTCGAACATTTCTTGTGTTTCCGACGAGTTCGAATTAACGAGAGCCGACTGTACTTAGATTTTTATGTAATATTCCAAGTAGACAGAATTTTTACGTTTAATGTTTTGTTCTTTACCTTTATACTTTGATATATTTCAATTGTGAACTAAATGTTTTTCAATTGCATGCGCTAGATACAATTGTTCTTTCTAGTAGCCTTGTTTTACGACCAGAAAATATAGATCACACAATGCATTTTTTTTTTTTTTTTTTTTTTTAAATTATAAAGACAAATTATTTCTTATAATCGATACACCTATTTTTACATAAAACAGGATCATGAAACATATACATAAAACAAGTTTCTTTTTTCTTTTCATTCTCTTTCTTTTCTTTATCTCCCCCCCCCCCCCCCCCCCCACACACACACACTTACACACTGAAAAAATAGTTTTAACTGTATTTATAAATAGCCCAAATACTAATTAAACATGAAACTTTTTTCAGAAGTATTTTGAAATTTTGTGCGACTGAATCTATTCTGAATTTTAAATCTGCTGTTGAAATAAAAAGTGCAGCCCTGAACTATATCTAAGCACTTCATCCTTTTTTTTTTTTTTAACATCTCCTTTAACATTTACACGCTTATAATTTTTGTAACAAACCAATTCGTGTAAATTCACTAATCTACATTTAGACATTTGTCTGTGTTTATGAACTGATAATAACTTACAGACTTAATGCTATAAGCTAAATACACATAAAAACAGGTATTTTTTTTTGCACGAAATGTGTATAGTTTTTGATAAGTAGGTGATTTTAGAAATGTACATATTTATAAGTGTATATAATGTAAATTACAAAAATATACCAATTCGTGCAAATTTAGGTATTTTTCTACATTCACACTTTTATTTGTGTTTTTCAAGTGATAACAAATTTTATACAGTCGTCCCCGTTTAAACGAATATTGATGGTTCAAGAAAAAATATTCGATTAAGCGGGGTATTTGATTAAACGAGGAACACAGAAATCTAATATTTAATGCGTAATAAAAAGGTAAAAAAAAACATCTACAGTATAATTTATTAATAGCATAATAAAATCGTTAATATCATAACGTAAATTAGTAAAATAAATGCAAATACCAATATAAAGTAAGTACGTAATAATTTAATATCATTTCATATAACTGTATGATATACATTATACTTAATGTAGTTCATTGGAATTTGTTACTTGTAATTTAATTTACGTTATCTAACACAGGTTTAAAAACGTCGTTTAATGTGGTTTGTTTACGTGAAATTTACGCGCTTACTGGAATTACGTACAAAAAACGCGGAAACGTTTTTGTGCGTTAGCACACGCTTTCTGCATAATCATAGCGCAATTTATTAACGAAAATTTAGCTCTTTTCGCTAAACCCATTCCAGCGCATATTGACCAATGTTATGAAAACTGGGATTATGTTCCCTCTTTCAATCGCAATTTCCATTTATCTCTCTTCTTTTTGGATTTTTTTTTCTTTTTTTTTGGGGGGGGGGGGGTAGACGGTAGGTGCTGGGTTTGAACCTATTCACGACCATTGGCCTACCCGCTCGGAGTTTTTCGTGGTTTTGCTTCGAGCTTTGGATTTCCTTGCGTAAACACGGCTTAGGTTCCCTTAGAAAGATCCCCACGGAGGCACCCCACCCCTTAGGTCCTACATCCCACAGTGTAGATGATTGGTCGACATAAATACAAACAAACTTTTTAGATTTTTTTTGGCATTGCGTTTATACTGGAAATTTACGTCTGCGAGCTGGACTTCTGTTTTCTTATTTAATGCTTCAAAAACTGTAGTTTTTTAGAAAGATTTAAAACTTTCCGTTTAAAATTCATAGCAACGCCTTTTCCTAAACAAAAACACGACTAAATTTACAAAACGCACAAATAATCCATATTGGCCAACTTATTTTACACATTCGCAGAAAAAGGAGGAGGGATCATTTGACCTGTTCATTACGCACATGTCGGCCGAAATCGGTGCAGGAAGAACTGATAATTTGTCTTCAGTGTAAATGAGCCGAAAATAACAAAAGGTGAAAAAAATTGAAGATGAAATGTGTTATTCGCGCCTGTTTTCAAACATAGGTCTCCCAGATGGTATTCGAATAAGCGGGGAGGTTCGCGAAATTTATTCGGTTTAAGCGGGGAAAAATAACATAGATCCAATGACGATAAATTCGGTTCCGGAGAGTTCTATTCGAATAAGCGGGGTATTCGATTATCCGTTACCCGATTAAGTGGGGAGGACTGTACTTAGTTTTATAAATTAAAATTAAAATACACATAAAAACAGGTAAATTTTCTCAAAAAGTGTGTAATTTTTATAACAAGTGTATAATTTTAGAAATTTACACAGTGTATATGCAAATTTGAGTAATTTAAACATTAAGTTTTTAGAGTGAAAGAGCAGGGCGTTGAGCCCTTCAATAATGGCCTAAGTGGAAACGCTACCTTCCAGCATCTATTCATCTTCATGAGTTTTCCAAGAAAGGTAAAGATGGGAGCAGATGATGTACTTCCCGTAAAAGATTTTCCAGGGATCCTCTCTCTCCCCTCTGGGATTCGAAAAATAAGGGGAGTAATATTTGAGTTTCTGGGAAATGAGACGCGAAAGAGCAATTACGAAGATTCCTGAGTGCGGGGGAAAGAAGATGCGGATTCCGTAACGGTAAAATCACTTCTGCTCATTGTGATCTGAAGTTGAAATCTTTATTTTCATAGCCACTTCATCAGACAGAAGTCGCAAATCTTCCTTTTCAATGTTAAACCAATGGATATGGAATGCATTTTCATTTTTCCAGTTTTTCATCAGAAAATTATTACAGTCAAATCTCGTTAACGCAAATTACTTTTAGCATGAACTGTTTCCGATTACCCCTTTCAGTTGTATGTAATGTATTTAAGTACAAAAAACACTAGCAAAAAAATTTCCCCTAGAGTATTCGCATTAATGAGGCTCAACTGTATTATTATTTTTTTTCTTCTTTTAAAAGATGTTGGCAAAATACATCTAGAATATATATTTAATTTTATATTTCAAAGTTAAAATCTTGTTGAATATACAGGGTGTCCACTCTCAACGGTGGCCAATGGCTGATTTCTAAACCGTTAGTCATAGACATATAGTTCCAGTTGCAAAAATGCTTTAAAAAGGGTAAAGAATTGTTTTTCAAGCGATTTAGATAAAAAAATGTTTTATTAAAAAAATACGAAAATTAAATTTTTATACGGTCCCCCGGTCCTATAAGTGATATTTAGTAAATTTTTACCACAACTCTAACAAGTAATACAAAAAAAGTCCCATTCCTCTGCGATTAAAACTAACCGAGTTATAGCTGTTTAAAGTTGAAGCAACTTTTTTGCTTCAAATTAGGGATCAGTCACAAATTTACTGGAAATTAAAATAAACGCAAGTTATAAAATTTAACATTAAACACTGTGAGTAAAATAATTTTTACAGTATTATTTTTAAATTTACATTGATGATTACATATTAAAGCAAAATTTGTGCTAAAGATATAAGTATAAAAAAACAACAAAAAGTTTGTTAATTTAAATTATGAAAAGCAACAGCCATAATTCGTTACAAAATGACATATATTTAAAATTCTATTAGATTACTTAACCTAACAGAATTGGGTGTAGTCCTATGAAATAAATAAATGGTAAGCACCTAAAATTGTATTGATTGTCCATTGTCATTGGACATAAATAAGTATGCAGATTGAACCTCGATCGGCTGTATGGAAGTGAGTTAAAATTCGAATAGAAATTTTGAAGTAGAGAAAAATACATACGAACGTTTTAAGCAAAATAACCCACCTTTTTAAAATAAAATCGCGATTTCCCAAAATTTGATTTTCTCGATAAAGAGAATTTTAAAATTCACGTCTTCAACTATTTTAACCAATCTAGAAGTTAATAATAAAAATTAACACTATCTAAAAACTTATATGGTGGTAGCACCTTCAGTTAAACTGCTTTAAAAACATTTCTTTATCTCATTCAAAAATTTTTGTAATTGGTCTGTGACAAATGGTTTAGGAATTAACTTTTGGACAGCGTTGGAAATGGACGACTTTTATAATAATTTAAGCACTTAGCATACGTTCCCTGAAAACTTAGTCCAACTCGTTCGCTTTCAGCTACAGAAAAATGATTTAAGTGATGAAATTTAAAGTTCCATAACTCGGTCAATTTTAATGTTAGATGAATGGGACCTTTTTTGTATTGCTTGATAGGGTGATGGAAAATTTTTACTAAATATCACTAATAGGACCGGGGGCACCGTATAAAAAGTTAATTTTCGTAATTTTTTAATAAATTTTTTTAAAAAACCTAAATCGTTTGAAAAACAATTCTTTACCTTTTTTAAAGCATTTTTGCAATTGGAACTATATGTGTATGACTAACGGTTTAGAAATTAGCCATTGGCCACCGTTGAGAGTGGCCACCCTGTATATATATACATACATATATATATATTTTTTTTTTTCGCTAAACCACACAAAACTTTCTGACGCATTTACAAACTCATTTACCACCCCCTGAATTATAGGCTTGAGCACTGACTGAAAAAAGGCCACTGTGGTAGGGAGATTTTTTACATGTTTATACGTTGGGCTGAAATCCCGCACCCGTATTTTCTAAAGTTTTATTTTTACTTACTTAATCTGTGAAAAGAATGCCCAAAAAATTTTTATATTTAAATTCAAGGGATCATACAAACGCTGAAATAAATCCATATACGACAGCCGCCATTTTCCTATCAGGTCTTGTCTTCAAGTTGTGCGGTGACTCATTTTTAAAAGTAAAAGCATAACACTTGCAGGTATGATTATTAAAGTAATTTATGAGCAGTTTTTTCTTTCTTTTTTCTTTTTTCCATTTTGAATGCATAAATCTTGAGTTACAGGCGATTATAAACCTTTGACGTCTGTTTTTTAAATTATCAGTGTCCTGTGCATATATAAGATTATTATTTTAGAAAAGGTGGGGGGGGGGGGGAAGTCTGGCTCGTGATATCGTAAAATATCTCTAGTGAGAGGAGTTTGCATTTTGATATCATTATAGTTTTAGATCCAACCAAAATTTTCTCTTTTTATTTGCAACATCAAAATAGCATATTATCTTTTTTAGTTTATCTATTTAAAAAAAATTAAAGTTATTATTAAAATTTAAAATCATTAAATGATTATAAAATTATTTAATTTCAAAATGTAGAATACTAATGTTTGGCATTTCTATTTCTTCTCTCATACGTTTATGCATATATAATCCACTGTTCGAAAAATCGCATGCGAAGTATGTTTGAAATGACACTTGTGTTTACTAGTAAATAAAAGTGAAAGAATATTGTCCACCTGTTTTGTGAATAAGAAGTTCTGTGTGCTTCAACACCCCCCCCCCTTCCGCGCGCGCGTGTGTGTAGGGGGTAGAGGTCTGCACGGGCCGACAAAAAAATTGAACGGGCCGTACGGGCCGGGCCGGGCCGATATAAAAATTTTCGGGCCTACCGGCCCGTTTTGAAGATTCAAACATAAACGATAAAATATAAACCTATTTTCAACGAAAATGGTTTTAACGGGAATAAATATAAATGTGCATCACGAGCCATACTAGTTTGACAGCATCAATATAAAAATGTAACTTGTGCAGTGTAGAGATCGGCATCGGACAGTTACATTGTGTGTAACCCGTTTTAATATTTTTTAAACTGACTCGTGCAGGGCCAAGATCAAAATTGGAGATCAAGGCATTATTTTTCTACAAATAGACTTGCCGGACCGAAAGAAGACTTAATTGTTCTCAAGAACTGTAGGGCAGACAACATAATTTGTAAAATTATGAACAGCGATAAAGAACTTATGTTAGCTTAATATTTGTATATATATTTCTTGATGGTTTTTAAATTAATTTTTCAATAACGCGAAAGTTTGACATATTTTTACATTAATTTTTAACTGTAAAAATATAAAAGTGATAAGCCTGACTATTGAAGGGATTTCGAATCGAATAACGTTTTTCATTTTTGGTAAATAAAATACTTGTATAACCTTGTTGAGATACAATAGTTTCTCAAATGGTTGCAGGTTTTTCTCCCTTCCCATGCTATCGCTTCCGGAAATTCTGTTCAAAACGCTAACTATGACAGTATTTTATTTGCTTGCAGTGTTCTTAAATTGCTTGTATCAAAAAATGGATAACGCCATTCAATTATATAGTTTCTGAATAAAGACACCTGCTAATTTTATGCATCTCTGAGATAAAAATGAATTTAGAAATGTATCAGAAAGGAGCTTCTTTGAATTAACGTATGAATTTGGATTTAAAATCTTTAATAAAATGATGTAGAAATATTTTTATAAATCTTCCTTTATTAAACAGCTTCAAAAGTTACGATGTTTTTAAATTTCTTTTTTTTTTTTTTCTTTTATTCTAAGCCATATTAATTTTTTAATGAATCTTTATTTGAATGTTGAAAGCCTAAGAATCTAAGTAATCTTAGTATGTTATTAATGTGTATTTCCTGTAAAATATACTGTAAAATCATTCCATAGATATGTATGCAGTACTCTTTAAAAAAATCTTAATTATATGATAATAATCTGAATTTTTTAGAAATCGTAGAAATTGTAACGGGCCAAAACGGGCCGGGCCTGTTTTCCCTGATTTCTCTACGGGCCGGGCCGGGCCTAAAATATAAAAATTTGAACGGGCCGAACTTTTGAGTTTTACAACGGGCCGGGCCGGGCCCGGGCCTGGAAATTCCGGCCCGTGCAGACCTCTAGTAGGGGGGTAAATGAAAGAAAACATTATTGCTGTTGGATACATTACGTAACAAAAAGCTATTATTAAATAATTTTAAATAGTAACTATTTTTTAAGTGTTGTTTGATATAAAGTGAAATTTTATTGATTTCTCTTAAAAGTAGAAACTTAATCTTTAATAGCAGAAACTTATTTTTGACAATTTAATATTCCTAAATTGTGAAATTTCTATTTTTTTCTTTGGTTACGTGTTTTTAAAAAAATTTTGTACTGGGTATTCTGACACAAGATTCTTGTTTTATGTCTATATCCCCCATTTTGAAAAGCACAGTCTTTTCAGCAGACTACAATTTAATTCTGTTTCAAAATTTCTCCAGTCTCGTGATGTTGTTGTGCGTGTACCCAAGATAAAATGTTTCAACTATAATTTTAACTACATTTAAAAGTATTAAAGTGTTCTTTTTAGGATTCGCGAATTTCAGTTACATGCTCTCCAGGAAAGCTACTTTAATTTTTTTTACTACTTCTCCCTTCTTAAAAATAATAACTAAAGGGAAAAAGACTGCATAAAGGAGCGGAGTATATTTTCCTCTATTCCTAGTTTTTCACGCCTCTTGATCCAAAGAAATTCCTTTCGAAATCCTCTCGAAACTTAATGAAAAAGACGACGTCGATCGAAAACTCAAGTCTTTTTAAACGTGAATCGCCGAAAGCTTTGACCATTCAATCTCAAGTGTGTCTCTTCTCTTCACTTCGCTTGCTTCAAAAAGATCCGATGATTTCAGAGCTTTTTCTTTGAGATCACAGCTTATTAACGTATCTCGAGAGGCTTTCGGTGTCTGTCAATATGGGCAACCAATATCGGCAGAAGACAGGGTTCCCTCTTTCTGTTTCTTTTTTTTTCTCTCTCTCTCTACTCTTCTTTGTTTACGTCTTCCTTTTCTCCTTATTATTTATTTATTTATTTTTATCTGAAGCGTTAAGCTGTTTGCTTTCACTTCTTACAGCGAAAATGAGCGAGTGAAAAAGAGAGTATCTTCAAAGCAAAATAGGCCGCACTTCTCATTGTCGCCGGTAAAATAGACCCCCCCCCATCCCCTTTCTTAAGGAGGTCCCGCCCTCCCTGGACTTTAAATTTTAATTACTCAAATGACTTTTATTTTCATTTATGATCTTGAAAATAAATAGTATTTTTTTTTCTTTAAAAGTGACTTCAAATAATTAAACTCTAACAAAAGGGGGGAAATGTTCAGAGAGAAAGGGGGGGGGGGCGGCAAGGCCGTAGCCAAAAAAATATTTCGGAAGGGGGTTTGATATCATAATTTTTATCGTTCTGATTTTAGATTATTTTTCTTTATTAATTGAATAATAGGGACGAGTGTTAACAGACTTATTGTCTATTATTGAGACTTATTAAGATTTTTTATGAATTCATTAATTTCAATTTAATATAACTAGCAAAAGCAATGCTTTGTTTGGATTCGCGAAATATTATGCTATAAGATAAATATTTGTAAGTAATAATATATTTTTTAAATTACTTTTGCATCTTTATTAAGCAAAAATGTAATTTTATGTTTCGGCGCATTTTAATTTAAAATGTACTTTAACCAAATAACTATGAATTTCCTCAGATTGTTTATTTATGATATAAGACTGGTATAAATAAAAATATTTTCGAAGTAGAATTATACAAAACATTAATTTTATTGGTTTACAATTCTTTTATTGCCACTTCACAAAAATATAATGTAATTCTTTTAAAATTCGTAAATATCGTCTGCTTAAATGATTTCACAAAATAAGAATAAACTGTGTATTTGAATTCCTAACACAGAAAAATACTTTTATAATTGAATGTTAATAAGAGAATTTTCACAAATTTTAATTCATTAAAAATATGCTATAATTTTTCTAAAAAAAATTATTTTATAAATTTTATAAAAGAAATCATGAAACTATACATAATTAAAAGGAATGAGCATAGTTTGAAAATCTGAAAGCAGTTTTTGAAATATTTTGTCAGAATAATGAAAATATATTTTATTTATTTAATGATGATTCTAGCTATAATTACTGACCCCATGATTTAAGTTTTTCTTCTGAAAACGTACGTGTTTTACTTTTTATTTGAAAAACTGAGTTCTTAATGGAAAAACATGTAAAATAAATTAATTAAAATAATAATTTTTTGAAAAGTATTTCTGTAAAAAAAATAATATTCTGCAAATCTACAGATCATAATTTATATTTGTGTTTGATTTCAAGTCAAAATACTGCATAGTTTTTTTGTAAAGAGTACGACAAAGTGTCATTTGAGTGGCCTAGTAGAGGATTCGCTTCGCTCATCCTAATTAAAAGAAAAAATAAGTATATTTCATTTCAAATAAAATTAGACTTATTTAGATAATTTTTTGGTACAAACTGACTTTAGTCAAACCAAACTAACGTTTGATATTTATTACGTTTATTTTTGATTTTTTAAAAATTATTACCAAAAAAGTCTTCTCAGTGAACATCTTCTCATTAGAACAGCTAGTTTTCGTGATATTTTAAATAATTTCCATTGCAATTTTTAAAAATTTGGGTTAAACAAATCTGACAATCTGTATCAGGATGTAGTAGTTATTTTAATTGCGTTATGATTCAAGTTTTAGAATTCCATTCCAGAAAATTCGAGTGAACTTAAAAGATTTCTTAGAAACTACATGTATTTTTTCAACATGCTAACGAAAGAAACCAACAAAGGTACGAATTTTGAATCATGACCGCATTGATAGTTAATGGGATATTTATAGTCATCCCCACAAAAATTTCGGAAGGGGATGAAACCCTGGTGATTCCCCCATTGGCTACGGCCTTGGGGGGAGGGGGTGGTCTAACTCCTTTGAGCACAATTTTCAATTCTTTTTCTTTTTAATTTCGTAAATTTAAAATCTATCTTAAGCGTGGAGTCCAGGATAGGGGTGGGAAGTGAGAACCTTGACGAGAAAAAATAAGTTAGTACTATTTTAATTCTGGATTTGAATAATGAGAGCAGAAATAAGCAGAAAACAAATGCCAAACTATTTATGTTATTTTAAATACAAACGAGTTAATCCATATCAAGAAAGAAAGACAATGTATAAAAGGCACAAATGGGTTGTTTTTCTTTCTTGATATAATGGTACAAAGCGCAACCCCCCCCCCCTTCCCTTTTTATGGAGCTAATCCGTAATTGGGTTGGATGCGATTGAAATATTTTTTTAAAAACTACATCCTGTAAATTTATTTTTAAAACCATAACAATACCGTTGCATTTGAAAATACATTTCTTTCCCTTTTCTACAGGGTAAAAATCGAAATTATGCGATGGTTAGCAGTTCATACATTAGCGAATGAAAAATATACGGGTCAATTTCTTGTCCACCAGACTAACGAAAAACAGGCATCGCAGATATGACATCAGTGTTACTCACGAACCTGTTATAGCTTTATAATACAAATTTGCAATAAAAAGAGCAACTGTTCACAGTCTTTAATTATTTTTCTTCTTCATATACATATAAGAAGAAACTTTTAGAATCATGGAAATTCTCACGTTTTGTTTTTCACACTTCATATAAAAATTTAAATCATGGGATATTTAATAGTGATGTATGAAGGATAAAAACGAAAACGATAGCAATAATCGCTGCCATTAAAGTTACAAGGTAGAACCCGTCAAATTTGACGAAAGAAAATGTTTAAGAAGGAACTGTTTCATTAACTTATAATAAACCTACAAAATTAGGTATAGTAAAAAGTGCATTTTATATTGGTACGTCTAACTCTTAAACAAACGATATTTATCGTCAAATTAGCGAAATACTATTTCTATAAAACGCAGTTGTAGAAATTGTTAAACTTTAATAATATATGTAAGCAGTAAAAAATAATAAAGATATGTTATTATGATATAGTTATCAATTAAGGTTCTTAGGCTAGTATTCCAAAATGATAAAAAGCAAAATTTATTCAACTTTAACTCAATCAGAGAATTTTTTTCCCATGAAATCTAAACCCGGCATCATTTTCACCATATCAAAATTTACAAATGTACATTTCACATCTGTATTCACGTTTAAAAAAAATTGGCATTTTAATTTGATAATTTTGATTCAAAATTTCAAGTCTCAATGCTATTAGCTGAAATAGATATTAATTTGTTGAAATTCTTTTACGCGTAATTCAAATTTTGTAAATGAAGTCAAAATTCACCGGGTTTTATAATAAAAGGTATTTAAATTTCTATTTTTTCTCTTTTAATGAGAAAATGGCAACATAAAGATACAGCACACAATTTTTTCTTTTTTTTCCCCTTTGCTTTAAATAGAAATGGAGTACTCCTGTTGCCACGATTAGAAAAGAGATATTAAAAGCTACAAGAAAATTAATATTTCAAAAGCAAATTAATGTACAGCTTTCGAACAAATTTCATTTAAAAGTACATTTTATTCCCTACACGATGGTGCAAAAATTGAAAATGTGCGACATTAAGAAGTTTAAAAACTTTTAGTAGCAAAAATTGCAATACCGAAACTCATTTAAAATTTGAAAGTGTTGCCATGCGCAAAATGACGTATGCGTTACGCACAGATACGTTTGGCCTTTATAACATAGATACGATTCTAAAAATAGCTGCTGATTTTTTGTCAGGCGTCCAAAAATGGACTAGATTTCTGGACGTTGTATAAGGTAGAATCTAGGAAAAGAAAGAGAACTTTGTCACTGGAAAAAAGAAAGGAAGAAAATACTAATTGCAATATACACATGCTATAGATGTTACTAGTAACAAAATAAAATTAATTACTTACAGAAAAATAAAATTAATTACTGGTAGCGAAATTAATTCATACCAAATGTAAATATAGAATTTTATAATTAGGCTTTTAATATTTTAGCAGTTGTTAGTCTAAATTATTTTGTTATTGTGAGATTTTTATTCAGATGAACAAAAAGTTCAAACGATTTGGAAGTTTAAATCTTCTTAGTGAAAGTTACAATTAAGCGTCAAAGTTAAAAATAACTACTCTATCAAAGGCACATTAGTAAATGATTGAGCTCATTAGATCATTTGGTGCAGGGAAGCCAGCCAACTACTGTCGGATCGCGGTCTTATAGCCAACGGGCCCGATCAGTTACATATATATACAGGGTGATTCATAAAGTGTGAAACAATAGGCTATTTCCTTAAATATTGTCCCTAGACCAGCCATATTCATCCTTTTTTTTACGCAGGCCACAAAGAGAAGCTTCAGACTTTAAGCGGGCCGCAAACAGAAGATCACATCACCTTTTAGCGGTCCGCATAACACTTATAAAAAGGTTAAATAAAAATCAGTAATTAAAATAACATAAGTAGTCTAACAAAGTAGTCAATATAACAAAGTAAATATTATCACTAGGTTTGTCGCGGAAAAAATATCACCAAAATATTTAACACCAAATAATAAACTTCGTAGTAGATTTCTGTCACAAATGGCTGTAGAAATATGCCGCGAAGTTTATTGTTTGAAATTGATACTATAAAATGTTTTCGTTGCGAATTTCTCACTGCGGCAAAAATTCAACCCAAAAAATAGTTATTAGCTTTATGACAATGAAACATAATATTATAACAAGCTGAATTCCCAAGGAATTTCTTTAATAAATTCCATGTTTTTCTCAATGAAAAAAAATTGTAAAAGTGTACAGTGCAAAGTTAGTTTGGCATAACGTTTAATTATAGTTGAAGGTTAAAAGATGAGTACATCAAAGAAGGACAAATAGGACTACATGCAAAAAGAATTTTTGACTAAGCAAACGGTTTTTAACACAATTTTCAATTAAAATCTGTTCTGCTATACATAATTATCTTCCCATGAAAATATAGAAAAGAACGCTGAAATTCATATATATTTTAATGTAGATCCCAATTTATTGTATAAATATGGATTAATGATTATGTCCCTCGAACCGCACATAAAATGTCGCTGGGCGGCAGTTTGAGTATACCTCCCCTAGACCCCATACTTCCAATGGCAAAGTTCCATAAAAAAAGGTGCGAAATATAATGACATAAGTTGCAACTCCATGGCGGGTTTATTCGAAAAAATATAAAAATAAAATTTGTATACGGCCCCCGTAGGGCAAAAATTCTAATTCAGAAGACTTTCCTTATCCATTCCTGCGTTAATCACACAAAAAATGTATCTTTATATTTCCAGAATTCACAGAGTTATGGCCGTTTAAATAATTCGTCAGGTTTTAAGGGATTAGACACAAATTGCAATGCATTCAATTCAAGAACCAATGTTACTTTAAGAATTCTAATAAACAGGCAAAATATATATTTATTGAATTAGAATTTTGATTTTTTTTTCTTTTTTGTGATGATAAACCATATAACTTCCAAACAAAATAACATCCTAAAATCTCTCATTACATTATTCGCGTTTGAAATGAAATAGACGCCCTCTCGCGGACAAAGTCTGAAACGAAATAGAACTGATATCTTCCGCTGAAATCAGTGTTTAAAAGACCGATAAATAAATAAACAGTTCTATAATAAATAAATAAATAAATAAACAGTTCTATAACGCATGCAACGTTGGGTTCTTTGTATTAAAATTATCTAAAATCAAAATTTTATACACAAAGTTTAGATCTATAATATAAAAAAGTACATTTGACTTACTCATGGCAAAATAATATGACAGCAACACAATGCTTGCATGATTAATGAATCAATAATTGCTTCAGCTTCTCTAAAGCAATTACTAGATTTTCCAGCATCTAGAAATTCTAAAATTGTCGATATTTGTAATTTATCTCCCATAATTAAATAAAAAAGATAAAAAAATGCACTTTAAATAGCTCTTTAAACGGGTTTCGTTATGCAAAGGTTTCGCTGCATGGAACAAACAGCATACGTAAACAAACGATTATCAGGTCTATACAACGCCACCTTTCGGTCATTACAAACGCCAATTATTATTTTTTAACTGATAAGTATTTTTTTAAGAGGGGGCAATTTAAAATCGTTATAACTCGAAACATTATCCATCGGATCTCAATTTCTTTCATTTAATTAAAGAGAAAAATATAATTTAAATTTTGTTTCGGGATTTTTTAAAATATTAATTTTAAAAATATTAATTTTAAAAATGATGTAATTTATTTTTCCGAAAATCATATGTTCAAAAGTAAAAATCTTTGAAATTTGCCGAAACAAAATTAATATAAAGTAATGAAAATAGACATATTCCAAGTTAGCACCTTATTTATTTAACGATTTTTGACTGTTGTTAATAACTTATAAACAAGAAAAAATGGAAAAAAAAACCCTCACCATGCAGAAAAACGCATTTAAAGTTTTAAGTAAATATTGGCTACCAATAAAATGTTTAAATACTTTTTTAAAAATTGTTTGTGAAAAAATAACCCCTTTCTCTAGCTTAAACTTCCGATCCAGTTTAACTTTTGCCTCCCCCCCCTTTTTTAGAACTGTTTAAATGTCCGCTAATTATTTAAAACAATTCTTTTTCTAACATGCCAATTAGGAGTTTTTTCATATCTTTACTCCTCATAACGTCTAGTTTTGTATCGTCCCGGTGAGGACGTTAAAATAAATCTGTATTCTGAGACCGGGGCGAGCCAGCCAAAGTCCTAACTTTTTTTCTGGAGACTCGACCAGGCCTAACATATTTTTTCATTCCGAACCGGGACTGACTTCCTTTTTCCTAGGTCTGCAAGGGCTAAATTTTCAGTTCCGGTCTCGACATGACCCGTATTAAAATTATTGTCTCTGACTAACCTAATCCGTGCAAAAATAAGTAAAATTTGGCTCAGCACAAAATTTTTTACAAAAAATGCATATATTTTTAAATTGCTATTATTTTGCAACAAAAACTTTAAAATTAATTTTTTAAAGGATAGTAGATTAAAAAAATAAAATGCAGTAAAAACAGTGAAAGCGAACTTGCTTATCACGGAATGTTATCTTAAACGGAAAAGATCCATACAAATTTGATCTATGCAAAATGAATATAATAATACCTAAGAAAAAATAAACTACATTTATACGTCCTAAGACGGGAATTTATCTATAACGCATTTTTTCTTTCTCATGAGATTCCATCTTAAGCGATTTTACAATATAGCTATTTTCAAAATTTCCAATACACAGAAAATGGATTAACAATATTAAAAGGGAAAAAATTTACAAGGTCGGGCCGGGCTATATATTCTCTCTCTCTCTCTCTCTCTCTCTCTCTCTCTCTCTCTTTTTTTTTTTTTTCAGGCTGTGCTAAACTTTTTTTTCTATGTGTCGGTTCGGGACCACACCTATGTATTTCGACCCGTGAATACCTCTAGTGCAGACCACCAGCATATTTTCAAAGTAGGTTTAACGTAAAATCTATACACTGCTATTTTATGTCTAAAATAAGTCATTGTAAAATTGAAATTTAATAACATTCAATTTATGGATGATTCCTAACTTGCATTGAAAATGAGTCAAAAACACATCTCTCATAGGCATGGTGTAAGTCATGAGAGAATTTTGGAGACATTTGGAGAATTTTGGATTTAAATGTGTCTCTGAGATTTGTAGATATCGAGATGATTTTTTTTCTTTGTTTAATTCAGGAATGGATAAGGAAAATTTTCCTAATTGGAAATTTTATCCTACGGGGTTTATTTTCTTAAATACTCTCCTCCCCTCATGGAGTTTCAACTTACCTCATCAAATTTCGCAACTTTTTTTTAAAGAAACTTTGCAATTTGTAGTATGTGTTTGGAGTCAATATTTAAGGAAATAGCCTATTGTTTCGATATTTATGAACCATCCTGTATATTTAATCTATAAATAAAGCATCGTGTCCATATAGTCGAATGGTTGGGATGGGTGGAGTATGAAATGAAGCTACCTCCATGTGGTATGTCCTGGATAGTTTTAAAAGCAACTAAATAAGAGGTGTTTTCAAAACAGCAATTCCTTGTATGCTTCAATAGTGTGAGATAGCCGTTTTGTTAATCATAAATTGTCTGTTTTGTTCCAAATATGCAGAATAAAAATATTGTTTTATCATTTAAGTATATTAAATATTTAATAACAAAGGTTTAAATAACCCCTTTAAATAATAGCCAGTTCTATAGAAACGTTTTAATTAAAAAAAAAAAAATTCAAGTTTTACCCCCAATTTCGACATTTGGACAAAAGTGCAGATGCAAGTCATTTTTTTTTTCAGCAGTAAAATTGCATGCAGTTTATGTACTAGTATAAAGGCAACTTATGTCACTTATCCGTTTCTCGTAATAATAATAATAATAATATTTTTTATTGCTCCAGCCCTACTTTGGAACGAAATATAAAAATATGGTTAAAAAATTTAAAGTTCTGTAATATTAAAGTTCTATAAAGACATAAAGGGTAATAATTAAAAATATTTCTGTCTAATTTATTAAACCGAATTAAATTTATAAAGAATTTTTTTTAATAAATGTACAATATTGTTATCATCTTTTCAAAAAGGAAAAAATAAATGCCAGTTGGACATAAGTTTGGGTAAATTTTATTTCATTTGACTAAAGTCCATTTTTTACGAACAAAACTTCTCATCATATGATACTTCGAATTCTACACTATCTACCAATAAGTGTTTGAAAAATTTCGATTTTTGACATTTTCTCAAATATTTAAAAATATACTTGTCGGATTCTTCTGAATCTTCAGGGTTATGAAGATTATGTCTGACCTCATATTTATCAACATTCATTTGATAAGAAGGGCAATTAGGGGGCCGACAAAAAATTAAAGAATAACAGAAATATTTGGGATCACCCTGTACATGAAATTGCACGAAACGATTTATCGCTGCAGAATACAAATATGTGGATACTGCACAACATGTACACTGATTTTTGTAAGAATAGCATGTATATTCATGGAAAAAGAGTGATTTTTTTTAAAAAAAATTCAAAAATTTTGGTATGTTTTTTGTTTATATCATGCAGGGTTTTTGACCAAATTTAACGCAAATTTCAGAAATATTGGCAAAATCTATTAGAAAAAATATAGAGCAATTGGAATATAAATATATTAAATATTTTATGAAATATGAGTAGTTTTATGAAATAATTTTTATCTGCGCATGCGTGAACAATAAAAACGATTCTTTTACATCATTTAATAGTCAATTCTATAAAGTAACTTATAAAAAAAATCCAATCAAATATCATGAAAATTCAAAAAGATATCATTATTATAAGTAAGCTGTTTTTACATTGCTCTCTAAAAACGGTTGAATTATAAGGGATTCTCCACAAATTGACATTTTTTATTAACTGACTTTTAGGAAAAAAATGGTACTATTTAATGAATACAATATCTGATACAATATTGCTGCTAATAAGCATCTTGACACCTGTGATAGAAAAGGAAAAGAGCTTTTATTCTTTTCTATCACAGATATCAAGATACTTATTAACAGAAATATTGTATTAGATATATTGTATACATTAAATACTAATTTTTTCCTAAAAGTCAGTTAATAAAAAATGTCAATTTGTGGAGAATCCCTTATCATTCAGCCGTTTTTTGAGAGCAATGTAAAAACAGCTTACTTATAATAATGATATCTTTTTGAATTTTCACGATATTTGATTGGATTTTTTTAATAAGTTACTCCATAGAATTGACTATTAAATGATGTAAAATAATCGTTTTTATCGTTCGCGCATGCACAGATAAAAATTATTTCATAAAACTACTCATATTTCATAAAATATTTAATATATTTATATTCCAATTGCGCTATATTTTTAGCACTTTCCAACAAAGTTGAAAAGTGCTTATGCATTCGGTTTGTCTGGCCGTCTGTCCGTCTGGCCGGATGGCCGTCTGTCCGTCTGTCCGCGCTCTAACTCCCGTAAATATACTCGTATTGCTCTGAAATTTTTATACGTTATTGAGGTTTACCCTAGCACGAACCCTATTGAAAATGAAGTTTCTACCATAATTAGTTTATCTATAGGGCGAATCAAAAGTTTCTCATTACATTACGGCCTATGGGGAAAAATCGTTAATATACTCGGATTGCCATGAAATTTTAGGACGTTATTGAGGTTTACCCTAGCACGAACCCTACTGAAAATGAAGTATCTACCATGATTAGTTTATCTACAGAGAGAATCAAAAGCTCCCCATTACATTACGGCATATGGGAGAAAATTGTTAATATACTCGGATTGCCATGAAATTTTAGGACGTTATTGACGTTTACCCTAGCACAAACCCCATTGAAAATGAAGTTTCTATTATGATTAGTTTATCTACAGGGCGAATCAAAAGTTTTCCGTTACATTACGGCCCATGGGGTAAAATCGTTAATATACTCGGATTGCCATGAAATTTTAGGACGTCATTGACGTTTACCATAGCACAAGTCCTATCGAAAATGAAGTTTCTACCATGATTAGTTTATCTACAGGGCGAATCAAAAGTTTCCTATTACATTACGGACTATGGGGAAAAATCGTTTCAAAGGAATTTTAAAGATGTTATACCCTGTCAAACATATTAAAATATTCATTCGATAAAATATAAGGTGAAAATGTAGCTATTATTCATTTACAGGGCCACACAAAAGAATTCCATTAGATAATGGAAAAAGGGGGAATTGTGTGTGACATATTTTAAATATATTAAGCTTTTTCATGTATAATAAAATTGATATATGTCAATGAAGCTTAATATAAATTATACGCTACTGTCATGCATAATATGAAGTACATAGCATTTACAGGGCCATACAAAAGATTTCAAATAGTATATTCTTTCCGAAGTACCGTATATGCTGATGGAGGGATGAAATGCATTTTAATTATGATATACGCGTTTATATTTCGCTAAATATATGCACATTATATGGTGTGTATAAATGTTATACTTGATATACAGGGCTACCCAAAAGAGCTCTCCAACGTTACTGAATATGAGCGTAAATTATTTAAATGTGGTTCTTAAATAAGCTATGCATTTTTACGCTGATCTGCATTCAATTTACTGAGAAATGTTTTCAGAATATATATAAAGGGATACACAGGGCCCCGCAAAGAATTCGGTACATGGACGCCTATGAATGAGGATTTATGAGAATGTGATTTCAGTTGTTTTAAAAGTGTTTTAGTTTGCAATAAATTTTAGCCTAATGCTGACGTGTAATAAAGGTACAATGTAAACTACAGGGCTGAACAAAAGTATTCAAGTATGTTTCCATCTAATAGTATGAATTGCTGAAAAAGAAATTTCAAGCTACTGGGTATTTTCTTGCTGAGCTAAATTTTCCCATTATATGAACTAACATATAGAATACAGGGCTGTTCCAATTTACTGGAATACATATTTGTGTATATTTGGCTATACACTATTATTTCCCTAAATAACAAAGTTTTGTTAAATATTTCATTAAGTGTTGGAAAGTGCTTCATAATCTATGCTTAACGCATGATTTTTCTTACTTGTTTTTTCTAATAGATTTTGCCAATATTTCTGAAATTTGCGTTAAATTTGGTCAAAAACCCTGCATGATATAAACAAAAAACATAGCAGAATTTTTGAATTTTTAAAAAAAAAAATCATTATTTTTCCATGAATATACATGCTATTCTTACAAAAATCAGTGTACATGTTGTGCAGTATCCACATATTTGTATTCTGCAGCGACAAATCGTTTCGTGCATTTTCATGTACAGGGTGATCCCAAATATTTCTGTTATTCTTTAATTTTTTGTCGGCCCCCTAATTGCCCTGCTTATCAAATGGATGTTGATAAATATGAGGTCATACATAATCTTCATAATCCTGAAGTTTCAGAAGAATCCGACAAGTATATTTTTAAATATTTGAGAAAATGTCAAAAATCGAAATTTTTCAAATACTTATTGTTAGATAGTGTATTAATCTACTGGTATTAATAAAGTATAATAATAAAGTATAACTAGCAACTGGTACTAATACGGCATTTCTCCAATTTTAGCGCTAGAAAACGCTGCAAAAATATTCTGCAGATCCCGTAATACAGTGTGTGAAAATTTTCGTACTCTGAGTTATAAAGGCACTCGATGAACTTCTTTCTTGAAAGAAAAATAAAAACGCTCCTCTTTCTCTTTCGTATGCGTATTTGCTTGAAAGAGGATTATTATCTTATCAAGATCTTATAATATTTCAGTGTGATTGAGTTCGGTAAAACGTTTTTTTTTCTTTTTTAGAAGTTTACGTAGAGTTATGCTTCATCAGTATTAAAAATTTGCAGCAATGTGTACATGCGTTTTTATAGAAAATGGTTACATAATTTATCTCTATCCTGACCAATGCAAACGCTACATAATATGATCTAGAAATTGTTATTTATAATAACGATTGAATGGCTGGGCAGTTTGTTGCAGAGTTTTAAGAATATAATTCAGCTTCACCACGTGGTACATTAATGTACATTTATGCTGAGGATTTCGCTGTAATAGGTGATGTGCTTTGCAGCTTCTCCTAGTCATCTGTCTGCACTTACGAGTTGACGTGATTATGATTACATTATAATTATTTCTACCTTACAAGAGGTTACTCCAATAAAAATCGTATTCGCGGAGTTCACGGAAAAGCTTTCAACGGAATTTACTTCGTTTTAAGAATTTGACGATATTTATTTTTTTAACCATATGTATGCATATATATATATATATATATATATGTATATTGGGGGGGGGGGGGGGGCAAAATGGCCATTCTTATGAAAGGGCTGCATTGAAACAGCCATCGTGCGCGGAAACATTTAATTTAGCAGCACGATATTCGCGATTTGAAAAGCATTATTGCAAGAAGGCCTTGGAAATAATTACAAATAATGGAAGCATCAATTTAATATCTATTATAACATTCGATTTTGATAGCGCTCGCAGATTTTATTTTATTGTTTTTTCATTTTCCCTTTTTTTTTACCACGAGCTCCTTTGATAATCTTTAGAAATTCACATCAGACAAAAGCAATGAATGATTCGTGGAAAGTAGTTCTTAGCGAGCCTCGTTTATACGTTGAGGAATCTTCCATTGCGGGGCAGGTGTAATAACATCGCATAACGGCAAATATTTCGGCGAAGATCACAAGGAGTTTCTTGTTGACACGATGGGGCAACCAGGGGCTACTGGTGCACGTTCGTCATCCATCATGGCGGCACACTCTACCTCTCATGTCATCCGACACTTCATCTCATCTTCTCCTCCTCTTCTCTTTTTTTATTTATCTTTTTAAATGTTTCGTGAAAAGTATTGTTGTGAGCAATCTATGTCACTCAGACATGATGCCATTTCGTTTTCTTATTTCCTTTCGGAACACTTTTTTTTTTGTTCCCTTGTACGTTGTTGCCGTCGTGTGAAATGTTATTTTGCCCAATATTATTTTTTCTAGTTTGAAGATTGTTTTATTTTGTGTCCATTCATCATCATTAGGCAACATTATTGAGAAATAATACTGCTTAGCGAAAACTCCAAGAGAACTATCGATGATAACACTGATATTCTTATAATCTGAAAGTTTATTCAAAATAGTAGTAAACTGATTTAAATATTTATTTCGGGAAAGTAATAATGTTTTTCCTTGCATACGTAGGCACACAGTGGCGCACGCAGGGTTAAGTTTTGGAGGGGCTAGTATATTTTAGATGTCTATTATAATCTGTCACGGAATGTTTGGCGAACTTGATTCGATTTTTTTTTTAACATTTGATTCAAAACAGACGAGATGTGTCGAGCCCGGATATATATTTTTTCTGTTGACTTGATACAACGCGAAGCTGGGTGGTGGGAGGGAAGGGGGAGGAGCAGTCAGCAAAACATGGAAAAGAGACTTGGGAGAAAGGATTTTGATGGGATTAATTCTGAAGGCTTAAACTTTTATAAATACAGACTTTCATAAAGACTTTTATAAATAAAAAGAAAATATTGTTTTAAATGGTGAATATTAAAAATGCTAATATCTCAAATTTCATAAAAAATTATAAATAAGAAAAAAAGATTAGTATTTTTCAAAATTTTTATTCTGCATATTCATTAAAAACAATAAACTTTCGCAATTTTTGAAAATTGTAAATATTTTGTCTAGTCTCGCGGTCTAAAAGGGGCTTCAGCCCCCTTAGCCTCCCCCCCCCCCGTGGATGCGTCAATGTAGGCACAGACTTCACTAGGGCGATGAGAGGCAATTGTCCTCGCAGTCATTATGTACGGGGCAAATGCATCCTTCCGTCCCCCAGTACTTCACAAAAATCGAAATTTTAATGGGTTATAGATTATAGGTATTCTTAAAATGTAATTGTAGATCTAAAAACATTTACAAGGGCACTCAAAAGAATTCCATTACATTATGGTATATAGAAAAAATCACTTGAAGAGTATTTTAATAACGCTACGCTATTTCAAATGTATTGATTTCAAATATATTGAAACTTATATAAATCCTGAATGTTACTATAAGATGATTACGATAGAATAGGTCACTCGTAGCTCGAGTCATTCATTTACAGGGGAACACAAGATAATCAGTTACAGTACTGTCTTTGAGCAATTAATTGCTGGAAGTGCGTTTTCAATTTCGGAATGCACTTTTAAATCGAACTAATTTTTAACATATTACTCTTTGTATAAAGGTTCTATACTTCGTATATAGGGCTGCATAAATGAATTTAAGTAACAATTCTCTTTATTGGTGGAAATTGCTGAAGTGGTATCTTTAACTCAAGTATGTGTTTCTTAACTAAACTCATTTTTTGCTTGAATTTAGTTAATTGGTATATCATATACGTGGTTCTTCAAAGAACTCGGATAATTTTCCGATTGTAGATGGGAACAGCTGAAATTGAGCTTTCAAATCTGTTATACGTTTTCATATGGTTGAATTAGACACAATATTTTAACTTTGGGGCCGCCCATAAATGATGTCACACTTGGAGAGGTGGAGGGGGGGTTCAGGAAATTGTGACAGTTTGTGACAAGGGGATGTGAGGGAGTAAGGAAAAAAATGTGGCATAACACATTTTGGTTAAAATAAAAGCGTTAAAAATCATCAGATTACAATTTGAAGTTATTTTGAAATTAAAGTATATTGTGTTCATAAAGTAAAGATAAATTTCAAGCGAAATATACTATTAAATTCCATTTCAAATTCCAAAATACTACTGTTTTTTTAATTGCTCTTTCATATTAATATTATATTACTATTGAATATTAATTAAAATTTTTGTTGTAAACCTTAATCTTATTACATACAAAATAAGTATACAAATCATTTTCATTGTTATTTTCACAAAAGTCATTAAAACAAACAGAGAAAGTTTAAAAATAAAATTTGAAATATGATCTATATCATAGTGCTTTGTTTCTGAATTGCAAGCATACGTATCGGTAATATAGAGTGGCATGTGACAAGGGGGTGGAGGGGGGTGCGATGAAGTGTGAAATTTTGTGATAAAGGTGGGAGGGGGGGTCAAAAATATTGAAAAAAAAGTGTGTCATCATATATGGACGGCCCATTTTGTAGCAGCTTTGTTGCATTATTATGATTGTATTGGAAAGTGTTTCATAATCTACGCATTTTCTTTCTTGTTTGACAATAAAAGTATTTTCAAAAATTAAAGGAAAAGAAAAAGGCTATTCTATTTGAGCATTTTTATAGGAATACAAAGCATTATTAATACAGAATATTTTAGGTCATATGACGAAATTTTAAAACCATTACTTTACCTATTTTTGCTAAAATATTGGGCAACACTTAATTAAAATAATTGAGTTTAACACACTTATGATATAGGAAACCTCTGCAATTTATTTGCCGCTAAAAAGAAATTTCCAAGTATTATCCAGCATAAATTTAATGATCAGTTTTTGAAATATTTTGAACGTTGTTAAGGAAATAACTTATAGCTCTGCGACAGAAATAATGAAAGCTTTCTTAAAACTTGTTTTATAATAAAGATATCGGAGAAAAAAAATTGTATCCCAACAATAGCTGTTGAAATAAAACACTCCCATTCACACAGAAATAAATAAAATATAAATGTAATAAGGTAAAAAGTTCATAACATTTTTACAGTCTCGGGACATCTATGCGGAAATGACAGAATTTCTGTTTTAATTTTCTTGGAGTCGAAAATAGTTAAATAACGTTTGATTAGACGTTTCGCCATAGTAAATAATATAAAGCATACTTGTATATGGAAGTTTTTTTTTTTTTTTTTTTTTAATAATCCTTTAATCATTAGTCTGTGAAATGGGTCATATAAAAATATTTTGTACCGTTATTTCCACAGGTGTATTTCATCAATTATAATTTTTCACACGAGATCCATTCTTTTCCCATTGACCTGTAGATCTATTCACCCACTAACGTTTTAAAGCGATGAAATTATTCATGTAATTTTTTCACCTCATATTTTATCTCAGCAAAGCGACGAAATTCGTTAACCGACACAGACGGAACATCAATCATATGTGATCTACATTCATATCTACAGTCACCAGACTATCATGAATATGCTAATGAGGTATTATTCATCGTCACCTGGCTGTAAATCATTCAATATGCGATACCTGTTTTAATTATCTGATGGATTATTCGCTTTAAAATTTGTCAGTTTTTGAAGGAAATTAGAGATAAATAAGAGCTGCTTTTTTTTTTTTTTTTTTTTTTTTTTTTTTTTTTAATAAATTTGAGCTTGATGATTTGAAATTTGAGCCCGTCTGAAACCGAAAAATTTGTACCATCTAAGCTGAAGCATGTCCGTGCCCGATAACAAAAATATGTTGTAAAAAAATCGTTAATTACAATTTTTATATTATTTCAAGATTAATTTTCTCATTAAAAAACCTTCTTACATAGAAATAATTATTAATATTAAATAACACCTCATGACATCGTTTCGTGTATTTTCATATTTCTGAAAATACGTTTTAAAACACCAAACTTGTTATAGACCGGGAAGCGGCAACAAAGACAATCACCTCATCGAGTCCACGGCTGAAAATCCACAATCAGTTAAAACTCGATTCGTATATTAAAACGCAATCGGTGTGTCTGCTTCAGTCATATCTTGTTGGAAAACACCTAAAAACCCGATTTTAGCAGTCGACTTGTAGGTTTACCTTTGGGTTTTCCTGAGCTCAGTTCTCCATGTTTTCATACCTTTGGTTTTGCAGGAAAACATAATGATAAACCTACGAGTCAACCGCTAAAAAAGTTTTCAGATGTTTCCACCAAGATATCACGTGGAAGACCGATTTCGTTTTTATGCGAATTCAGTTTTAACTAATTCTGGAATTTCAGCCATGCGAGGATCCAAGGAGGAGGTCATGAATCTTGAACTGCCTTCCTCTAAACATTTTTTTTTCTTTTCGGATAGAATAAAGCATTTTATAATATAACTTTGTATTAAATGTATTTTTATTTCTTTCTTTTATATGTGGCAATGCGAATAACATAAATTTTTATTATTCGATCACTTTTATTCGCAGACGATTATTGATTAGAATTGAAACAACTCTTCTCCGACGTTCTTTCGATGCATTTTCTTAGAAATAGAAATACTAATATTATTGATCAATTATTGTAGTTACGGAGTTAATTTTATACATAAATCCATGGAAATTGCAACGATTACTGTTCAAGCAGAAAAGAATCTAACAATGCTTTTCATTTTCCTTAAAAAGTGGTACATCCCAATTTGTGTTCAATTGCTTTATCAAGACAATATTTTCATGACTGTCGATTCCCGAAAATTATCGACTCAAAATGCGAACTTCGAGAACTGTTTCTGTAAAATTATTTGCATTTATTTTTTAAAAATGTGAAATTCTTTATAGGTGACTTAATAAAAAGAGAAAAATTAATGCACTTTACGAATGAAAATGAATTCGGTGTATGTCAGAAAATAGTCAATTTGGATCTGAGCTATAAATATTTCATGACCGTGCAAAAACTTCAGAATCAAATGGAATATTTCTCTTCACATTCAATTAATAATAATTCAATCTCTTTTCAAAATGAATTTTAAAGGATTGTAAAACACTTTAAGAAAACTTAGACTGCATTCCTGTTTCTCACATAGCATCTGGTAAGTTTTTTTCTTCTACTAGGGGGGCTCCACCCCCCTGCTCGCTATGCTCGCCAACCCCCCGCGTAATCGTTTCGCGATTCCAAGTTGTAGGCTACCCCTGCTTGCTGCGCTCGCCAATACCCCATGGTACGAATAAACAGTTGCAGACCTTTCAAATGATGTGTCACACGACTGGTGTTGTAAAGAAATTAAAAATGTGCCCCCCCCTGGGGGGGTAGAGTGGGGGATGACACACAAGACATCCATAATATGATAAAGCAGTTGCAGACCTTTCAAATGATGTGTCACACGACTGGTGTTGTAAAGAAATTAAAAATGTGCCTCCCCCAGGGAAAGCAGAGTGGGTGGTGACACACAAGACATCCATAATAGGAAAAGGCAGTTTCAGACCTTTCTAAAAATATGCAACACGAGTGCTGTGGATAAAAATTAAAAAAGTTCCCCTTTGGGGGGGGGGGGGGCAAAGTGGGGTGCGGCACCCCAAACATGCATAATTGGAATGCGCAGGTACAGTTCTTTTAAACGTTTTAGATACTGGAAATTCCGAAAAACATATTTTTAGAAAAAAAAAAAAAAATTGCCGTCCATCTTGTTTTGTAAAAATTGCCGTCTGTCTATCGGTCTGTAAACGCTCTATCTCACGAATAAATGGAGATAGAGACTTAAAATTTTCTATGTACTTAGTAAGTAAGAATAGGACGAAGCCTATTTAATATCAGTAACCTCGATTATCCGGAACTATCTTTTTCAGACTCTCGAAAAATTCGTTCTGATGAAATGTATGTAAAAATTTTCGATTTTTTTTTTATTTTAACAAAAGGACGTAAAAGGCAATAAAATAACACAAATTTTGCATCAAGAACGAAGTCGGTCTGATTAATAGTTGCCGAGATATTTGTAATCCTGTTTTCCACATTCTTCGATTTTCCACGACCCTGTATTTTCTTCAAATTTCAATTCAAAGATATGTTTTGATTGGAAATGAGACGCTTAATCTGACGCAGTAAACTGTTAGTTAATATGATTATTGTTTTTGGAGTTATAAGGATGTTTCTTTTACGCAATCCGGTACTACTTGTGTAGTTTGGTATTTTACATAATTTGTCGAAATGGGGCAATTCATTAATGGAGCATTACTATGTATATTAAGAATATTTAAATATATACGTTTAAATTTTGTCTTGGAATTGCAAGGCATTTTATAAATAGTTTTCACATATTTTATTTTCACATATTATATAATGCATATCCATGATGGGTAAGTATTACGGTGGCTCCCAACGACTAGTTTCGTAATCTGGCCGTTAAAACGAGACATTCATACAATTTTATTGTTAAAATGCATTTCCTTTTTCTCGGAGTCTATAAAAAAGCGTTTAAACTAAAGAAAAAATTCGTTTTTGATGAATCTAGTCAATGAAGAAGTAGCACGTCAAATCGTATCTCTTTATTATTCCGCAATTCCAATGTCTCAGAGAGAAATTGCTATTCAATTGGGTATTTCACGCCGTTCTGTTTGCTATTATATTGATAAACACAAGAAAAATGAAGTTAGTTCATTGCATTCTAAACGGGGTCGCCCTTCTAAAAAACCTGTATCGAGATTTTTTTTTTTTTTTTTTTAATCGGAGGCGAAACTGAATTCTGCAATGGCAGAATCTTCTACATTCAGCTTGTTATTATAGTGAGGATTTTGCTTCACTATGTTTGGTTTAATATAAGTTGGTAGCATTTTCAGTGATGCAAATCCTTTTTCATCTTAAATAACTTTATTCAAGATATGACAAAATAATATACAGTTCTAAGAACTCAGGGTTCTCTATGAAAAACTAACCACCCGCCTTTTACAGCGAGCTGCATCATCGAGAGTCCTCTCCAAAAAAACTCTTCTCTCATCCCCATCAGGGAAGCAACTCTCCTTCGGGCTCCTCCCAGATCAAAGTTATTGGTTCAGCTGGGATATGCCTTGGCGCCAGATTGCCATCGTCCGTCTGGGAATAAATGAAACTATTTCCTCCGTCTCTCGGCTTCTGGGAGGTCTGGCGATAAATCAATGGTGGCCGTAACTAATATGCTAATGTCACATGAAAAAGGCCGTGCTAGACTTACCGTCGACAGGAAGAAAAGGACCTTAATCCTTTTAAGTGCTCACACAATTACCAGACTTCGATGTGCCAGTCCATGGTCTAGCTTTAATTAGCCAAATTAGATTCTTACAGCAGTTAAATCCTTACAACCATCCCCTCCTGTGACAGAGATTTTTCACATGTGGAAAATCTTACGTCGAGGTACAGTTACTCTTAACTTAATTCACTACAGAGGTTAGCACCAGTTAATTTCATTAATTTAACTTGTAAGATAAAACACACAATTTATTACAATACAACATTTTTATAAGCCAGATACACATTTTAATTAATAATATAATATAGAAATAATTTGAATGCAAGCTAATTAAGAATTTATATACAAATATTATCTACAGCTCACATTCATTCTTCTCTACTCAAACATTAATGTGTAACTTTCCCCTTACAACCTTTTTCCTGAAAGAGTGATGATAAGCTCGAATTATTTTCGAATTTCTTCGCGTAATTCGGCATCTCCCAGATCGGATCTTCGATCACCTCTTTCGATGTGAGGAAGGTTTCCTCCCTTTCTGGATTCCAATTAAGTTTAGTTTTCCGATTTTTTTCCTCAAAATCGTGCGTCTCAGATTTTATTACCGAAGCATAATTTTGGATAAGATCGGGCATCAATTTCGAGCGACTAAATTTTGACTTACATTCCGGCGAGGAGAATTCCGTTTTATTTCGGGTTTTAACTCCCGTTGAGTTACGACCTCTGTCACCTAGCCTTCGTCTCAACTCATTAATCTTATGCAGTGCTGATTTTCCCTTGGTAACCTTAACTTTCAAATTTTCCTTACGCCTCTGCGAATTCCGACTCGGGCGGAGCCTCACCACTTTGTTATCATTTGATCCTCTTTTTTCCGAGTCAACTTCTTTCGGGATACGGATTAAAGATCTAGTAGCGAAATCATCCCTCGTTACATCAGATTCCGATGCCTTTTTACCCAAGAAGTGAACTTCTGACTCTCTTGGAACACGCATTTTAAGAAAATTTTCCTTATTGTTTTGGGAAAGCTCTCTGCGGTTCGACCGACTAGTGACATTATCCGTCTCGGTTAATTTTTCCTCCACCGTACCTACATCATTTTGCTCCGTCTTATTCTCAGACGCCTTTGTCATCGTTTCCCCTAATAATCCCTGATGACCTTTCATGCGGTTCATCAAATCAAAGGCACATTCAATTACCGTATTTTCGGAAATCTCACGTTTCTTCCATCGTTCATATAATTCTTTCAGTTCTTTTTCGGCATTTGGCCAAAAATAATTATCCCCTATTTTGCTCTCAATTTCTTTCATAATTTCCGGTTTTACTACACAATCACGGTTGCCGGATCCGATATTTTTCTCAATGTCTATCAAGCTGTGATTAGTTTTTCCTTTTCGCTGATCCGTTAAAACGCGGCATTCCCCCTAATACTCCTTTTTCTCCAATGAGCGATATTTTCTCGTCAAGTTCAAGGTTAGTACATTTTACTTTCGCTTTCGGTTTAAAAACACTAACGGCGCTCTGATTGCCCCAGGCTATCATTCCTCCTAAACCTTCTCTTTCGCTCTGCGAGAAAATTCCCTCCTTCGGACTGACTAGCTTGGCGCTCTGGTATATCGTTCCTCCCGACACAGGGGGGTCGAAATGGGGGGACGCTCTTTCTCCCTCGGCGCTGACAATTCCCTCTCCTGCAGAGATCTGGAAACCGGTTCGCTCGTCTAACGATAGAGGTTTTCTCTTCTGACGTTCGCTGCTAGTTTCGGAATTCGAGAATACGCGTGGTTTCGGAATGCTATGTCCTTCTAATTTCGCGCTTGCCCTCAGTTTATCAATTAACGCTTGGGTTTTGTTTCCTAATAAATAATGGATCATATCCGTTTCTTTATCAACTGCAGCCGCTTTAGTGCGTATGAAGCTGCCGTCACTTAGCCTGATTTTAACATTTACCACTGGTAAACAACGAAGTTTGTTGTCTAAGGCTTGTTTTAGCCAAACCCTTTCTTTAGTAAATTGGTCCTTATTTACATCGTGAGCAGAAATTAGGTCGAAAGTAGATCCTGTATCGCGTAAAATTTTCATCTCTTTCCCATTAATTTTCCCTCGACTGACATAGGGACTAAAATCCTCTTCAAAATTTCGTAGACCCGCGATATGATAAACTGTTTCAGTATTTACAGTTTTTGATTCCGGACAATTAATTTTATAGTGACCTAATTGATTACAATTAAAGCAAGTAATTTCTTTTCTCTTATCGAATATCTCATTTAGATTTTTAGAGTTTTCTTTATCCCTGCAATTTATTTTGGTCTCATCCGTTCTAGTTTCGGTTTTAGACTTATTACGCTCAAAAGGTTTAGCGGCGCTATGAATTTTAGGGGATCCTTCCCGCCTAATATTTTTCCTCGCCACTTCGTACGCGTCTAACTTTTTAGCTAACTCAAAAGGTGTGATTATCGCGCTCCAAACATCAATAAAATGTTGCTTCGCTTCCGGGTTAATTTTCCGTTTCAATCGATCAGTGATTATCAAATCTCTGAGTTGTTCGAATGTCGTTATTTCTAAACCACTTAACCATTGGTCAAAGAAATTGGAAGCTTCGTACACGAAATCTTTCCATGTTTTGTTCTCGGGCTTTTTAGAATTTACGAATTTTAGCCGAAAGTCTTCTGCTGAAAGTTGAAATCTTTCGAGAAGCATTTTTTTAATGTGGTCGAAATCATCTGAATCAGAGGGAGATTCGCGCAGTATCAATTCTCCTAAATCGGTAGGCAATAGACCTAACAAATGAGTAACCCACTGATTTTTATCAATTTGAGCTTTACGTGCTTGTCTTTCAAACAAATTCAAATAAATGGAAATCTCGGAGTTCTCTGAATCAAATTTAGGTAGAACAGACTTTAAAGATATTTTTGGTTCTCTCTCGCTCTGGTTAGAGGCCAAACTAATTGTATCCGTCTCCCGTTCTAACCTTAGTTTCGCTAATTCGTGCTCCCTTTCCAACGCTTTAGTCTTTTGTTCCCTCTCATAAGCTTTCAGTAATTCTCTCTCAGCCCTTTCTTCATTTTCCCTGTCTAGCCTATCCTTTTCAATAATTTTTAGCTGGGCTAATGCCAAAGTCTCATCATAATCAGGTGCTTCAATTAGTTTTTTTATGATTTTAGGAATATTATCCGAATCCTCTACATTTGCGCCAAATTCAACAGCTAATTCCTTTAAATCACATTTTCTCTTTCCTGACCACGTCATTCTGAACGGTGCGTAATTATGAAAAAAACAATCTATACTAGGTTAACTCCGTAAATGGATGCCTCTCAATTATTTCCCGTAATGTAAACATTCACAATCATAATACGCGACATGTCAATCACAATACAAAATACACTATGAAAATACAATACAAATACTCAACAATATGCTAAATAGCACTTATCATTACTCAAACAGGAAAATATATCTAAAGCACTTTACCGAACCCAATGTTAAACAATCAACTGATTCTTAAAAAATATTAATTTTGATTAATATGCAAATAAGAGATAGAAATTTCTTTAGTTAATCGCAAAACTCTAGTATAACATTTAAACTTTTACTACACATAAAGATTTAAATCCTAAATCACAGAATTATATTTATTCAAAATAATTAAAATGCATTTCCAATAAATAATTAGTTATTCAAATTACTGCATGCCAATTTGTACCCTACTTAAACTTTTTAATTTTAAACTTTGCAAATTTAATTTAATTCAATTTTGAATAATCATAGATAACTGCCGGTGATTTTTTTTTGAACGAACACACAACCTACAGTGAAAACCTCTGCAATGAACAATTAAAGAGCACTGACCTGTATTCCTTTTTCGGATGTCTACAGCTTCCACACTTAGGGTAATCCACTGTCCACTTTCCCCGGGCGTCCTTTTCTGGATTATCTCGGGCTCCAGGCTACGTCTGTTGATTCCTTTTCGTCTCAGGTCTCCGGCTGCACGTCCGACCTCTCCTCGGCTCTGAGTCACGTCGCTTGCGTCTGGGCTAATTTCCTTCACGTCCCCGCTGCACGTCTGGAGTCCTCGGCTCTGAGTCACGTCACTTGCGTCTGGCTAATTTCCTTCAAGTCCCCGCTGCACGTCTGAAGTCCTCGGCTCTGAGTCACGTCACTTGCGTCTGGGCTAATTTCCTCCAAGTCCCCGCTGCACGTCTGGAGTCCTCGGCTCTGAGTCACGTCACTTGCGTCTGGGCTCGTTCGTTCAGGTCCCCGCTGTACGTCTGACTCTCCTAACTCTGAGTCACGTCGCCTGCGTCCGGGTTCCACTAGCGATTTTCATCATCGTCCGCTGCGTCTGGGCTTCAGTGGCTATTTTTCATAATCTTCCGCTGCCACCACTGTGAGGATTTTGCTTCACTATGTTTGGTTTAATATAAGTTGGTAGCATTTTCAGTGATGCAAATCCTTTTTCATCTTAAATAACTTTATTCAAGATATGACAAAATAATATACAGTTCTAAGAACTTAGGGTTCTCTATGAAAAACTAACCACCCGCCTTTTACAGCGAGCTGCATCATCGAGAGTCCTCTCCAAAAAAACTCTTCTCTCATCCCCATCAGGGAAGCAACTCTCCTTCGGGCTCCTCCCAGATCAAAGTTATTGGTTCAGCTGGGATATGCCTTGGCGCCAGATTGCCATCGTCCGTCTGGGAATAAATGAAACTATTTCCTCCGTCTCTCGGCTTCTGGGAGGTCTGGCGATAAATCAATGGTGGCCGTAACTAATATGCTAATGTCACATGAAAAAGGCCGTGCTAGACTTACCGTCGACAGGAAGAAAAGGACCTTAATCCTTTTAAGTGCTCACACAATTACCAGACTTCGATGTGCCAGTCCATGGTCTAGCTTTAATTAGCCAAATTAGATTCTTACAGCAGTTAAATCCTTACATTATTATTATTATTATTATTATTATTATTATTATTATTATTATTATTATTATTATTATTATTATTATTATTACCGCAAATGAAAACGCACTTCCAGCAATTATTGTCTATATGCAATACTGTAGCCAATTCTTTTTTGCGTCCCTCTACATGAACGATAAATTTATGCACAACATTTTCGATAGTAAGTGTCTTGTAGTACATCTCACTCATGTAATATCAATTTCAACATGTTTGAAATAGTGTAGCAGCGCTGAAATGCACTACAAATGATTTTTCGGTACTACTTGGTAATCCCGTCGACTAAAAACTATCGCCAAAGTATAAGATTAAATGCCAATAATGGTTGATCGTAATTGTCACATTCCCTTGGTATTTCGATTTTTTTTTTTTTTTTTTTTTTTTTTTTTTTTTAATAAATATTATACTGATTTATTTGTTCTTTTGTTATTCAAGATACAAATTATGTCAATTTATATAATTTGGCGAAATCGGTCGACGGGATAACCAAGTAGTACCGATTTTTCTCGTACACCGTAAAGTAATGGAATTTTATTATGTTCCTCTGTAACTGATTGTAAAATACCATACTTCATTTTCAATATAGAACGCGCTATGGTAAAACTAAATAACATGCATAAATTTCATAGCAATCTTACTGTATTTATGCAAGTTAAGGCGCAGACAGATGGCAAGCAGATAGATAAACGGATGAAGGGACAAACCGAATTCATTAACCCTTTTAAACTGTGTTAGAAAGTGTTAAAAATTAAATACAAGTCCATTGTGAACTCGAACTCGAGCTCGGGTACATGGTCTTAGACTCAGCTCATCTGATCACTAATAAAAATTTCGGTTGATAGTTAATATTCACGAGAACTTTAGTATTTATCGGTTAGGATATCGTTTAGATGCACTAATAAGGGAGAGTGTTGTTCCTTGGGACAGTTTTCACATTTTAATTTTTTACTTCGATAATTAAAATCCGATTGTAAATTCGATAGCAGCATTTAAATAACCAACATTTTCTCTATAATGTATTTTTAGAAATTCAGGCAGTTTGAAAATAAAAAATTGCCACTCATTTAAAGTAGGGAAGGCAAACTGTTCCAAGGTACAACATCGTGTTGTACCTTGGGCAGGGCAGGCAAGTTTCTGCCGCGGTGGTTAAAACCAGCGGTTATAATCGGTTAAAACCGGCATGGCAGAAACTAGTTTCTGCCAGTAAGTGGCAAAAACTGGCAGAAGCTAAGAAATAATACTAATAAGAATTTTAACCTGCAATGATTCATAATTCACACAGGTATTTAATATATAAAGAATTTAGTTTAAAAAAAAAATAAAATTTATGAGTGTTATTCAAAGTAGTAAAACGTTTCAAAAGGATTATATATTTTGTTTAGATAATAATTTTCTGTCACTTAAACAGATTTTCATAATAGTAATCTGACTATCATGATAGTAATCTGTACAAGTTTATCATTGTTTATGGTTGAATTTCTATTTAAAAAAAACTATGATATTTTAACATAACTTCTTAAAGTATTTTTAAATAAATAATACATTGTGATAGCTTAAAAATTATTTAATATTATATACAAAGAGAAATGGTTCTTGTAAAAGTATAGATAAAAAATTGTAGCACAAAAGTAACAGAAAAACATTTAATGAAATATCTTGTACAATTTTACTATTGAAAAAATTTATTTTTGTGGGAAAGGTAATAATATACTAGGCAATAATAAAATTATAATAAACATTTAACTGCAGGTTGCTCGTGAACACATAGTTCAACACCTCTCCTCAAGCTGCCGCATTAAAAATAATTTTATCACACATTTTATTAAATTTAATTTTGTTCAATGGCTTTGTAAACATATCTGCAGTCATGTTTGTTTGTTTGTTTTTTTTGGGGGGGGGGGATTTTTGAGACTTATAGCGGCTGAGCTGTTGTCTCGAAGCAGTCATGTTATGAGATTCACAGTACTTTATATCAAACACACCATCTTTATAGAGCTCACGTATAAAACAGTAACGAACATCGATGTGTTTGGATCTTTGACCAATTCGTTCGTTTTTAATCAGGGCTATACATCCTTGGTTGTCTTCATGAATCGTAAATTGTCTTTTCTGAGTATCCTCAATTTCACACAATAATTGTGCTAACCACACACCCTCTTTACATGCTTCAGACACATCAATAAATTCAGCTTCAGTAGAGGACAGTGAAACTGAGTGTTGTTTCCTACTAGACCATATTACAGGTGAATTTCCTAGCATAATTATGAATCCGGTTGTAGACTTTCGATCTGAAAAATTTCTACCCCAATCAGCATCAACAAAAACTTCAACCGATGATAGATCTTTCCCAAATTTCAATTTAAACTCAGATGTTCCTTTAAGATATCTCATAACTTGTTTAACTGCATTCCAGTCATTTTCAGTTGGTTTACTAACTCGTCTTGATAAGATTCCAACTGCTATTGAAATATCTGGTCTTGAGGTATTAGAAATGTATAAAAGAGATCCGATTGCTTCTCTATACTTGTTATTTGTTTCTAATTCTCTTGATGAATCTTCATTTTTCAAAAATTCTGGATTCATTGGGATATTAGCAGTTTTAGCTTCATTTAATCCATATTTCTTAATAAGTTGATCAATTTTTATTTTCTGGTTTATTAGAAAACACCCATCTTCTAGTAGTTCAACTTGAACTCCTAAATAATATGACACTTGTCCTAAATCAGATATATCCAATGATTCTTTAAATATTTGCATTATATTAATTTCAGTTTCTTCATCTAATGTACAAATAAGTATGTCACCAACATATAAAATAATATAACTCCAACCATTTTCTTCTTTTCTGATGTAGAGACACTGATCCACTTTACTACGTACATAACCATTTAATGTTAAAATTGAATTTACCTTATCATTCCAAGCTTTTGCCGATTGTTTTAAGCCGTATAAACTTTTCTTTAATAATCTGTAAACTTTATCTTCTTGACCTTTAATAGTGTATCCTTCTGGTTGTCGTATATATAATTCTTCATCTATATCAGCATTTAAAAAGGCTGTTTTTACATCTAAATGCTTTATTTTCATATTCTTGGCACTTGCCACTGTTAAAAAGACTCGAAATGTTACATTGTTTGCAACAGGAGCATATGTTTCTTTAAAATCTTCTCCTGGCTTTTGAGTAAATCCCTTAGTTACAAGTCGAGCCTTATAACGTGAAACCGGTTTGATCTTGTTTAAGTTTAAAAACCCATTTAGTACCAATTGCATTTCGGTTTTGAGGTAAATCTGTAAGTTCCCAAACATTTCTTTCTTCGATTGATTTAATTTCGTCGTCTGCAGCTTTAATCCATTTATTTTGTTCACCTTCAGGTAACTTTTTTATTTCAGCCCATGACATAGGTTCATCAACACTTTTAACAGATGTTTTATAAGCTGTAATATATCTTACAGGAGGTACACCTTTGTTGGAACGTTCTGAACGTCTTACTATTACATTTTCGTTTCCTTCTAAATCTTTATCTTCCTGTAAAGGTTTTGCTTCATGCTCATCATTTAAGTTTAAGATAATTTTCTTGTGTTTACTACAGTCATCTGTTTCATGAGCATTAGTTAATGTTTCATTCTCTCCATCATTGAGACAAATTACATTTCTTGAAATAATTACTTTGTTTGTTTCTTTATCAAGAATAATATAACCTTTAGATTCTTCTGCATAACCAAGAAAAATTCCTTCTTTGCCTCTGTTGTATAATTTTCTTCTTAATACAGGTGCAATATAATATACAACTTTGCAACCAAAAATCTTGAAGTGCTTTACTCTTGGTTTATATCCATGCCATATTTCAAAAGGTGTTTTCTCACAAGCATTTGTGGGTAAACGATTTTGCAGGTAGCTCGATGTCATTATCGCTGCTCCCCAAAACTTCTAATCTAACTTTGAATCTTCCAGCATGCATTTTGCCATTTCAGTCAAATAACGATTCCTTTTTTCTGCAACTCCGTTCTGTTGAGGAGAATGTGGTACTGATAACTGGTATTTAATAGGGATGCAACGGATATTGATTTTGCCGGATATCGGATATCGGATATCCGATATCCGATTTGCCTGCCGGATTCGGATATCCGGTATTAAATATGTTTTTAGTTATGGTGAATGCTCGTTTATTTCTTTATACAATGCCATCTCATATAATAAATTGCAAACATGTTTCACACACCATTACAACATTTTAAACATATTGCAATATATTTTACAGAAACTATATATCTTTGACTATCAGGGCTTGAAATTCAGGTTTTCTCAGGAGGAGAGAGTTTTCCTCATAACATTTGTAAATGCAGGAGAGTTAAACTATATGAGAGGGGGGGGGGGGAATATTTTTTAAACCCTATTATTTTTTACATGCCACTTAAATATTTACAAATTATACCGACAGGACAAAATTCCACTGAAATAAATTAAATCAACAACTCAAGATAATTATCCAAAATGTTTATTTTAATTAAAACAAAGGAAAATAATCAAACCTTATATATATTATATCATTTTTCAATTTTCACTCAATGTTATGGGCAATTAATAACTGAGTTGCTAAATGAATTTTTCAATTCATGTTTATTCGATTTTGTGTGGCTTAGAATCTTTTATAGGTTACACTTTTGACAAACAGAACAGAGCAACTTTTCTAACACATTAAATTATCGAAAATACTTGGTTATGCTTTTTTCATCTTATTATTTTTTCTTAATTCTTTTTCTTAATTTTCTTAAAATCTGATTGGCATTCATTTTTAATTTACTTTCAAGAATAATGCATGTAGGTGATTGTATTGTCAATATCCTTCGGTGATTGTATGTCACTTAGTGGAATTATCGTCAATACTGTAATGTGTAATCCCTGACATTTTAGCTAATTGAATTATGTTCTACTATTTATTAGAATTTAAACCCATATGAAATTCTGAAAAGGACATAGTCAATAGGTTTCTTCTATTACATAAGAAATGGATTATTTAAAAAAGTCATGTCCTAATTTCTGTGAACTATGCACATCAAGTATTTATTGTTTCTAAATGTGTTTCGTTAAAGTTTTTTTTTTTTTTTTTTTTAAATCATTTGGAAAACGGCTGTTGTTTTCGGTTGAGAATGGGCCTTGTGATGTCTGCATTTTATTTTGTTTATGATTCGTCCAGGAATATTAACGTTTAATCCATGATATACATAATATATGACTTATTATATAAATCATGTTTTGAACATCATAAAAATGTTTTTACTGATTTTCAATAACTCAATGGGAAACATTTAAACATCTTGCTTTGGGCAATGGATGTCCACATTTTATTTATTTATATTACGAAATTCTTTAAAATTAGAAATTTTTTTATTTGAATAGGAAATCAAAATGTCAATGTTAATAAAGAAGAGAGTAGAAAAGTTACAAAATGGGAAGGTGCAAATTATCAGATATGGAAAAAAAATGAATCTGAACAGAAACGTTGTATGAAAGATCGTCTTTTAAATAAAAAAAGGAGGTATGATTATTGAGCCCATTGATGACAAAATGTGCGATGACTTTGAAAAATGAAAAAATCTAATGTTGATCCACTGATTGTAAACAAAAAATGTTTATTTATTTATTTATTTTTTATTTTTTTCAAATGTGCAACACAGGATTTAATCTCATTTTGTTCAGAGCTAATTCCAGACTCATGTGATAGAGCTCAGACTCTAGTGACCATTACTGCCCTATTAGTTATTTCTTGTTTTGGCACAGGAAAAAAATTGGCAAAATATATAAATCTGTCATAGAAAAAATGTAGCTGATTTCGTCCATCATGGCAAAAATAAATTTTCAAAAATTGTCGACCTGCCTGAAAAAATGTGAACTTTGAGAGAACTTGGGTAGTGGGAAAATATATCGAAATTCGTCAATCAATTACAATAAAATATCGTAAAATTTGTTAAGCTGTCACAAGGAAATATCATGAAATTCGTCAGCCAATAACAAAGGACAAAACACAAATTTTTCAGCTGGACACAGGAAAATAATTGTTAATTTCATCAGAATGTCACAAAAACAAAAAGGGAAATTTGCCAATCAGTCGCAGAATAAAATAGCTAAATTTGTCAATTAGTTGAGAGAAATAAATTATGAATTTTGCCTGTTGGTCTTCAGAAAGAAAAAGTTGTAAAATTTTGTAAAACCAGCAAACGGGAAATTTTGTGAGAAAAATTACAAAACATTTCAGTCAAACGCAGAAAAACAATCATGAATTTTGTATAATTGTCGTAAGAGCAAACTGTGAGATTTGTCAATCGATAGAGGAAAATATCAAGAAAATAGTCAGTCGGTCCTGAGACTTGACCCTCACTTCACATAGAAAAAAATTTCAAAAAGTGATTTTTTTGGGAAACAGGAATGACACAAGATTCTTTAGTGCATGAATCCTGCCATCCCGTCCCGAAATTCAAACCCTGTATGTGTATAATAATAATATTGAATAAAAAATGCAATTCTAATATTTAAATACTCTGCTTATTTGTCATTGAACCGCTGAAAATTGCTTATAATATGTACAATGAAATGGCTGATAATTTTTAGAACAAATTTTACATGTTTATTAATATGTCTATAATTGTAAAGAATTTTCACAAAGAAATACATAGCATCCTTTTATAATGTAAACATAAAAGTCTTACTAATATACCAATGGTTGAAGAGTTATATCCAAATACAGGTTTAATTGATGATTTTTTTTTCATGTTTTAATTATTCAAAAATGTCTTACCTTAAGCTATATTTAATTTTATTTTAAGGTAAATCACTTTGAAATTTATGAAAAGAAAAAATTACTTTTAATTTTAAATATTTATAATGAAGTCACAAAAATAACTAGTTGGATGCACCAATCCTAAGACTCTCTTCTATTTCATAGATCTCAATTTTCAAAAAATATTTACAAATATTAATACTACATCAATATTGTTAGTTCAACATCATACCAACTTTGATTTTCATCTAGAATTTTTGCTGCAGTCAATTAGATTAAGAATGAGTTAATCTCGATCATGTTATTTATTAAAATTAATATTTTTTTGTTATTCTGCTATACATCAGCTGTTTGCGAATAGCCAGTTTTAGCAAGATGCAAAATTCCCATTGCTGCATGAACTGTCAATTCAAAAACATTCGAAAAAAAAAAATTAAGGGAGGAAATAGCCCCCCCCCCCATTTCCCTTTTTTATACTTAATCATTGAATCCCCTAAACTAACCAAGGATATGCTTTATCACATAAAAAAACCTATATCCAAAATTCATAGCAAATTGAATAATAGTAGGGGAAAAATGAGAGTCCGACCTCAGGAGGAGGATTGAGGATCGGTGGTGGTGGTGGGCACCTCCTCCTCAAGCCTCCTCCTCAAGCCTCCTCCTCCTCAATCCTCCTCCTCCTCAACACTCCTCCTCCTGACATCGTCTTCTAAGAGAAGGGGATAAAAAGGGGGGATTAAATTTTTTTCGCGAAATTTGAATATTTTATGCTATAAGAGAGGGGTAAAAGGGGGATAAATTTTTTAAGTATACTACAGTACGAGCGGTTCTTTTGACTGTTGATTAAAAGATGAACGATTCATATTAATTTAAAAATAGTAATTAATTAAAAGGTAATTAAAAATAATAAGTGAAAAATAATGAAGGGACTTAGAATTTTTCGAGCGGTTTTTTTTTTTAGTCAAGTATAGTACGTAGTAGAATTTAAGAAATGAATAATAGCAATTAACGATAATTAGAAATTAATTAAAAAGTAATTAAAAATATTGAGTAAAAATAATGAAGGTAATAATTAAAAATGATAATTAAAAATAATGAGTAAAAAATAATGAAGGGAATTTTTCGGTGAACTTTAGTTTAAGGATCTATTTTTTCGATTTTAAGCCGAAATTTTGGGTAGATTGATTTTTTTTTTTTTTTTTTTTTTTCACCGTGTTTTAAATAAGGGGTTAAGCGGATATTTTGGGGGACATGGGATATTTTTTTCTGTACTATTGTACGAGTGGTTTTTAATTTTAATGTGGCAACTTAAAAATTTTCAGTTTGGTGTAATTTAAGAGTTTATTTTTTGATTTTAAGCAGAAATTTTGGGAAGATTGATTTTTTTTTTTTTTTTTTTTTTTTTCACCGTATTTTAGATGAGGAGTTAAGCGGGTATTTGGGGACACAGAATGTTTTTTTCTATACTATTGTACGAGTGGTTTTTTATTTTAATGTGACGACTTAAAAATTTTCAGTTTGGTGTAATTTTAGAGTTTATTTTTTTGATTTTAAGCTGAAATTTTGGGGAGATTGATTTTTTTTCCACTGTGCTCTTACATGATGAGTTAAGCTGGTATTTTGGAGGAAATTATTATTTAAGACTAATCATTCACGAAGGATATTTTGCAGAGATAAATGCTTAATAGGGGGACTTTAATTTTTTTGCAATGAGATTGACGTGCGCTCGTCGACCTAACCGTACGGAGTTTGTAATTTTCTTCGAATCATGGGTGCATATTGGCTAAGAATTTCTTAGAAAGACCTGAATAACCTTTATCTCTACCCACCGTCATAAATAACACATGCTGGTAATTGGAATTTGGGAATAACAATTTTGAATATTTATTTAATGAAGGAACTTTAAAATTATTTCGAGTACTATTTTTAGTCAACTATGTTATACACTTGATATTTTAGATTAGTTAAAAAATAACTAAAATTTGAATGAGAAAATATGTTTCAAAATAGGATTTTACGTACTAACATTTATTTGCGCTCGTTGACCTAACCGTTCGGAATCTGTGATTTTCCTCGAATCATGTGTGAATAACTGTTAGATTTCCTTAGAAAGACCTGAATGACCTTTATCCCCTTCAACCGTCATAAACAACGCATGTCTGTAACGGGAATTTGAACTTAATTATTTTAAATATTCATTTTAATGAGGTGACTTCGAAAACAAATTGTAGAACTTTTGAGCGGTAATAATTTTTATTGGGAAACTTAAAAGAATCTTGTGATTTTTTGGGAACTAATTTTATGCTGAAAATAAATTGCTGAAGTTTGCAATCTGTATTCGCATTTCTTTTGTGTGAGATTGTATAAATGTCGATGAAAACTATTTCTATTCTAATTAATGAAATTTAATAATAAAAAGAATAAAGTGTACCTCACCAGACACCCCTTTTTCAAAATTCGTGCATATTTTTAAACATAACAACGTGTTTAATATAAGTAATTTTTGTGTGTCCTTTCCTTTCTGAAAGTGTAAGCGATTTTTAACATAAATATCTTTTGACATGTGTAATTTTTCCCTGGCAGAACAATTTTCAAATAAATAAATTTTAATATTAATAGAATTTTTGACTTTCCGAAGAAAAAAAGGAACTTATTTTTAATGTTTTAATACTTGTCGGATAAAAAAAGTTAAACTATATTTATTATCGAAATGAATTCATCTTCATTAATTTAAAAACATATAATATTTATAACCAGTAACACGGAACTTTTTCAAACCTTGTTAATGAGATTTTATTTAACATTGTATTTTATCTTCAGATCAAAATAATTTGTGAAAAATGCTTTTAAATATTTTTAAAACTGTATTGAAAATAATATTTTACATACCTTAACATCAATGAAATCCGAATCGATCTAGAGTTTAATAATTATTTTCTCAAAAAGTTCGTTCTAACCTAGATGATAAACTAGATGTAAACCTAGATGAATCATCCTTATCTGCTTATCTGATAGCGTTTTCCGGAAAGGGTTGAATCTCTGAATCATAGCTGATAGGAATTGGGGTTCATGTGTTATCTTAATTAATCTTAATGAGTACTATGTCTAATTAAAATTATTTGACTTGAAATAAAATAAGGTCTTTTGAGTAATATCTTTTGAAAATTTAAGATATAATTATTTAAATCAAATTAGAGACTTTTTTTTTCTTATCGATTTATTTTAAATAAAACTAAAATATTTATTTTTTTTTCTATACTTTGTTAGCAAAATAAAGAGTGTAATACATTCATTTCGGATTAAACTTTTTGAAAATTTAAACTAACCTCTGATTAAAATGATTACATAAGGTTGAGTATGTGATCTTTTAAATGAAATCTAGTTAAAAACGGAACACGCATTCATATAAAACTTTAAATACTTACGCTTTTGTGTATAATATGATGTATGTTTTAAATATTAAATGAAAAATATCAATTAACAATAAATGAAGTTTTTTCACATAGATTTATTTTCAATAAAACTAGAATATTTTTCTATATTTTATCAGCCAAATAATTAATGTGTCATATTCATATAGGATTAAACTATTATAACTGTCGTATAATTAAAATGAATTTAAGTGATTTTAAAAATAAGCATTCTAAAATTATAAGTGTCTGGGATTCACATGAGATGATTTCGTGTCATATAACATTAAGTTTTAGAAAATGCATGTTTTTAAACCCATTATATCTATTTGTGTGTCTATTTCCGTTATGAAATATGGTTCAAAACATTCAATTTAACGGCATGTTCTACCATGCGCTTTAACTGAACAACGACTTGTGTTGGTAAAAACTAACTTTAACTTATGTCACAAAATTTAGCAGGGGGAGACATTTAAATGTGATGAAGTGAAAGCACATTTTTTATGATTCTTCAAATTCATATGGTTTTGTGTATAATAATATATAAAATAAAAATTAAATGAAAAATATGAATTTAAAATTAAAAAATATTCATTAACAATAAATGATAACTCGGAATGTCTTGTGTAAATAAAAAATATTCATTAACAATAAATGAAAAATATGAAGGTCTTATGTAAATTAAAAAAAAAATATATGAATAAAAAAATAAATAAAAAATATGAATTTACATTAAGTAAAAAATATAAATGTCTTATGTAATTAAAAAAATATATGAATTTAAATTAAGTAAAAAATATTCATTAACAATTAATGAAAAATATGTATGTCTTATGTAATTAAAAATTAAATGAGAACTATTAATGAGAGACACATTGAAAAATATTCTTACCTTAAAAGTGACTGTTATATGCTTATTCCAACTGCTATCCACCGTCAACCTGCATCGTTGCTTGCCTGTTGAGTACAATCTGATAACAACAAATTCTTATCTTTAACGGTATTTCCCGAAAGCTGACTCACTAGTAAAAATGACAGGTTCAAATCTGAAATTAGGAGTTTATTCATATCGAATATAATTAATATAACATGCAATTAAAAATAGACTTAATTTATTTAATACGTCATAATTAACAATTTAATTAAATCCTGAATATAATTTTTTAAAATCTTATTAATAGAATAGAATAGAAATTCTTTTCAACATTTTCAAGAAACACACATGTTATTGATTACTTAATAGAATATTTTTCGTAATGAATGTGTAATTAACAATTTTTAAATGATTTTTTCTAATTAATTAGTGTTTAATTAAAATTTTCATAATTAAAATAAATATATCAAATAAAAAAGGAATTCTTTTCAAAATTTTCAAGAAACACAAGTTATTATTAAGTAATATTTTGAATAACTACAAACTTTAATCAAGATGAGTCATCACTGTGAATGATCTTTTCTTCTCATATGTTATAAAAACAAGTTTAAGTACCCAAATTTATTGATATATTTCATTATGTGTTGGATCCTTCTTTACTAATCTCGTTAAAATTATTCATTTACCAATGATTTAAACTTCTCATTTTAAAGTTATTTATATACTATACTAACATTTGACTATTAAATATCAAATAATGGACATGCACTCTTTACACTCACATCTTACAATGTACTTAGTAACCAAATTTAATGATTTTTAAGCATGTCTTCTTAATTTTTTTTCAATGAAAGACTATCACAGTTGAATATTTAGCTTTCTCTTCATAACTTTATCGAGAAATATGTAATGTATACCACATGATTTCATTAAATGAATCACAATACAATTCAAACTTCTCATTTTCAATGTTTTATATATACTAGTGTTTATCAAATAGGTGGTTATTCTGAACAATCATTACTTAGTATATTGATGAAAAGTTTGTGTTGAACGGTTTTTAACTTAAATGGTGTGAGAGAAGGATATATTAGGACAGAAGTTATTAAATATAGAGTCTTTAAAGTTTATATCCGTATAAGAAATGGCATTTCAAGAAACAAAGTTGTGTCATATTTGAAAGCATTCTTTATATTCGAAACGCACACATGATCACGATCACATCACTGAAGAGTATAGAGAAGCTGTTTATGATGTATATAATTTGAATTTTCATTAACACAATATTATAACCGAAGTTTTTCGACAGTTTGAAAAATTATGATGCACAACGTCTACACACGTTAACACAGAATAAGATTAGCTTATGCCCTTTCGATGTTAAGCGTTATTTGCAAGTAAGATGCATTAACATAACAACATTTTCTTGATAATTTTTCTTGCAGGTTTCGAAACCACAAACATCTGATCATACTTCTCATTCTTAACACGCGACACTAACCATTGGGCCATTAAAGCCCGTAATTTAGTAACTAAAAAGTAAGAAAGATCATCGAAAGTGATTACTTCACACATGCAAAAATAATTTTTATTGTGACTTATCAGTTAAAAATCACGAAGAAAAGAAAAAAATCACATATGTTTTGGATTACTTTGAGATTTTATGAGTCACCTCATCAGTTAAATAGACATATTCACTTCTTATGAAATGTATTATATTTTAGTTTATCAGTCATAGTGTGATTACTTATTAATAATTTTAGTATCATTAAAAAAGTTTAAAAAAAGTTAAATATATCAAAAATACAAGTTCGTGTTAAAGGTTTCAACAAATTGTTAAAATAATTTTACAAAACTTTACAAATTATTTAAAAATGATTCACTAATATTTAGTAATCGACAAATTTTAATAGCCATAATCATTTATATGTGATTAAAGTTTTCCGTTTTAACTGTTAAGTTATTAGATTCCCACTTCAATTACATCTCATTGATAAGTTTTAATCAACCAACCAACCAACCAACCATTCAACTGTTTCCGCAAATAACTAGTATGTCAGTTAGATTTTCAGTTTTAACTGTTAAATTATTACATCCCCTCCTCCTCAATTTCATCTTATTGATAAGTTTTCAACAACCAACCACCCAACTATTTATCAACCCTAACAACCAGGTATTTGTTTGCCCTAGTAACCAAAAAGCTTTTATTGACACATGAACAAAATTTTTAAGATGCAAGACTTGTCATTTTTAATCGAAAAAACAATGACATATGTAATAATTTTTCCTTACTTAAATGAAACCTTTGCATGTGCATGGTAAAACTTGGAAAATTCATTTAATACACAAATTTAAAGTCAACAGACAAGGTCTTCATACTTCTTTTAGTATTTTACTAACATTTTACCAAATATCTTAAGAAATCAACAAATTATTTTAATAAAAATTCTCATTTGTAAGTGACGTTACTAACCTAACTAGAAAAAATTAACTTGTCAAAGCAGGTTTTGATTATTCCAACTTAGTAATAATCATAAGTTTCATATGACAATCAACCTGTTTGGTTATTTCCCAGTATGGTTTTATAAAAAAAGTCTCACATGCAAATAACATAACTTAACTAACTTGAAAAAATAACTTGTCAAAGCAGGTTTTCAATGTTTCAGCTTAGTAATATTCATAAGTTTTATATGATATTCAACCTATTTGGTTATGTCTCAGCATATCTTTATAAAATTTATCTAAAAAACCTTTAATATCAATGTTTAAAAATATGTGAATAATTCAGTTAGTCTTTTAAAGATGATTATTTTCCCTTCTATTATTTAAAAAACATTTTTAAATAAAATTATTACTAATGCCAGTTTATCCCAGTGTTATGAAATGTGCAAGCGAAACTTTTCATTCTAATTTTCATATTTTATTATTTCAAATTATTGTTTTCAAGTTGTACTAAAATTTGGAAAAAAATATTTAATTTTCATGCATAATTAAATTGAAATACTTTAATAATAAAGACACATTTAACATTGTATACTCACCTAATCCAACACTTTCACAAATACACGTCCTACTCACTCCAAGGTTTAGGAAGAAATGAGAGATTCAAAGTCCTTATCAGAAAATGTTATCAGATAATTTTATCTTAAGATAGGTGACGTCATAGAACATATGTCATCAACTGGTCACGTGATGTATATCATATGACCGGTGCTTTGTTAATTAATTAATCTTATTAATTAATTATTAAGTATTAAAATAATTATCAATTAATTCATTAATTAAATTAATTAATTTTATTAGAAATAATAATTAATTCTTTGTTATTAGAAATAATAATTATTTTAATAAGATTAATTAATAAGATTAATGAATTAATTGATAATTATTTTAATACTTAATAATTAATTAATAAGATTAATTAATTAACAAAGCACCGGTCATATGATATACATCACGTGACCAGTTGATGAGATATGTTCTATGACGTCACCTATCTTAAGATAAAATTATCTGATAACATTTTCTGATAAGGACTTTGAATCTCTCATTTCTTCCTAAACCTTGGAGTGAGTAGGACGTGTATTTGTGAAAGTGTTGGATTAGGTGAGTATACAATGTTAAATGTGTCTTTATTATTAAAGTATTTCAATTTAATTATGCATGAAAATTAAATATTTTTTTCCAAATTTTAGTACAACTTGAAAACAATAATTTGAAATAATAAAATATGAAAATTAGAATGAAAAGTTTCGCTTGCACATTTCATAACACTGGGATAAACTGGCATTAGTAATAATTTTATTTAAAAATGTTTTTTAAATAATAGAAGGGAAAATAATCATCTTTAAAAGACTAACTGAATTATTCACATATTTTTAAACATTGATATTAAAGGTTTTTTAGATAAATTTTATAAAGATATGCTGAGACATAACCAAATAGGTTGAATATCATATAAAACTTATGAATATTACTAAGCTGAAACATTGAAAACCTGCTTTGACAAGTTATTTTTTCAAGTTAGTTAAGTTATGTTATTTGCATGTGAGACTTTTTTTATAAAACCATACTGGGAAATAACCAAACAGGTTGATTGTCATATGAAACTTATGATTATTACTAAGTTGGAATAATCAAAACCTGCTTTGACAAGTTAATTTTTTCAAGTTAGGTTAGTAACGTCACTTACAAATGAGAATTTTTATTAAAATAATTTGTTGATTTCTTAAGATATTTGGTAAAATGTTAGTAAAATACTAAAAGAAGTATGAAGACCTTGTCTGTTGACTTTAAATTTGTGTATTAAATGAATTTTCCAAGTTTTACCATGCACATGCAAAGGTTTCATTTAAGTAAGGAAAAATTATTACATATGTCATTGTTTTTTCGATTAAAAATGACAAGTCTTGCATCTTAAAAATTTTGTTCATGTGTCAATAAAAGCTTTTTGGTTACTAGGGCAAACAAATACCTGGTTGTTAGGGTTGATAAATAGTTGGGTGGTTGGTTGTTGAAAACTTATCAATAAGATGAAATTGAGGAGGAGGGGATGTAATAATTTAACAGTTAAAACTGAAAATCTAACTGACATACTAGTTATTTGCGGAAACAGTTGAATGGTTGGTTGGATGGTTGGTTGATTAAAACTTATCAATGAGATGTAATTGAAGGGGGAATCTAATAACTTAACAGTTAAAACAGAAAACTTTAATCACATATAAATGATTATGGCTATTAAAATTTGTCGATTACTAAATATTAGTGAATCATTTTTAAATAATTTGTAAAGTTTTGTAAAATTATTTTAACAATTTGTTTAAACCTTTAACACGAACTTGTATTTTTGATATATTTAACTTTTTTTAAACTTTTTTAATGATACTAAAATTATTAATAAGTAATCACACTATGACTGATAAACTAAAATATAATACATTTCATAAGAAGTGAATATGTCTATTTAACTGATGAGGTGACTCATAAAATCTCAAAGTAATCCAAAACATATGTGATTTTTTTCTTTTCTTCGTGATTTTTAACTGATAAGTCACAATAAAAATTATTTTTGCATGTGTGAAGTAATCACTTTCGATGATCTTTCTTACCTTTTAGTTACTAAATTACGGGCTTTAATGGCCCACTGGTTAGTGTCGCGTGTTAAAAATGAGAAGTATGATCAGATGTTTGTGGTTTCGAAACCTGCAAGAAAAATTATCAAGAAAATGTTGTTATGTTAATGCATCTTACTTGCAAATAACGCTTAACATCGAAAGGGCATAAGCTAATCTTATTCTGTGTTAACGTGTGCAGACGTTGTGCATCATAATTTTTCAAACTGTCGAAAAACTTCGGTTATAATATTGTGTTAATGAGAATTCAAATTATATACATCATAAACAGCTTCTCTATACTCTTCAGTGATGTGATCGTGATCATGTGTGCGTTTCGAATATAAAGAATGCTTTCAAATATGACACAACTTTGTTTCTTGAAATGCCATTTCTTATACGGATATAAACTTTAAAGACTCTATATTTAATAACTTCTGTCCTAATATATCCTTCTCTCACACCATTTAAGTTAAAAACCGTTCAACACAAACTTTTCATCAATATACTAAGTAATGATTGTTCAGAATAACCACCTATTTGATAAACACTAGTATATATAAAGCATTGAAAATGAGAAGTTTGAATTGTATTGTGATTCATTTAATGAAATCATGTGGTATACATTACATATTTCTCGATAAAGTTATGAAGAGAAAGCTAAATATTCAACTGTGATAGTCTTTCATTGAAAAAAAATTAAGAAGACATGCTTAAAAATCATTAAATTTGGTTACTAAGTACATTGTAAGATGTGAGTGTAAAGAGTGCATGTCCATTATTTGATATTTAATAGTCAAATGTTAGTATAGTATATAAATAACTTTAAAATGAGAAGTTTAAATCATTGGTAAATGAATAATTTTAACGAGATTAGTAAAGAAGGATCCAACACATAATGAAATATATCAATAAATTTGGGTACTTAAACTTGTTTTTATAACATATGAGAAGAAAAGATCATTCACAGTGATGACTCATCATGATTAAAGTTTGTAGTTATTCAAAATATTACTTAATAATAACTTGTGTTTCTTGAAAATTTTGAAAAGAATTCCTTTTTTATTTGATATATTTATTTTAATTATGAAAATTTTAATTAAACACTAATTAATTAGAAAAAATAATTTAAAAATTGTTAATTACACATTCATTACGAAAAATATTCTATTAAGTAATCAATAACATGTGTGTTTCTTGAAAATGTTGAAAAGAATTTCTATTCTATTCTATTAATAAGATTTTAAAAAATTATATTCAGGATTTAATTAAATTGTTAATTATGACGTATTAAATAAATTAAGTCTATTTTTAATTGTATGTTATATTAATTATATTCGATATGAATAAACTCCTAATTTCAGATTTGAACCTGTCATTTTTACTAGTGAGTCAGCTTTCGGGAAATACCGTTAAAGATAAGAATTTGTTGTTATCAGATTGTACTCAACAGGCAAGCAACGATGCAGGTTGACGGTGGATAGCAGTTGGAATAAGCATATAACAGTCACTTTTAAGGTAAGAATATTTTTCAATGTGTCTCTCATTAATAGTTCTCATTTAATTTTTAATTACATAAGACATACATATTTTTCATTAATTGTTAATGAATATTTTTTACTTAATTTAAATTCATATATTTTTTTAATTACATAAGACATTTATATTTTTTACTTAATGTAAATTCATATTTTTTATTTATTTTTTTATTCATATATTTTTTTTAATTTACATAAGACCTTCATATTTTTCATTTATTGTTAATGAATATTTTTTATTTACACAAGACATTCCGAGTTATCATTTATTGTTAATGAATATTTTTTAATTTTAAATTCATATTTTTCATTTAATTTTTATTTTATATATTATTATACACAAAACCATATGAATTTGAAGAATCATAAAAAATGTGCTTTCACTTCATCACATTTAAATGTCTCCCCCTGCTAAATTTTGTGACATAAGTTAAAGTTAGTTTTTACCAACACAAGTCGTTGTTCAGTTAAAGCGCATGGTAGAACATGCCGTTAAATTGAATGTTTTGAACCATATTTCATAACGGAAATAGACACACAAATAGATATAATGGGTTTAAAAACATGCATTTTCTAAAACTTAATGTTATATGACACGAAATCATCTCATGTGAATCCCAGACACTTATAATTTTAGAATGCTTATTTTTAAAATCACTTAAATTCATTTTAATTATACGACAGTTATAATAGTTTAATCCTATATGAATATGACACATTAATTATTTGGCTGATAAAATATAGAAAAATATTCTAGTTTTATTGAAAATAAATCTATGTGAAAAAACTTCATTTATTGTTAATAGATATTTTTCATTTAATATTTAAAACATACATCATATTATACACAAAAGCGTAAGTATTTAAAGTTTTATATGAATGCGTGTTCCGTTTTTAACTAGATTTCATTTAAAAGATCACATACTCAACCTTATGTAATCATTTTAATCAGAGGTTAGTTTAAATTTTCAAAAAGTTTAATCCGAAATGAATGTATTACACTCTTTATTTTGCTAACAAAGTATAGAAAAAAAAATAAATATTTTAGTTTTATTTAAAATAAATCGATAAGAAAAAAAAAAGTCTCTAATTTGATTTAAATAATTATATCTTAAATTTTCAAAAGATATTACTCAAAAGACCTTATTTTATTTCAAGTCAAATAATTTTAATTAGACATAGTACTCATTAAGATTAATTAAGATAACACATGAACCCCAATTCCTATCAGCTATGATTCAGAGATTCAACCCTTTCCGGAAAACGCTATCAGATAAGCAGATAAGGATGATTCATCTAGGTTTACATCTAGGTTATCATCTAGGTTAGAACGAACTTTTTGAGAAAATAATTATTAAACTCTAGATCGATTCGGATTTCATTGATGTTAAGGTATGTAAAATATTATTTTCAATACAGTTTTAAAAATATTTAAAAGCATTTTTCACAAATTATTTTGATCTGAAGATAAAATACAATGTTAAATAAAATCTCATTAACAAGGTTTGAAAAAGTTCCGTGTTACTGGTTATAAATATTATATGTTTTTAAATTAATGAAGATGAATTCATTTCGATAATAAATATAGTTTAACTTTTTTTATCCGACAAGTATTAAAACATTAAAAATAAGTTCCTTTTTTTCTTCGGAAAGTCAAAAATTCTATTAATATTAAAATTTATTTATTTGAAAATTGTTCTGCCAGGGAAAAATTACACATGTCAAAAGATATTTATGTTAAAAATCGCTTACACTTTCAGAAAGGAAAGGACACACAAAAATTACTTATATTAAACACGTTGTTATGTTTAAAAATATGCACGAATTTTGAAAAAGGGGTGTCTGGTGAGGTACACTTTATTCTTTTTATTATTAAATTTCATTAATTAGAATAGAAATAGTTTTCATCGACATTTATACAATCTCACACAAAAGAAATGCGAATACAGATTGCAAACTTCAGCAATTTATTTTCAGCATAAAATTAGTTCCCAAAAAATCACAAGATTCTTTTAAGTTTCCCAATAAAAATTATTACCGCTCAAAAGTTCTACAATTTGTTTTCGAAGTCACCTCATTAAAATGAATATTTAAAATAATTAAGTTCAAATTCCCGTTACAGACATGCGTTGTTTATGACGGTTGAAGGGGATAAAGGTCATTCAGGTCTTTCTAAGGAAATCTAACAGTTATTCACACATGATTCGAGGAAAATCACAGATTCCGAACGGTTAGGTCAACGAGCGCAAATAAATGTTAGTACGTAAAATCCTATTTTGAAACATATTTTCTCATTCAAATTTTAGTTATTTTTTAACTAATCTAAAATATCAAGTGTATAACATAGTTGACTAAAAATAGTACTCGAAATAATTTTAAAGTTCCTTCATTAAATAAATATTCAAAATTGTTATTCCCAAATTCCCATTACCAGCATGTGTTATTTATGACGGTGGGTAGAGATAAAGGTTATTCAGGTCTTTCTAAGAAATTCTTAGCCAATATGCACCCATGATTCGAAGAAAATTACAAACTCCGTACGGTTAGGTCGACGAGCGCACGTCAATCTCATTGCAAAAAAATTAAAGTCCCCCTATTAAGCATTTATCTCCGCAAAATATCCTTCGTGAATGATTAGTCTTAAATAATAATTTCCTCCAAAATACCCGCTTAACTCATCATGTAAGAGCACAGTGGAAAAAAAATCAATCTCCCCAAAATTTCAGCTTAAAATAAAAATAATAAACTCTAAAATTACACCAAACTGAAAATTTTTAAGTCGTCACATTAAAATAAAAAACCACTCGTACAATAGTATAGAAAAAAACATTCTGTGTCCCCAAATACCCGCTTAACTCCTCATCTAAAATACGGTGAAAAAAAAAAAAAAAAAAAAAAAAAATCAATCTTCCCAAAATTTCTGCTTAAAATCAAAAAATAAACTCTTAAACTACACCAAACTGAAAATTTTTAAGTTGCCACATTAAAATTAAAAACCACTCGTACAATAGTACAGAAAAAAATATCCCATGTCCCCCAAAATATCCGCTTAACCCCTTATTTAAAACACGGTGAAAAAAAAAAAAAAAAAAAAAAAATCAATCTACCCAAAATTTCGGCTTAAAATCGAAAAAATAGATCCTTAAACTAAAGTTCACCGAAAAATTCCTTTCATTATTTTTTACTCATTATTTTTAATTATCATTTTTAATTATTACCTTCATTATTTTTACTCAATATTTTTAACTAGCAGCCTTCGCCCGCTACGCTGGTCAGTTTTTTTAAAGAAACTTTGAATCAAACGAAATTTTTATATCATAGTAATTTTTAGTTTTATATCGTATTTTAGACTGTCAGTCATCGGTGAAAAGTCAGTCATCTAAACGGAAAGTTCAGTGTTAGTCACCAATGAATGACGTAGCGCTCAACATGTTAACAATTTTAATCACATAAAAATTCATTTAGCGGAACCTTTAAATTAAAGCCAACCTTTTGTAATTGTATTCATCTGATTTAAAACATCTCCATAAGTATTCAATTAAACAACGTAGAATGCTATATTTCACTTGTTACAAAATTTCTGAAAAATTATTCAACTAACAATGTAAGTTCCATTAAAATCTATCTAGTAGAACTTAAGTTATAAGAGTCCGGAGTGAAATTTCACTTTGCGTTTTACATATATTGAGATAATTAAATGTAGCTTACATAATCACGTTAACCTGATTATAGAACTCACTTTCAAAATTTTAGGTTCAATAGATTTTTTTTGTACGATAATTAATACGAAATCCAGACTTTCTTTTATATATATAGGTTGAAAATTACAGCTTTTTTGCGCCGAAGACATCGCCAAATCAAAATAAATATAAGGTATCTCACGAACTACTGAACTTAAAAGAATTTGCTTAATATCATTCGTTGCAGCATGAAAAAATACACTAAAATATGTTATCAGATGAAAAATAACTTCAAAAGCCGATTTTTAAGAATTTTTTTTAAAGTTCGTTCTTTTTTTACCCTCCTTAGGGGTAGAATTTTCGAAAATCTCTTCTTAGCGGCACTCGATGTTATAAGAAGTATTTTTACCCCAATTTTCAAGATTTTTGGTTCGGTAGATTTTTTTGTGCTGTGATTAATACGAAATCCAAACTTTCTTATATATATATATATTATTTATTTAAATTAAGATCCGCCTCTGGTAACCAATTTGGTCTCCCTTAAATTTATGCTAAGCTTTGAAATATTTTACTTTTATTCATAATTTTATTTACTTGTGTAGCTTTACTAAATCTGCAGATTCTGATAGAGAAATGAACAAATCTATGCGATCAAGGCAACATTTAGGGGAGGATTCTGTTAATATTTTGTTCTGGTTGGCGCGATTAGCGAACAAATCCCAAAATAGCACTGAAAAACCATTTTTCATTTGTTAATTTAATGAAAAAAAGTGTTTTGAAAAAGGTATTAAACGAATCCCTGTGTGCGATTGCCAATCACACTTACCCACTTTTTTTAATACTATTCTGCTATCCCGTGAACCAATTTCGCCAAATTATACAAATCGCCAAACTAATAGCCCAATTATACATATTGACGTAATTTTTATTTTAAATAACGAAAAAAACAAATAATTAATAGAATATTAAGAAAAATATTAATAAAAAGTCGAAATAAAAACCATTTAATGACATTTTAAACACGTGAATCGTATTTAATGTCATTGAATGCGACATTCACGATCATCCATTATTAGCATTTAATCTGATAGTTTTGCGATAATTTTTTGGTCGACGGGATAACCTAGTAGTACCGTTAATGATTTTTCCTTCACATTCAAAATATCTCTTTTTTAGTGATGGTAAAATAACTGCAGATGAAAAAGATATAATAGTAAGGCTAAAACTCAGATTTAATGACTGCTTGGCATATGACTTGGCGGAGGCTCGATAAGTACGTTAATTCTATCAACCTAAATATCCAGATAGAGTGTAAACAAACAATTGGTACCATTTGATTATTCCGTCGATCAATTTCGCCAAATTATACAAATGGATATAATTTTTATTTTAAATAACCAAAGAATTAATAAATTACTAAAATATTAATAGAAATAGAGATAAAACATCGGATTAAAATTAGTTGACGACGTAACAATTATGCAAAACATATTTAATGTCAAAAGAATGTGATATTTACGATCATCCATTATTGACATTTAAACTTATACTTTGGGGACAGTTTTTTGGTCGATGGGAGATCAATATTGCCAAATAATGTAAACAAATTATACAAACAATAATATTGCCAATAATATTTAGGTGCAGATGTCATCTACGGATCACGTTGACACGATTACAACAAAATTGCGATTTTATGCCTCACGTGGTAATCCAGTAATAGTCGTTTATTTATCAGTAAACTATTTCATTATTTTTCTTTTCTATTTTAAAATTATACAAATTGTTTTGTTCCATAATTACTAAGACTTAATTTATTTATTATTATTATTCCGGATTACATTTTCTTGGCAACGGGAAAGAAAAATGGTTATTTTTTATCGGAAAAATTTTAATTGATTCTGTATGAAAAATAATGAAATTTTGAATTATTAAGAAAAATATTTGAATAAATTAATTAAAAATTAGCCTATGTTCACCGGAAATAGCGTAGCTTTCCAACGGTGAAAGAATTTTTCAAATCCGTCAAGTAGTTTCGGAGCCTATTCAATTCAAACAAACAAACAAACAAACAAACAATCAAATCTTTCCTCTTTATATTATTAGTATAGATTACTTTTTAATTAATTACTAATTATAGTTAATTGCTATTATTCATTTCTTAAATTCTACTACGTACTATATTTGACTAAAAAAAACCGCTCGAAAAATTCTAAGTCCCTTCATTATTTTTCACTTATTATTTTTAATTACCTTTTAATTAATTACTATTTTTAATTTAATATGAATCGTTCATCTCTTAATCAACAGTCAAAAGAACCGCTCGTACTGTAGTATACTTAAAAAATTTATCCCCCTTTTACCCCTCTCTTATAGCATAAAATATTCAAATTTCGCGAAAAAAATTTAATCCCCCCTTTTTATCCCCTTCTCTTAGAAGACGATGTCAGGAGGAGGAGTGTTGAGGAGGAGGAGGATTGAGGAGGAGGAGGCTTGAGGAGGAGGAGGCTTGAGGAGGAGGAGGTGCCCACCACCACCACCGATCCTCAATCCTCCTCCTGAGGTCGGACTCTCATTTTTCCCCTACTAATAATTCTTCATAAAAACCCATTTATATAATTTAAGAAGAGTTATCCCCGTTCTTTATACTTAAACTTTAAACTTCCAAAACTACTCAGAGATTCGCCTTATCAAAAAGAATGTACATCCAAAATTTAAAGCAAATAGGATATTTCTGCATAAAAACTTATTTATCAAATTTAAGGGGGTTTGAGGTAATCTCCGGTATCCCTTTTATGCTTAACAAAAGGACCCCACAGCTAATTAGGGAAGCAACTTATCACTATAAACCTGTATCCAAATATTAAAACAAATTGGTTAATTCTGCAAGAAAAATCATTTACCTAAATTAAGAGGGGTAGTCCCACCGATCCCCCATTTATACTTATCCAATGAACTCTCAAAACAAATCAGGGAAGTGCCTTATCCAAATGAACCTATATCCAAATTTTGAAGCAAATCGGTAAATTTTATGTGAAAAACCCATTAAACTAAATTCAAGATGGGGGAGTTACCTCCCCCCCCCCTCTTAGACTTATCCAATGAACTCGCAAAACTAATCATGGAGGTGTCCTCATCAGAATGATCCTATGTCTAAAACTACAGCCAAAAACATGTACAAAATGTTTGGTTCATTCTATGTATAACTTCATACAATTTTTGATGATATGATGGTGACACTGGGACAGACAGGTTTTGAATAAACATGTTTTTAGGGATATTGGATCCCTAAAACATATAAATTTGTCGAAAAAAAATGATTACATTACTTTCTACTATCAAGGATAGAAGAAAGTAAAAAATGTGTGTTTGGTTGTTTAACTTATAAACCAATTAACCCATTATTTAAACTAAGCGAAAGAAAGAAAATTAATAAAATCATAGTTTATTAAACAATTTCAAATTTTATAAAGACTAAAGACAGAAACCAATATTTAGAAATGCATAAATAATGCATGTAAGGTAGCAAAAAGCCATTTAGAATCTACTATCATTCGCTCCTGTAATCTATATATATAAAAGAAAGTCTGGATTTCATATTAATCACAGAACAAAAAAATCTACCGAATCAAAAATCTTGAAAATTGGGATAAAAATACTTCCCATAATACTGAGTGCCACTAAGAAGAGATTTTTAAAAATTCCACCCCTAAGGGGGGATGAAAAAAAGAATGAGTTAAAGAAAATTCCTTAAAAATCGGTTGGTTGGTTGATTTTTGATGTCCGATTATCTACGCTAGGGATATAGGACCAGGGGGGAGTGCCCTTCGTGGGGGTCTTTCTAAGGGAACCTAACCCATATTTAAGCAAGGTTCGAAGAAAACCACGAAAACTCGAACGGTTAGGCCGACAGCCGCGATTGGGTTCGAACCCAGCACCTGCCGTCTACCAGTTGAGAGGTCCGAACCTCTCGGCCACTGGTGGGGCCCTTAAAAATCGGCTTTAGCAGTTATTTTTCAATTGATAACATATTTTAGTGTATTTTTTCATGCTGAATCGAATGGTACCAAGCAAAATCTTTTAAGTCCAGTAGTTCGTGAGATACTTCACATTTTTCTAATTTGGCGATGTCTTCGGCGCAAAAACCTGACATTTTCAATCCTTATCTATATATATAAAAGAAAGTCTGGATTTGGTATTATTCACAGCACAAAAAATATCTGCCGAACCAAAAATCTTGAAAATTGGGATAAAAACACTTCTCATAATACTGAGTGCCGCTAAGAAGAAATTTTCGAGAATTCCACCCCCAAGGTAGGTGAAAAAAAGAACGAATAATAAAAAAAAATCCTTAAAAATCGGCTTTTGTAGTTATTTTTCAACTGATAACATATTTTAGTGTATTTTTTTATGCTGAATCGAATGGTACCAAGCAAGATCTTTTAAATCCAGTAGTTCGTGAAATACTTTGCATTTTCCTAATTTGGCGATGCCTTCTGCGCAAAAACTTGAAAATTTCAATCTATCTATATAAAAGGAAGTCTGAATTTTGTATTAATCATTGTACAAAAAAATCTGTTGTACCTACAATTTTGAAAGAGAGTTCTATAATCAGGTTAACATGATTATGTAAGATATGTTTAATTATATCAATATATATAAAACGCAAAGTGAAATTTCATTCCGGCCGCTTATAACTTAAGTTCTACTAGATAGATTTTTAATCGAACTTACATTGTTACTTGGATAATTTTTCTGAAATTTTGTAGCAAATGAAATATAGCATTCTACGTTGCTTAATTGAATACTTATGGAGAGATGTTTTAAATCAGATGAACCCAATTACAAAAGATTGGCTTTATTTTAAAGGCTCTGCTGAATGAATTTTTATGTGATTAAAACTGTTAACATGTTGAGCGCTACGTCATTCATTGGTGACTAACATTGAACTTTCCGTTTAGATGATGGACTTTTCACCGATGACAGACAGTCTAAAGTATGATATAAAACTAAAAATTACTATGATATAAAAATTTCGTTTGATTCAAAGTTTCTTTAAAAAACACTGACCAGCGTAGCGGGTGAAGGCTGCTAGATGGTATATAAGCCTGTGCTTCTCTGTCGCTTTGCTCAGCTTAGCTTTTTCTACATGCTGAGTCTTGTACTGATGAAGAATCTCGACAATAGATTCGAAACAGCTGTTTGCAACCTTTTCTTTCATTATTTGAGCATTTCTAAATGTTGGTTTTCTATCTTCATACACTTTTACAAAAAGGCTTTATTTGCTATTATGACTTCAAATTTTTTTTTACAATCCGAAAGTAAAGATACAATTTTCTAAAAGATATAAATGTAAAATCTTGAATTTATTACAGAATTTTAATATAAATAGTAAGGAAAGCTGGCAATTTTTTAAGCTTTTGAGAATTATCTTTTACTCATATTGATAGGGAACTTATTATTTCATCTTTTGCATTATAAACAAAAGTTTTTCAGTATTATTTGGGATCAAAGGATTACTGTTATTCATCTATATTTGCTTTGTTGCATTCTCCGGATATCCGATCGGATATCCGACAGAGAAGTCGGATATCCGGTGATTGTGATCCGGATATCCGACGATATTTCGGATATTGAAAAATCAGCCGGATATGCCGGATATCGGATATTGGCCGGATATCCGTTGCATCACTAGTATTTAATTTTTTCCTTAATCATGAAATTTCGGAGTCTTTCATTCACAAATTTCCCTCCTCTGTCACATCTTAAAAACTTTGGCGTACGTTCAAATTTAGTTTTCAGATAACGGAAAAATTCTTCAATTTTTGTTGCTGCTTCACTTTTATGTTTCAGTAAATAAACAGTTAGATATCTTGACTTGTCATCTATAAGTGCTAAGAAATAGCGCTTTCCTGTGGGAGTCTCATTTGGAAAAGGTCCGCAAATATCAGCATGGAATAAATCTGCAACTTTTGTTGCTCGATGTTCACTTCTCTTATGATAAGCATTCTGAACTATCTTAACCTTTGTACAACATAAACATTTCATTTTCTGCTTACAGTCTTTCATTTTTAAACCATGGACTAAATGATTATCTTGTAATTCCTTGATTGCTCGAAGATCACGATGTCCAAATATTCTATGCCACATATGAATACAATTAATATGCTATTCTTCAAAAACTTTATTAGCGATTTCATTGCAGTTTAACTTGTACAAACCATTTTCTAATTTTCCTTCAATTATGACTTGGTCGTTTTGCATTATTGTACATTTCCTGTTGCCAAAGTGCACAAAACAGTCGTTTTCATCAAGTCGCTTCACTGATAATAAACTGCTATCAAGATCTGGAATATATAATACATCACAAAATTTTATATTTCTAACTTCATTGCCCGTTCCTCTGTATTTAATTAAACAATCACCAATACCTTTAATATCGAGTAACTGACCACTAGCAACTTGTACTTGGCCTCGCTTTGGCTTTATTTCACCATAATAAATATTTTTATCATTTGTCATGTGAGTTGTCGCAGCAGAATCAATATACCAATTAACATCAGATAATTTATTGGAAGCTTTAAGACAGTGAAAAATTTCATTTTCCGTTTTAATTTCCTCGCTATCTGTAATCATTTTAACATTGTGATTTCTTGTTTTATGCTGCCCAGCTTTCCATAAATAACAACATTTCTTAATATGTCCTGGCCGTTTACAGTAATGGCAAAGCTGTTTTGATTTGTTTTCAGAGTTAACCCTAAAATTTCCCTTTTTCTTTGGATCTTTAACTATTTTCATCGCTGTTTCATCCTTCAATTTAAACGTTTCTAAGCGACGCTCATACGTTACAATAAGTTTACTCTTTACATATTCTAATGATAATTCCTCAGAAGAACGAGCTTCTAAACTTGTAATTAAGGAATCATAACTCTCTGGAACACCGCATAGTAAAATTGCAATGATATCATCATCTGGGATTACTTTACCAAGACCTCTTAGTTTATCAACTATTTCTAATATATTTTGAATATAATCTTTCATGTTTAAAATTTCATCATATCTCATACTATATAACTTTCTTTGCAAGAAAAGTTTTGTATTTAAATGCTTTTGTTCATAAACCTTACGTAAAGAATCCCACATACCTTTTGCTGTTTCCTCATGCTTGATATGTATTAACTGATTGTCTTCGACACTTAACGCAATTTTCGCTTTAGCAGACTTGTTTGCTTTAATCCAAGCATCTCGATCAGCTCCCGCTTCAATAGGTTGTTCGGATGTGATAACGTCCCATAATCCTTTATCGGTTAAAAACATTTGCATTTTAAATTTCCAAACATCATAATTACTGTTATTTAACATCGTAAAGTTCGCTTGTTGTTCAGACATATTTTATATGTTAAATCGCACTTCTTCACAAAAATGAATTTGAACTGTTAAATAAATTTTCCTAATTCAAAATAAAATAGCCTCCTGGGCAACATAACCTGTTAAAATGAAATTGTAAAGCATACTACTTGTATGTGTAGCAAGGCAGAGTAATAAATGCAGTTTGATTAGGAAATAATATTTAATAGAAATACGATATAAATAAAACAACCTATATATCAGGTAACAAAATATGAACTACTTAAAAACAGAATTTTGTAGAAGTTGCGAAATAATAAAATTATAATAAACACTTAACGGCAGGTTTCTCGTGAACACATAGTTCAACAGATACAACTTTCAAACAAATTACATTTAAAAGTACATTTTTTTTCTCAATACGACGATATAAAAATTGAAAATGTGCGATATTTAAAAGTATAAAATTTGTAGTACCGAGAATTATAAAACCTAATTGCATGCGAAAGTGTTGCCATTCACAAAATGACATATGCGTTACGCACAGATACGTTTGGCCTTTATAATATAAATAGATAATTAAAAAAAAACTGCGAAAATGAAAGGTATGAGAAAGAGTGTAACCATTTACTTCACCTATTATATAGCCAAAAGATCATTTAAATGATTGCTACTTTTGTATTAAAAATTAAATAATTTTCAGCAAAAAGTAAACACAAAATTAAGTTACTCTATAAGTTAACGTAAAATTAAGTACCCGAGCTAACATTAAGCAATATCACTATCATTTCATAATCATGAATTACAAATACTGAAATATTCAGAGAAGTTTACATATGATGATGTGAGCAGTAGAAGAAGTAGAAATTGATGAAGTTGAATTTGTTCTTCTTCTTCATCTGATATAAACTATTCTCATGACCAGAGGCGCCAACTTTTGAAAAATATTGGGTGGGCTCGTAAATTTTCAACAAATACAAAATTATTGGGTGGGCTCAATTAATAATGAATGGATGGAGATATAAAATTATTGGGTGGGCTCGCGCCCCATGGGCCCATATAAGTTGGCGCCACTGCTCCTGACATAAATAAAGATCCACATCTATATACGCAAGAAGAATTAAATGATTTTGGGAAAAACAAAAAAATATTAAAACAAACAAATAAACAAAAAACTTAGAATTAATAGGATCAAGATTGCAAGATTGGAATCTCCTCCAAAATAACACTAATATATCTATTTATTGAGGTCGACATTAGAAATATTCGGGATATTTTTCCCAAAAGGTAATTTATGCCATTGTAATGATATAAGTGGTTTAATGTTTGCTTTAAACTGTCATTACAACTCAGAACAATGGTGATTCTTCCTCGATGGATCGAAAATCAGGTTGAAGACTGGGCTACTTCATAATGGAAATGCCCTCCTTAGCATATTCTTGAATAGTGAAAAAATCTTATGAAAACATGAACAAACTGCTTTATGCAATTGATCACCAACATCATAATTGGAACATGTGTGTAGATTTAAAGTAATTGCCATTCTCATTGGTAGGTAACTAAATTATACATAAAATATGCTTTTAAAAGAAAAAATACTAATCGACTTCAAAAAAAAACAACAACAACAACAACAACAAAAAGTTGAATGTAGATTCTGCCATTGCAGAATTCAATTTCGCCTCCGATTAAAAAAAAAAAAAAAAAAAATTGATAGAGGTTTTTTAGAAGGGCAACCACGTTTAGATTGCAATGAACTAACTTCATTTTTTTTGTGTTTATCAATATGATAGCAAACAGAACGGCGTGAAATATCCAATTGAATAGCAATTTCTCTCTGAGACATTGGAATTGCGGAATAATAAAGGGATACAATTTGACGTGCTACTTCTTCATTGACTAGATTCATCAAAAACGGATTTTTGTCTTTAGTTTAAACGCTTTTTTATAGACTCTGAGTAAACGGGAATGCAATTTTACAATAAAACGAGTGGAATCCCGTCGAATTCGACGAATGTAATGTTTAAAAGACCCGATCTATTTCGTTTTTTAAAAAAGCAAAAGTAATTACATTATTGAATCAATATATAATAAATATATTTACAAACTAAATGTCAAGTTTGCCAATTACAATTTTGCATGCAAATATTCGCACATCTTCAGTTAAAATTGTAATCTGAGTGCCGGCGAAATCCAGAAATTTTATTTTATATGCACTCACAGAAAAATAGTTTTATTAAAAAAAAAAAAAAAAAAAAAAAAAAAAAAAAAAAACTAATTTCATTTTTATTGTGACATTATTTTCACTAACTGAAGTCATCTGAAAGTAAAATCACAATCTCACTGTCCATAAAGAAAAGAAATATTGAAATGCAATATCGGGTACTACCAGGTTATCCCGTCGACCAAAAAATTATCGCCAAACTATAAGATTAAATGCCAATAATTGATGATCATAAATGTCACATTCAATGACATTAAATACGATTCATGTGTTTAAAATGTCATTAGTGATTTTTATTTCGACTTTTTATTAATATTTTTATTAATATTCTACTAATTATTTGTTTTTTCGTTATTTAAAACTAGCGGCCTTCGCCCGCTACGCTGGTCGGTTTATCTAAAGAAATCTTGAAGAAGTAGTTAGATAAGGTTCAGACATACATTAAAAAAAAAAAAAAAAGCAAGTCGATCATTCAAAAAACGTTGGGAAATATCAAATATTTACTGTAATTTTTTAAGAAAAACAAAGTTTCGAAAAAAAAAATTAAATCGAAAAAAAAATTACACTGACATATTAATGCAAGGAAATTTTCCCAGAGAGAAAATTCGCCTTGAATACAATATTTCAAATTCTTTTAATTGCTTATAGGCGTTAATGCCAACATAGTGAAAAAAAATTCCATGCTGGGAATCGAACCCGGGCCATCAGTATGGCGCACTGACGTTCTACCGACTAAACCACATGGAACGACAGCCAGCTTGAAACTTTCTCATACTTAAGTAGACTGGCGAAAACATAACGATAGCGCGTTTTAAAATCGCACAGTGACATCTATTGGATTTTATATGTACTAAAAAACGTTATGTACTAAAAAACGTGAGCAGCGCACCTAATAGTTTCTTTTGTTTCTTTTTGTTACTTTTTTGTCTGTTGTCCGATTTTGATGAAACAAAGCCTATACACTGCCCGGGAGTGTGCATTCTTCATTAGTGAAAACCGCATAAAAATCCATTCAGTAGTTACGAAGATAACCTCGAACAAACAGACAGACAGACAGACAGACAAAAAATTCAAAAAAAATTTTTTTGTGTTTCATTGGTTTTCTTTTATCGCCCTGACTCCATTTTTGTCAATTATCTTCAATGTACAGACACACCGGGTCCTACTGTTTTATTATATGTATAGATAAAAATTTTGTCTGTATGCATAATTTGGCTATTAGTTTGGCGATTTGTATAATTTGACGAAATTGGTCGACGGGATAACAGAGTAGTACCTAATATCGTTATGAGTAAAAATGTGATGTTTTAAATAGTGACTTCATTTTCTCTTCAAATGTTTTTTAAAAGTTACTGTTATTAGTAATATGAAAAAGACATCCGTAATAATATTGTAATTCCCATTTATCTGGTTGTTGAATGACATCATTTTCCTCATTTGAAATTTTCCTTATTTTGCTTTAGACATTAATTTTTATCATAAATTATTTTCTGTTATTTTATTTACATTATTAATATTATTTCTCAGTAAATATATATATTTTTTTACCTCAATTAGTGCATAATTATACGCAATCATTTTGGAAAATAAATTTTTATTATCGAGAGAAAAGCTAAACTGGGTTGCCACCATTTTGAAGAAATATCATAAAAAGCAGTTAAAATTAAAAATAAAATATAAAAATGGAAATAAATTTAAAAATAACTACAATGGGCACAACTACAAATAAATAGCTTTCAGTTAAAAAGATAATTATCAAAATCGGTTTAGTAAAAAATTCAGGGCTGATGACACGACATTTTTTAGCTTGTCTGAAAGAAATAGCATCGGAGGCTAAAGGTAATTTATGCCATTGTAATGATATAAGTGGTTTAATGTTTGCTTTAAACTGTCATTACAACTCAGAACAATGGTGATTCTTCCTCGATGGATCGAAAATCAGGTTGAAGACTGGGCTACTTCATAATGGAAATGCCCTCCTTAGCATGTTCTTGAATAGTGAAAAAATCTTATGAAAACATGAACAAACTGCTTTATGCAATTGATCACCAACATCATAATTGGAACATGTGTGTAGATTTAAAGTAATTGCCATTCTCATTGGTAGGTAACTAAATTATACATAAAATATGCTTTTAAAAGAAAAAATACTAATCGACTTCAAAAAAAAAAAAAAAAAAAAAAACAAGTTGAATGTAGATTCTGCCATTGCAGAATTCAATTTCGCCTCCGATTAAAAAAAAAAAAAAAAAAAAAAAAAAAGGGCGACCCCGTTTAGATTGCAATGAACTAACTTAATTTTTTTTGTGTTTATCAATATGATAGCAAACAGAACGGCGTGAAATATCCAATTGAATAGCAATTTCTCTCTGAGACATTGGAATTGCGGAATAATAAAGGGATACCATTTGAAGTGCTACTTCTTCATTGACTAGATTCATCAAAAACGGATTTTTTTCTTTAGTTTAAACGCTTTTTTATAGACTCTGAGTAAACGGGAATGCAATTTTACAATAAAACGAGTGGAATCCCGTCGAATTCGACGAATGTAATGTTTAAAAGGCCCGATCTATTTCGTTTTTAAAAAAAAGCAAAAGTAATTACATTATTGAATCAATATATAATAAATATATTTACAAACTAAATGTCAAGTTTGCCAATTACAATTTTGCATGCAAATATTCGCACATCTTCAGTTAAAATTGTAATCTGAGTGCCGGCGAAATCCAGAAATTTTATTTTATATGCACTCACAGAAAAATAGTTTTATTAAAAAAAAAAAAAAAAAAAAAAAAACTAATTTCATTTTTACTGTGACATTATTTTCACTAACTGAAGTCATCTGAAAGTAAAATCTCAATCTCACTGTCCATAATGAAAAGAAATATTGAAATGCAATATCGGGTACTACCAGGTTATCCCGTCGACCAAAAAATTATCGCCAAACTATAAGATTAAATGCAAATAATGGATGATCATGAATGTCACATTCAATGACATTAAATACGATTCATGTGTTTAAAATGTCATTAAGTGATTTTTATTTCGACTTTTTATTAATATTTTTATTAATATTCTACTAATTATTTGTTTTTTCGTTATTTAAAATAAAAATTATGTCAGTATGCATAATTTGGCTATTAGTTTTTCGATTTGTATAATTTGACGAAATTGGTCGACGGGATAACAGAGTAGTACCTAATATCGTTATGAGTAAAAATGTGATGTTTTAAATAGTGACTTCATTTTCTCTTCAAATGTTTTTTAAAAGTTACTGTTATTAGTAATATGAAAAAGACATCCGTAATAATATTGTAATTCCCATTTATCTGGTTGTTGAATGACATCATTTTCCTCATTTGAAATTTTCCTTATTTTGCTTTAGACATTAATTTTTATCATAAATTATTTTCTGTTATTTTATTTACTTTATTAATATTATTTCTCAGTAAATATTTTTTTTTTTTTTTACCTCAATTAGTGCATAATTATACGCAATCATTTTGGAAAATAAATTTTTATTATCGAGAGAAAAGCTAACCTGGGTTGCCACCATTTTGAAGAAATATCGTAAAAAGCAGTTAAAATTAAAAATAAAATATAAAAATGGAAATAAATTTAAAAATAACTACAATGGGCACAACTACAAATAAATAGCTTTCATTAAAAAAGATAATTATCAAAATCGGTTTAGTAAAAAATTCAGGGCTGATGACACGACATTTTTTAGCTTGTCAGAAAGAAATAGCATCGGAGGCTAAAAAAAAAAAAAAAAGAATCAAACTTGGTGACAACTTGGCGCTAACGCATATGAATGCATAGTTTTACTGTGCTTATGATTTGAAAACGGTTGCAACAATGAAAGATAATATGCGATAATCATTATTTTTTTATCAAATATTATAAGCATATTAAAACTATACATTTATATACGTTAGCGCCGAACTCCTGAAACAAACTAGCGTCAATCTGCTTTCGCTAACTTCGCAAAATCTATCTCGATCCCGACCTTTGTTTAGTCCAGATTTCGTACTTTGAAGGGAAAAAAAAAAAAGATTTCGTATCCGTGTAAGAGTAATTGCCTGAAAAATGAACGCTTTTAATTGAACGATTGCTTCAAAAATAATTTGAATTTTTAATATTTTTATTTTAAAAAAGTTCTAATCATCAGAATTTAAGGAAATTAAAATGGGAGCACAAGGCATCTTATACTTTCGAAAAAAAAAAAAAAAAAAAAGAATTATTAAAATCGGTTCATATTTAAAGAAGTTATGAGTTAACAAAAAATACATATAGGTCGAATTCATAACCTCCTCCTTTGAAGTCGGCTAAAAAAAAGAATCCTATTGAATTGGCGACAATAAATTTGAAGACAATAAATTTGGCAAGGTGATTAATAGTTACTTCTGGTAATATCACATTTTTCTTATCTTTTGGTTACTGTTAAGTCTATTATCTATATTCATTTATTTTATTGTAATCCTCTCATTTTTAGGTGCGTTCGTAATTATGTAAATACGTAGCACCTATTGTTGTCGCTCAGTCCGTCCGTCTGTCCGTCCGTCTGTCTGTCCGTCTGTCTGTCTGTCCATCTGTCCGCATATAACAACGCAAAAACTACCCAACCGAATCGTTTGAAATTTAAAATACATAATTATTACATAATTTGTCGAGTCATTTCAAATTTTATGAAAATCGGATGGATAGATCAATTACAGGGACAATCAAAAGGGTTCCGTTACATTACGGTCAATGGGGAAAAAAGTTTCAAATGCATTTTAATCGTTTGAAATTTAAAACGTATATTTATTACATAATTTTGTTGAATCATTTCAAATGTTATGAAATTTGAATGCATAGATCATTTACAGGGACAATCAAAATATTCCGGTACATTACGATCAATGCGAAAAAAAGTTTCAAATGCATTTTAATGGTGTTACACTCATTTGAACATAATAGAATTGGTATGAATCTTTGAAGTATGTACTAAAATATACATTCTGTACAATCTGTGATGCAAAGAATATTCATTATTAAATTACAGGGCCACACAAATGTATTCCACTAAATCATGTTATACGGGAAAACATTGTTTGGGGCGTGTTTTAATTATATTAAACTACTTCAATTTTTTTGAATAAGATGTACGTTAATGAAGTATAATAAAAATTATTTCCTGCATATTTACAGGAACACAAAGATTTCGACCACTGTACTATATCCAAAGTACGCTCTACTATATCATCAAGATCTGAATATTTTTAAAACCTCGTTATCGTACGAACGCACCTCATTTGCTACGCTTCACGTGCAATTTCCAACTTGTTAATTCTCGTGACACGTTTTGTATATAATGTAACGTAAAAAGATTTTTTTTTTTTTTTTTTTTTTTTTTTTTTTTTTTTTTTTTTTTTTTGACGATTGCATTAAAAAGAATTTGAATTTTTTAAAAGTTCTAATCATCAAACTTTAATGAAATTAAAATGGGACTACATGAGTATCTTATATTTTCAAACTAAAAAAAGAGTTATCAAAATCGATTCATATTTAAAGAAGTTATGAGTTAACAAGAAATACATACAGGTCGAATTCATATAACCTTTTCCTTTGAAGTCGGTTAAAAAGAGAAACTGACGGAGAATAAGTAACGCAACAGAACAAAATATGAGCATTATACATTGTATAAAAAAGAAGAGTCCAGAGTGAAAAGAAAAATATCCGAAACGGTCTGCTAAATTAAAAAAATAAAAATAAATAAATAAATAAAAATAAAAAAAAATAAAATAAATAAAACGTGTGGCACTCGGGGACTGCCGCGGTAAAGCTATTGCATAGCATTTTTTTATCAACTTATGCAATTATAATTATTTATATATTTTTTATTTATGCAGTTTTTTTTTGTCTTTGATATTAATTCAAGTTTTTTCTTTTTCTTTGATATTAATTCAAGTTACACTTTTTGAGCGTGATGACCGATAAGAAAACATTTTTTTTCTTTTATTGAATAATTGAGAAGTTAATATCGTTTAAAATATTTTTATTATCATACAATACATGTAGGTTAATCAGGCATTTTTATCATTGAAACAATAGGTTTATGGTAACTGAAATATAAAACATAAGTTTGAGACTTGATATCCTCTGAATATCTGAAAAATATCGCGTCAATGTCTACCGAAGGATACCGAGCCGAAGTCTTCTGAAGTGAAACGACGTTAGCCGGAGTGTTAGGTTTTTTTCTCGTTACGGAATTTCTAGATTCGGTCGCCGCGCTCAAAGCCCGCGATAAAAGCTATGCAATAGCTTAATAAATTACCAAACAAAATTTGGCCGCGCTACGAAAATTAGATCGCGAGTTATAAGCATTTTAAATTTTTCGACCCTCACCGTGGGGGGTCTCCTGTCACCAAAAATTAACACTGTCTCATAATAAATTACCAAACAAAATTTGGCCGCGCTACGAAAATTAGATCGCGAGTTATAAGCATTTAAAATTTTTCGATCCTCACCGTGGGGTGTCTCCTGTCACCAAAAATTAACACTGTCTCATAATAAATTACCAAACAAAATTTGGCCGCGCTACGAAAATTAGATCGCGAGTTATAAGCATTTTAAATTTTTCGACCCTCACCGTGGGTGGTCTCCTGTCACCAAAAATTAACACTGTCTCATAATAAATTACCAAACAAAATTCGGCCGCGCTACAAAAATTAGATCGCGAGTTATAAGCATTTTAAATATTTCGATCCTCACCATTGGGGGTCTCCTGTCACCAAAAATTAAAACTGTCTCATAATAAATTACCAAACAAAATTTTGCCAAGCTACGAAAATAAGATCACCAGTTATAAACATTTTAAATTTTTCGATCCTCACCATGGGGCGGGTCTCCAATCACCAAAAACTACATTATCCATTCTTGTTTTATCTTAAGACGATTCTTTTCTGTACACATTCTACAAATTTAGAAAAAATTATAATTATTTATATATTTTTTTATTTATGCAGTTTTTTTTTTTTTTTTTTGGTCTGATATTAATTCAAGTTTTTTCTTTTTCTTTGATATTAATTCAAGTTACGCTTTTTGAGCGTGATGACCGATAAGAAAACAATTTTTTTTTTCTTTTACTAAATAAATGAGAAGTTAATATCGTTTAAAATATTTTTATTATCTTACAATACATGTAGGTTAATCAGGAATTTTTATCATTGAAACTATAGGTTTATGGTAACTGAAATAAGAAACATAAGTTTGAGACTTGATATCCTCTAAATATTTGAAAAATACCACGTCAATATCTGCCGAAGTCTGCCGAACTGAAACGACGTTAGCCGTAGTGTTAGATTTTTTCTCGTTACGGAATTTCTAGATTAGGTCGCCGCGCTCAAAGCCCGCGATAAAAGCTATGCAATAGCTTAAGAAAGAAAAAAAAAGTTTTTTTTTTAACCTTCACACATAAAGTTTAGACTGATGAAGAATTTCGTTAAAGCTAATAATTAAGAAACACGTGGATTTCAATATCTGCAAAAACAATTTTCGTCGTTAAGCTAACACTGTTAAAAATTTGAAACTTTTGCTGCATCGTCACTCCAGCGCGTTTATAGAATATCTCTATTTTGACCAATGAGAATACTCCATAATGCAGTGAAGTAATAGTTATCTATAACAGCGGTGGAGTGATGATGCAGCAAAAATTTCAAATTTTTAACAGTGCACACAAAAGTTAACTAGCGTGTTTTAGTTGGCCCACAAATTAGGCACCTTATGAAAGACAAAAATTTTGAAGATACATTGTTTTACAAAGAGCAGCATGAATTGATTTTTAAAATGTTGTGCAAAAAACCGATATAAAGGCAAGTGGTCCTTAATATGATCGGAGATTACTGTTGCAAACTTATTAGAGCAGCTAGTGATTATGCCTATAAGAGGGCACTCATTGTTAAGAAACGAGGGTCGCTTTTATATTTCTGGTCTACCAATGAAAAAACTAATATTTATAATCGCTATTGGATTTGGATTGCCATTGTTTGTCAAAGAATCCTCCGTGAAGATCAATACACTTTTGCATGATTTGGAACGAATTTCAGAAACATTGTTTCCGCTCACAAGGAAGGTCTCCATTGGGGGCATACTCAGAATTTTTCGAAAAAAAAAAAAAAAAAACGAATTAAACTACTCATGTAGGTAATAAAGGATCAGTGAAAATTAGCGGCGGAATTACATTATCAGATATGTAAAAAAATAAAATAGTTTGGAATAATTGGCGTGAAAAGCTAAAAGCGACGCGGGATTTGGCGAGCAGTGCATTTCCTCGCCAAAAGCAGACGATTTTAACGAATCTGAAAATTGATTTTAATTGACTTCACTGTTAAAAATCTGCAGCATTTACTGCAACGTCACTCCACTACTTTTATAGAATATCTCTCTTCTGACCAATGAGAATGCTCCATAGTGCGATTGAAGATGAAAAGCGACATCAATTGTAAAACAGTGGCGGATCCAAGGGGAGGTCACGAGGGTCATGACCTCCCCTCTGAACTAAGAAAATTTTAAAAGAAATTTAAAAAATGAAATACATTGATTTTTAAGCTATTGCATAGCTTTTATGGCGGGCTTTGAGCGCGGAGACAGAATCTAGAAATTCCGCAACGAGAAAATAACCTAACACTCCGGCTAACGTCGTTTCAGTTCGGCAGACTTCTCATTTATTCAATAAAAGAAAAAAATTGTTTTCTTATCGGTCATCACGTTCAAAACGTGTAACTTGAATTAATATCAAAGAAAAAGAAAAAACTTGAATTAATATCAAAGAAAAAAAACTGCATAAATAAAAAATAAATAATTAATTATAATTGCATAAGTTGATAAAAAATGCTATGCAATAGCGTTACCGCGGCAGTTCCCGAATGCCACACGTATTTTTATTTATTTATTTATTATTATTATTTTCATCCTTTGCTTCACAATCAGAGCCTTTCTGCTTCTTTTTCAAAGTAGGTAATTTCTGACATATCCATGAAGTACTTTTTAATCTTAGATGCAAGATACATTTATTCAGAGCAAATGTGATTGATTAATGTTTTCCATTTTTCAATAAAAGAAATGAATCTTTCGCGAAATCTTCGTAGACTGTAGAATTTGGAACTAAATTTCAGACGGTGACAGCCAATTGCTTCCTCATAACGGCTTTTTTTGTAAATTGTGAAATTCTAAAAATTTGCATATAATTCTTAATTTTTTGAATAATTGTTTGATTTTATATAAAAACGGAATTTTTTTCAATTTATTGGCATCTGAATGAAATGTATACATTTATTATTTTTACTAATATTTATGAATCTTTTTTGTTACGAATGAAAATAACTTCCCAAAAGTATCAGATATTTAACTATTTTGGATATGGGTACAATCTTCAATATAAAAATTGCTTATTAAGAGACGTGACCCTCCCCCCTCTCTAAAAGGAAGGCTGCATCCGACCTTGTTGTAAAATAATATGACTTAATAAACGTAAAATATCTCAACTGTAAGTACAAACACAAAAAATAGCAGAAATTGAGCAGTACGATTTGGCGAGACAGATTGTTAATTTACTCCCCAGAATCAATTTGTCGCGATTTGGCCACATGGCAGTTGTGTTCTGGTTCACTTATATTTAAAGCTTAAAAGCTCAAAATGCATTTGTGAGGAACGCCTGAAAGAAATCTGATTGACTGACATCCTTAAATGTTAACTTGCCATAAACTGTTTATTTCATTTTTTTCTACTGTTATATATATATTTTTTTATATTCTAGGGGTTTGTCAAAAAGATTTTTTGGCAAATTCCTAGAGGTTTCATTAACTAAGAGAAAAAATTGTGTCTGAAAAATTGTTTCTTTAATTATATTTTATTTTGAATTAAGCTGATATTGATATACTCTATTACATTGTAAATAATTTGTTAGATAAGTCGAAAACTTGAAATTTCATGCATCAGAAATTTACTAGGCCCACTACTGGAGCATAGAGGAAGATAAAATTTTAATTTTTTTTTCCAAGACTATATTTTGAAACTGAACATTTATCCTGATATATAAAGGTTTGGACAAATCTAAAATATATATACTATATATAATTTTAAATTCATTAGCACTTTAACAAATAGATAAATGTCCTTAAGTGGCCAACTACAGATACATTTGCCTTATAATATAATATTTTAATACCTTTAAAAAATTTGTCCTTTTATCTATTTATTTATTTTATATGAAGATATGGATCAATAAGTTATTCGTTTAAGGATTTTTTTCTTTAAAATATAGATAATTGATCCAAAATTTCATTTGGTACGTTTGTTCTTACTTAAATTAATATTTGAAAGGTTCAAAACCATATTAAAACAACTCCATTAAATAAATAAATAAATAAATAAATAGAAATAAAATAAAGATATTGTCCATTTAGAAAGGTACAGTCATGGAAAAAATGAAAAAGTAACGCCCCCCCCCCCCCTATTTACTGTGAACAAATAATCGTACAAGAAAGTTACTAGTAGCAAATGGTATTAAATTAAGCCTACTTTTAATTGATCTGCATAAAATTTGTTTAGTGGGGCATCTACAAATCAAAACACGCCCAAATTTTTTTTTCAGCAGCCATAACCAATTTTGAGAAGATATTTTTGAGATCTTCGATTCAAATTATGCCTAAATACGAAATTTCATGTCATTTGAGTAATATGTTTTTAAAGTATAACTATTCAAAATTAAAAGCTTCTAATGTTTAATTTACATTAATATCTCCAAAAAAAATACAATCCGAATGTGACATTTTTGTGTGTATGTAAATATAATAGTAAAAAAAAAAAAAAAAAAAAAAAAAAAAATAAATAAAAAATAAATAAATAAAATAAAAAAATAAAAAAAGCATAATATATAGCATTTTTAATTTTAAAAATTTTATAATATGAATCATAAAATACTAAATTTAATATTCGAAAAAATATGAACTGTAACCTATAGTTTTTTGATGTATTTATATTTATTATGTCCTGCCTTATAAATTTTATGCCCCGCAAATGCAAAATTTCAAAAAAAATTTCCAAGTATTTTTCAAGTTATGCTTAAAATAATTCAAAATGCTGGTTTATGGAGCCGTCTATGATGTGCAAAAAAGCATTAATTTGAAAAAAAAAAAAAAAAAAAAAAAAAAAAAAAAAAAAAAAAACTTTTTTACCTATATTATTGAAGCGTTTGGGATGTGATTACAGTGCTTTGCTTAAGATCAATTTAGAGCTTAGTCTAAGACTGGGTGCAATCTTATGGGAAATCCTCGGAAAGTATCGGATCAATTTTGATGAAATTTAGAATCCACATTCACTAGATTATGATGAAGACATACGTTAGACAGTTTCTTTCAATAACTAAAATATTTTATTTTAGAGCATTGGCAATTTTTCAGAAATATTTTTTCCTGGCTATTTTTTACTTTTTCAACTTTTGTTGCAGATTTTTTCAAATAAAGGTACTTTCAACCGGTTTCGAAAGTGAAAGCACCTTTAAAAAAAAAAAAAAAACTCTGCAATGAAAAAAGAAAAAGTAAAAATATCAATATTAAAGATCAACCTCGGCTATCCTATGCTTAAAAGAGGTAAAAAATATTTAAATTTAAACAAGAAATTCGAAAACAGCCTGCCCATTGCCTTAACATTAAGGAGCGGGTGTTTTCAAGTGAGTGAAGAGTCCCCTTAACTTGTGTGAAGTTCTTATACAGTTTTAATCAAACACATTAATTAAAGTAAATATAAACACTTGGATAAAATTTAATTACATGTGTCAATAAATGAATCTAAAATGTTAAAGTAAAATCAGTGCTGTAGTTGGAAAAAAACATTTGTGGGAACGCAACTTTTCATAAAGTTGATAGTGACGCTACCGGATGTTTGCTAAGCAGAAAGCCAGTTTAAGACATCTGTCCAAAAAAGACCTTTTAAAATTAAACATTATAATTATTTACATTCTTGTTACTATTTTATTTGTATAGCATTCATCTGAAAGCAATGTTTAATCAATCTCATTGCAAAAATTTCCACCATAAATAGAAATTGAATTGAATCCATATATGATATTATTAACTGGCACATTTATCCAGGAAGTTTCCGAAAAAGAACACTAATGAATTGTTGAGTGAAATGAGGGTGTTTTCTTATGCACTTTCATTTACAATAAGTTGTTTTATCTACTTAGTTCTTCCTGATCACAATCAAGACTTCACTTATTTTTTGTAAAAAAATATTTTAAGGATGGTCTTATATAGATTATGAATATAAATTAACTGGTTTTTTCAATAAAGAGTAAATTTCTGGAGAAGAAGATTTAACTCTCTAGCCCTAGTCATACACAGCCCGCGGCCCATGGGCTGCAAGTTGCCCGGTTACATTTTATGTGTGGCCCGAGACACATACTCATCAATCAATGTTTCTAAAATTAATTGAAGTGTGCATAAAAGATAGTTAAGACTTTCATTATTATTTTATGTATTTTCTTCGCCAGTCAAAAATTTTCTGTTATTTAAAATTAATTTCATACTATAATAAAACGTTTTAAACGCAGTTCGTTTAGAAAAAATTTCTTTTCACATGTACTTCTTTTTATTATTTTATGTATTTTCTTTGCCAGACAAAAATTTTCTGTTATTTAAAATTAATTTCAAACTATAATAAAACGTTTTAAACGCAGTTCGTTTAGAAAAACTTTCTTTTCACATGTACTTCTTTTTGTGCTACAGCGCAGCGGTGTATGCATTTCTTATTCTTCAACAAACACCAACCAAACATTATTCCAAATGAATTAAATGTGCACTATATATTTCTGCATTTGAAAAAAAATAATAAAAAGTTTTACAATAAGTAAAAAATAATTTATTTTAATAAATAAACATTTTTCATCACTTAGAACTTTGAAAATTCTACATTTTTATATTATTTGTCTTTTTCATTTATAACATAGTTAATACTGTTTATTGGTGTTGAACGTTTATCGTGTGAAAAAAAAGGCACCCAAAATATTTTACACTACTATTTCCAAACAAAATTTTCGCGGCATATTTCTACATTTTCAATAGAAATTTACCATGAAGTGTATCATTTTGTAATTGTTGGGTTAGATTTTTTAATAACGTTTCTTTCGCGACAAAATTTCAAATGTACTCATTTTATTAGCTCTAGATAAAATGCTTTGTTATGTTATTTTTGCTATCGCATTTTTTTTAATTACCCTCTTTTTTGTACAATATAGTGTGTTGCGGCCCGTGTAATGTCGAAAACATGTGTTTGTGACCCGGAAGAAAAAATTTTGAGCATGGCTTCTCTAGACCTATCACCAGTATCAATAAACTTGATAATTATTATTATAATAAATAGCAATAATTATAGTTTCGCTTGAAAAAAAATTGTGCTCGTGGACGATGTTTTGTATTTTAAATAGTAACAAACCAAATATTTCTGGGAATGGCGTTCCCACCCGGGCCCACCCACTTACAGCACTGAGTAAAATTAATTTGAATGGACGTGGCATCCCAGTCATATTTTCCCTTAACTCTTTGCCCTTTAGAGGTGATTCTCGCTCACCACTAGTGTTGTCAGATGTCCCTCGTAAATCGGGACGCTAAATGCTTTGGACACCACTAACATCTTTCAGTTTATACTGGTGACCAGAGCATTTGGAGTACCCATTAACGCGTGGTATTACTAGTGGTCAGTGAGAATTACTTCTGAAGGGCAAAGAGTTAGTCTAGCGTGAGTCGAAAATCCGTGAAAATTTTAACTTAATATAAAACCAAGTAATTATCGGACAAGAGTGAGGTGCGATGGACAAAACTGCTAATCAATATTTCCTCTTTGGTCATTTAATCGGATCAGATTCGAAAAAGTCACGCACGCAATTGCTGCATTTTTGTCATCAAAGTCAAATTTTGGGGTTCCGTACTTAAAAGTAAAAACGGAACCATTATAAGATCATTTCTGCGTCTGTCTGTCACAGCCGCTTTACTCGTAAACTATGGAACATTGAAGTACAGAGGGGAAAGAAAATCGGGAAAAGAAAAAAAGACTATTGACCCACCCATTTACAGATTATTAAATACTCGAAAATATATATAGGGCTTAGGGGTGTAGAAGCAGTGGCGGATCCAAGGGGGGGGGTCATGGGGGTCATGACACCCCCCCCCCCCCTGGAGCTCTTCAAAGAGGGATGTACAATGTAAGTAAAAAGTGCTAAAACAGGAACGCAAAATAACGTCTAATCGAAAGAATTTGCGCTTTTTTCGAAACTGATCGAGAAAATTCGCAAATATTCCGCGTCTGATCGACATAATTCAAAATTTTTCCGCACCCGATCGGTGAAATTCGCGAATTTTTGCAAAGCCGATCCACAAAATTCACGATTTTTTTGGGGTGTAATCGACGAAATTTGAAAATTTTTCCACGAATGGTCAGCGAAATTTCCGATTTTTCTTCACTTGATTGACAAAATTCACGATTTTTCCGTGCCCGAATCACAAAATTAGGATATTTTTCCGTTCTTGTTCGATGAAATACGAATTTTTCTGAACACGAACTATGAAATACGCGTTTCTTAATTGACTGACGAAATCTGCATTTTTTTCCTGCCGTAAATTGATGAAATCCGTGATTTTTTTTCTCGCGATAAACTGACGAAACTCATGATTGTTCTGCTGTCTCTCAAAGATTTTTTTAATTTTTCCGAGCATCTTCGACAAAATTTGCGGTTTTTCATCGTCCTATCAACAAAATTAGCGATTTTTTTGTACTCGATCGCCCGAATTCGTGCTTTTTACGAAGCTGATCGACCATATTCGTGATAATTTTTTTCCCAATCGATGGAATTGTTAATTTTTGTTCGCCATATAAACGTAATTCGGGATCTTTTTCATTCCCAATCGACTGTATTTGCGCTGTTTACGAAACTGATCGACCATGTTTGCGACTTTTTCGTTCCCGATCGACAAAATTCGCAATTTTTCCATGCCCTAACAAAAGCGATTTTTTCGTTCCGATCGACTAAATTCGCGCTTTTTACGAAAGTGATCGACCATATTCCGGATTTTTCCGTGCCCGATCGACGAGATTCGCGCCTTTTTCTGTTCTTGGTCCATGAAATACGCATTTCTCCGCATCGAACAATAAAATTCGCGATTCTTAACTGAGTGATGAAATCTGCATTCTTTCCCCCGCCGTAAATTGATAAAATCTGTGATTTTTTTCTCGCAGTAAACTAATGAAACTCGTTATTGTTCTGCAGCCGCTCAAAAAAATTTTCGATTTTTCCGTGCATCATTGACAAAATCTTCGATTTTTCCTTGCCCTTTCAACGAAATTAGCGATTTTTTCGTTCCGAATCGACAAAATTCGCCAGTTTTACGTACCCTGTAACGGTACACGCATGCTGGGTGTCATTTGTAACATTATATGCAGACATACTCAGTAGTTTAGGTTAAAACAACAAAGTTTATTAAAGTGATAATGGCTGAAGGGAAGTGGAGCAAGTCTAAAATTTTACACACTGAGAACACTATGAACAGCTAAAATCATACTCACAGGCTCCGACCTAGCTCAGTCGTGGCACCGTCTAACACTTGACACTATCTCCTGGCTGAGCTGCTAAACAAAGCTTAACTTCACAGCCCGTGGCTGTGGTTAATTCTTTATTTCTCAAATAATAAAAATGGAACTACTCTAAACTTTCTTACCAAGGCCGAATCTCAAATCCACTATCCAAACTCCTTTCCACTTTGCTGGAGGCCGTTGCTACTTTCTATTCGTCAGCACTTCGCTAAACAATCATCCACTTCGCTTATCTAATGGCAGAGGTCCGCACTCGCTGGTTGCTGGCTAATGCCAGATATACACAGAGACACACGCTGGCTGCTGGCTAATGCCAGAGACACACACCGAGACACAAACTCACACCCAAGCTTTTATATGCTGCAAACTGAGATACTTCACATTAACATATTACTAATAACAGCGAGCTAACTGCGGAATTCGAAAGAGCACACACACTCTAGAAAGTTAAAGTAAAAGAGAGGATAGATGTCGCTTTTACGCCTACAAAATGTTAAATTATTGACGTCACGATCTCAGAAACACTAGAGTGCCTTTATGACAAAAGGTCACTCCCTCACAACCCAATCGCCCGAATCGCTCTTTTTACGAAGACAATCGACTACATTCGCGAGAATTTCTTCCCCGATTCACGAATTTGACAATTTTTGCGTTCCATATCAACTCGAAATTCGCATTTTATTCCAAATCAACAAAATTCGCGATTTTTCTGTTCCCGATCGAATAAATTCGCGCTTTTTACGAAGCCGATCGACAAAATTGGAGCTTTCCCGTGCCCTATTAACGAAATTTGCGATTTTTTTCGTTCCAGATCGACAAAATTTGCGATTTTTCTGAGACATACAGAAAAAATTCGAGATTTTTCGAAGGTCGATAGACAAAACTCACGATTTTCCAATGTCCAATTGACGATATTTTCGATTTTTCTGCGCCCGGTCAACGACGTTCCTGTTTTTTTCGCGCGGAAAACAGACAAAACAGGCGACTTTTCCGCAACCTATGAACAAAATTTCAAGTATTACAAAAAAAATTTCGATTTTTTTTCCTTGCCCGATAAACGAAATCTGAGATTTTTTGCGTCCCATCGACAAAATTCGTGATTTTTTTTGCGTCCGATCGACAAAATTCGTGATTTTTCCGTGCCTAATTGACAAAATTCGTGATTTTTCCGTGCCTAATCGACAAAATTCGCGATTTTTTTCATGCCCGATAGGCGACATTTGCTACTTTTTATCGTTATTCCGTTTTCACAAGACTTACTGTATTTTAAAATTGTTTCATTAAATCATCTGTCAAAAGTTGTGACCCCCCCCCCCCCCTGGAGGTTGGGCTGGATCCGCCCTTGTGTAGAAGGGCTAGTTAAGTTACCTGGAAAAAAAATCTTTATATATCGTATGAAAGCTTTTATAGCTCTGAACTCAAAAACACATTTCTTTTAATTTTAGGTGTTACATTATTTCAAAGATATAGTCGAAATTGTAGTGCAAAAATATCCCCCCCCCCCACCTCCTCAATTGCCGAATCTACTGAAACTAAAATTATGAAAAAAATAGAGGTAGCAGATGTTAATTTAAACCTTGCAGGAAAATTATATAGATTACTCTAGGTCACATAGTTTTTGAGAAAAGTATATTTTTCCTTTACACACAAATTTCGATTTGCGAACATTCAGAAAAGGTGTTGAGGAGCACTAGTTGTACCGATCGCAACAAAAGTATAAATACATTGTTGTTAATGAATTTAGAAAAGAAATCGCCGGCAATTAACCGTGATAATAATCCTTAAAGATACGGGCGATTATTATGTCAAGTGGTAGTGACGTAGCTAGAGTGGGTAACACCCGGGGCGGATATAAATGATGTCACCCCCACTTACCAGGGTGTCACCCTCCCCACCCCATCCGTCATATTTTTTCAATCACAATTCTATGTTATTACAACAAATGACCATACCGTTCCTTATTTACCTTTTGTCCTCTTGCATTTGAAAAAAAAAAACCACAGGAGCGGCTCATCACTCAACTCATAATCCGCATAAGTCAATGTGATGTCTATATGTAGAAGATAATTCTTTCTTTTAAAGCTTTATTTTGCTGTACCCATTCGTTGGATAGGTTAGTTTTTGTTCTTTGGTGCATATCTTATTTAGAAAAATTCCACATTCTCAAAAAAAAAAAAAAAAAAAAAGAAAATTAACTCTGTTGCGTCGTGCACTAGAATTTTCATTTTATTTCAGATTTTTTTCCAAAATTTTATAAGATTTTAAATATTTGCAAAATGAGATTCGGTGACACCCAGGAAGGACCGCCCCCTCCACCCCCCGCTTGCTAAGCCACTGTCAAGTGGTATTTTGGTACTTATATGCTAATATGGCACAGGTGATAAATCGCCAAGTGTTGTCGCATCGCCATCATTTCATTTAATATATGAATTTATAACTCATTTTATTTTAAACCCATAAATTGAAAATAATCAGATTTATTTAAAATAAACTTCTTTCATCTCTAAAAATACCGATACATTGAGGTAATTTCAGTTGAAATTGGGCTGACAACTCAATATTGCATTCTATCAAAGTAAACAAACAAAACAATAACGATTCGTCCACCGTGGCGATAAAAAAATACTAAACCATGAAGGTAATCATAAGTAAAACAAGATCTTTAGAGAAGAATTAAAATTAATTAACTTAATTGTGATTTTTATAATGTCAAATCATGAGGCGAAATGCAAATTTCATTAATTGGTAATAACGAAATCTCCTATTTGTTTACATGCTTAAAAACATCTTTTTCATCAGTCCCTTTTAGAGGGCGGCGGGCAAAGTGGAATTAGAATAACTTTAAATTTAAGTATAGTCAAATTCATCATGTTTAGCATTAAAATTGAGCCTTTTTTGACGCAACTAAAAGATAATTACTTAATGAGCATCTCTCCCGCCCCCGCATGGAAGTGCTGAATTTTCAAATCAAATGTCATCAAATGGGCACCCGTGATGTTTTTAAGTACATTTTACCAATATAAATACAAGAATAAGAGTAAGACAATCGCTTTCACTTTTTCAATATCAACATTTATAAATTTTCATAAATTTTATTTCATTTTTTATAAAAAATGAAAATTTCTCACACTGTTAATAATTTACAAAATAAGCTGAAAGAAAAAATAACCCATGTAATAATGAATGCTTAGTAAAAATACTTTTTGTTAGAGAACGGACAAATGTCGTGATTACAGATTTAAAAATAACTTTGTAACAAAAATTATAATTACTTATAAAACTAACACTATAAATTTAATTCGGCGGTTTTTGTTTTGTTACCAAATATAAGCTACATATGATATAAAATTACATTATAACTATACAATTTAACGCATATTATAAATTGTTTGACTATGCCTGCAAACAAATAAACAAAACTGTGTAAAAAGAATTGACTTCAACAGTTATACAAAATGTATACTTCTCGTTCAATTCAACCATGTTGTCATTACTCTTAAATTGGCAGTACCGTGTTAAAAGTATGATCTAATTATAAAAAGTGCATACAAACATTTAAAGTTTTACATTTTAAATATGCAAAAAAATAATCACATTTCTTACCGTGTGTTTGTTGATGAGCACCAAATGAAAATAAAACATTGGTAAGTACTTGCACGTGGTACATTTTGACAAATGCAAAGAGAGATAGCGTATTGGGCAATGACTATTCGTCACCTGAGAATAATACAGTTCTATCTATATTTTTGCAAATATTGACTTATCTATATAGAATGGCTCTATTTGTATCTATGAAGGCATTTTTGCATCAAAATGATGTTATATATATATATTACATATAACCTTACAATTATATTACAACATTATTTTAATCGCGAGATACAAATAGATACAAATAGAACATTTCTATATCGATAAGTCGATTTTTTTCAAAAACACAGATAGAACCTTATTATTTTCAGGTGACGTATTGCACAAGTGCGCGAAAACGCCATACAGACAATGGGGGGGGGGGGAATCGAAAGTTGTTTAGTATTTGTTCTGCCTCTTCGCCGCGTTATGATTGTTCTTGCACATTTTTTTCAATAATGTTTACTTTATCTTAATTTTTGGCAGGGAAGGGTTGGTGTGACAAAGAAGTGTTAATGACACTTTTTGTAGGAAATTAAATTATCTACATCTTTGTAACTTAACTTTTTTTTCTAGATGCCATTGTTCGTGAGATATTCACAGAAAACCGATTTTCAAGCTCTTTAGCGCCCCCTGGAGGCGGAAGCTCACATCGGATCGATGGGGACTTTTAGTATGTTAAACTACATACCTTAACTAGCACCTATGCAAAAATCCAGCTTTGTTCTAATTTTTTCCGCTATTTGCAAAAACAGTTGCTAAAATGACTGGACTATTTACGGAACTTAGCTAATTTAAAGGAATTTCAAAACGGCGCACTGATATGTTGTTTACAAATTTCACTCTTAATTTGTTGTAAAGTTTCCTCAAATTCTTTAAAGGTGTCGTATTACACAATTTTTAATGTATTAAACCACTTAATAGTGTGTTGAAAGAAAAAAAAAATCAGAAGGAGTGCATATGTAAACTTCATTCAATGTTTTACAAACCCAAATTAAATGTAACAATACTCCTTCTTTTTTCAGTTTACTTGTGGAGATTATTCAAACAGTCCATCACCTGTTGACAAGGATGTCCGAATGGAAATGGAGTACAAATCAATATCTTTTGAAATTTCCCAATGAATATGAGTTCTTCAAAATTACCATGGAATTGAGTATATTGTTTATTCTTATATCATTGTATTTTGCGCATTTGTAATTTTTGTATGTTTTATGTTAGCAAAATATGTCATTTGTTGAAATTATTGTCCAGGCTTCCATTCTCCTAACCACAATCTTTATTAACCTTTGTTTAAACTTAATTTAAGTAGGTGTAATGCAAATGCCGTTGATCCGCGCTCTCTGGCGCTGATGTAACTTTTGTCAAATTTCTTCATTTTTGAATATAATTATCTTGTTAACTATGGAATCTATATTAATAAAAGAACAAAACGCTCTGTCTGTATGTGTGTGTATGTGTGTGTGTGTCTGCGATGGCTAGCAAAATCTACAGCGTGTACAAAGTTCAAAATTTTTTTGAGAGTAGCCCCAAATCTTTCCTTATGCACCTGAGCTTCAGAATTTCGAAATTCCAATTATTAACTGAGTAATTAATTAAAATCGAGAGGTCACTCTCATAAAAAATCATCTTTTTCTTAATTTTTTTCTCTTTCGTTTGTTTATGGTTGGTTGGTTGTGTAAAAATTTTAAGAAAGCTGAGACAGAATTAAAGAAACCCATGGAGGAATGAGATAAGTGGAGGTGAAGTAAGCCTCAAAAAAGGTTTGCAATATCAAACCATATATCGCTCAAATTTTAATGTGCCAAACAAAAGGACGTGGAAGGGATTTTGTATTATAAGACGAATTGAAAGAAACGAATTACAATTGGTTGGTTGGTTGGTTGTATAGGGTTTAGTGGCACAAAATCCCTTGAGGGACATGCTGCGCCAAAACAACGACAAAAAAAACAAAATCTAAGAGGAACAAGATCAGGATGTCTGGATGGGGCACCCCATCCAGATATAGTGTAAAAAATTTTTAATTTAAAATAATATTACAGCAAAGAATAAAAGGTAAAGTTAAAACAGTAAGAATACTCATTTGGATAGGGTTCCTATCCAAATGTCATTAACAATTCAAAGTCATAGAAACAAGGTCGAAGTCATAGGAACAGAAATAGCGATAAAAAAGTTCATATTTCAAAATAAAATCCTGCATGTTTTAAAAAAGCAAAAAGTGCCCCATGAGGTATTTCCCCAATGAGGTTTGTCAAAATAGGTGATGATGAGTTAAAATATTTTCTATACAAGTGCCGGAGGCCCGGACAGTCAGTTAAAAGATGATGGATGGTTAGGCAATCAAAATGACAATGAGGACACATGGGTGCATCCTCCCTAAATAACAAATGTTTATGAGTGATCCTAGAATGTCCAATTCTCAGACGGGTCAGAAGAACATCTGTTTTTCTTGGAAAGTTAGGAGGCCAGGTTATGATCGTTGGTTTGATGTGGTGCAGTTTATTATTGTATTCTAAATTCCAATTTTCCTGCCATTTATTATGAATGTACTGTTTTATAATTAGTTTAACGTCTGAGAATGGAATCTTATGATTTAAAGGGCTAAGGGCAAGTTTTGCTGCCTTGTCCGCTTTTTCATTTCCAAAGATACCCACGTGTCCAGGTACCCAGCAGAATAAGATACTATAACCTCGATTTGTCAAATTATTATAAAGTTCCAAGATTGCTGAAACATAAGGATGTTTATTAGATGATTTTATTGCGTCAATAGCACTATTTGAGTCTGTATAAATGATGAATGAAGTCTTATGATGGTGAGATATGTGCAACATGGCTCTCTCGATCGCAATCAACTCGGCTGTAAATACCGAAGTTGAAGGATGAAGCCGGTAGCTGAAACTGGTGTTATCAAAGAAAACACCACATCCAACAACACTACTACTCTTAGAACCATCAGTGTAAATATCTGTATGATTTCTGAAACTGGAACGATGTGCAGCAAACAAATTTTGAAAGATAACAGATGCAAGATTCTTTTTGTCATACCCTTTAAAGGGATGGAGGGTGGTAATGCTAGAAATTATCCAAGGAGGGAACTTGTGTAATGAACATGAGCTTACCTCAATATTGTTTGAATGGCTATTTCTAACAGTGCTCCTTATTCTGACACCAAATGAAGGGATGCAAGATGGACGATGTTGATAAAGAATATCATTGTCAGAATTTAAAATATACGCATGAAGTGGATGGCCATGATGTGAAAGAATACGATAGTACAGGTCCAATGAAAGCTTTTCGCGAATATGGTGTAATGCTGGTTCATTGCACTCAACATATAGGCTTAAAACTGGAGATGTACGAAATGCACCAGAACAAAAGCGGAGTGCACTATGGTGCACAGTGTCTAATTTTTTAAGAACAGAATTACGTGTAGAACCATAGATCTGACAGGCATAGTCAATTTTAGAGCGGATTATGGATCGATAAATTTTCAGGAGAGAGGTACGGTCTGCTCCCCAAGATGTGTTTGAGAGCACCTTTATTAAATTAAGTGATCGCTCACACTTTTTGCGTAACTGCAAAACATGAGGCAGGAAAGTGAGTTTTTTGTCAAAATGAAGGCCCAAAAAGCGGACACTGTCAACAATAGCGATTTGATAAGTTCCAATAAAAATCTCAGGATCAGGATGCAGATCCCTGCGTCTACAGAAGTGCACACAAGATGTTTTGTCTTGGGATATAATAAAGCCATTTCTGTTTGTCCATTGGATAATACGGTTGATAGCAATTTGTAATTGTCTCTCGATAAAACGCATATCTTGTCCTTTACATGAAATTTTAAAATCGTCAACATAAAGTGTACCTTGAACACTTGGGGGCAATTGGTTCAGTATGTCATTAATCTTGATAGCGAAGAGGGTGACACTCAGGACACTGCCCTGGGGTACACCCTCTTCTTGTACATAAAAGCTGGAGAGAATCCCCCCAATTCGAACTTGAAATATTCGAACCGCAAGGAAATTCTTAATAAAAATGGGTAGATTACCACGAAAGTCCAAGTTAAAAAGATCACGAACGAATTACAATTGAAACATATTTTAAGAAGAAATAGCAAATTTTTATAATGGTCTTTGTTCTATTAATATTTATTAAAGTAAATGTCCGCTTTTAAAATGAAGGAAATTGGAAAATTAGCAATAATTAAATATCAAATTAAAATTAAATAAGATATTGAAAACATTTGATACGAAATAAAAATTGTATAACTAAAAGTTTCCTTCATTAATGTAATTTTAAATACTTTATAACGTAGATGAAAAATGTTTATGACTTAATAATTGCATGTAAATAAATATTTAAAGTATAATGATGAAAACATTCTTTTAAAATCATGTATGAAAACTTAAGTAATAAATATTATTCTAAAATATAGATTTCTGACTGCAGACGATTTTAAGATATTAACAAAAGAATGTTATAGTTTCAAGCAAGAAGTTTAAATAATTTTCTATATTGATATTTAAATGATGATGATGAATTGAAGTGATATTGAAGTGATAGATTAGTTCTTTTTAAGAAACAAGACCAAAAAAAGTACGGATTTAAACCTGTTTCAATTGATAGGCGTGTCAAAGCACGTGTTGCAGTAAATATATTATATACGTATATACGAAGCTTTTTTAGCAGTTTTTTTAAGTCACTGGTTAAATTTGAATACATTTTATTTAAGTTAAAATTTTATTATGATTTTAATTTGTTTTTAAAACAAAAATGAAATGGCTGTTTGACGTAAAATTGTTCGAATCGGCAGACGATTCATACACAATAATAAATTATCAAATAGCAAAGTAAATTATATATAAAAAATAGTCACTAAAGGAATAGTAGCAAAACATAATGTTTAGGCGTATTAATACATAACCCGATCCCAACCAGAAAAAAAGAGACCATACTTCGATCCAAGCAAGACAAAAATTCCATGAGCACAAACCCGACCCAAATCTAAAAATTCCGTTTGAAAAAAGAAAAAAAAAATATATATATGGATTTGATATCTGACCCGAATCAAATCTGAATCCCACAAAAATATTCAAATTAAGCATTCCCCAATCCGATTAAGGAAAAATAATGTTCGTGTATATGCAACCCTACCCGAAACTAAAAATTTTCTTTGAAAAAACCCGAAAAATGACCAATACGAAACATGAAATCGATAAAAATATTCCAAAGAACTATAACCCGATAAGAGCAAGACAAAATACTTTCCGTGAACCTGACTGGAACCTAAAAAATTCCATTTGAAAAAAAAACCTGAAATTTTATGCAAACTACATCTGAGTCCGATCAAAATATTTGAAAGAACCACAACCGGATTCGAATAAGAGAAAATAATTTCCATGGACATGAACCCGATCCGCACCTAAAATTTCATTTGAAAAAAATACCTGAAATTTGAATCGAACCAAATATGAACCTGACAAAAATATTCCACAGAACCATACCCGAATCCGAACAAGACAAAAAATTTCCATGAACATGAACCCAATCCGAACCTAAAAAACTGAACTAAACCTGAATCTGACAAAAATATTCCAGAGAAGCATATCCTTATTCGAACAATACAGAATAATTTCCGTTGATGCGCAACCCAACCTGAACCTAAAAATTCCATTAAAAAAACCGAAATCTGAATTGAATGACATCTGAACCCGAAAAAATATTCCAAAGACCCAAAACCGGACCCAAAAGGAGCAAGACAAAATAATTTCTCTGGATATGAATCCGACAAGAACCTTAAAAATCAATTTGAAAAAAACCTGAAATCTGAATCGAACCAAATCTGAATCCGACGAAAATATTCCAAATAACTATAACCAGATATGAACAAGACAATATAATTTCCTTGGGCATAAACCCAATCCAAACCAGAAAATTTGTAAAAAAAAATAAATCCCGAAATTTGAACCAAACCTAATCTGAACCTCACAAAAATATTTCAGTGAAGTATAACCTCATTGGAACAAGGTAAAATAATTTCCATTGAAGTACAACCCGACCCGAACCTAAAAATCCCATTTGAAGGGGAAAAAAAAAAAACCCCACGAAATCTGAATTGAACCGAATCTAAACTGAACAAAAATATTCCAAACAACCATAACCGTATCCGAAGAAGACAAAATAATTTCCATGGACATGAATCCAATCCGAACCTAAAATTCGGATGTTCTACAAAACATAATGCGCTCCGTAGCGGTGGAAAGTGAAACTAAGTACTTTGTAGAGCGTGATGTTTAAGATATTTCGTTTTTAGTTAGTGTTAAATTAGAACTTGGTTACGGTTAGGTGACAGTTAGGTTGCAATTACGTTCCGGTGAGCCTTATGTTATATTTAATTTCCGGTTAGGTTACAGTTAGGTTGTGGTTAAGGTACAGTTAGGTTAAGGTTAAGTTACGGTTAGGTTATGGTTAGATTATGGGTAGGTTATGATAAGGTGACGGCCAGATTACATTTATGGTATATTTACGTTACAGTTAGGTTACTGTTAAGATACAGCTAGGTTACAGACAAGTTATGATTACAATACAATTAGGTTAAGGTTAGGATTTTGTTCAGAGAATGAACATTACGCATGTTTGATAAAAAATATACACCTATTTTTGTAAAATGGCTCAGAAATTATAATACTATATACTAACCTTTTAGCTAATCATCGACTATCGATTTCATTCACGGTATAGTCGGATTTAAGAGTGAGATAATTAGTTTGAAATTCAAAGTATTTCACTTGGGATATCTATGTGAAAAAAGTATTTAGTTAAGTCACTTATCAGTAATTTTAATGATAAATATCAACACTTTAACACGAAAATCGCACAATCGTAGGACACATATTCCCTCCTACGTTGCCCATTGCAGTCATTTTGGGTATTTTTGCAGCTAAATATTAGTGTTTTAAACCGATTTTTGACACAGTCAGGGGGCACGTATTTAACATAATTTACACTGTAAAAAATTTGACTCTTTTGCTGCATCATCACTCCCCCGCTTTTATAGAATATCGAAAATGCTCCATAATAGGCTGAAGTAATCATTTTCTATAAAAGCGGTGGAGTGACGATGCAGCAAAAGGGTCAAATTTTTAACAGTGTATTTACACATATTTCGAAATAAAGAAAAAATAATAGAAATTTCGTGTAACATTATTATTACGGACCCGTGCAAAGCCGGGCGGGTCAGCTAGTTTAAAATAAAATGTATGTAACATTTTTTTGTAGAGAATTTAATTGTCTTTTTTTCTGTATTCAAAATTATTTTTTCGTAGAACTTTGAGATTACAAGGTATTAACAAAAAAAGAAAAAAAAAAAAAATATATATATATATATATATATACCTTTTTTTATCTCTTCGCGCTCACCCCCCATTCATCAGGATTTTTAATATGTTCATTAATAGACCCTCCCAAGCAATATTACCAAGTTTCAAAATATTTGGAATTATGTCCCAAAATGACTGAAAATCTGCCTAATTTGCCATGACTATCAATGTAAAATGAATTAAGTAAAGAGTTAAAATAATTTTTCCGCTGTGCGAAGCGATGTTCAAAGTACTACAAAGCTGTAATCTTTTTTTTTTTTTTTTTTTTTTGACAGCACATAGTATGACCATCCTAGATCAGCACGAGGAAATAAAATTGGAATTGTCATGAGATCTATGTGTTGTGAGGTTTGATTGATAAAAGCGGTCTCACGGCCATCTTCTTGTATTGAATAAACTTTAAGATAAACACATGGAATACAATTACTTTTGATTCAATTAAGAAAGTAAATTCCGAAGCTGTTGATTTGTTAGATCTTCACTTGTCATCAAACTTATTAATTATAAAATTTAAAATATATTCTTGTCTATCATTTCTAGTTAATTCATGTAACATTCTATAATTTTTTGCATATCGATTTATTTGTCTGAGAAGTTCACATAAATATATTTCACATGAATACATTGTTACGAATTATGTAAATAGTTTGTATCTGTTCTCAAAAATAATGTAAATAATCCTATTAGTTCTATTCATAAGCTAATGATAGTTTTTGTTGCATTGAAATGTCTCAATTTGTTGATTTTCTGTAAGCAAGCAAACCTGTTAGTTTTCATTGGATGTCTCTGGAACTTGGCAAAATATTAGAGATATCGCCAAGTTGGGAATGTTTTTGGCAATTAATTTTGGCCGCCAAATATATCGCCAGCTTGGCGGCAGAGCCGGTACCCGTTTCCTGCGGTATCTACAAAGATTTTCATTGGTCCATCGGTCATCTAAGTATATTTTCATTGGTCATTCTCCAAATCGTTATTTTATATATATATATATATATATATATATATATATATAATAAAGATTTAATCGTATCAAAACAACTTTTTTTCCCAATATTTAGAAAACATACTATTTTTTTGCACTATAATTTACACTTTCTGTTGATGTTGAGGTAGAACTTACCATCGAGCACTGATTCGTTGTTGAAAGAGCTGCTTCAAAATTGTAATATAGAATTAATAATTATACATGAGATGCAGGCTACGAACATTTTTCAACAAGTTTTTGGGTACAATTTGATTATCGCACCGACCATTTTTGCCAAATTTTATAAACTATCAAACAACTCGCCAGGTTATACAAGTTAGCATAATTTTTATTTTAAATAATAAATGAAAAAATAAATTACTGAAATATTACTAAAAATAAAAATTAAAAGTGGAATTAAAAAACATTTGATGACATAACAAACATATGTAATGCATTTAATGTCGAGGGAATATGACATATACGACCAGCCGTTACTGGTAGTTAATATTATAGTTTGGCGATAGTTGTTTGGTCAACGAGTAACCAAATATAGTACCAATTTTTGTAATTTGAATGTTGAATTCACTGTAATTTTGTTGTTCCTGACATTGGATCTCTTCGGTGTCATATTAGCTAACCTCCCCCCCAACAGGCAGAGACTCGATTACAAAAGATTACTTAATACATTAAAATCTCTGCATTTGCAAACTTATTAGAACTTATAAGCAGACAGACGCGAAGCAAAATGCCTAAGTGAATTATGCGTTTTTCGACAATTGTGCGGAACCGTTTGTACACGAGTAATATTCGTACCTGACCGTTTATTTTTTTCTCTTTTCAGTTTATATAATTATTTTCTGTAACACTATGCTTTGCGTTATAGAATAACACATTCATTTTTTATTTTTCTTAAAAATAAATAATAAAATAAATTTCACACACCAATGCGATCGACGTGAGCAAGAAAACTGAACAATACATTTCCGTCTTCTGATAACTTATTAAAGAATTTGTTCTACTGTTAAGAAATGAATAGGAAAATGTACATCACCGTTTTCAGACAGATTCAAATTTTCCCATTAAATCTTGCACCACAAAAGCCAGTATGAAAACAATATAGTTGTGGAATAATAACAAGAACGACAACAATAATAGTCAAAACAAGTTGCATCGTGGAAAAAACTATTTACAATTCAATTTTTTCTTATATATAACCGAATATACATTAATGTCTGTGATCTGAAAAATCTCTAAAATAAGATAAATAAATCTTATAGGTAATTATTTTCAGTAAACTATTTTAAATTCTGATAATGCGTAATTTAAAACGCTTTTAGAACAATACTTTTGACCAGGAACAATGAATAGAATTAACGGAATTTTCGGCGATTTGGAACCGTGAATATGTGACCTTTTGGTTCGTTTAAAAATATAGGAAGAGGATTGTTTATTCCATATTCAATATTTTTTTACGATTTGTAATAAATCATTGCTTGCTACGTATACACTGATGCATAGGCATCAAAAAGTTCAGTATGAATAAAATAATCATCTGAATTTTAAATGCGTTTACTGAAATAAGATGACTGAATTAAAATACCGTCATTTAAAAGCCACCAATTTGGCAGAAATTATTTAGATATGGTATTTATTTATATCTCGATTTCTGGCAATAAAACTTAGCATACGAATTCAGTGATTGCTGTTCTTTTAATGATAAGGAAAGAAATTTGTTCTGAATTTGTTTAAATTTCGCGTTTGCATTAATGAGGGCTTTAACACCAGTTCACATAAATAACGTTCTTCACCTTTTTCTCTAATTATAGCATTCGCAATAGTTTATTGACTTATTGCTTTATTTATAGTGAGAAATATCTTTCAAATTCTCAAAGAATAGGTAAAAAGATTATTTGAGTAAACTTAACTTTTGCGAATTAACAAGGAGTGAGCTGATAGCTGATATGACCGAGATATAAAATGCCCAACATCTCGAAAATGCGCTGATCAATGGTTTTAATTTCATGAAAATAGCTTTAAATTTTTTCCGATGAGATATTCAAACTGTTGGTAAGGCGATAGGCCCAAGCTTGAAAGATCCAGCAAGATAAAATTAAAAAGTTATTTCCGTTTAGTTAAAGACATTGCTCTCATGTGTTATATGTGTATATATTTTTCGAAAATAATCATACGTAGCTGACCCGTCCGACGTTGTCTGGGTTTGGGATTTAAAAAATAAAATAATATTAATCACAAAATAAATAAATAATAAATGGTAGAGGACAAAATTTACTATCTTGCAAAACCGAAAGAAAAAGGTTAAAATTTAAAAAGTGCCTTTTTTTATTTTAACTGCTTCTTTGAGCCAAAATTTGCATATTTAGACCAAACCTGTCTTAGTGAAGACTCTTAATTATAAACAACACATTTACACATTTTTAAGTATTTTTTTAAGTATTCTAAAATAAATTTAATTGAATTAGAATATGTTCAATATTAATGCCTTTATTATTGAAAAATTACTTTATTAGAAACTATTCTTTGAAAGTATTTGTATTCTTAAAATAATTGCCATGCAATATTTCAAGTTCTTATAGTCCTTCCAGCTTAACAAAAATTGTAATTTAGGATGTTTTATCCCCTTGCATATCCTTTTAAATTTCGAATTTTTATAGAATATGTTCTGTGTGTGCATTTGCGTTTTAAAGATAGCAGTCATGTCAAATTTTAGGTTTTGATCTTTATCAGTTCCACATAAATCATATTATTAAACGTTTATAATGCTTTTTACTCATTTAATCCTTTTAAATTTCGTATTTCTGAGACATTTTTCTTAGAGAGCATTTGCATTTACAGGCAACTATCATATGTCAAATTGTCAGTTTCTAGCAACTTCACTATCTTAAAAATCGCAATTTTAGGATGATTGTTGATCATGCAGCCCCCTGGCAGTAGTGGTAGGATGGCTACGGACCGACATATATTGATACAGGAAAAAAAACCGGGGGAAAAATGGAGCTTGTTTGGAAATTTAATTATGGTTTTCGCGTTTTTATTTTATTCTTTATAAATTTGAAATCTTGGGGAAAATAGTTAACAGTTAATTTTTCAACAGTAAATAGGTGCATTGGTTTCGAAAAATGATTATTCTTCGAACCCGAATAAATTTTCGATATATATACTCTTTATAAATAAATCCAATAGATCTCCATAGATATTTACAAAAATTTACAATTCAGTAAGGAAAATAGGTAAACTGTATTTAAGTATGTATAATGGAAATTAAACACTTTAACTCTTATTTAAAATAAGCAAAACAGATCACCATTTGAATTATGAAGTTCTGTGAAATGATTATAAACAAACATATGAAAATCAATTGGATGAAAAACAAGAGAAAACTTATAAATCACTCGCCAGGGGCACATAATTTACAAATGTAAGCAATAATCCAGTCAGTTTCTGTAATAGGTCGAACTATAAACTAAGAAATTTGACCTATTATGTACCCTACTGACTGAATGAAAAAACCAAACAAAATAGAAAAAACAATGCTAAATTTAAAAAGAATTAATATGGAATAATAATAATAATAATTTATACCAGCTTATCCTATAAAATAATATAGTTGTAATATCCATCTTTAGCACATGTTACATGCCATCAAATAATATAAATTTTACCGGTAGCGTGAAGATTATCAGTTACAATTAATAAAACAGAAAAATAAATAAGTAAATAAATAAAAATTTATAAAAATATTTAGTAGAACATGGATTATTTATATATAATATACTAATCCACACTTATTTTACATAACATTCAATAAAATATTAACTACGGAATTATATCCAGATAAATTCTTAATTAGCAAAAACAACTCATGTATTTCATTGCAGCTACACGCATGCAATTTAACTTAAAAATATCTTTCAAATGCTCAACAAGCCATCTGATTCATAGTAAAATAATTATAATAAATAAAAATAAGTATAATAACAAAATGAAATTAATATTATAAAATAATATTCCCATCATTTCAAACCTAATACAAGCATTAGTTAAACTAAATTTAAGAGCAAAATTAATTTAAAACTCCTTTAATCTTAATACCAATACCAATAATGTTAAGTATTATCTATGTAAAATGGATTTAACCATATACGAAGGATAATCTTATGTTATTGCAAGATCCTGAACTAGTTTTAAACTATGCAATTTAAATTTATATGAACAAATATTATTAATTCTGTGAGCAAAGTTAAGTAAAATATTTACATATACAGATTTATATAGACATGAATTATAATGAGTAAATGAATTTACTTTGAATGCAAAACCGTTACGTTTATCAGAAATATCAAAGAGGTTTTTTTTATAACAAAGTGTAATATTATGGTCGAGAAAAATAATTTTATTATTTATCATATCATTATAACTGTACTTTAACCTTTTATGGTATTTAACTGACAATGAATAATTAGATTTATTTTTTAGCTCACAGGCTATCATAGCCTGAGAGCTTATGTGCCCGCCCGTTCTGTATGTATGTACGTTAGGGTGGAGTGAAAAATCGAAAGTTGGAATTTTGATTTTGGATAGCAGCCAAAAGTTGCCTTTTAATACCTCTAACACATGCGCAAAATTTCAGGAATTTTGAAAAACATCTTGAGTCCCCTACCAGGACATTTACATTTTCATTGATTTATAGGATAGATTCTTACCATAAATTGTACATTAACAGGATTTTTTGGTAATCTCGTTTGATATTTTTATATTTAAAAAGTTTACTGTAATTAATTTCATCATTTTCAAACTTTAAGTCTTTATTTTTAAATATTTGAAACGATTTATTGAGTTTTAAAAATTGTATGTTGTCATTTTTACAGTCAAAATGAGTTACTGTGTAAGCAAATTTAAGTTTACCATTACCAGAAGTTGGTGATTCTTCAAAACTAAATAAAGCTGTTTTACCAACAATAGCAGAATGCTATAAAATATTATTATTATACAAAACAATAAATAAAACACAGTAGTAATTGTAAAGTTTAGCCAAAATCAGAGGTAAAAAAAAATTCTAAGCGAAAACATCAAAGGCATCAATTATTGTAGTTTCCCAAAGACGTATTGATCAAATGATAGACAACAATTTTTCTAAATATCAGAAGCTTATTCAAATCCCCAAAATCAAAGGAAATTATGGAAAACTGGAGATATATGGAAGAACTATAAGTGAAAAACTTAATCTCTGATTTTAAGTGTCAAATGAATTGTATTTGGAACACATTACACCATCTTTTGGACCAGGAAAGATCATTGCAGGAAGTATTAAAATATTGTACTGAAAAACATTTAAACCTTGATTAATTTATGGCAATAGGTTGTGACGGAACAACTGTAAACAGTAAGATAAAAAATCATGCTAATAGATTTTTTAAACTAAGATTTAGTCGTCCGTTGTAGTGGTTAATATGTCAGCTCTCTGCAAGCGAATTGCCACTAAGTCAGTGAACTTGATAAACAAAATAAAGGCTCACGAGCTTTTCCTGTTCTAATTGGAAAGTCGTTGGATCAATGTGAACAATAGACAGTTATAGAAATAAAAAAATATTTGCTCCTATCACAGAGAAATGAGTGTAGACCAAAATTAATTTTATGATATGTGTCAAACATTTGCATCTGGTTAATGCTCCTCAAATCTGGTAAATCGTAATCCAGAAAGAATGTCGCACTCTAAATGATTGACAACTGCCAATTAATTACTTGGTTTGCAGATTGGAATTCAGATTCATCCCAAAATCTAAAGATTATGGCTGAATTTGTAATGAAAGTACATTCGTCTATGTTATTTCAATTCAAGAAAGATTCTTCTTGCAAATATAGAGCTCAAAATGTTGTTTTTTATATAAACAATTAGGTTGTTTCGTTATTGGAGGGAATATTTAAAGAAAATTCTCAATCCCGTTATTCAACAAAGCGTATACTTCTGTCATTGAGATGAAAATTTACAGTAACAATAACTGATAAAAAAAAAATCATGTCGGAGAATTTGGATTCAGAAGAATACTGAAGATGAAGGATATTATATGTTCTACAATAAGACAGTTTCATATTCCAATATTGAAATTCAGTGTTACAAACTATATAAACATTATTAACTGGCAAGAATGTGAAATCACCCCACATTCTTAAACGAGTACCAAGAGAGAAACTGGAAATACTCAGGAAAAATCGAAAGTCCCATCTTTTCAATTGAAAAATTTCCCTGTTAGATTCAAGTATTCGAAAGATGCGTAAACTTAGTTCTTAAAGCTCCATTAGAGGCTGTAGTAGTAGAAGCAAGAACCGGATATATATGAGCAAAAATCAAATCACGAAAGGTAATACCTACTTTTGATAACAAAGACCAATATAAATTAAAGTGAAATGAAAGATCGTTTTACAATGCGTCGTATATATTCTTTTCATTTCATTACTATATATTCAGAAAATTGCATTTCCTTTATATTTAGAGAACTATTTTTCATGTGCATTCGAAAAATAAAATTGAAATGCATGTCTAATTTTTGTGATTTTTCTACTCTGTAACAATACAATTTACATTTTAGGGTTTTATTCGCGATTCAAAGTGTTAAAACCCAACAATACTTAGATCGTTCACAAGTAATACTTTAAAAAGTCATTTTTCTAGGTTATTTTACTGAAATCAGAAATTTAGTTTAAAAAAAAAAGTTGATTAATTTACACTACATTGTGAAATCTTGATTTTCACATAAAAAGAGCATAATCTTTAAGAGCTGGTAGGGAACTAAAATGAATTCCAAATGAAATGAAATTTTAACCATATATTCAGTGTGCCAAAATGCAACATTTTAGAGCTATCCAAAGAAAAAATTCCTAAAAAAATTTTTTTTGGTCATTTACACTACATAGTGAAATCTTGATTTTCACACATAAAGAGCATAATCTTTAAGAGCTGGTAGGGGACTAAAGATGAATTCCAAACGAAATGAAATTTTAACCTTATATTCAGTGTGCCAAAAAGCAACTTTTTAGACCTATCCAAAGAAAAAATTCCGAAAAAATTTTTTTTTCGCCTTTTTCACTCCACCCTAATGTACGTGCGTAACGCGATAACTCGTGATAAAAATATCCGACCCACGTGAAATTTTGTATATGGGTATATCCTGATAAGGCGCTTCCCTGATTAGTTTTTGGAGTTCATTCGATACGTATAACAGGGTGAAGGGGGGGGGGGTCATGCTCCTCCTTTTAATTGATATAAATGGGTTTTTCATGCAAATCAGTTTTAGATATCGGATCATTCTGATTGGGTGCCTCCGTGATTGGTATTAAGTGTTTATTGGATAAGTATATTCAGGAGGAACGGGGGTTCTAATGCTCCTCCCTTTAATTTATATAAATGGGTTTTTCAAGCAGAATTATCAGATTTCGTTCAAATCTCCGAATAGTTTTGGAAGTTTAATGGTTACGTATAAAAGAGGGGGATAACTCCTCTTAAATTATATAAACGGGTTTTTATTAAGAATTTTCCAATTTGCTCTGAATTTTGAATACAGATTTTTTATATGATAAAGTATGTCCCTGGATAGTTTAGGGGGTTCAATAATTAAGTATAAAAGGGGAAAGGGAAGCTGTTTACCCTCCTTTAAATTTTTTTCGAACGGATTTAACCTTGAAAATATAAGGCTGTAATGTACAATTAGTATGCGTAGCCTGTGAGCTCAATGCCATCAGTTTAACGGGGCAATATTCTTTTTATTAGTGCATACGATGATAATATCTTCAATATACCTATACATTTTACAATTAACAATAGAAGTTTTGCATATATAATAATGTAAATTGAGGTCTTGAGGTTGATCAACCTTTTGTTTATATATTGTATCATTAAATAATATATAATTATGATAAAGAATAAATTTAATTAATTCTTTTAAGTAAGATAAAGATACATTATTTATTAAATTAAGAGAATCCTTATATCCTTTGAATAATAAATTAATAATTCTGTACATATCTGTAATATGAATTGTATTGAATAAATCATTAAAGTTAAATGTTTTAATGTATTTAATGTCTGTTTTTTTAATTATTATTATTTAAAAGTTGTTCACTATTTTTTATACTATAGAATTTATCATTATTTTTTGCAAGATCTAGCATTTTAGTAAGTATTTTTAATAAATATTTACTAGCATTATTGTTGTATCTATCAGCCAATTGACCACTAGCATTGGGCGGAGCTCGCAATGTTTCCCACAAGTGTTGCGGTATTTGATTGGCTTTTGGTGAACGCTTGTGGGATAAATGGAGAAGCTGATTAGCTATAATCCATCGTGACGTTTTTTGACGTCAGAAATGCTTGTAGTCCATTGTTAGAGTTCGAAATTTCAAAGGAATTTTGTGAAATTAACGAATAACTACAGTATAAGGATAGTTATAGTTATAATTTTTAATTTTCAATAATTTATAATAATGAGCTATCTGTCTATTTTTAATGATTTTACCAAGATTTGTTTTATTGAAATTTGAACTAGTGTTTATAGCTTGAATTAATAATTTTGAGTTATAATGTTTACATAATATTGCATAGTTGTTGGTAATTTATCAATATACAGGGTGTTTCGCTACCAGACCGACAAACATTTTAAGGTCCAAAAATTCAAACGCTGATAAAAATTAGAAAAAAGGATCGATTTGTTTTCGGTTTTCTCTAAAATCATTCTTTATATCACGATTTTTAATTTTTTAAATTTTAAAGTTTAAGTTCAAAAATTGTCGATAGAGGGCGCTTTAGACTTTAGAGTAACGAACAAATACTTTTTACCGTTCTTTTGTGCATGGGGTTGAAATTTTTCTAAAGCTTAGACTTTAACTTAAATTTTAATCCCAAAATCGGAAACATGGGGATCGGTTAACTAGCGAAAAATTAACTGTGAACCGAGGGGTAGATTTCAAACGCTCATAAACATTGGACAAACTAATCGATTTTGTTGCGGTTTGCGTGTAGGTCATTTCCTTGGTAATTATTTTATTCAAAATGATGTATAGCCTTCATCTCCTCATTTTTTGATAGAGGGCGCTTCCGACAAATGTCCAACATTTCAATGGTACTACTCCTGGGTGTTTCACTACCAAACCACCATACTTCCAGAAAGTGTTAGGGATGCAAAAACGACTCGGAATCACATAGGAATGTAACATTGAAAATGCCTTTTTTGCGAGTTATGGTTTAAAGAAGCAGAGAAAAAAGGAACAGAAACAAGCAGAGAAACAGCAACACGTTAATGTGATTGAAAACTATGTTTATTTAAAGGTTTTACTGCAAAAGGTGTTCGAAATTACGACCCGAAGTAGTCAGGTAGGCTTGACATCGGCGTCGCATAGAATTCCTCACGTTTTAAAAGATTCTTCGCAACTTTGATAGATTTCTGGCAGAAATATCTTCAGAAATACGAGCTGCAAAGTCTTTAATTGATAGTAGATGAGTCTCATACACCCAACTTTTCATTTGACACCAGAAGAAGAAGCCCATACAACCAGTTTCACGAAGCCCACTGTTCACACTTGAAAAAGTCGTATGATGTTGTGCATGTCTATGCGAAAACGCTCCTTGTTCAACTTCAAAACGGCGTGTCCGTTAAAGTCTGCAGCTCCATATACGAAGAACATGTTGACCAGTTTATCGCTCGAATACTCCATTATACTACTTTTGGAACCGGATCGCGAATGATCATTGAAGCGTGATCGCTTTTCAGGCGTATTACTGTTTAGCGCCATCTACCGCAAGTAAATCGCAGCGCCATCTACTGTCGGTGTTAAGCTTGCCGGATTACTTCTGGTCGCAATTTCGAACACCTTTTGCAGTAAAACCTTCAAATAAACTCTGTTCTGTCACTTTAACATGTTGTTGTTTCTCTGCTTGTTTCTGTTCCTTTTTTCTCTGCTTCTCTTAACCATAACTCGCAAAAAAGGCATTTTCAACGTTAGATTTCTATGTGATTTCGAGTCGTTTTTGCATCCCTAACACTTCCTGGAAGTATGGTGGTCTGATAGTAAAACACCCAGGAGTAATGCCATTGAAATGGTTGAGATGTGTCGAAAGCGCCCTCTATCAAAAAATGAGGACACAAAGCTGAACGTCATTTCGAATAAAATAATTACCAAAGGCATGACCTCCCATAAACCGCAACAAAATCGATTAGTTTGTCCAATGTTAATGAGCGTTTAAAATTTCCCCCTCGATTCACAGTTTAATTTTCGCTAGTTACCCGATCCTCATGTATCCGATTTTGGGCTTAAAATTTAAGTTAACGTCTAAACTTTAGAACAATTTCAACCCCATGCACAAAAGAACGGTAAAAAGTATTTGTTCATTACTCTAAAGTCTAAAGCGCCCTTTATCGACAATTTTTAAACGTATGCTTTAAAATTTTTTTATAAAAAATTCGTGATTTAGAGAATGCTTTTAGCGAAAACCGCAAACGAATCGACCCTTTTTCCTGCTTTTTATCAGCGTTTGAAATTTTGGACCTTAAACTTTAATGGCCCCTAGCTCCTATAGAAGACGTTTGCGCCCCATGGTTTCATATTTAATAATGTTTGTCTACATGTCTACTATCACCCTCAATGTTTGTCGGTCTGGTAGCGAAACACCCTGTATATTATAATAAATTTATTTTATAATTCGTTTATTTCATTATTTAACTGTTTAATATTTAAATTATAATTTTCTATATTCCTATAAATTTCAAAATTTAATTTATCTAATACATTTAGATAATGACTGGTATAATCTACCGAAATCTTATAAATAAAAATATCAAGATCTAAATTTAAGTTGTTTTAAAATTGAATTTATATTAAGACAAAAAAGAATACTAAATTAAGTACCATTAGCCATTAAATTGCGTAAATAGACATTTTCACCAATATTAATGTCCCTAGTATTAATGGTATTAATGTGATCATGATCAGTGTTAACAAAGTTACTATAACAAGAATCATTACAATGATAAAACTAATTATTATTAGTGGATAAAAATTCAGCAAATTTATTGTAATTAAAAAACCTACGTCCAAGTGTTACATCATATTTGAATGATGTATGTATAGTAAAAATTTTTATAAAGATATTGTTATTTTTATCGTTAATAATAGTATGTAAATTTAATTTATTAAGTACATTATTTGTAAAATAAATTATTAGTTGAGCATTGTTAGTTTTTTAAAGTATTTATGTATACAGGGTGAGTCATAAATATCGAAACAATAGGCTATCTCCTTAAATATTACCCCTCCATACTTCCAATTGCAAAAATTCATAAAAAAGGTGAAATTTTTGATCGGATAAGTTGCAACTCCATGGGGGGTCTATTTGAAAAAATACGAAAATTAAATTTTTATTCGGCCCCCGTAGGGCAAAATTCCCAGTTAGGAAATTATTCCTTATCGATTCCTAAATTAAACAAAAAAAATTCATCTTCGTATCTAAAAACCTCACAGAGATATTAACATCCAAATGTCTCCAAAATTCCTGACTTACACCACCTTTCCCTGCCTCTAAACGGCGATTTCTCGATTCAATTTCAACGCTAGGTAGGGAACATTCACAAATTGCACTTTAATAAAAATTGATTTAAGATGGGGCTTTTTATTTGGATATAACACAGCAGCGTATAGATTTTACGCTAAATTTGTATGAAAATATGCTAGTGACATCTGCACTAGAGGGTCTGCATGGGACGAAATATCTAGGTACGGTCCCGAACTTGACCATAGGGGGGAAAATTTGGTCCGGACTGGAAAAATATTAAAATCATAACCCGATCCGGCAGGGAAAAAAATTAAATCATAGCCCGGCTCAGCCGTAAATTTCTACATAGGTTTTTACTTCGATGTGGTTAAAAATTATTTCGTATGGAGGATACCAAAAATACCTATTATAGCTTTTCGTTTTTCATATTTATACTTTATATTGTTAAAGAATCACCAAAGGCTGTGATATATTTATTTTACTGATGAATCTATATTTATATGTAAATGTTTCCCATATATTTTAATATCGTTAATCCATATTTGATGCGTTGGAGACTTTGAAAAATGTTATACAGTAAAACCTTTCAAGATGGAATCACATAGGAAAGAAAAAATACGTTATATGCAAATGCCCTACTTAGGAGGTGTCTAAATGGAGTTTATTTTTTTCTCAGGTATTATTATATTTATTTTGAATGGAGCAATAAATTTGCCGTTTAAGACAGGATTCCGTCATAGACAGATTTTTTTCACTTGATTTATTGTATTTAAATTGCCTTTGAATATGCTATTCTTTAAAAAAATGAATTTTGAAGCAGTGGCGCAGCCAAGGGGGTGGTTTTAGGGTTAAAACCCCTCCCAGAGCTGAGAAAGATCGCTATAATTGCCGCTTATATGAATCAAAAGCAAACTTAATATTTAGACGTTTTGGCGTACTTCGGAATCCGGCGCTTTATTGAATCAGATTTTATTTAATAAAGTGATTCGATTAAATGGCAAAAATTCTACTTAAAAGTGTGAAAGTGCATATTACATGGATTAGCTAAGTAAAAGTTGGTTATTTGAATTAATTCATTCTTCTGAAAGACGTATTGTGCTAAAAAAAATGATGATTTCCTGCCACACAGATGCTCTTTGAATTTAAGAATTATACAGTGAATATTCCAATTAGTATTGATTCTATTAACCGGCGATTCAAATAATCAGCAAACTTCTTTATCAGAAACTCAAAACCCCCCCTACAACCGATTTCTGGCTGCGCCACTGTTTTGAAGTATTTTTTGTAAAATAAAAGCGATTTCAAAATCTATGTGTTTTTCGTAAAAATTTTGATTGAGCCAAATATTACTTTTTTTATGCACGTATTAGGTCAGTCAGAGACAGTGATTTTAATACGGGTTGTGTTCCAGACGGGGGTTGAAAATTTTGTCCAGTGCAGACCTAGGAAAAAGGAAGAAGTCCCCTCCGGTATGAAAAATACGTTATGCCCGGGCTGGACCCAGAATACAGATTTTTTTAACAGCCTCTCCAGGACGATAAAAAGTCTGAAGTTGTGAGAGCTAAATTTATATATAAAAAAAGATTTAATCCGCTTCTTAGAAAAAGCATTCTTTTAAAAAACTGACGGACATTTAAACGGTACAGAAAGGAGATGGAAATGAAAAAAGTTAATTTCGATCGGAAGTTTGAGGAAAGGAGTTACTTTGCACTTTCAATTTTTAAAAAAGCTGTAAGCATTTTATTAGGAGCCAAACTTTATTTAAAACTTTAAATTCGTTTTTCTGCATAAAAAGTTTTTTCCTCACTATTTCTCGTCTTTAAATCATTAAAAGTCAAGATGTGTTGAAGAAAAAAAGTGCAAAAGCATGGAACATGTCATTTATGATTATTTTACATTAGTTTTGTTTCGGCAAATTCGAAAAAAATATTTACTTTTGAAAATATGATTTTTTTTTTAAAAATTATATCACTTTTTAAATAAGTATTTTTAATAGTTTTAAACTAATATTGAAGAAAAAAAACCCTGTAACAAAACTAAAATGAGATTTTCATCTTTAATAAAATGGAATGAAATTAAAATCCGATTAATAATGTTTCGAGTTATAACGATTTTAAATTATCCCATTTCAATTAGTTTTAGAAATTTTTATAAATTTTATGAGAAATTTTAGAATGTGATTTTCTTGGCAAATTATATGGCTAACTATCGTAAAAAAAGAAAAAAGAATCGAAATTGTAACTCAAAAGATAATTTTTTTTACATATGTTTCCTAGAACTGTTAAAGTAACATTGTTTCTTGAATTGCACGCATTTCAATTTGTGTCTAATCCCTTAAAACCTGATGAATTATTTAAACGGCTATAACGCTGCGAGTTTTGAAGATATGAAGATGAATTTTTTGTGTCTAATTTAGGACTGGATAAGGAAAGTTTTCCTAATTGGAATTCTTATACTACGGAGGCCGTATAAAAATTTAATTTTCATAATTTTTCAAATAGACCCCCCATGGAATTGCAACTTATCTTATCAAAAACTTTACCCTTTTTTTATGATTTTTTGCATTTGGAAGTATGGGTCTAGGGGCAATATTTAAGGAGATAGCCTATTGTTTCGATATTTATGACTCACCCAGTATGTTAGTTATGTAGGGGAGACCGGGGTGCTAATTCGCAAACACTCAACGTCCCAGCGCGCTTCACGCCAATCTCTATAGCCAAGCGCTTTCGGGAGAAAATGAAAATATGCGTGCAAGTCTGAAGCTCTAAAGTAAGTCTGGAAAAAAAAAGACAAACCAAGTTTGTAAATATTTTTGAATTACGTCGATCTATCTTGATTAACTATGCGGCTTATTGTTTCAACTATTATACCTTCATAACGCTAAAAACACGCATTTAAAATTTTCCAGCGTCATCCCAGCTTTTTAACGGTAATCCTATTGTAACAGCATCAGTATTCAACTAGTGTAATCAATTGCACAACTTGTGTAGACTGAATTAATCTGCTACAGAAAAAAGATATCTTTGAATTCTGTAAGCGTATCTAAAATATTCATATAAAGTGGATATAAATATTTGCAATGCAAATTTCAAACTACGATACTAGCAGTATTCAAGTATGTACGTCGAAGTTCAATTTTTCGCCAAAGCCCTTGGCTAGAGGAGTTGGCGTCAAGCGCGCTGGGACGTTGAGTGTTTGCGAATTTGCGACCGGGGTTAGTTGTGCCAGGGGCAAGTTGTGCCATCGAGCTTCCTGCTTGAGTCAGTAGGTTGCAACACCTGTCGTGTCATGTGAGTGAAGAAGTTGTTTGTCTCAATGTGCTGCGAATTTTTTGAAGTATAGCGTCGCGTTGTTTTCGAGATAAAAATATTTATCTTGTTTTCTACCGTAAAAGTAAATTTTGTGACCTACATTTGAATCGCCGTTGCCCCTAGCGATACTGAGGTATGTAAACTACCTTAACATTTTTTAAATGATTATACTTTGAGCTGTTATTCTATGTATTTCATTTGCTAATCATGCCAACATTTCGGAAACTAATGAATAAAGTTCAAAATGGCGTAACGCGGGGCTAGTTGTGACGAAGTCTAAGGGGCACGTTTTGACAGTGTCACTACTTATTTCAGCATAATTTATAATGCAGGTTTTTATATTTCAGGAAAAATGGTGCGAAATTACAAGAAGCAGAAAGAGCTAAAGCTACTTTAGCAGATCATGAAAGGGCTGCAATAGAAGTTAAATCCGGAAAGTGCAGTTTAAGGAAATCCCAAGAACTGTTCATTGTAAACCGAATGTCCCTTATTAGATATATGAATAAAAAGAAGAGTACTAATTCGGAAGGGAATATTGAAATGGGATATAAAAAACTGCGTATGATATTCACACCTAAACAGGAGATGGAGTTGTGTGAATACGCCAAACAATCAGCGAATTTGTTTTATGAAATTAGTCCTGCCGAACTGCGAAATTTAGCGTATGAGTTTGCCATTAGAAATGACATAAACATGCCTGAAAATTGGTTAACAAAAAAAGAAAAAAAAAACTGCAAGTGCTGATTGGTTGACTAAGTTTATGAAACGACATCCTACAATTTTCTTTCGAGTTCCTGAAGTAACATCAAGTTTGAGTAGAAATACAAGTTTTAATAAACAAAATGTAGAACTATTTTTTAATAACTTATTAGAAGCTAATAAATTTAATTCAAATGACATATGGAGTACTGATTAGAGATGGGAAATAGAGTTATTTTTGGTTAACAGGTTACGATGTTACATACTTTCACAAGTAACAGGTTCCAACAACCTGTTATTTTTATAACATGTATCTAATGGCATTCTGTCAAAAGATGTTTTATTTAGAAGACTTTTAACAAAATGTCTGAAATAATTTTGGGACGTGAGTATAGACGTTTTTTGATCAGATGAATCAACACCATTAAAATCAGTTTTTGCCCACATAGCATGCATGGTCACAGTGACGTCACAGTGACGTCACTGTGAGTCACTGTGGTCACATCACATCTGTGACCAAAATGCCACCACTCAGTGACGTCACATTGTGACTGAAATGTGACGTCACATCTGTGACCAAAATGCCACCCCTCAGTGACGTCACATTGTGACTGAAATGTGACCTTCTTAGAAAATTAAAAAATATATACAAAAATTCTTCAAAAGATCCCTCATAGCATGCATTGTCACAATGACGTCACTGCGAGTCACTGTGGTCACATCACATCTGTGACCAAATTACCACCACTCAGTGACGTCACATTGTGACTCAGATGTGACTTTCTTAGAAAACTTTAGAAAATTACAAAAATTCTTCAAACCATGTTATTTACTGGCAAAAAAACTTGTTTTCTGGCATTTCAGAAGAATATTGTGCAATCGCTGTTATGTCACACGTTACATGCACTGCGTGTAACGTGTACGTCATATCACATATGTGAGATAAACCTCCCATCATATGAAACTAAGCACCCAGCAATGAACCTATCAGTGAAACTTCCATTTAAGGAAATTTCTTGTTACACTTAAATGCTTCGTTATGAAAAAAATATCGTTGAATAGAAATCCACGAAAACTCATGAAATTAGTATAGTAAGCTGCAAATAAAAATGGAAGTATTATAAATGTTATAAAACTGTGTTTTAATTTGGATAGTAATTTTTGTTATGCAATATAGCCACATAAAAAAAATCATTAGTATAATATCTAAAAAACCACGTAATAAAGGAAGGTAAACAAAAACTGAATCGCAGCGTTCTATTTCTCGTTTTCTCGTGTATTTCAAATCGAAAAATTAAAAAAAATTGGAATATTACTTTGTGTGCGATCTCTTATGAAAGATACAATCATAAAAACTTTCGCATCTTTTTTAAGTATTCAGAGAATGGACCTATAATATTTTCATGGAATTAGAATCCCTTTCTTAGCATATCGAAAAATTTTCGCATTTTTCCCTTTTTATTTAAAAGATAAAATAAATACATAATTTCAATTCATACAATCCGCTGAAATATATTCACCAATCAATCTTAACAGCAATCTATCCTTTTGAATATTGTGCACTCACGAAAGTGCAACAAATTTTGCTAAGTAGAATTTTTTTAATATGAATATTAATTTAAATGTTGATTGCGTACTAAATGAAGGTTCAACAGAAAATTAAAAAAGTAGATAATTTCATTAAATATGGGCTTCGTTAAATGAAAGTTCCACTGTATTTCGAAACTAATTAAAAGTAAAAAAATATAAATGCGTGAAAAAAATTTTTTAACTCAAAATTTTAATTAGGGATACCCTCATAAAACTAATGCGCATGCGCATTCAACTTATAAATCTTCGAAGCTCAAACAACCAATAACAACAAAAAATCACCTGCTTAAAAAATATCGTTTGGCAACGACCAGAATAGTTGACACTAATGTATTTATTCTTTAGAATATTAGGCAGCTGCTCTAGTAACTTTGTTATGATGTTATGTGTGTATATTTAGTACGTAAGTTGAAAATTTTTAAAAAGTTATGCAGAAATGCTATCAGGTGACATTTTATATTAAATGTCGGTCCGAAAAAATACAATTTCAGTGGCGTTTCGTTAATATGAGCGCGCCAATGTCATTGTACTTCATTCGGACATTCCGACTTCGAAATTATCTTTCCTATTTGGATTATGAAACTGGAATTAGAGGATAATGCCGATAAGAAAGAGGTAAGAAAATGCTATTTCCCCTGTTTTTTTATAATGATTTCTGTTAATTTCGTAAAAAACATGTTATAAAAGGAATAAATATCATATTAATTTAACTTTTTTGAATTCACTTATCTTAGTAAAATCAATAAATTTAACATTTATTTTGTTGAAATACGGAACAGCATGTCAACGATTTGAAAATAGTTAATAATATTATTTTTAAAATGCACTTTAATCACATTTTTTAATTACATGGTTAAAATCACATTTTAATAAATTAAAAAATATACACATAATCAAAAGTTAACGTTATAATTAACATATAAAGGAGTTTGGGGTTGTTTAATTGTTGAAAATAGTGATAAATATACTACTTTATGCACTAATATTGCAAAAATACTTTTGTAAAACTTTTTTATTACCTTTCTGAATTTCTCATAATCCCAAAAATTTGATAACTGTAATTCCATGACATTTATTATTTTAAACCATGTATCTAAAATAATTAAGATATTGATTTTGTGGTAATAACAATTATTGATTTTAAAAAATGAGTAATTATCGCATTATTTTATTAATTTTTGATATCTTAATTGTTAAATTGTGTTGAAAATAACAATTTTGTTTCATTAGTATGTGTTCATTAAATCCTGGTTCTAAATAGTCATAAAAACAATTACATGTACACTTTTGTGGGATGTACATTGCTGAAATTTTTAGTGCTTGATGTATTTCTATTATTTTCAATAAAATTTTGTCTGATATTGGGAAGTGAGACTGAGAATACTTAAATATTATTAATAGATTCATCTAATACAAAAAAATGAAATCTAACAATTATAACTATTAATAAGGAAACTTAAAAAAAAAAATTCCTTAAGGATGTCCTTTACCGGCACATCTATACTATATGACATATAATATATATATATATATATATATGAGTTTAACTACGAATTTAAACCGTGGTGTAATCATACATGCGCACAGGCCACTATAGTAAGAAAATAACTAAGCGTAATACTAGAACTAATTGCCTCATCTTCATTTGTACTCGATTTTCAAATAAAATCTGTATATTACGAATATTGCGCATAAACTTCACGTAGTTTTATCAAAAGGTAATTCTATATTATATTTAACAGAATGATTTTAATTGGTAAATTAATCAAACGAATATTAATTTTCCAAAATGAGTAAAAAAGTGTTTAGGTTAGGATTCGAACTAGAGACCCTCGATGTATGCTGGCAATGCTCTTCCAACAGAGCAACTTAGCACGCACAATTCACCCGGAGAAATATCATTATATACTCATACGAATAGTATGCATTTGTCATACGGGTAGTTTGAAGAAATATTAAAGTATTATTACATAGGGTTATATATAATAATGATAAGTATGCGTTCGTATTCACTGTATGAATTGTGTGCGTCAGATTCTTCCAGGATTGTTCAGTCGACAAAGTATTGACAATTTGCGCGAAAGACTGCTTAGTTCGAATCCTGACCTGGACACTTTTTCAATCAGTTGGAAAATTACAACAAAAGATAATTAAAAGATATAGGGTGGATGCTCCAGTTTTGGCAACTGAACAAGTTTTGGCCACATTGGAATGATTTACCCTCTATTTAGGCTGTAAATTGATTTTAACAAAATATATGCATTCTTACTCCTTAATCTAACACTCTTTTATCATTTCCAATCCCATTTGTTTATTTTTTGATAAAAAATGACTTGCAAAAAAAAAAAAAAAAAAAAAAATGTGTAAAACTATAGTGTGCACTCACATATATTAAGGTTTTTGCTTAGGTAACAAGTTTTCATAATCTTTCAATATTAGGCATTTATCGAACTTTATTTGTTCTGAAACAAATTGCTATGAAGCTTTATGAAGTAGGCTTTCTCTCTGTTGCAATTTCATATTTAAATTAATTATTTTTACAGCTTAAAGTAGGGGTGGCCAAAACCGGTACTTTAAATTTGCTATGTGCATTAGTTATGGCCATGGTGTGGCCAAAAAGGATACAACATTATGCTCCACTTTTGGCCACAAGACTAATTATAGTGAAAATTTCAGCAATATATTTAGAAATGTTTTATGACTTATAAATTTAAAAGTTCAATAAAATTACAACATGATTTAGTGGTTTCTTGTATTTTTTCAAAACAAAATGAGGAAGTTGCATAACTTTCGCAAAATTTCAAGCACATGAATTTAGAAATAACAAATAATGTGAAAATCTTTACACTATAAATAGGATTCATTTTAACAAGTTTAAAAAAGACAATTCTGTACTCTTAAAAATGGTCTAGATTAAACACTGTTATAAGATAGCAAGTAAAATTATGGCTTTTCAAAATTCATTGTCAGCTTTCAAGATGGTTAAGTTTTGTAGTATCTCGTTCTACCTTGCAACACAAGTTTACAGAATGGAGACCAGTTTTTACTATTTTTGAATCTCAATTAATAGGGTTGTGCTATTTATGATGGCCAATTATCTATATGAGAGATATGGGCCGAAGAGAAGGGGGATGCCCTCTGTGAAGGTCTTTCTAAGATCCTAGCCCATATTTACACAAGGAAATCTAAGGTTTGAAGAAAACTAACTCCAAATGATTAGGCTGACAGGCAGCTAAGTACGAGGAATTAAAGTTAAAAATCAGTTGAAAAAAATGGATTTTAGAGATTGTCAAAATACTATTTTTATGAAAAAATGGAATAATTTCAAGATTCTAGTCATATAACTGTAAATATTGGTATAGTATAGCATATGATATATATAAATGAAAATATGCAAAATGTTAAAATAAGCTTTTTATGTCCTATAAGTCTTTTTTATGAATTAAATATATTTTTTGTTTTTAAATTTAAATGTTCAGTTAAAATCAGCTTAAGTATATTTTATTTGATGTTTTTATGATTTCATTTAAAAAATTGCAAATCTTTTTTTATACAGCAAACAAATATGTGTGTGGTAAAACAGACTTTGCACAAAAATGCTTTATTTTTACTTATTATCAGTTAAAATGTTTGCAAAATTACAAGATATTGGGGTGGCCAAAACTGGTGCAAATTGAAAGAAATTACTTAACGAGTTATTACTCACAATCTAAAATATTTGATAGAAAGTTATTATAATTAACAGACAGCAACTAAATTTACTAAAGAATACTGTTATTGCGATTTAATATGCTTTATTCAGTCTAAAACTATAAAATTTCCATTTCAACTTTTCTCTTAATGTGGCCAAAATTGGAGCATCCACCCTATATATTTATAGACATCAGGATTATTGGTCAGAAATATTGGCAAGCTGTACAATTTTAGATATGTGCTGGGATTTGTGGATATTAAAGCGAGTAAAAGTTTTAAAAAAAAGTTCAAAAAGATTAAACAGTTTGAACAACATACTACAAAATGTGTGTCAGTTATAAATAAAATTGAAGCTATGCAATTTTCAGCATGTGAAGAAAAATGTATAAATATTTTTGAAAGGTAATATTTTTCAAATTTTGAAAACAACACCAGAGTCGTAAGGCATGTGAGGTAAATCGAATTTTTAACTTTAATTTAGAAGAAAGTCTCCTTACTGCAGGTAACTATTTTTATATACACTATATTGCCATTGATTATGGGACACTTGCGATTTTAGACATTTTACTAAATATCTAGAAAAATACATGAGGAATCATCTCGAAACTCTTAGTGTATAAATATAATTGTATAAGTCATACATCTCCGTGAAGATTTTTTCCCCGAAACTCGAAAGGGGGCCGTCAACAAATTAAAAAATAATGAATATCTTTTGAATAACCCTGTTAAAATGTAGCAAAAGAGCTCAAACTCTAACTTGTAATTGAATGCCTTATTGTAATAAGCCTTGTTCATTTTTATGCAAAAAGCATGCATACTCGCAGAGTAATTAAGGTTTTTATAAAAATGATCCCAAATTTTTCCAAGTTTTTTCCTTATAATTTTCAGAGTTCTTAATATAAAATATTATTTTTTTCAGAAAATATGACAAACAACATTGCACACAGTACCTTGTAATCAGAATTAAAAAATAATGAAAATTGTATAAAAAATGAGTTGGTTTACTAAATAATTTTTTACTGCGCATGCGTCAACGATATCAAAATTTCATTTGCATATTATGTTAGCTAAATGTATAGAGCAACTTTTGTGAAAGTCACAAAATCATAATTTGAAAATTCTGACAATAATCGGCAATTGAATAAGTCGAAAATCCGTTATTCTCAAAATGAAGCAAAAACAAAAGGGGTTGTATCCATATATTCATTGATTAGTGTCAATATAGAATACACAATATGGGATGTACTCCTGCATTTGGATAAAATCCCTCATTTTTTTGCTTCATTTTGGAAACAACGGATTTTGTCCTTTTTCTATAGACGATTACTTTCAGAATTTTCAAGCTATGATTTTGAGACTTTTACAAAAGTTGCTCTATACATTTAGCTAACATAATATGCAAATGAAATTTTGATATCTTTGACGCATGCGCAGTAAAAAATTATATAGCAAACCTACTCATTTTTCATACAATTTTTATTATTTTTTAATTCTGATTACAGGGTACTGTGTGCAATGTTGTTTGTCATATTTTCTGAAAAAAATATTATTTTATATTAAGAACTCTGAAAATTATAATGGAAAAACTTGGAAAAATTTGGGACAATTTTTATAAAAACCTTAATTACTCTGCGAGTGTGCATGCTATTTGCATAAAAATGAACACAGTGTATTACAATAAGGCATTCAATCATAATCTAGAGTTTGAGCGCTTTTGCTACATTAGTTTTGACAGGGTTATTCAAAATATATTCATTCTTTTTTAATTTGTTGACGGTCCCCTATGGCGTTTCGGTAAAAAATGTTCACGGAGATGTATGACGTATACTATTATATTTACACACTAAGAGTTTCGAGATGATTCCTCATGTATTTTTCGAGATATTTAGTAAAATGTCTAAAATCGCAAGTGTCCCATAATCAATGGCAATATAGTGTATTATACAGTATTTGTTCATAAATTGTCAATATATGATTTTAGGACTCAAACCCTATTTTAACAGGAACATGGCATGGAGTTATAGTTTCAGCAGATCCTGTTTCTTTTAAATTGTTAGAGAATTGTTAAGAAAAGTTAAATCGTCACAGAATCATCACAGTGTTAACGAAAGTTTTGTCACAAATGATCTACAGCGTGAGTCTAAAATAATGGGACAAACTTTAAGGGAGGTGGTAGAGCTCACTATAATAAATAATTATGGCATAGAAATGTATGACTGGAAGTGACGCGTTAAAACGCCACACTAGTCACTGCAAAAGACACGGATTATAATGTTAAGCGTATGGGAGCGCTATTTTCTAATATCTCGCTAAAATTTTAATATTTTCACATATTTTTTTTTTCCATAGGATAGCTGAGGACGACCTGCAACTGGGCTGATTTTTACTTTTTTGATTTTGGTTACAGATTAAAAGAATAATACTTTAACTTTCAGAACCAGTTTAAACAGGTTCTAAAAATAAAACTATTGTAATATAAAAAAATATAACCAAAATCGAAAAAGTAAAAATTAGCCCGGTTGTGGATCGTCCTCAGCTATCCTATGGAAATAATATCATGTAAAATATTGAAATTTGAGCAAGATACTTGAAAACAACGCCCCCCTTCATAGACTTAACATTATCATCCGGGTCTTTTTTGGTGACTGGTGTAGCGTCTTGACGGGTCACTTCCGGTCATATATTTCTGTGCCATCATTATTTGTTATATAGTGAGTCCTACGCTCCCTCAAAGTTTGTTCCATGATTTTGGACTCACCCTGTATTTCACAATTTGGTCACAATGTGACTTGAAAGCATTGTCACTTTCGTCACAATTTCGTCACAATGTTAATGACAAAATCGTCACAAATGACACACTTTTCACAAATTGGTCACATTGTGACGTCGCAAAGTGGTCACAATGTGACGTCACAAACAAGCTCTAAAACGGCCATAACGACTTCACATTTTAGTCACAGTGACTTCACATCGACGTCACGTGACGTCACATCGACGGTCACAAAGTCACAATGTGACTTCACAACGACGTCACCGTGACGTCACCATGTCTTACGGGTGGTTAAAATGTTAATTTTTACAGGACAAAACTTACCTAGTTATGCTACTTTTTAATTTCAAGCATTTTCAGGTTTTCTGGCACTAAAAACACGTTTTCCATTTATGTTAACTAAAACGTCAAAAATTCATAAAATTCTAAGCATAATAACTCAGTAAGTTTTAGCTGTAGATGAATACATTTTTACTGTTTTAAGGATGTTAGTCACTTAGCGGCCGAATTCCTCTCGGTAATGTTAAATCTATTGGGGTTTGATGCATCCTTATATTCAAAATATCTCCTTAAGGAATTAATATTTGTAACTCCCTTTTTTAGTGATCTCTCAAAAGATGTCACTTTTTTTTTGGTCAAAATATTTCTAAAATTCATACTCATTTTAATATATTATGTTTAAAAAATAACAAACTACGCGTACAAATTCAACAATTCTAATAAAATTATAGATAGATTTAAGAAATATTTTGAAAACTTAGAAAAAAAGAGACATTCTTTAAAAAGAGAATACTGATTTTTTTTTTTTTCAAATATTAATTCGTCAAGATGTTTTGAATATAAGAATGCATTAAACGCCCATATACTTAACATTACGGAATGAAATTCGACCCCTGACTGTAGCACCCTTTATGATTAGAACATAATTTTTTTTTTTAATAAAGCTTACAGGATTCAGACATTGTAATTTTTTTATATTTCTTAACTATTTAAAAGCACGTATATTAACGTAAATTGGGTTTTAAATGATGCATAATAAAATCTTAAACATTTTTTTAAAGTTGAGGTATTTTCTTCTTCTTCCTCTTCTTCTTCTTATTATTTCTTAAGGATTTAAATAACAGCTTTTTAAAGATAAATCGATTTTTTATGATACAGAGCAAAATTTGAAACAGTTTTGTAATGGGACATTTGTAACAGTTTTGTAATCTCTAAAATTAATGGCTTAAAAATTAGCTGTTTGTAAACGATAAGAAAAGACGTGCTACATAAAAATAAACAGTGCTTTAACCCTTTGGGGACGAGCGACACGTATACGTGCCGCAAATAGGCTTAAGAATCCACATTTGTGACCACCACTAAAATTATACCGTAAATTTTGCCTTATTTAATCGGAGCATTTTCTGGATTTAATGAGTAACAAATTTCTGTTTTTAAAAACCGGTGACAAAACATTAAAAATTTCGTAAAATGCTCACAAAGGCTTCGCAAAGGGTTAACAACATGTAAAAAAAGAAATTTGAAAAAAAGAATTTGTAGAAAAAGAAATTTGAACTCCGATTTCATTACAGCTATATTTATCAACGCCTATCCAAAGATAATCCAAAAGAACCTGAAAATGTTATTTATAAGCTTTTCATTAAAAGCAATTCATCCAAACGGATTTTTATTACTTTTTCAAATTAATTACAATTGTAGTCGCGCAAATAATGCGGTGTTAATTTCTTCCTATTTTTTACAATCAAACAAAATCGCAGAAATATAAAAAATTTCCTTACTCTGATTTTCTAAAAACACAGCCTTAAGAAACTAATAAATAAATAAATAATAAAAGCATATTTCTCCTCCCCCCCCCCCCAAAAAAAAAAAAAAAAAAAAAAAAAAATTAGCGTCACACACACACACACACAAAAAAGAAAAACAAACTTCTCAAACTCCATTAGCATTATCCCTTTTAAACTTCCAAAGTCAAAAAACCGCCGCTCCTGGTCAAAAGTACAACAAAAACAAAATTATCCCCTTCCTCTGATTCCCTTTAAACATTCAAAGTCAAAGAAAACACCACATGGACAAAAATGGCAGACGAAATTAACTCTGCCAATGGAACGAAATCGAAATTAATCCCATCCTTTGATATCCATAATTAAAAAACACCTTTGATAGTTTTATACCAATGAATCCCGTCTACTAAAATGATTCCATGCAACGCTATTCTGCACAACAAATTATAACATTTCAACTTATATGAATGTGATGTGTTAAAAAATATTTTTTCTTCCTACTGAATAAAAAGAGTTGCAGTATTAGTTGTATTAGAATTAACTGTAATGAATACATGGAGTTTTTCAGAACATTTTTTAACAGTCGTAGCGTTTTTTTTTTTTTTTTTTTTTTTTTTCCTTTTTTGGCGAACGGCCAGGTGTTTGTTTGCTAATGAGTTGGACTTTGATTGGGTGTTTGGATAGGGCTATTCTGCATGGATGGTGGATAGTGGAAGATACTTTCTAGACATTGAAAGCTGATAAGGACACGAAAGGTTTGTGACTGTTGATCACGATTTCTTTCGGTTTGCTTAGGCGCGTCGTAATAAGCGTTTTTTAAAAAAAAGTTCTTTTTTAAATTTCAAAATATATTTTTAAGATCTTTTTACATTAATATCGAAAACAAATTTTGGAAATTTTATTGTTATTATAATTTTAATATGTATTTTTTTTTTTAAACAGTTCTTTTAGCTTTTTTTTCTTCTTTTTTACATACTTTGCAGGTAATGCGTTCCAAATTTAACAGGGACTTTCCGTTAACCTGTTACTAAATAATGCACCATAAAAGAATAACGTTGTTATTTATCCTAATACGATAAATAATGCCCATCTCTAGTACTGATGAGACAGGAGTTGGAACTCTGCTGAAACCTGTAAAAATAATTGCAGAAAACGGTAAAAAAAAGAGTTGGGAGAATGACATCTGCAGATAGGGGAACAAACGTAACTATGGTTAATGGCATTAACGCTCTGGGAAATTCAGTCCCACCGATGTTTGTATTTCCACGAAAGTTTTTTAAAGCTCATTTTATTCGTGACGGTCCCATAGACTGTTGCGGAACATCAAACCCGAGTGGATGGATTACAGGACCTGACTTTTTACTTTTCATGAAACATTTTGTTAAAAATGTAAGGTGCTCGAAAGAGTCGCCAGTCTTAATATTGCTTGATAACCATAGTTCTCATCGAAATATTGATGTTTTGGATTACTGCACGGACAAAGGAGTGATTTTGTTATCATTTCCACCTCACACGAGTCACACATTACAGCCCCTTGATGTGTCAGTATACGGGCCGTTCAAAAAATTCTACAATCAGGCTGTATGTGGATGGTTGAAATCGCATCCTGAAAGCACTCTGTCGAACTACGACATACCAGGTATTGTCAAAATAACCCTTCCTAGTGCTGCCACTCGAAAAAACATTCAAGCAGGATTTCGTTGTAGTGGAATTTGGGAATTTAATAGGAACATTTTTACAGATGAAGACTTTCTAAGTTCCTCAGTAACTGATCGACCGTTATCTATCGGAGATGAGAGCGCTAAAGACCAGAATGGCAATGAAAAAAAAATTAGTAAATTTGTAACTGTTAATAAACCAAGCACTTGAGCAATAACTTTAATCAATTATGGTAAAATTGCAGGGCCGTCTTCAGAAATAAGAAATCTCATTGAATTAGACGATTCAATGACAATTGATAATAGCAATGTGTCAGTGGTAAGTCTTACAGAAAGGTCCTAAAGCACTTCCTAAAGCAGGACCTCGAAAAGGCAAGAGATCTATTCGTAAATGTTTGAAATCTGCCATTCTAACAAGCAAACCTGTAAAAGAGAGAAATCGAGCAGAACAAAAAGCAAAAGAACGCAGAAAACAAATTGAAGAAGAAAAAGCAAAAAAGAAACTGTATGGAAAGACCAAACAGTGCATAAAAAAATTACACCTAAGTTATTGAAGAAAAGGGAGAAGCAAGTATTGGATAGCTCTGCAGATGACAAAAATTGCTCATGTCTAGTTTGCTTGGAACAATAAAAACTTTCTAGACCCGGAGAAGACTGGGTGCAATGCATGACATGTAAAAGATGGGCGCATGTCAAATGTACCAAAAATGAACCTTATTATATTTGTATTAACTGCAAATCAGACTCTGAAACAAGCGATGACAATGAGTGATTAAAAATATAGGATGTAGGCCTACACGTTGTAGTAGGCTCCCGAATCAAAAATCAATATAGCCAAAGATTAGTGTTGGCTTACTTTTTATTTCTTTCCTGATTATGACAGTTTTTTTTCTTTTTATTGATAAGTGTCTCTAAAAGTATCTTTATAAAGGATTAAGAGTTTACAAGTGTTAACAATTTAACTATTTTATTTTTATTTGATTTGCAATATTATTAAAACATGAAAGTGTTTTATTGTGTTCAGAACGTTATAAATGAATAAATTTTTCATTCTTGATTTAACATATCCCATTTAATCGCCCTCCTTAGATAATTTGTACATGTTACAATGTTCTTGTATGTATCATTTATGTGTCACAATGTGCCCCAAGCATGTCACAACTTGCCCCGTATCGGGGGTTAATAGTGACAAATTTCGAGGTTACGCAGAATTCATTTTGTGTTATGAAAAACGTTAATAATGATAATAATAGTTATATAAATATGTTAAGCAAGACTTACTCTAAATATATGATATACTAAATGTTTCGCTTCAGTTCAAATCTTACGGCTAATATAAAAAATGTCGAAAATGTCACTACTAGCCCCGGTCTCCCCTATATTTTGAAATTTTAACATTAAACAGACTAATTCTATAAGATAAATGATCAAAGAAAATGTCACCAAAATGTGAAAATAAAGTATTAGATAAAAATATTCTACAATATAAATTTAGAATTTTTTTTTTTTTTTTTTTTTTTTGAGTTTTTAATGTCCAATGATTTATGCGAATTATTGAATTTAAATTCCAAATTAGAGATTTTTTGTATTCTCGCTCCTAGAAATATATTATATTGTGGATTAGACTTATTGTTACCTCTTTTTGCACGAGTAGTTTTTACATCATCAGAATGATTTAAATTAGCAAAGGTACTACTATAATGTTCATAATTATTTATATTTATGAAAACAATGTTTGTACGATTAGAAATTTTAGAATCAAGCCCATATTGGTATGATGAATTACGAGATTTAATATAAATGGATTCATAAAATAATCTATCATTGAGATGTTTATGCAAACTTAAAATTTTTATAGTTATATTTTTAAAATTATGGTGTCTGAAATGTATATGTTCGATTTTAATAGATTTGTTTTTTATAGTATCTTGTCAGTGTTGATTTATTCTGATGTGCAAGGAATTACATGTTTGTCCAATATATTCTAACTGAAAGTTATTGTAATTAATTGAATAAATTACATTGTAAGCTTTATTAGTCCAGTAACTTTAGCGAAAAAAAGGGTCCTTCTTCGGAAAAATTTTTAATAAAGGTTTTTTTTCACAGAAAGTTTTGTTATGCCATTTTAAACGGTATCTTAAAAGTCCCCGACATTCTGCTGTATGCTTCCCCCTTATGGGGAGGATTTGGGGGTAAAAGGGGGCAAAATATATATTTAGATGTATGAGCAAGTGATATATCATTTCAATGTATTTTTTAACGCTGAATCGAATGATACTAGAACCAAGTTGATACGACCAATAGTTTCTGAGTTATAACAGTTTTTATACTTTGAAAAATTCAAGTATTTTATGTACACATTATTCATAAGAACGACCTTTTTTTTAGTTAGAGTCTCATAAGTCAAATATCACGGTCGATATAACTAGTAGTTCCCAGTTGCATAAGCGTCCATACGTATGGGCAAGGCTGAGGGGGTCCCCTCCCCGGCTCGCGTTTGTATACATTTTTATTTTTAAACAAATATTTATAACGTTTTAGCAGAAAACATGACTGTTGAACTATTTTTTTTTCTTTCAAGAGCTCAACGTATTCTCCATTCCTATATAAGAGGCTTTTGTAATTGTAAAGTTGTTTTAAAAGGTCTATTAAAAGGTCTGACAAATTTTTTTGTGGGACTTCAAGTGATATGTTAATTGAACAGTCACTCATGAAGTCCACAAAGATGCAAGGAGGCTTTGTGCGTTGAAGAAGCACAAAAGAAAGTGTTTTAACAAAGTTTGTTGTTGGGATAGTAAGTGCAACCAACATTTCTGAAGGAATTGAAAAGTTCTGTGATGTTTCCTTTGCAGGTAGAGAGCAACATGTGGATGCACGGGAATCTGGAATAAAGTGGGACCAAGAAGACCTAAACAGAGTATCAGAGTGGTTTTATGTCCACAATCCTTTCCAAAGTATACAAGTGATTATGTCCATTGCAACAGTGGTTACAGGTGATGTGGAAAAAATAAACTGCTATGATGCACTGAACGTTGGTGCAACTATAATGGCAAAAAAGGTCGGTGGCAATTTTCACGAGATGAAAAATTCACGTGCCGAACGAGTTCTTTCTCTTCAAACAGTGAACAGTCACATAACAGTGCATGATGTTACAGTACCTGTAGATCCATTGTTGCTGTTTCAAAGAATTTGTATCATGAAGAGATCCTACGACGAGCTCTTTACTCAGTAGCCCGTTTCGATGAAATTGGAATGAGAAAAACAAAAAAGTCATCCTTATTCAACAGCTTCAGTGCCATAGATGTCCATCCTGATTTTGAAAGAGCGACCTACATTGTTGATGGAGGATATCTGCTTCATCGAGTAGTCTGGCATCAAAGTGATTCTTTCAGGGTTATTTGTGATAAATATGTAAAGTATGTTGAAAAACACTACGGTCGAAACACTATCCTCGTATTTGATGGTTATAGTAATCTTCAGAAAAGTGTCAAAGCAATGGAGCAATTTCATCGTTGTTCGAAAATGGCATCAACAGAGATTTTTTTTTTAATGAAAACATGACTGCGACAGTTAGCCAAGAAAAATTCCTCTCCCACGCAAAAAACAAAAGTAGTTTGATTTATTTGCTCTCTGAAAAATTTAAATCCATCAGTGTAAGCGTCAAGCATGCAAAGATGATTCAGATGTCCTCATTGTTGAAACAGCACTCAAGACCGCAAAAACTAGAAAAAAGGCCACTGTTATTATTGGAGAAGGTTGATTTACTGGTAATCATGGCTGCTCGAACTCCACCAAACTTGGAAATTTTTTTCCTTAAGCCAGGTAAAGACCAGGTGCAGGAAAAAATTTACTCTTCAAGAAGTTTAGAAGGAAGATACAGGGAATACATTTTATTCCTCCATGCTTTGTCTGGCTGCGATGGAACATCTGCTATTTTTCAGAAAGGAAAATCAGCAGTGATGAAATCAATACAAAAGCATCTAGATTTACAAAATGCAATAAAAATTTTCAATCAAAATAACATTTCTCATGAACTAATTGCTGAGAATGGCATCGAAATTTTTCTGGGCATTTATGGTACTTCTTCTAAGGAAAAATCTCTGGATGATTACCGGTATGTACACTTCATCAAATCAGTCACAAAGAATAAAGCGGTCAATTTAAATACCCTACCTCCTACTTCAAGTGCATCAAAACAACATTCAATTAGAGTATATTACCACGTACAGACATGGCTTGGTAATGAACTGGATCCTCAGGAATGGGGTTGGGTTATAGAGGATAATTTTCAAGTTCCCATACGAACAACCCAACCACCCACCCCAGATTCGCTTTTGAACATGATTTTCTGTTCATGCTCCAAAAGTTGCGGCAATGCGTGCGGATGCTGAAAATTGGGTCTACACTGACGCGGAAATTGTCATGGAAAGTCTTGTTTAAAAATTGCACCAGTAGAAAGGATCTCTGATAGGGATATCATAACTGGCAGCGAAGAATTAGACGTGACAGATATTCATGATCAAGAACAATCATGAAGAAGTATCTATATTTTAGAGTAGAAAAAGGTAAATATAATAAAAATTTTCTTTATAAAGTAATGTTCTATGTGTTCTATAATGTAATGTCTAATGAAACGTTAATAATGAATGTTTAGATTTAAAATGAATGGGGAAAAAAAAAACTCATTAAAAATACGTACATGAAAAATTTGAATTTTTTTAAATATATAAAAACACCAATAACTCAGAAACTATTGGTCGTATCAATTTGATTCTAGTTTCATTCGATTCAGCGTTAAAAAATACATGGAAAATGATGTATCACTTGCCTATATAGCTTAATTAATATTTTGCCCCCTTTTCCCCCTAAATGCTCCCCAAAAGGGAAGTGTACAGCAGAATATCGGGGACTTTTGAAATATCATTTATAATGACACAATAAATCGCTCTGTGAAAAAAACCTTTATTAAAATTTTTTCCGAAGGAAAATGATAAAGTGACTGGACTATGTAGAATAACAGCTAGAATTATTATTAATTTGTTGTGCATCTGCATGTGAGCAAGTTAAGCATTTTGGAGATAAACACTTCTTAAATTTAAGATTAATAGTGGGACAGTGTTACAGGTAGCTGTTGGACGATCCACAGAAATTCCTATTAATTTCTATGTACTGAGCATTAAACTTATTACGACTAGAAAAGCTTAAATAACTAGTCGCTAAATCTTTATTATAACTAATCATCATGACAATATGTTTCATCAATTAAGACTTGAATTAGTGCATAAAAATTATAATAAAAATAAAAAAATATGTATCATTTAATATCTTAGTTAATTTGGTTAATTAAAGATAATATACACAATAAAATAATAATAGTAACATATATAATTAATATTTTTTAAAATCATATATATCATTTAATTCCTGTTTAATTAAAGGTAATAAACATATTAAAATGGTAATAGTAATAAATATAATTAATATTTAAAAAAATAAATCATTCTTGATTACACAAATTACAAATATATGCAATATTTACATAAAAAAATGTCCCAACATTAAATTAAAAAAGTAGTTCCATTAACAAATTAAAATAAACATAAAAGCTCCTTTTTTTCAAGCAATAAACACAAAATAATATCTAAATATTTAAGTCCTAACATAAAAAATATATACATATAGTATGACTGAAGATAAGGTTTGCTCTATTACGGTATTTGCGTGCCATTATCAGTTAAAACGGACGTCTATAGGACACCCCGCTTATCTATAAGCCTGTGACAAAAGAGTCACACAGCTTCATGCACCTTTCGGGAATTCTAACAAATACGAATTCCTTAAGTGAATTATTACAGTTTAAAAACAACAATTGTTTTAGCCTGGCAAGGAATGGTATAAGCAAGGCGTCTTTTGTTAAAATCCCTTAAATTTTGGTAAGTATATAATTATATCTTTCTTCTATTAATACTATTATACAAGGGGATTCAAAATTACAAGTACAAACTTTAAAAGATGATAGAGCCTGCTACAACGAACAACTTACGAAAAGAAAATCATACAAAGGTAGCTGCTTAGAGAAGACCTGTGTAAAATGAAATGTTCCTCTGGACATGATGGTTTACGTCTTAGCAGATTTTACTATATTAAAAAAACATAATGTCCTTATATTGTGAAATTGGAATCTCTATTGACCTAAACAAAATTTCGTTTTCGAAAGGTTTTCGATTGGGCTGTCATAATTCTGTGGTGTTTGGCAGAATTCCATTATACCTAAGTTCTATTTTCATAGGCTTTACTGTACTAAGTATATCAGGTCTCCACAATTAAAGTGCACGTGTTTGTAGGACAATAAAAACTAAACAATTTGAAATATTTAAAAACGGTTTGGTATAAATTCAGTTTAGAGCATGGTGAAAATAACTTCTGCAGTAAAATAATAATAATAAAAAAAAATAAAAATAATAATAAAGTTAAGTCAGATGGTGTTATACATAGAAAAGAAAGATCCCTTAATAGCTAAATTTAAAAGTGTTTTATGGAGATATTCACATAATAAAATGTTTTCATCAAACTAATAATAATTAGGGGAGAGAGAGGGACGTTTTAACGCTATTTTAGAAAATGAATACATTTCTTAATTCATTTGTATTTATTGTGTTTTAAATATTACATAATAAAAACAATGCATTTCTTCCTCTATGAACCAGAAATTAGGTTTTCTAAGTAAATTAAATATGTTATAAGGATTTAAAAAGCTGAAACATTTCTGTTCAAATCTGACCCATGTACGGGTACCTTTGAACAAATGAACAAAATATGAGAATATTGAGATTTTTTTCAAAATTCTGCATATTTTCAGAAATGTAAATTAATATGAATAAAATTAAATAAATGCATTTTTTGGAAATTACTATTCTTTTAATTAATTAACCAAACTTAAATCCATCAAAGTTGATGTCAAAAATTATGCAACGACTGTGCAAAACTCAGGCAATAACGACCTGCATCGTTGAAATAGCACGGAGTGTCCCTCCAGTTATATGTGTTGTGGAAACTTTCCACAATATCCTTAAAATCCACCAAACTGATAAAAAAAGTAAAATTCTTCATTAGGTATTTTTTGAAGAAACTTGACATTAAATTCCATTATCTCTGTTACAAAAACCTGAAATAATGTTTGAGAAAGAGAAAATGAAAAAGTATATGCTTTGTTATAGACAAACCTATTAAATCATGAATCGTTATTGTGCAAATAGAATTTGCAATTATTCAATAATTGAATGCCTTCATAAATTCAGATTTGAAACTTCCCATCACTGATTCGTCCAGAGGTTGTAACCTAAGTATGACGTAAGAAGAGGGAGGGGGGGGGGGTATTAACAGTAACTAAGTCCATGTTACTTGGTATTCTTATAATTAACTTCTTTTCACATAAAAAAAAAATAATTAGATGCATTTATAACTCTTTACTTCATAGTTTCAAATATTCAATGGTACCTCAACTTTTCTGTTCAATGGTGCCCCATCATATGGAGTTTAGCATTACAATTATTTACACAATTCGGCTGAAGAATTTGAATAAAACAAAGTTTATAAACTAAAACTAACATCTTTATTTAAGTAGTGAACAATAAATTAAAATTTTATACATATAAAATTGTCAACAAAAATCTTACAACATTATTTTCTTAAGTTTAGATTCACGAAGAAGAAAACTACACACATTGCTTAGACAGTATCGTGCATACAAAATGGTGCAGCTTTGTATGCTTATTGAATTAAAGCTGTAGTAATGTACTACAATATACATTTTTTTTAAAATAATTTATATGAAGGAAAATATTTAGAGTGTTCAAAGGACCCCCAGTTGAAAAGTGCTACCAGGGCCGTAGCTAGAAGTGATCTATAGGAGGGGCTCAAGAGATTGTAGGGGGGGGGGGGGGGGGCTCATAATTTTTTTTTCTCATTCTGACGCAGGAAGATAATTTAGTGCATATTCACATTGTAGATACTATGTTTCTCATCAAACTGTTTGTAACAACTTCATTTTATACTAAGAAAAGTATAGGATGATGAAAATTTTGAGTGTATAACTGATGCAAAATTAAACATTATGTTAGCTTCATATATTCAAATAGGATGAGAGTGTTGAATTACTTATTTTAGATGCAATTTAGTAATTTGAAAAACTGTGAAAGGGTCTCAAGGCTAAATTAGATTTTTGAACAGAATTTCAATTGAATTTTCGAAGTAGAAATTAATTTAGTGACCTTGGAATCTTTTCCAGGGGGGGATCAAAATATTTTAGGGGGGGGCTGAGCCGCCCAAAGCGCCCCCTTAGCTACGACCCTGCGTGCTACCCTCTCCCCCATAGTTCTGCTATGAAAGACTATGTCATCTCATAAGATGTCGAATTAAAATGAGTTATTTTCGTTAATATTTGTTAATAAAACACCTCTATCATTGAAGCCCTATCTATCGGTAAAATTTCAAACTAATTATTATTATTATTATTATTATTATTATTATTATTATTATTGTTTTGAATAACTCGTTTTTATACTCCAAAAAGTATAAATGGAAAAACCTTTTGTAGATATTCCAAATAGTTTAGTTTGTAGAGCTTTTTCAAGCACGTACACTTTAATTATGGACATCCAGAATATTAAAACATTGGGAAACTACCCCACATTGGACAGATTTCTGTCGGCTCGGCTTTCAAGCACAGGTAAATTTCGATGTTAAGTACGCATTTGACAAACAAATACTAAATCAAGATTAGTGATAAACTCAGTTTCTGACTGCTTTTGACGAGTTTTTAATTTCATTTTTCTGTAAGAGCTGTTTTTATTACAGCCTTGTTAAACTTTTTCAAAAACTCTTTTTTATCTTTTGTTTGCTGTAAAAGTTGGTCTTAAAATTTGTCACAATTAAATTTGTAGATAAGATTAAAAAGATTTATAACTAATGTAAGCGGATTTGATATTTTGTGAATTGATGAAGTTGTGAATTTTTTCTTCTTCACACCCCCGTCTTTTGTTGTTGTCGTTGTTTTTAATTATTTTTATTTATTTATTTTTAAAAGTTGGTTCTATCCAAAACTTGTCAATATAAAGTTGCAAATAAGATTAAGAAGATTTATAATAAGTTTTAGTGGATTTGATGGGCGAAGTTATGAGTTTTTTTCTTCTCATAACCTTGTTTTTTTTTTTTTTTCCTTGAGCCCATTTTTAATGACATCGAAAATCTGTAATGCATACATTTTTGGCTATTTTCCTAGAAGTAATAATAACTTCAAATTGATTTGATATGCATTATGACTAAGAATCTACGGGGTTTTCTTTTTGTTTTCACAAACCCCCTTTCTGCACGCAGATTTTCCGCCCCTTAATTTTATGTGTGAGTTTGGGTGAGATTCATGCTGAATTATGGATGTTATACTGTCCACAAAAAAGAGATATATAGAGATAGACAGATAAAGTTTTAAATTGGTGGTGGTTTTGAGTTCTAGGAGTCATGATTTGCACAATGGTTCAGCGACACTGGTCTTGGATGTCCTGAAAATAGGGATACCTAGCAACACTAATCACAAAATACAAATATCTTTCGATTAATTAGATTAATTAAACAGATCAAATTACAACATAAATCGAATTGAACATTAACTGAATATGAGAAAAAGAAATAGATGCATAAGTTATTTTTCTCAAAATCTGAATGTACCTAAAATTGACAAAGTAATATAGTGATAGAGTTTTTGATGCAAAAATTTTATAAAGTAGATATTACTGCTTAATAATGTCACCGTGTTTTTTTATGTAGAATTGTTAGAAAATAACATATTACAGCTTGATAATATAAAATGGTGATATTGTTTTTGATGTAAAATAGTTACAAAGTGCATATTACAGCTTAATAATGTAATACGTAAATAGTGATAGTGTTTTGATATAAAATTATCAGAGAGTAATATATTACAGCTTGACAATGAAAAAAGTGTTAGACCTTTTTGATGTAAAATTGTTCAAAAGTACATATTACAGCTTGGTAATATAATAGTGAAAGTGTTTTTGATATAAAATTGTCAGGAAATAACACATTGCAGCTCGACAAAGTAATAATAGTTGAGTTTTTCATGTAAAATTGTTGAAAAGTTCATATTGCAGCTTGACAAAGTAATAGTTATAGTGTTTTTGATGTATTATTGTTAAAAAGTACGTATTACGGGTTGATTTGAAACTAATAAAAGTTTCATTATTCATGAATTCCTATTAAAGCTGTTCTCAAATCCAAAAGGGTTGCTTTCTGACATATTTCTTAATTCATTTTGTTCAGAAACTGATGCGATTGACTGTTCGTATTCGGAAACTATGTAATTGGAATCCGTTTCCCATTTTTTTATATATATACAAAAGATCGTTCAGAAAGCATTGTCAAATTTGACATTTTGAACTGAATGTACCGAATAATTATCCAGAAAGGAGAAAAAAAGCAGTAACATCGCTTATAACTCGGTAAGTAATTTATTTATCAACAAATGGAAAACTCATTTCGATTCCAAATCACTTCAACTCTCAGCACTGCTAATTCTATGTCTTTACGTTTAAAAACGAGTCGGAAACAGGGATGTAGTGGAGGGTATACGCGGGTATGCGCCATATATCTTCTGTATTATCCATAAGACCATCGCATACCCTCTGTTTCTCAATAAAGCTATAGTATGTAACAGTTTAGGGTATACCTTCTGACTTGAGCGTATATACACTCTGATTAAGGCGTATACCCTCTGGACGGAAAATATGTCAGAAAATTTTTTGCTTGTTGAGAGGAGAAATTTCGGTTAGAATACTGTATTCCAAGTATTTATGGTCTATTAGTGATGATTGCTAAAAGTGATCTATTAGTTATTGGCTTGGTATGCGTTTTAAGCATGGAGATTCTACGGTTTTAAGTTAAGCTATTTTTTTTATACTCTACGTGATATGTAAAAATTCTATATACTATATATAGGGCTACACAAATATAGACTGAGAATGAGCGTTGATTGCTTAAATGTGTATTTTTAATTTGAGTTATGGATTTTCAATCTCACTGCATTATACTAAGAAATGTTTGTAAGATATAAGTCATATACAGGACTATTCAAAAATTTTTTATATATGGCTGCCTATCAATAGTAATTCTTGGAAGTGCGATTTCAGTAGTTTAAGATGCGTTTTCTTCTAATTAAATTTTATTTTAACATATCGCGTGTATAAAAAACTGTAGGTAATATACAGAGTTATACAGAAGAATTCAAGTATGTTTCCGTTAATTTGTTGAAATTTTTGAAGATCAAACGTTATTTGCGTTGGGTATTTTTTAATTAAAATAAATTTTAACAAACTGTGTAGAATAGATAAATAACTATAGCTCATATACCGGGCGTCCGAAAAGAGTTGGAATAATTTTCCAGCTATGAACGATAATTGCTTGAAACATAGTTTTCAAATGCGTTGTGAGTTTTATAAAATGTTATTTAAGCATTTTACTTACCTTATTAAAATGTGAAGATTTTTTCAAAAGTACTCTGAAAGAGTTGGAAAGTGTTTCATAATCTCTGCTCGAAGCATTCTTTTTCTTTCTTGTTTTTCAATTAATCTTGTGGTAACATAAAACTAGATTTTTAAAACCTCGAAGCCGCTACATACTTCTATTGAAATTGTAAATTTAGATCCGATAATTAATAGATCTGTCAAATAACAGAGGAATTCCAGTTTTTGAAAAGCTTCTTAGACTTCTTTTAACGTATCTCTCTCTCCCTTTCAAAAGTTTCATTTTTCAATGTTCAACACTACCTTGCTTAAAAATCTAAAAATTTATTTGCTTACTAACTAAAATTTTGCCTACATAAATCGAGAGAGCATCCAACGAAAGTTTATTAAGAAATATTGCACTAAAGAAAACCGTACTAAGCGAGGGATAGCTGTATATAAAATGTGGGTACTACTTAGTTTATCCCGTCGACCAATTTCGCCAAATTGTACAAATTGCCAAACTAATATCCAAATTACACATATTGACGTAATTTTTATTTTAAATAATAAAAATAAATAAATAAATAAATAAATAGAACATTAATAAAAATACAAATAAAAAGTCGAAAAAAAATCATTTAATGACGTTTTAAGCACGTTTATTGTATTTAATGTTATTGGATCTGAAATTCGCGATCATCCATTATTGGCATTTAAACTTATAGTTTGGCGATAGATTTTTGGTCAACGGGATAACCAAGTAGCACCAAAGTGTAAAATCTAGCTTTCAATAACTTTGGCTGCATTTCAAAAATTTATACATCATAAGAAAATAATATAAATAAAAACAGAATAAACTATTATATTAAGAATTTCAGAATAATGAAGATATATTTTTCATTCTTGATATTAATCTCTTTCCCTACTCCACTTTTTTTTTTTTTTTTTTTTTTTGTTTTTTTTTTTGTTTTTTTTTTTTTGGGGGGGGGGGGGGGGTTTCGTTCATCTGACGAAACCCTATTCGTCTCTGTTCTCTGTCTGTCTGTCCATCACACAAAAAGTCCGTACACAAAAACTATATACACTGTTAAAAAAAAAATTCTAGTTTGAACCAAATTTTGGTGCTCAGTAGCTACCACCAGATATGGTGAAATCTTGCCCCAAAATTTGGAGTTTCCTATTTCAACCTCGTTCCAACTATTGGAACTATGCTTCAACAGGAGCTCAAAAAATATTGGTTCAAAATTTCACCATCTTACTGTGGCAGCTGTTGAGCACCAAAATTTGGTTCAAACTAGGACAAGATTTTTAACAGTCTAAGTCAGAGAGTTCGAATTTTGTGCACTTACAGCTGTATACCTCTTGTCACACAACAAATCAGAAAATTTTGAAAAAGACTATTAATTTAATTAAAATATTTTTTTAAATATCCTCAGTTCATTTTGTTGTTATTTCTTTTTCTTCTAATTGCTACACATAAATTTAAATAGATATAAAAATTATTTTCCTTTTGCCCCTTACTTTTAATAAAAATGGTGTGATTCTGTTGCTGCAATTATAAAAATTATATTAAAAACTACAAAAAAAATAATATCTCAAAAACAAATTAAGATATAGTTTTGAGACACATTGCATTTAAAAGGGCATTTTTGTATCTATACGGCGATGTAAAAATTGAAAATGTGCAATGTTTAGAAGTTTAAAATTTTGTAGTAACAAAAAAAATGAAAAACCGAAATTTCTTTTCAAATTCCAAAGTGTTGCCATTCGCAAAATGTCGTATGCGTTACGCGCATATACGTTTGGCTTTATTATATAGATAGATAATTTGATTTGAACATTTTTAATTGGATAAAAATAAATAATTTCCTTTTATAATGATTTTAAAATTAAATTTGTAGGTGCTACCACGTATGTAAGAATTTAATAATTACAAATTAACAATTTGGATTTATTAATTAAAGGATAAGCTGTTCTGAAAGAAATATTAAACGAAACCCTCTGTGCGATCTGCGATCACACTTACCCATTTGTTTTTTTCTTTTAATGGAAGCAAAATGAAAAACATAACTTTCAAATGACCAATGACAAAATCAAATTATTATAACCATTACTATATTTGTAAATAATTTTCGGATTTCGAATCTTATACTGATGCTCATTTTGTAAATATTAATGGATTGGTTCAGAAGTTATTTATTAAAAAAAATTACGAATAATTATGGTCCAGACAATAATTAAACATTGCACTTGAATTTTTGCTATTTAAACTTCATTCTGCGGCCCTATATCAAAGACCATTTCGACGATTAAGTGATTATTCAAAATTGATAATTTATACCAATTAGTTGTAATTCATATCTGAACATAGACTATTCTGAGACGGCTATAGTCTGTCTGTGTTTGCGATAACAGTTTATTAATCCACATTCCAGCATGAAGGTAATCATTAGTAATCGCCCAGCCACTCACTTTGTGGCGATAATATCTATGAAATGGCCATTAAAATATTTTTCAATTGTATATTAGTCATTTGGACTTTTTCACTCTCGTAATGTGGAATCACGATATCATGAAAATGCATTTGTACTCTCTTCTATTTTCAATAGAAGAAACAATTGTTATCGAAATTCTTTTCGACTTCCGGTTTTCGACGGATTTACAAGTTTTAGGGACATACACGCACACAAAAAAAACATGTTTTTACAAAAAGTCTGTCTGTATATGTGTCTGTCTATTCATATGTCGCCATTGTACCATCGAAAAGTGTATGAAGATATGCATAGAATTGAATCAAATTTGTTGTATATGTTTTTGACTGTGTTAAGCAGGTCCTCCTTTAATTTTCAAATATTCCGTCGAAAGGGGAAATGCAATAGTGATTTTTGTGCAATTTTCAGAATTGTATCACCGAAATGGGTATGAAGTTATGCATAGAATTGAACCGAATTATTTAGTGTAAGTATTTGGCTATGGATAATAGGATCTCCCTAAATTTGAAACGAAATCCGCTAGAAGGGGGCACTGTAATGGTAATTTTTGTGCCATTTTCAATATTGTACCGCTTAAAAGTATAAGAAGTTGTGCATAGAACTGAACCAAATTTTTTTGTGTAAGTGTTTGACTATAGTCAGCAGACCCTCCCTGAATTTGAAAGAAATCCGTCAAAAGAGGGTGCTATAATCGCGATGTCTGTATCATTTTCATCATTGTACCATCAAAAACTACATGACGTTATGCATAGAAGTTAATTAAATTTTTTGTGTATGATTATTTTTGGGTATGGCGAGCAAGTTCTCTCTGAATTTGAAAAACATCTGCTTATCGTACAGTCCATCGGCTCGTGCAGGGACGGGATTTAGCGTCCTTCTAATCCGGCTATTTGTAAATAGTTGATGATAGCAGAATAAGGGAAAACTATTGATTTTAGTAAATATCGTGATCCACATTGTCTCGTTTTTACTCAGATTATTTGACTAAGCAGAAATTTAAGATGAAAATCAAAATTGGTATAATATTGATTTAATAATATTAAAATATTAACATATGTAATTAATTATTGAAATATTAAAATACAGTGGAACCTGTCTAAAGTGACCACCTTTGGGACAGGATAAAATGGTCACTATATAGAGGTGGTCACTTTATGGAGTGTCTTTCAAAATGGCACATTAAAATATTGTCATCTCAAAAAATAAAATATATATAAGGAAAAATGCACTTTATTAAGTAAGAACTGGTTAATTAACAATAATAACTGATTCATTAATTTAAAATATGCGGAATAAAGGATAATTTACTTAAAATTCACATTATTTCTTTTGTATGCAGTTGAAATTCCGTAGTAATTGATTTAAATAACTCATAACGACAAGGTATTCTCTAATTTAAACGCATTTTTATTTTCATCGTAATTGCATAAAGGTAATGTTTCTATGACTGGCGAAATAAACTTTCCAGTAAAAATCCCCTTAGACAAGTGCAGATATCATTAGAATAAGAGACAAATCGGTATCTTTATATATTAAGCAAATGGTAACTATAAGAGATAAATTCCTGTACTTTTTTAATGGATCAAAATAAAATTTCAGAAAATGACCACTTTAGACTTTTAGTTTGAAAATTTTCAGCATGCAGAAAAAAGGATAGTCACATTTTACAGGTTCAAATAACATTGACAAAAACAGGCTAACTGATCACTTTACACAGGTAGACACATTAGGGTGGTCACATTACGGGACAATTCTCATATTATTTTATATGAACTCAAGTGAAGTTTTCCAAAAGCGGTCATTTTAGCCAGGTGGCCACTTTACCAAGGTGGTCACTTTAGCAGGTTCCACTGTATATGTCCGAGATAGAAGAAAGTTTTAGGATTGGCACATCCAACAAGTTTCTATTAATCTTTACCATCTCAACACATGCTGTGAAGGTGTCAAGTAATGTTCGACGAATCGAGGGAATGATTCATAGTTTCTAACATTTTTATTCTCTTCTTTCTTTAAAAGTAGAAAATATTGATTGCGTGAATTTGACTTAAAGTCTTCGATGGCTTTATGTGTTTTAGATGGTCTTGAACACAATTTAATTGTTTTCAGAAAAAGTCTGTCTGTCACTTTGTTACTCTGTACACTGTAAAAAAAAAGTGTCGATCTACTAAAAAAAACTTTAGTGATTCTTGTAATTACTAAAAAATTTTTAGTAATCTTAGTCGGTTACTAGAAAATCTGAAAGAATTACTAGAAAAAAGTTAGCAACGAATAGAGTTAATAGTTTTATATTTTTAATAGCTCTTACTAAAACTCAGTTGGCGTGGCCTTGATAGCATAGTGGTTATAGTAACGGACTCCAGGCTAAAAGGTCCCGGGTTCGAAACTTGCCACCGCCTAATATACCCCTAATGTTTGTAGTGTCTCGTTAATAAAGAGATTATGAAAATCCTGTCGGAGCAATTAAGAATGTTTTGTGCTGCCATCTATTGCGGTTTTGCCGAAAATCTTCCGCTTCAGAAGTCTGGATGCAGCTCGAAGGAAGCTCCTCCGCTTCGGTTGCACGTAATGGTTATTAAAAGTAATTTTGGAGCTATTACTAAAATTTGCTTTGTGGCTCATACTAAAAATTTTTAAGTTAGTTATACAAAAAATTCTTTTGTTCAGTTTACAAAAGAAATGCTTGTTTCACTTGCAAAAAAAAAGTTTGTAATGGTTACTAAAAAATTCTGTGGAATACAAATTTACTAAGAAATTTTTAGTAACCTCTTGAATTTTTTTTTACAGTGTATGTGACAGAAATTTTGTGGGCGCTCTATCTCAAGAACTGTTTCATGGAATTACACAAAACTTTAGATTCAATTAGACCTTGATATAAACTAGAGCTGATTGGTTTTTGATGCATATTGCCCTCTAGGTGGTGCTGCTATGTGGTTTTATTCACAATTTCTACAATAGCTCTATCTCAAGAAATAATGCACAGTTTTTCGTAAAACTAAAGTTTTATGAAAAACTGGGATTCAGTCAATTCATTCAAAGGATTCAGTCAATCCTTGATATAGTTTGGTGTATACTACTTTTTGGTGTAAATCGTTCAACAGGTTGCACTGTAGTGCTGCATTATTTATGATTATTGCAACAGATAAATACTCCAAGAAATAATGCACGGATTTTTACTGAACTTTAGATTCAGTTATTCCTTTATATAATTTGGTGTTTACTATATTTTGGTACAAATCACTCAATAGATGGCGCTGCCATGCTGTATTATTCATAATTATCGAAACAGGTATATCTCAAGAACTAATAATAGAATTTTCATCAAACTTCAGATTCATTTAATCCGTGATATAGATTAGTGTTGTTTAGTTTTTGGTGTAAATCCCCCTATAGGTGGCACTGTTATTTTCAATAGCTGTATCTCAAGAACTAATGCAAGGATTTTCAACAAACTTCAGATTCAGTTAGTAATTGATAAAAGTTGATTCTGATTAGTCCACCTATTAGGAGACTAATCATCACCCAACAGGTGGCGCTGTTATGCAGAATTTTTTAAAGATTTTGCAAGATCTCTATCTCAGAAACTAATGCACGAATTTTCATCAAACTTCAAATTCATTTAGAAGTTGACATAAGTTGTTGCTGACTAGATTTAGATAACCTAACCGGTGGCGTTATTATGCTGCATTTTTCAGTAAATATTAACATGCATTAGACAAGAAAAGTTTTGGAATTGCCAGATTTGACTAGTTAAACGTGGTTGAAGTGGAAAAGCGTTTATGAATTCTGTTTGTCTATCGGTCTGTGCTGTGACCCTCTTTAATCAAAATATTAGTCGTTCTTTCAGCAGTCGCAACTTTGTCATACAATCTGTCAGTTTGATTTTTTAGTTTTTCGCATTGAACCATCAAGTGTTGCTAAAAATTATTGAAGAAGCCCTAGATGGTAGGAAAAGACAGTTCTTATACCCAAATTTCTTCGCTCTGCAAGGATCGTCATCTGAGAAAACAGATTTCTATTTGTCATGGCAACAAACTGTGATTTATTTAACTTCAAATTCTCTTTCTTTTTCAAGTCACAAATCGTGTTTAACTTATTTGAAGTTTGAAAAATCCTTCTGTCTTTGAGTCTTCAGACAGATATTCTCTCTCGGAAGTTTGATGAATTCCTTCAATCATCTCATGAGCTTTGATCATGTCTTTGACAATTTCTGGATTAGTAATTGCTCTAGTTGATTCTATTGGCCTGTCTATATTTATTTATTCATTAATAACCATGTTCTGTAAATTTGAGATATCATGCTCGTCTTTCTGGATCTTGCTCAAAGACTGGTCTGGATGTAGAATAGATTTGTCTGAAGAACTGATTTTGGTTCTTTTACAAATCATGTGAAGAAATTCTGCCCCGGTATCAAAAATATCTTTTAACTGCGGCAGGTCTTTGACTGAACTTTGTTGTAGCTTTTGACCCATGCGTGCCTTTACTTATTGTCTTTGTAATCGTCCTGCTAATTTTACAGCATGTAAAACCAAGAAAAACTTTTCTATAACTGTGTGATTATCAGCAGAATTTTCCAAATGGCGTCCATTGGTTACTCTGTTTTTGAAAATACCATGGATAAATGTCATGTTGTGGCCGATGTTGCGGTGAATCCAAAAATGTATGATATACAAAATCCACTGACATGGAAATACACAAACCTATGGCTCAACGACGGCAGCCATTTTCCAATATGGCGCCCATAAGCTACCTTGGTTTTGTAAATATGGATAAATGTCATTCTGATGTTGTGGTAAATCCAAAAAATGTATGTGTATGATTTAACAAGTCCTCTGTCGTGACACCACGCGAACCCCTTGCACAACGGAGGCAGCCATTTTTCATTATGGCGTCCATTAGCAACTCTTATTTTGAAAATATCACGGATAAATGTCATTCTGATGTTGTTGTGAATCCAAAATAGTTTAACAAGTCCGGTTTAACAAGTCCGTTGACTTGTTAAACCGGAGTTAATTTTATATATTAGTCCGTTATATTAGTTTTTTATATTAGTCCGTTAATTTTATATGCAATAATTTTTTTTATTAGTTTTGCATTGATTAGCATTGATTTTTATTTTATCGATACTAAATTATTTCTTAATTTTATTTACTTTTTCGACAATGAAAATTATGATATTAGAAAAACAAGTAAGAAAAATCATGCGTTAAGCATAGATTATGAAGCACTTTCCAACACTAAATGAAATCTTGTAAGGGAAATAATAGTGTATCGCCAAATATACCCAAATAAGTATTCCAATACATTAGAACAGCCCTGTATTTCATATGTCAGTTCATATAATGGGAAAATTTAGCTCAGCAAGAAAATACCCAGTAGCTTGAAATTTCTTTTTCAGCAATTCATACTATTAGATGAAACATACTTGAATACTTTTGTTCAGCCCTGTAGTTTACATTGTACCTTTATTACACGTCAGCATTAGGCTAAAATTTATTGTAAACTAAAACACTTTTAAAACAACTGAAATCACATTCTCATAAATCATCATTCATAGGCGTCCATGTACCGAATTCTTTGCGTGGCCCTGTATATCCCTTTATCTATATTCTGTAAACATTTCTCAGTAAATTGAATGCAGCTCAGCGTAAAAATGCATTGCTTATTTAAGAACCACGTTTAAATAATTTACGCTCATATTCAGTAACGTTGGTGAGCTCTTTTGGGTAGCCCTGTATATCAACTATAATATTTATACACACCATATAATGTGCATATATTTAGCGAAATATAAACGCGAATATCATAATTAAAATGCATTTCATCCTTCCATCAGCCATCATCGGACACATATACGGTACTTCGGAAAGAATATACTATTTGAAATCTTATGTATGGCCCTGTAAATGCTATGTACTTCATATTATGCAAGACAGTAGCGTATAATTTATATTAAGCTTCAGTGACATATATCAATTTTATTATACATGAAAAAGCTTAATATATTTAAAATATGTCACACACAATTCCCCCTTTTATCATTATCTAATGGAATTCTTTTGTGTGGCCCTGTAAGCGAATAATAGCTACATTTTCACCTTATATTTTATAGAATGCATATTTTAATATGTTTGACAGGGTATAATATCTTTAAAATTTCTTTTGAAACGATTTTTCCATATAGGCCGTAATGTAATGGGAAACTTTTGATTCGCCCTGTAGATAAATTAATCATAATAGAAACTTCATTTTCAATAGGGTTCGTGTTAGGGTAAACGTTAATAACGTCCTAAAATTTCATGGCAATCCGAGTATATTAACAATTTTTCCCCATAGGCCGTAATGTAATAGGAAACTTTTGATTCTCTCTGTAGATAAACTAATCATGGTAGATATTTCATTTTCAGTAGGGTTCGTGCTCGGGTAAACCTGAATAACGTCCTAAAATTTTATGACAATCCGAGTATATTAACGATTTTTCCCCATAGGCCGTAATGTAATGGGAAACTTTTGATTCGCCCTGTAGATAAACTAATCATGGTAGAAACTTCATTTTCAATAGGACTTGTGCTAGGGTAAACGTCAATAACGTCCTAAAATTTCATGGCGATCCGAGTATATTAACAATTTTTCCCCATTGGCCGTAATGTAATGGGAAATTTTGATTCTCTCTGTAGATAAACTAATCATGGTAGGTACTTCATTTTCAATAGGGTTCGTGCTAGGGTAAACCTCAAGAACGTATAAAAATTTCATAGCAATCCGAGTATATTTACGGGAGTTAGAGCGCGGACAGACGGACAGACGGCCATCCGGCCAGACGGACAGACAAACCGAATGCATAAGCACTTTTCAACTTTGTTGGAAAGTGCTAAAAAAACAAGCGCATTACAGACCGCAATTAAAAATGAAAATCATAAAACATAAAAAATAAAAAGAATATTACCCAGCTAAACTGACGGCATTGAGCTCACAGACTATGCACACTAATTTTATATTACAGCCTTCTATTTTCAAGGTATAATACCCTTCGAAAAACAAATTAAGAGGGAAATAGCTTTCTTCTTTCCCCTCTTTATACTTAATCATTGAACCCCCAAAACTAATCAGGGATGCACCTTATCCTATAACTAAACCTATATCCAAAATTCGAAGCAAGTCGGATAAATTTGCATAAAAATCAATTTATATAATTTAAGAGGAGTTATTTCCCATTCCCTCCTTTATACTCAACAATTAAACATCCAAAAATATTCAGAGATTTATCTTATAAAAAAAAAAAAAAAAAAAAAACCTACATCCAATATTTAAATCAAATCGACAAATTCTGCATAAAAATCCATTTATCTAATTTATTTTCTTTTTTATTATTATCAGTTACAATCATTCCTTAAATTAAATATATAGTATATGTTTTTCATTAGAACGAATATTTTGAGATCCCGAAAAAAATAGTTCAGGATAATCGAGGTTGCTGATATTCAATAGTCTTCTTTCGACTGTTACATAAGTACACACAGAATTTCAAGTCTGTATTTCAATTTGTTCAATAGATAGAACATTTTAAAACAGACAGACAGACGTACGGCACTTTTTTTTTCTAAAAATATGTTTTTCGAAATCTCCAGTGTCTGAAATGTATATGTGTAAATCCGTCAAAAATTTTTTTACGATTCTCAAAACAACTGCAAGACTTACCCTATACTACGTACCATATTTACTCGTGTATAAGGCGCACCCCTACTTTACAAATAAAAATGGCGATTTCTTAAAATCTCGTGTATAACGCGCACCATAAATTTGATACACTAATGAAGAATGACCAAATGAATTTCAGTAAAAAAGAGTCGAAACAAACATTACACCAGATCAGAAAATAAGACGAAGATGCATTTTTAGACTTCGGGTTGTAAGAGAATGACGGGAAATAATAGGAATGAGTGACAGTAAAGAGAATTGCTAATTAGCGTTTAGATAATGTCACTAGCTCTGTTGCATAAAAAACTGCAAGGAGTGAAATAAATATCCAATTAAGTAATACTTCAATTAAGTAACATTTTCCGAGTATTAATATCTGCTTTGAATAATTTCTTGTTTCATATGTATATAGTTCGACTGCATCCAACAGAAAAAAAAATATTCCGTGTATAAGGCGCACCTAGGAGTTTTGTCCTAATTTTTTGAAAAAAAAAGCACGCCTTATACACGAATAAATACGGTATGATGGGTAAGTAAAAATAAAATAAAATTTTTGCATATTATCTGCATTCAGAAAAAAGATGCCAACAACATTCAACATCAAAGTCATTTCAGAAATTAAAACTTTTAGTTACTGTAAAATAAATACTATATGGTTTTAAAAAATAACCTTTTTTATATCGCTTAAGTAACTGCTAGTTTTTTTATGTTTAAAACACATTGTATTTAACAAATTCATACTCACATGTTGCTTTAGTTTTAAATAAAATAATTTTGGTGTGTGAAGAATTTTTGGCATGGTTGAGGTGTGTCGTTGTTCCAAAAGTGCTGTGAGAGATGTTTAACTTATGGTCAACGCGGGAATAATGCTTTTTTGCCCATTGGAATATTTGTGGTTACTAGATTTAAAATAAATTATTAAAAATATATTTTAAATTTTTTTTTGTTTCAAAATATTCTTTTTTCTTTACATTTTTTTTTTCTCTCCGCGTGTGCGTATATCACAGGTGGCATTAAGGGCGACAATCAGGTAAGAAATATCGCAATTCACTTTTTGGAATAAGTTGAAATGCGCCCATGCTTACTAATATATTGAACAAGCCTGTTTACAGATTTCACGATACGAAATGCTGGTATACGTTAAAACCTAGTATCCGAAAGATGATATTCATTAGAGGACGAATATCATGCTATAAGAGTAGGCATCAGCTTGATCTAAAATCCTATGTGACTGCTTGATGTTATTTTGCTAACATATATAGATGTTAATATCGATCATTCTTGATATCACACTACGAACTTTCTATTTCTATCAATGCAGGTTGGCGTGAAAAATTTACGAAAATAAATTATGTAATTTTTTGGGCGTTCAAGTGATCTGAGAAATGTATAGGATCTATTTAGAAAGAATTTAAGTCCTAAGAATATTTCACATCTTTTTTTTTCTTTTTTTCTTAAGAAGCAGGAATGATACTAAATGATTTTATAGTTAGATCTTATTGTATGACCAAGCCCAGTTGTACCAGTTCCAATGAATGGTAGTTGTTCTTTCTATTTAAGAACATAAGTCGCAAATAATGGAAACAAGAAAATACCTAGGCTGTCTGGTTAATAATAAATGCCACGAAGGGGAAGTTTTAGATAAGAGAATGGTATCCCAGCAAAAACAAATAGTAATTCCTTTTATTTTTAAGAGATAGTTGGGTGAAAAACGGGAGTTCTGGCGAAGACTCCAATAAGTGAAGTTGCTATAGTCCATTTACTTAACGGAGGCGGTTCAGTTCTCCGACTGGCCTTGCATGCTATGGTGAAAATCACTCTCCGCTCTTCTTTTTTTCCCACTGCTGTTCCGCTATGACAGTTCGGTCGGGAGCCGCGAAGACACATATTTGGTGCTAATTTCTCCATTAAATTTTATGCATTAGCCCAGGTTTTACCCGGGTTTGAATGATATTAATTAATGGATATACATCGTGAAATTTATCCTATATATTTTTTTTCTAAACATCATTATGCTGGATTTTTTTTCGATACATTTAATTGTCTGAGCGAAGCGAAGTCTTTATACTCAGAGATACGTAACGATATTAAAATTCAAAAAAATTCTTTCGTCAAGCAAATCTCAAAAAGTACTTGTCGGATTTTGATTCTGTTTGTACCAATAGGTACCTATGGAGGTAATCTGGTGAATGCACCACCTACGAAAAATTAGTTCCAAATAGTTTAAAAGTTATATTAAAAAAAGTGATAAAAAAGTACAATTTATTTGCATACGTCACAGAAATTTGGTGTGCGTCATTTTCACAAGCTGGATGTTTTCATTAGATTTCCAAATTCAAGCACATGGAGCAAGGAAAATAGGCAAATAATTTTCATGTATGTGCTATAAAACATATTTAAACTTAAGAAACAACGGGAAAAGAAATCTTTTTTTTTCGTTAATTGAAAAGAAAAAAGGCATAATTCTTAGTAACTTAGCATTTGATATTTTGCGATTTTTTTTATAATTGCGTTTTATAATCGCCATGTAACATCTTTTATATTTCGCGCGTGCAAATTGGAAACAATTCTTTCGTATTTAAATTAAATAAGAGTTTGACATGGTTGCTTTAGATGTTACTTTTATTAATAGATTATATATTGTTATTCTGTTTACATCGATCACTTTTTTTTTCTTTGTAATATTTGGTTATTTTGTCATTCAATTTCGCCAAATTATACGAATCGCCAAACTAATAGCCAAATTACACATATTGATATATTTTTTTAATTTTAAATAACGAAAGAAGAAATAAATTATTAAAACATTTATAAAAATACAAATAAAAAGTGGGATTAAAAATCCCTTGATGACGTTTTAACCTCTTGAAGAGAGCCATTCGCAGTATGTGAACGGTTAATTTTAATGCATAAATTGCTAACTGGCACCAGTAAATTTTTAGTACAATTTTGATCTCATAATATACGTGACGAAACGGTTTTGATTATTTCAGATTATTTTCAATTAAATTTGTTCGTAAATATAAATTGACCATTTTTGGAGCACAAATGCCTTGCCCCTGAAAGGTTTAAACATATGTATCGTGTTTAATACGATTGAATGAAGCATTCCCGATCATCCATTATTGGCGTTTAATCTTATAGTTTGGCTTAATCTTATAGTTTGTCGACAGACAAGTAGTACCCAAAAAGAAACATTAGTTGAAGCAATAAATAAAAATTATAAATAATAATCATAATAATAAATATAATAAAAAATATACATATCACAATAAATCGAAAATATTAACACTTACAGCAATATTCAAAATCAAAGTTTTCATCAATTTGGCGACAGACAAAATCACACCAACTTGGCTCGTATATGGCATTTATGCCATATTTATGTGTAAAAAATAAGCATAAACGTTCATCAGATATGGAAATCTGACTTTCTGAAGCCCAAAAAGGGCCAAGATTTATAAAAACGCCGAAGTGAAGGTATTAATGGAAAAGTACCATAAAAATAGGACAAAAAAATCATACGTATTTCGGGTACTACTTGGTTATGCCGTCGACCAAAAAAATATCGCCAAATTATAAGATTAAATTCCGACAACAGATGACCTTGAATGTCCCATTCAATAACATTAAACATGATACGCGTGCGTAAAACATCATAAAGTAATTTTTACCTCGACTTTTTATTAATGTTTTACTAATTTATTTTGTCTTATATTAATTAAAATAAAAATTTAGTCAACATGCATAAGTTGGCTATTACTTTGGCGATTTGTATCATTTGGCGAAATTGGTCGACGACGGGATAATTAAGTAGTACCGTATTTGGTTTGGCGAAAATTTGGCGAAAATCACTTTTGAATTATTTTCTGTTATATTAAAAAAGAAGCAACAATAAATAAAAACGCGATTAAATACAGATTTAATTAATATAGAAAAAACAATTGCCTGGTTACCATGTTATGCAAAACAAGTTGGACATTGCACGTGAAATGTAGCAAATGTGATGCGTTCGTACGATAACTAAGTTTTAAAAACATTCAGATCTTGCTGTTATAGTAGCCAGTACTTCGGATACAGTATAGTGTCCGAAACCTTTTTTGTGTTCCTGTAAATATACAGGAAGTAACTTTTATTACACCTCAGCAACGCATATCATATTCATAAAATATGAAATAGTTTAATATAATTAAAACGCGTCCCAAACAAAGTTTTCCCGTATAACATTATGTAGTGGAATGCTTTTAGGTGGCCCTGTAATTTAATAATAAATATTCTTTGCATCACAGATTGTAAAGAATGTATATTTTAGTATATATATGTGTATATATATATACATATATACTTCATAGGTTTATGTCAATTCTACTTTAAATTATTTTTTCATATTGACCGTAATGTAAGGGAATACTTTTGATTGTTCCTGTAATTGATCTATGCATCCTATTTTCATAACATTTGAAATGACTCCATAAAATTGTGTAATAGTTATATATTTTAAATTTCAAGCGATTAAAATGCATTTGATGCTTTTTTCCCCATTGGCTGCAATGTAATGGTATACTTTTGATTGTCCCTGTAACTGATCTATGCATCCGATTTTCTTAAAATTTGAAATGATAAATTTTTGGAATAGAACTGCATAATCGAGTTCATATTGACATATTTGAGTCAGCATGTCTTGCGAAAAAATATGCGCAGATTTATAAGTCACTTGTGGTGACATTTTTACAGCTCAAGGCTTATGCAGACTAGATATTCAAATATCGTTCGTACCTTATACTGCACGCATTGTATATTCCTTTTATTTAATGCATGCTACAATGAAATACTGCTCAACTTCATGAGAACAAGTTTGAAAAGAAAGAAAAGCAGTGTATGTAGTGGCTAGCATGCACAATCCATTTAAATCTGATCGAGCATATCTGAGACACACTCAAACGATGCATTGCATTCCTTTGTTGGCGTCTTCAGGATTTTTATATATCATTTTTTAAAGAGAGAATTCCCTAAATTCTTATCGTGAGCCTCATCATATCCATAGAAAACAGATATAGATATTATATTATTAACTATTCTATATTAACTATCTAAGGGGACCACACACCATGTAAAAAAACTCCTTCATTCTACTCAACCATCATGATTTGTGCAATTTTTTGTGCTGTTTATATATTTTACGTCATTTGAAAGAGTTCAAATTCCGATTAAAGCTATTTTAATGTTTTATTAGCTGCATTACTTTTAATGCATTACGTACTTCCAATTTTATACCCATGCATGGCTGATTTGCATAGTTTGCTTTCCCAGTTTTTAACCGTGTATAGAAATTTTTATATAAAATTTTGCATTTCTTCCATTTACTTTGCTCATTTTTGACATTTAAATTTATGGCACTATATAATCAATTAAAAATAACATCTCTTTTTTTATTAACTATTTGGAAAATTGTTGTTCTCGGTAGAGAATTGGGAAATCTGAAGTACATCTGAATGTGTTTGCTACGATGAAAAAAAAAAAAAAAAATTAAAAACTAACAAAAAATTAATAACTCAATAACAAATTGAGATACAGGTTTCAAACAAGTTGCATTTAAAAGTAAATTTTCTCTTTATACGATGGTGTAAAAATTGAAAATGTGCAATGTTTGGAAATTTAAAAATTTACAGTACCGAAAATTGTTAAACTGAATTTCATTTAATATTTGTTTTTGTGATTGATCCAGGAATATTAACGTGACTGTAAATGTCCAGGCATATTAATTGACTCTGTTATTATGTAAGCTACGTTTTGATCATCCTAAAAATGATGTTTTTATTATTGTTTTTTTAAGTATAGAAATCATTTATAAGTCTAAAATTATAGTCTTTGAAAATATTATTTTCCAAATAGTTGTAATTTGTTAAATTACATTTGTTTTTTAAATGTGGTATTTTTTTCTTTACTTTTTGGAAATTATTATTAAATATATGTTCTCAGCAATATCGCTCAGACTAATCCCTCTGAGGGAAGTCCTAGTATTTACTTTTAAAATATCATCCTATAAGACATCTTTTACTTTTTCATTCAAAGGAAGTGTAAATGAACAACATGAGTGCAATCAATCAACTTTTATTAATTATAGAGTTTGTAGATAAATAATTTTACCTCTTGTCAACAACTCCCCCCCCCCCCCTCCTGCTTCCTCTTTGGAAAAACACGAAACAACACATTCAAAATAAATGACGTCAGACATCTTCTTCTTGAAGCTCTCGAACGCGTAACTGTTGAAGACTGGAGAAAATGCGTGAAACATTCCGAGACATTACAAGAAGAAGATTTTATTAAAGAAGATGTAAGGGATGAAAAGCTTCAACCAATCGTAATTAATTTACAGGATGATAGTGAGAGTGAAAGTGAAATTGAGGATTATTTTCCAGTTTTCATGACGTAAAAAAATAAAATAAAAAAGAATAAACCCATAAAAAAAGTCCTTTTGAGGACTAAGCTCTATCTAGGGCTAAAAAAAAAGAAAAGAAAAATCACAAAACAATTATTACACTCCACAAATTCTCATTTCTCTATATCCCATTCCCCCTCTCCACAAAAGGCTAAAAATTTTTTAACGTCTGAATGGGCTGTAACAATAGCCAAGACGTTCTTCTCTCTAAGCTGGTAGACGGGAGGTGCTGGGTTTGATTTAAAAAAAAAAAAAACCCGCTCGTCGGCCTAATAGTTCAGAGAACTCTGTGGATCTCTTTGAACCTTCCATAAATATGAGTTAGGTTTTTTTAGAAAGATCACCTTCCCCCAAGCACACACACACACAAAGCACACCCCACTAAGGCATACATTCCACATGTAGATAATCCGTACCATAAATAATAATGAGACTGACAGCTGAATCACGAATTTAGCAAGGTTTTTCCAACAACCGATTAGCACATTTTGCATACTTTTTCTTTTGCCGATTAGCAAATTCTCCATTTACCAAAAAACTAAAGATTATTATTTGAAAAAGGATAATTTTTTTTGTTTTGCATTAATCGAAAAACAAAATAAAGGATTCAGAACCAAGCATCATAGAAATTTCATGCTTTATACAATAAAACTATAAATACAAAATAATTATTTTATTACAAATTTTAACGTAAGTATACGCTCGTGTGCTTTTTTGTTCTCTGACCTGTTGTTTAGTTTAACTGACTTAAGTCAATATCAAAAAGAAATATTTATGATTAAGTTGTAAATCTAGACACACGGCAGTGTGTCAGCCAAGTTCACAAAGTAAAAGGCGACACACCGGCCGTGGGTTATATTACCCGAACCATTTCGGGCCACTTTTGACCCCCCAATAACTTAAATTCTATTTCACCTACACACTTGCAATTTTTTGTGTAGTGTAAGACCAGCTTCTAATTTCCGATTCCTATAATTTTTTTAAAAAATCTTTTACCATTCACAAGAAATTGGCGTCTGAAAACCGCTATTTTTACCACTGACTCACTGATTCACTCATAGAAATGTTTGACTACTTCCAGGTGACTTAGAAAGTTAAAATTTGGTGTGAAGATAGGTTATTGGATCTATAAATAGGAAAAAATCAGAAATCACCATTAATTAAACATTAATGGTGGTTAAAAGATAAATTATTCAATTACAATGGGAGTTTATGAGAATTTCACAAAATACCAGAAATAGTGCCAAGTTGGCGTCACTTTTGGCGACTATCGGGGCTAATCTCTGAAACTACCGAGCCGATTTCAAAAGTAATGGTACCAAAATAATGATATTCTCCCCGGTTCAAACATAGACTATATCTTATGTCTGTGTCACTAACCAAAAAGGGTTCAGAAGCCAAAAACATTCAAAAAATGAGATTTTTGTTTTACTAAAAGGTATAGAAGCACAAAATTAGGCATGTTTATTATTTATAAGATATAAATGATCACTAATGACATTTGCTAAAAAATACCAAATTTAAAAAGGGTGGAAATGCGCGAAAAGCGTTCTAAAAATGTTCTAAATTGAGATTTTAAAGCAATCTAAGCAAACAACAAACCTATCTTAAAAATAATAATATCAAAATGATGGTGATAATCCTTGCTCCAACGCAGGCTATATCTTATGCCGATGCCACTAATCCAAAGGGGTAAAAGAGCAAAAAACGTTCTAAAAATGCGATGTCTGTATGTTAAGGGCCTAGAAATATAAAATTTGGCATGTTCATTACTTATAAGATACTAGCAGCCTTCGCCCGCTACGCTGGTCATTTTTTTTTTTTTTTTGACGTGACAACGTCTTGTAAATTGGTTTGCCGGGAGACACTTCAAGAAACTGCGTTACGTTACGTTACGCTCCGCTCACGATACGCGCTCACTTTTCTCTTAACTTTTTCCGGTCACTTGTGGGACCATTTTCTGAACGTGAATGTGAATTCGCTGCAAGGAAGGGGCGGTGCTTAATAGGAATTTTAGATAGTATCAAACTAAGACGAAATACGTTATGTATTAGTTATTAGTATAAAGTACAAAGAAAATAAGTGTAGTTTATTTCGTAATTCGGTGGTATATTATGGAAAACTAATGATATGTGATTAGTGAAAGCCATTTTACTTTAGTTATATTCTGCTCATTGAAAAATTCTTTAATATGCTGTTTACAAAATTCAACATTTGACATCAATAAACATGAAGTAAAATGTGTTTAACAAACACAGTGTATTGCAAGTTATTGTATGTATATTTGTATATAAATACGTATGTATGTGTAAAGGTAAAAATAAAATTTTGTTAATATGAAATTCAGTGCGAGATTCTTTGTATAAATTAATGTTTTAAATATAATTCTTTGTATAAATAAATGTTTTAAATTGTTACTATTATTTCATCCTTCTTCCTACTATACGAATGAATATTCACATTAAAATTATTTTACAACTCAAAGTCGTTGTCACGTAAAACTTTCGCCCGTATACCGACTTTACAGGCAACCAATTTTTTAAGAAACTTTGAATTAAACGAAATTTTTATATCATAGTAATTTTTAGTTTTATATCGTACTTTAGACTGCCTGTCATCGGTGAAAAATCAGTCATCTAAACGGAAAGTTCAATGTTAGTCACCAATGAATGACGTAGCGCTCAACATGTTACAATCACATAAAAACTCACTCAGCGGAACTTTTAAAATAAAGCCAAACTTTTGTAATTGGGTTCCTCTGATAAAAAACATTTCCTAAGTATTCAATTAAATAACGTAGAATGCTACATTTCATTTGTTACAAAATTTCTGAAAAATAATCCAACTAACAATGCAAAATCCATTAAAATCTATCTTGTAGAACTTAAGTTATAAGCGGCCGCAATGAAATTTCACTTTGCGTTTTATATATATTGAGATAATTAAATATAGCTTACATAATCATGTTAACCTGATTATAGAACTCTCTTTCAAAATTATAGGTTCAATAGATTTTTTTGTGCTGTCATTAATACGAAATCCAGACTTTCTTTTATATATATAGATAAGGATTAAAAATTTCAGGTTTTTGCGCCGAAGACACCGCCAAATCAGGAAAATGTGAAGTATCTCGCGAACTACTGAACTTAAAAGAATTTGCTTGGTACCATTCGATTCAACATGAAAAAATACACTAAAATATGTTATCAGTTGAAAAATAACTACAAAAGCCGATTTTTAAGGAATTTTTCAAAAGTTCGTTCCTTTTTTTAACCCCCTTAGGGGTGGAATTTTCGAAAATCCCTTTTTAGCGGCAATCGATGTTATCAGAAGTATTTTTACCCCAATTTTCAAGATATTAGGTTCGGCAGATTTTTTTTTGTGCTGTGATTAATACGAAATCCAGACTTTCTTATATATATATATAGATAAGGATTAAAAATTTCAGGTTTTTGCGCCGAAGACACCGCCAAATCAGGAAAATGTGAAGTATCTCGCGAACTACTGAACTTAAAAGAATTTGTTGGTACCATTCGATTCAGCATGAAAAAATACACTAAAATATGTTATCAGTTGAAAAATAACTACAAAAGCCGATTTTTAAGGAATTTTTTAAAAGTTCGTTCCTTTTTTTTAACCCCCTTAAGGGTGGAATTTTCGAAAATCCCTTCTTAGCGGCAATCGATGTTATCAGAAGTATTTTTACCCCAATTTTCAAGGTTTTAGGTTCAGCAGATTTTTTTGTGCTGTGATTAATACGAAATCCAGACTTTATTTTATATATATAGATAAATGATTACTAAGAACATTTGTTAACAAATACAAAATTTAAAAAGGGTAAAAATGCACTAAAAGCGTTCTAAAAACTTTCTAAATAGCAATATTTAAGCAATCTTGGGAAGTTAGCGAACCGTTTCAAAATAAAGATACCAAAATGATGGCGACAGTACTTGCTCTAACAAAAGTATTGGATAAATTACCAAATTACAATGGGAATCTATGGGAATTTGGCGAAATACCAGAAATAGCGCCAAGTTAGCATCTCTTTTGACGCGTAATTTTTGTCGTCAATTTAATGATATATCGCCAAGTTGGCGACAAACTTTTTTTGGTCGACGAGGTAATCAAGTAGCACCCAATCACGTAAAAGAAACATCCTTATTAGTGGAATTTAAAGGAACATAAGTACTCATAATGTTAAAATTTTTAAATTTGACTGAAAAAAAATAGTGAATAAAAGCAGGAAAAACTGTAAGATTGATTAATATTAAATAAAGTTAATTTAATATTAAGCCTATTTATTTAAAAAAGGAAACAAATACCTACTTATTTGACAAGGAATAATGATATCGTATCAAAAACATGAATTTGAAAGAATGCCAAGTTCGTTAAAGGTTTCGCTAATAAAAGAAATGAGATCTAACTGCAAACCAAGTTCTTTCGAAGCTCTTTAAATCATAACTCCTGCCATGCATAATATTCTTCAATTGCTTAAAATGATATGTTATGTTACTTGTTATTCAATAGAGCGACTTGGCAAGTTTTCAGCCGCCAACTTCAATTTTTGAGTCGGACAAAGATCTAGTCAATCGAGTGTTCGATTAAGTATCTTGAAGTTAAGGTATTGATAAGTTAAGGAAGTGATCAACTTTAAGTTCTGATCAACTAAATAGAGAAATTTGAATAAGAGAAAACTTGCTAAGTCGCTCTATTGAATAACAAGAAGCGTAACATATCATTTTAAGCAATTGAAGAATATTATGCATTACAGGAGTTATGATTTAAGGAGCTTCGAAAGAACTTGGTTTGCAGTTAGATCTCATTTCTTTTATTAGCGAAACCTTTAACGAACTTGGCATTCTTTCACATTCATGTTTTTGATAAGATAAAAGTTTACTTAAAGTAGGCAATTTATTTTTCACTGACTATTCTTAGTTGATATTGTTTCACATAATTATTGATTCTGCATTAAAATTTAGCTATAAATACATAAAGCTTAGAATTTTTTTCCAAAGAGGAAACGGGAGTTGGAGGGAGGGGGGGGGGGGGGGTAAAGGACAAGGGGAAAATTATCTACAAACTCTATAACTAATAAAAGTTGATTGATTAAACTCATGTTGCTCATTTGCACTTCCTTTGAATGAAAAAATAAAAGATATCTTATAGGCTGATATTTTAAAAGTAAATATTTAATGTATCGAAAAAAAATCAAGCTTAATGATGTTTAGAAAATAAATGTAGGACGAATTTCACGATATATATCCACAGTGCTGTAGTTGGAAAAAAATATTTGTGGGAACTTATTTTTTTTTTTTAGAGTAGATGTTGACGGTACCGGATTTTCACGTACCCAAAATCCAATTTAAAACATTTAGTCAAAAACCGACTTTTTCAAGACAGAAACATAACTATAATGGTTAAATTTAACAATCATAATTATTATCTATATATTTAAAACACCTGGCTGTTTTTTTGGTCATCAGCCCTGAGCTTTCTACTGGCCCGATTTTGATAATTATTTTTTTAAATGAAAGCTGTTTATGTGTAGATGTGCCCATTCTGGCTAATTTTTTATTTATTTCAATTTTTATATTTTATTTTTAATTTTAAAAGCTTTTTCATGACATTTCTTCAAAACAGTGGCAACACGTTAAGCTTTTCTCATAATTTATTTTCTTTCATTATTTTTCTCCAATCAGGAGCTTGATCTCATCGGTGAATGTATAATCGCATTTCAAAAAAGAATAAATAAATAAATAAAGGTTTTCGTAAAATTTAATCAGAATAAAATGATTGCACATAGTTATTCCCTGCAATACACAGATTATTTACGAGTAATATTATTAAGTATTATGTCAGTAAAATAACAGAAGATAAATTTTAATAAAATATCTAAAGTGAAATTTTGTCAATGGAGAAAATGTCGTCATATAGAAACCAGATAAATTTATTCCATGAATATAATATGCATTGTTAAAGCTGTGTCAGTGATGATGTTATATTCACTGACTTTTATTCCTGCATCTAAATAAAGTGAACTTCTATTAATTTAAAGGTCCGTGGTGTGCACACATGAAAATATTTCTGCAAACTGCGCCATTTCTATTTAATTATAATGAATATTTTATGAAACTAAAGAATTCTTAAATAACTGCATAAATCACGCTTTTATTTAAGAAAAGATGAGTGTTTCTGAAGGTGTAAATAATGTCATATTTAAAAAAAAAAAATAATAAATTGTAATTTAAGAAATTACACCAACCATTTGAAAAATGTTTCACTCGAAACATTCATCTACCATTTTAAGCAAAATACCAGTTGTTTTATTGTGTATTATCCGTGCCACTGCTATAAATGACTTTATACATGCTGCAATTTGAAGGTACGGTTCGTTTAAGTTACATCACTCCATTGTCGCCAAGCATAAAAGTTGGCGACGAAAGAAACATTTCAAACTATAGTACATTGTTGGTGCGAAAGTAATCATTATTAAAATACAGCTTTGGTATATACTGTTATACTTGTAAGACTTTGGCATATACTGTTTGATTTTATAGAGCAGAATTTTGGTGATGGAGGTTTTAAACCAAAGTCGATCGCAGCACATGCATCTATCTGTGAATGGGTCCATCAGACATTGAATCAAAAAAGTTTTTTTTCCAGTTTTTCCTAAGCCGATTGCTTTTTAGTTTTCTTTTTAGGTGGTGGAAAAACAAGAGTAATAGCTATAACATTTTCCGGCTTGTTAGAATCACTATTGGCACTCAAATTTTCCTGGTTAGAACCGACCGATTGTAAAACGCCATGGCTAATGGATTGGTCGTCCTCGAGACATGATGTTTTACAATTAATCGGTTCGGCATTAAATTGCTTCCTTTTTTGTGATCGCCTTTTCAACGCGCAATTAATTTTCAACGCGCAAGCGGCTCAATAATCTTTTGATTTTCTCGTTTTCTGCATTGAAAGACGTTTTTGCGCCAAACCAAATACAGTACTACTTAGTTATCCCGTCGACCAATTTCGCCAAATGATACGAATCGCCAAACTAATAAGCAACTTATACATGTTGACTAAATTTTTATTTTAAATAACAAAAGAGCAAATAAATTGTAAACATTAATAAAAGTCGAAATAGAAATCACTTTATGCTTGTTTAAGTACGCGTATTGTGTTTAATGTCATTGAATGCGACATTCACAGTCATTCATTTCTTTGGCTTCGGCTTTTTCCGTATCTGTTAATTTCCGTCTACCCATTTTTAAATTTGTTAGTTTTCTCCTTTATTAAAATTATTTTAAACATTTTAATTTCCTATTCAAATAAAAATTCTTCTAAAATTAAAGAATTTAATTTAAATTCAAATAAAAATTCTTCTAAAAGTAAAGAATTTAATTTAATTTCAAAAGTGACCACATCATTTTGTCAATCCTCCACCGAAAACAACAACCATTTTTCAATGGTTAAAAAAAAAAAAAAAAAAAAAAAAAGAATAAAATTTGTGATATGCCGGTATTATTATATTTCTATCTTACATAATATCAAAAAATAATTAAAATCATTTCATTGTATTAAGTTATTGTTTAAAATAAAATAAAAAAAAATTCTGCATTTCAGTAACAAATACAACAATTTTATTCTTTTTAATAACAGAGGTATCGTCTTTTTTTTTTTCGTTGCCATAACAATAAAATTAATTTTTACAAGTTCATGGAGGATACAAACCAATAAATAAATAAAATTTATTGCAAGTGCTGTAAATATGTAGTGAGTTGGTTAGGCAGTTTAGTAAGTCCCTGTTTCTATTATAAAATGCTTCATTGATATTATAATTATTCTACAGTTATCAAGCGATATTTAAACGGAGAAAAAATAAACTATGCAGATATTTTTGAATTCGTCTTCCAGGGTATAATAGTAACTTCCTAAATAATTTGGCATTTAAATAATATTTAAAGTTTAGAAACCGCATTAAAAAAAGATTTATAGTTGAAGTTAGGTACAACATAATAATTTATGAGTTATTTTCCTTATTTTTTGTTATTTTCTAAAGTTTGTGTATCTTCATCATGAAAAGCTATGTTATCCCTATTTTAAGAGGTGGCAATTGTTTATTTCGCTCAGTATTTTACTGTCTATATAAGATTGATATATATCATACCTAATATATATTCTTTTCCGTCGAGTTTCGACGGGTGCAGCTAGTATTATAGTTATTATAGCTCTATAGTTTTATTTTAACTCTTTAGGCTCTTTTCTAGTCTCCAGTATCAATAAATTTGATAATTGTCATCATAATTAATGACAATAATTATCGTTTTGCTCGGGGGGGAAAAAAATAGTCCTCGTGCGCGATATTTTAAATTTTTTTACAGTAATAAACCAAATATTTCTGGGAAAGGTGTTCCCACCCAATTACAGCACTGCATATCCATTAAATAAACATCACGCAAACCCGGGTAAAACCTGAGCTAATGCACAAAATTTAACGGAGAAATTAACACCAAAAAATGCTTCCTCCCGACTCCCGACTCCCGACTCCCGACTGACCGAAGTGTCAGAGCGGAACTGCAGTGGGAAAAAAGAAAAGAGGCGGTAATACGCTGATTTTGACCATAGCAAACAAGGCCAGAGGGAGAACTGAACCGCCTCCGTTAAGTAAATGGACTATAGTATGTGTTTGGTTGAATTTTAGGTGTTAGAGTGTAGAAAGCGGCGGGAAAACGGTTGAGTCTCATGCGGAGTAAGCCTGCGCAACGACAGGTCCAAGGTTATTCTCCGATAAACCTAATGAGATACTGTACGGTGAGAAGGAAGTAGGATATTTTAATAAGTTGACCCAGTATGCAGAAAGTACTTGCTAAATATATAACTCAGTATCGGCCGGATCGTCTATATTCGTTCTCTTAAATGTAAATAATGTTTTGTTTCAATGTTAATAATTTATAAATAAATTGTTCTTTAATATTAATACTTCTTACATCGTGTCTGATATCCGGTATTTATGTCGGTGGTGGCAACCTATTGAATAGAAGAAAAAAAAATTCTAAGTCTATACGAGTAGTGATCGTGGATTCGGGAAAACTCATCAGCGTATGGACTAAGGAAGAATGAATGCAACAGGCAGCATTACTGAAAACGGACTTTTTTGAGTTACGTGTTTATTAATATGTTTGTTTAGATTTCACTTTCATTGTTACAAAAATGAAATTTCTTAGTAATATTCTTTTAGGGTAGGAAAGTATTTTAGAATCTACATCTGATATGTGATTTTTCATGCTTGTTTAGAGATCAAGAGACAAACAAAACAAATGCGAAAAATCGTGCGTCCAGCATAGATTATGTAACACTTTTCAGTGTATTCAAATTCTCTAACAAAACTTCACTGTTTATTATGATGAAGGATGCCTAAATAAGCAATTTGGAAATAGCATAACACGCGGCTGAAAATTCAATTATTGCAATTACCATCAGTTGACTGAATAATCGGAAAAATATCCGATTTTTTTGTGCAGTCCATGGTAAACGGAAAAAAAGTGACCGGAAAAAAAGTTATCGGAAAAAAGTGACATAAACTACAAAAGCGGAAAAAAAGTGACACGGAAAAAGTGACGCGGAAAAAAAGTGACAAGGAATTGATTTTGGGGATTTATTGGTTAAGTATGAAAGGGGGATCGGGGGGGGGGGGGCTCACAGTTTAGGTAAATGGGTTTTTCATGCTGAATTAACTATTTTGGTTCAATTTTTGGATATACGTCCATCCTGAAAAGACGCTTGCCTGATTAGTTTTGGGAAGGGACGATTACCCCCCCCCCCAACCGTCCTCAATTAGATGAATGGGTTTTTACGCAGAATTATCCAACGTGTGTCAAATTTGCATATAGGATCTTTTCGATAAAGCTTATGTATAGTATAAAATGCCTGAAGAGATTCTAGGAGTTTAAGGGTTAAGTATAGAGGGGGAACGCGGGATAACCTTTTTAAAATTAAATTAATGGCTTTTTACGCATAATTATTCGATTTGCTTAAAATTTTGGACATAAGTTCATTATGATAAGACGTATCTTAGATTAGTTATGGATTCTTCTGCTTATTATAAAGGGGGGGAACGAGCAATTCTCCCCCTCAAACTAGATAAATAGGTTTTTATGCAGAATTATCCCATGTATTTCAATTTTAAATATAGATTCTTTCTGGTAAGGTGAATTCCGGAATAGTTTTAAGGATTTAATGGCTAAGTATAAAGGGGAGATGGAGGAAACCCCTCTTAAATTAAATAAATGGCTTTTTATGCAGAATTATCCGATTTGCTTCGAATTTTGGACATGGGTTCATTATGATAAGACGTATTTCTGATTAGTTATGGGGTTCTATTGGTAATTAAAAAGGAGGGCGGGTGATTACTATACCCACCTTAAATTACATTAAAAAAAATTATTCACACTTATCCGATGTATTGCAAATTTTGGATATAGGATCTTTCTCATAAAGTGAATTCCTGAATAGTTTTATGGGTTTAATGGCTATGTATAGAGGGGGAACGGGGGATAAACCCCCTTAAATTAAATAAATGGCTTTTTACGCAGAATCATCCAATTTGTTTCAAATTTTGGATGTATATTCATTATAAGAAGGCGAATCTCTGATTAATTATGGGGTTCTTTTGATAATTAAATAGGGGAAGCGGGCGATTAATCCTCCACTCTTTAAATAAAATAAATTGTTTTTTTTTTTTTCTTTCACAGCTATTCAACGTATTTCAAATTTTGGATATAGGTTCTTCCTGATAAAGTGAATCCCTGAGTAGTTTTGAGGGTTTAATGGCTAAGTATAGAGCGATGAACGGGGGATAACCCACAATTAATGAGGACTTCGCCTTATCATAATGAACGCCCAATCAAAATTTGAATAAAATTAGATAATTCTGCGTAAAAAGCCATTTATTAATTTAAGGGGGGGGGGTATCATCCGTTCCCCCAGTGTTTACTTAGCCATTAAACCTTTAAAATTATTTCGGGATTCACTTTATGAGAAAGAACATATATCCAAAATATGAAATATATCGGATAAGTGAGCATAAAAAACAATTTATCTAATTTAAGGGGGGGGGGGGAAATAATCACCCGCCCCAATTTTTAATTGGCAAAATAACCCCATATGTAATCAGGGATACGCCTTATCATAATGGTTCTATAATCCAAAATTTGAAGCAAATCTGATAATTCTGCGTAAAAAGTAATTTAATTTAAGGTGGGTAATATTCTATTCCCCTTCTATACTTAGATATTAAATCTTTAAAACTATTCAGAGATCGACCTTATCAGAAAGAACCTATATTTAAAATTTGAAATACATGGGATAATTCTGTATAAAAACCTATTTTTCTAGTTTAAGGGGGATATAATTGCTCGCCCCCCTTTATAATAAGCAGAAGAACCCCATAACTAATCAGAGATACGTCTTATCATAATGAACCTATGTCCAAAATTCTAAGCAAATCGGATAATTATGCGTAAAAAGTTATTAATTTAATTTTAGAAAGGTTATCCCCCGTTCCCTCTCTATACTTAACCATTAGAACTCCTAAATCTCTTCAGGCATTATATACTATATATAAGCCTTATCGAAAAGAACCTATATGCAAATTTGACACACATTGGACAATCTGCATAAAAACCCATTCATCTAATTGAGGAAGATAGGGGGGGGGGAGTAATCGTACCTTCCCAAAACTAATCAGGCAAGCGTCTTTTCAGGATGAACGTATATCCAAAAATTGAACCAAAACAGTTAATTCAGCATGAAAAACCCATTTACCTAAACTATGAGCCCCCCTCCCCGATCTCCCTTTCATACTTAAGCAATGAATTCCCAAAATCAATAATAGATCCCCAAAATCAATTCTTTGTCACTTTTTTTCCGGTAACTTTTTTCTTGTCACTTTTTTCCGCGTCACTTTTTTCCGTGTCACTTTTTTTCCGCTTTTGTAGTTTATGTCACTTTTTTCCGATAACTTTTTTTCCGGTCACTTTTTTTCCTAGATTCGCAGCCCATATATAATATATAGATTTGTATACCCTACATAATTTGTTAAAAGTTAGTTCAATTAAACGCATACTATCGTTGAAATTTTCTATTGAGTATTTTCTGTCAATAAATGAAAACGTACTTGAGATCTTTTGTGTACCCTGTATGGGATTTCTATTTTTTGGTAAACGCAATACATCATTCAGAAAATACTTTCAAATTGAACGTTTTAAACCGAATTTCTGAATATGACAGCGATAAAAAGGAGAAAAACCTGTCGCCACGTAACCACATTTGCTCATTCATCAATAACTAAATTTATCCGAAAATGGAATACTTGGTCCAAATCACTTTAATACCAATTTTATGTCTTTATATACAAAAATGAATCAAAATATGCATCAGAAAGTTTGTTGAACGATGAAATTACGAACCGTCATTTTTTCCTCTTTTACATTATAAACTCAAATAATATTTCAAAAAAAAAAAAAAAAAAACTATAATGAGTTTTTTTTTTTTTTTTTTAGTAGTACTGAGTGGGTGCCTCTTTCGCGGGGATCGGACTTCTGTATAAACATCCACAAAGCGGGAGAAGGTTGAAGCGGGGCCTTCGGGATTCTGTGGAAGCCCCGACCGTTAGTGGCCTGCGATGACCAGTATTGGCCACGGGCAGGTACCCATTGGTTTGACATGATCCGAAAATATTTTATGGAATTTTTATTCTTCTTTGGTCCATTCATCACATCATAATGTGCAGTCAACTTCTAATTTTGTCCAAAAAATTTGAGAACACACACACAGAGAAAGAGAAAAAAAATTCTCGATTTTTAAGTTAATAAATGTTTGATTTGCAAAAAATTCAAAACTTGATAGAACTGCAATCGATTTCTCTAATAATACTACAGATATAATGGCGATATCTAACACTAAAAAATTTAAAAATAGGTGATTTTTACTTCTCTTTGTTTATATAAATTAAAACCTATAAAATTTTTTAAACTGTTTCTGTATCAGTGTCTTGATAGCGAAAAGGCAGATGTCCATTCTTGGCACTTCGAGAAAAATTTGGTTTAATGTTTTTACATGATTATTTCTTTGAATTACCAAAAAACTTTTTTTTTTTGTGTGTGTGTGTGTGTGTGTGTGTGGAACATATTAAGTGTTATTAAAAAAGTTCTCATCCCCGTTCAGCTGTAAGCATTTTTGCAACTGAACACTGTGAAACGGAAAAATTCAAAATTTTGATTTTATTAGTGGACATGTTAAAAAATTTGATGCATATAAATAGACTTAAATACTTGGAACAGTGTAGAATTCAGAGGGTGAGGCATTCCCAACCGGAGTATTGAGAACCGCCCCCCCCCCAGAAGGTTTGAGATTTTGTATTTTCAATGGTTCAATGGTCGAAAAATATAATTCCCACAGAACTCTATAATGTCCCCACCACCGAAACCACAAAAATTCCTTCCGGAGGAAAGTGTCTGAATTCAACACTATCTTACAAATATATAAAGAAATATAATAAGCAGGGAAGGGAGGGGGGAGCGAGATCAGCAATTATTTTAAATATTCCTGTGATTATTATGAAATGGCTAGTGATATAGAAAAAAAACTATTATTAATGCGGAATGTATTAAGCGACGGACATTTTTTGCTTATTCTTATGTTAGTGGCAGCTTGTGTGTATAGGCATTTCTTTTTCCTATCATACCTATTATCTATTGTACCAATGGTTATAGAATAGTGGACATAGATATAGATTAAAAAAAGGTGATTTTGGACATTTCACTACTTCTACAAAATACATAAATATAAAAAAGAAATTAAAATTGGATCTTTTTTTAAATTTCTAAAACAAATCTTTTTAATTTTTTATTTTCGAAAAATCTGGACTTTATGAACCCTTCTCTTTTTTACGTACTGAAAAAAAAAGAAAAAGAAAATCATTTGATGATGATAATCTCAGAAAAAAAAAAAAAAAAAAAAGACAATACGTGAAAAATAAAATGCTTTTCGAATTGAAAAAATGCATAGGAAACTGGAGAAGAATTTTCATTTCCTATTTATCTTCGATGGCATCTTCTCATTTCAAAGCCATTAATCACTCCCGAAAAAAAGAGCAGGAAAAAAATAAGAAAACATTATTATTTCATCAAAGATAGCCAAAGGCATCGATTCCTCGCCAAAACTACAACCCTCTCTGTACGTAGCGCCCGCGGCGACTCCATGGCGTAGTGCAACCCGTAGTTACTCGTAAGAAACTCTTGCTACAAGCCATTGAATTTTGACGAATACTCGCGCTCAACAGTAAATGATGAAAAGTATGTTCGTCGCGCACCTGCTTCTTGTTTCGTTATTCCATCCTTCAGCGGCTCTCCTCTGGATTCAGTGTAAATAAAATATCGTCGCTGAATTAGTTTTACAGGTGAAGGGGGGAAACTGAAACTTGTATTGGATCTTAATATATTTTTTTTCAACCAAGGTGAGCTGATATATTTTTTTATTTAAAAATTTTATTTTATAATTATTTTATTTTAAATAGAAATTCTTTATTTTGAGTCACTGTTACGTATAGATGCTCTGCTTAAATGTAAAAGGATTAGTGGAAAAAATATCTTTCGTTGATTTTATTAACCTGAAATAATAATAATTATTATTATTATTATAGATTATAGTAATAATAATAACAGTGCTTAATTTTCAAGGGGAAAAATAGTGTAAAATATCTATTTATTTATTTGGAACCAAACAAACAAGCAACAAATAGATCAAATTACTTGTAATATTTATTACATTATTATTTTTTTTTCTGGCAAATAGTATTGAATATTTATTTAATTAGGGGAAATAAAAAAGAAAAAATAGTAATGATCAGCATTGAATTCAGGGGTGGTCTGGGGGGACATTCACTCCCGAAACCTTGAAATACCCCTCCCCTCTGCGTGAAAAATTTAAGATTTTATGTTTTTTAATGGACTAAAATCCAATTTTCCCCACTTGATCGCTAAAGTCTTCAGAGCAGCAGAAATCCCACCTGTATCAAAACGACGGAATTCGACACTGAAAATTATATTTAAAAAAAAATTACTTATTAGATTATTATTTCTTCTGAAAAATAGCATTAAATATTTATTTATTTATTTATTTATTTATTTATTTATTTATTATTTGGGACCACTTTTTTTTTTTTTTTTTTTTTTTTTTTTTTTTTTTTTTTTTGTACCAGTGAAGCAAATGACAAAATAAACAAAAGTATTTGTTATATTAATTAGATGATTATTTTCACTGACAAATACTGTTAAGTATTTATTTATTTGGAACCGAAGAAAAAAAAAGATAAAATAAGCAAAAATACTAGCAATATTTATTAGATTATAATTTATGATGTAAAATACTATTAAGTACTTATTAGAAACCGAAGAAGCAAAAACGATAAAACAAACTAAAATATTCGTAATATTTATTAGATTATTATTTCTGCAGTAAAACCGTATTAAGTAATTTATTATTTATTTGAAACTGAAAAAAACAAACGACAAACTAAACAAAAATATTTGTAATAGTTATTAGATGATAATTTTTGCTGACGAATACTGTTAAGTATTTATTGATTTAGAACCTAAGAAATAAAAGATAAAATAAGCAAAAATACTTGTAATATTTATTAGATTATTATTCTTGCTGACAAACATTGTTAAATATTTATTTGTTAGGAACTGAAAAAGCAAACTATAGAATAAAAAAAAAATTCTTGTAATATTTATTAGATTATTATTCTTGCTGACAAGTAGTATTAAGTATTTATTTGTCATTTTAGATTCAAATAAAAAATAAACAAAAGTATTTAGAACTTTTTTCATTTTATTAATTTTTTGTTACTACTTATTCATTTAACAGCTACAAAATTATATAATCTCGTGCAGGGTCGGCAACCTCTTACCAGTGTTGTATAGAACCTATGTTAAAAAAAATCACTTTATTTGCCAAGCCAAACTATGAAATATGTATACTTACAATACAGGGCTGCTATTTTTATATTCCATTCGTACCCCTATTTTTGAATTACAAATTTTTTAATAAATTTATTTCGCAGATGTTGACAAAATGTATCTGAAATATTTTTGTTTTTTAACATTCAAGGTCCTTTTTTTTTTTTTTTTTTTTTTTTTTTTTTTTTTTTTGAGAGAGAGAGAAATTATTTTTTTAATAATGTTAATACTGGCTATGTAAATAGATTTACTGAAGTTTAACGAATTTATCATTGTCTGAAATCTAATGAATTTAGTTATTTTGCATTATATTCAATTCATTTTCATGTATGAAAATAGACTGAGGAAGAGTTTTTGAAGACACTTGGAAAATATCGAATTACAACAAAATTTAACAGATATCACAAATTTCTACTTTTTTCGTTTTATCACACGTGATTCCTCCAGAAAAGTAACCAATATTTATAATATATATAAGCGTATATATATTATAATACATCTTTATAATGTATACATGAACGAAACCAATATATATAAACGTTCTTATTTTTTATTCTGTTAACATAATATTATTAAAAAATATTTAAAAGCAGGATACTAATTTGAATTTCAATTAAAAAGTTCTATATTAATGATTAGACATATTCAATAAACGCACATTTTAAAACGGATGCAGAGATTTGTTGGAATATGCATAAAGATTATTCCTTACAGATATTAAATAAATAAATACATAAATATTAAAAAAATCTGCAATTTTTACAAAAAATATTTTATTACAGAAAAAAACTGTATTAATAAAAAAAAAAGTTTTTTTCTGCAAAAGAAATTTGTAATTTTTACAGAAAAAACTGAAAAACTTTTGATTGAAAATTACAGATATTTTCTGTAAATTAAACAGTTTTAAACGGAGCCAGAATTGACAGTTTTTTCCTGTCAATTTGTGGGATTTTATTTTATTTATTTATTTATTTTACAGTGAACTGACAGAGCATTTAACTATTTATATAGACTGGGAAAAATTTCTTTTGGGAAAAATGCATTTGAATACGTTTTACATGTTGGTCTCATTATTTACTTAAACACCCTTTAAGACGAATATTCTTTTTTAATAAAACATTCTTTTGTTAATATACATTTTGGCAATTAAATCATTTACTTTTTTATTTTTAGCACAAAATTTTAACAGAAAAACAAAATTCGTAGTTATAATTATTTTATTTATTTATTTAAGTCTACAGCTCTCTTAATTTATTTTAATTGCAGTTTCTTTTAACAGATTAGTTTTTAATCATACATTTTTTTATATTTGTAAAAAGATCGAGAAATAAAAAATTCACTGTTTCTACTATCCCAAAACCTGATAAATGCTTAATAAACAAGGATGAAGACAAACGATATTAAACGCATTTCATCATAGTGCGTAATTAAAGTATAACATTAACATAATCAGATTGTTGAGGAATTAGTTGTAGATAAATATGTCTGAACACAAATATTTAGTATATGGTTGAATCATATCTGTTCAAGGTTTTGAATTTACTTGGAGCTTTGATCTTCCACTTATCAAAACCGCTGGAATAGAATTTTGTCCACACTTTGTACTGAACAAGCTGTTCTCATACTTCATTACATCAGCCTGTAACATATAATTATGAACCCAAACGTTTAAACTGGTTATGGATGATTGAAATGCGAAGTCAGTTAAAAATGCCTTTCTTTACCTGTTTGATTTTAAGGCACCAGTAAAGCTCAGTCCACATTTTCAGCTAACAAAAATTTGGGTTATTTCATGAGCTTTGCAGATCATCTGATTTCTTTTCTACGCACATTTTTAAATTGAAAATATTTCCTAATTTTTAATCTAACATTTTTTTTTTTAGATCGAGCTGTACTTTTTTCTCAGGTTCCACCAGTTTTTTATATGATTATGATCGTGCTTCGTGCTAATGTTCTACCATGTTTAATTTTACTATTTGTGAGGTTGTGAAATAGAAATTTACTTTTTAAGGCATAATTTTTACAATTAGTGGTAATTGAATTTAATATATACATTTTTAAAGAAAGTAACTACGTATAATATTAAGATTAGTATAAAAAATAAATAATTAAAATAAATATAAACAACATTGATTTGTAATTTACATGTAATTATTATGTAGCATGTAGGGATAAAAGCAGATAAATGAGATCTCTTTCAAGTGTAGAATTTAGCGGAGTGTACAAAAAAAAAAAAAAAAAAAAAAAAAAAAAAAAGGTGGGGGCAGAGAAAATAATTGTAGCTTATGTTTTGATGTATTTTTTTATGCATTAGATAAGTTTTCGTATTTTTAATAGCATAAGCGTGTTATTTACAGCTGAATTGCATACAATCGGTTAGTGCTGTTGCAATTGAATAAAAATGCAGTAAGAAAAATTTCTATTTTTTATATATGTTATAATTTACTATAATTTTTTACTTTATATATATATTGTAATTTGATATTGCACACAAATTCCCGGAATTTCTTTGTAATTTAATGTCAGTGTTAAAGAAGTAGCTGCGGCGGTATCACTTCTTGCTGGACTTTCGTTGAAATTCTTGACATGCTGAAGTTGTTCTGTTTATTTAGTGCATGTTACAATCATGTACCCACACTTTTAGCAAAGGACTCATCATCATACTACTGGTATATAGTATATATATTTGACTATAACAATTTTGCCTGCATATTTTATCACATTTCCTATGACAAACTGATGATTAACTAACTTTTGACAAAATTCACAGTTTATCTATTTGTGAAATGATTATCGTGGAGTAATTTTATACACCACTGATCTAAAGAAAACCTTACACACTAATAATCTTCATATCATCTTCAATTTTTTTTTTTTTTTTTTTTTTTTTTTTTTTTTTTTTTTTTTTTTTTTTTTGAAGGCTGCGCTTATAAAATGGGATTTAGAAGTTCGATCCACATTTCGGTAGTGATGTTTGTGAATGTGATATTACAATTATATTATTTCTATTTATGTCGCAGTTTTCAACACTAACTTCAGTGCTGGAGGAACTTATTGATATTCAACGATATGTCAAATTCGACGAACAAACTGTTTACTACGACTTGTATGGTGAATTTCCATACACCTCAGTCAAACTGCCATTTGTGAGTGGACTAGATACTGTTTAACTTGTCCACATAATTTTCATCAGAGTCAACGTCTTTGTCGAGTGTTGGATTGATAACACTCTGAATGATAGGCTCATCTGACAAACTTTTCTCTGTTGGCTCATCAAAATCTTCTTCAACGCAGTCTTCTACTTCTTCTTCTTAGTCTTCTACTACCCATCAAAATATTAGAATAAAATTTAGATTGGTTCAATATAATAGAATATTTTATTTTATGCAACAATACTACTTTATGAATATGAAGTAAATGGTAATATTTTGTAGCATCCCCTTTAGCTTTCATAATCGATCTTGTAACTATAGACAAAGTGTTTACAAACATTTCTATCAATATTAGTTCAAACAGACTTAACTCAATTTTACTTGAACCACTAACTTAATTTTACTTGAAGGAGGATTTCCTTGGAGTTTTTTCTTCATTAAATGCCATAAGTTTTCAATGGGATTAAGGTCTGGTGAGTTTGGTGACCAAGGCTTAATGTTGCGTTGGTGGAAACAATTCTTAAAGTACTATTACACGAGAAGTCAAAGTCGCTTCAAATTCTCCATGGTATCCTATGGATCCAGGGGAGTCGCTTAAGGGTGTATTCGAAAAAACGCTTTTCCACCTTCAGCAGCTCGAAATTTTCCGATACAATTTCAGACACATTTTTAAAAGTAGAATCATGAAACTTGCTGAGGGGATTCTTGAAGGGACGTATGAGGTGCCGAGCAGTGTTGCCAGATGGGCTACTTTTTCTTTATTCAATTCTTGATTGGCACCACTTTTTACAAATGATAAAATGTGCTTTATTCAATGACATAAAAACGAAGGCGAAAGCAAATAGTAATTTGCCGTTTCAAAAAAGTGGTGCCAATCAAGAAATCCGAATTTAATAAAAGTAGCCCACTGGCAACACTGGTGCCGAGTAAAGTCTTTTTACGCTCAATTCATTAGAATTTGATTTATAAGCAATTAACTTCTCTGGAAGACCCTTTTTTTCGTTCCCTTATTTCCCACTTCGGAAAAATCGGTTCAAATTGCCGTTTTTGATTGCTTTTTTTGCAATATTTTGTACACTTGTCAAAGAATTGACCTTTACGGCACCTTGTGCACTTTCTAAATAAGAGAATATGCGAGTTTCATGTGTTTGAGAGCAAAAGTGAATTCAAAAATAAATCGGAAAACCAGCAGTTTGAATCGAAATACACCCTTAAGTTGTGTTTCCAAAAGTCCTGCCTGATTATCCAGCACCGGGTCACGAGATACCGGATTAAAACTATTTACTGTATTATTATTACTATATTAAGAAGGTAATTTGATTTGTTTCTGCATTTCTTTTCTATATTCTTTTCAAAATAATAGCCATAGAAAACATTTATACTTAATTAAACATTTAGTACTATTTAAACTAACCTTTTTTTCTTTCTCTATTTTTTGATGAATAACTTTTCAAATTCTAGAAAATACCTTTCATCCCATAAAAAAAGTACAAAAAACAAATCTGATAAAAAAATGCACTATTGTGTTACTTTTATCTATTTGTTTTTTATATTTTTTTCCCTGGTGTTTCCTGTTCCTCCCTATTCAAAAAATTACACAGCTACTTGACCATTTCAGAATGATAAGTATTTAAGTAATTTAATTTATCATTACTTTTGAGAATAAATGCATGGATGAACGAATAAATGAACCAAACGATGTTATAATGCAATAAGTACTTTAACCATTTTTTTTTTTTTACTTGCTATATTGCTTATCCATTAATGTTTTTTTATGCAGTTTTTTATGATTTCAATTCGAGCGAAAAAGTAAACACTAAAAACTGTATCTTCCAATTTAAAATAAATAGTAATAAGTTCGGTTTGATGAAAAGTTACGCAAAATATCTCTCTAAAAGAATAATATAACAAAGCGCAGCATATAAAACATTTGTCTAAGACAATGTCCTCTACTTATTTTGTTTAAATATTGCATTATCTGATCATTAATACAGAAAAAAAATATTCAATTAAAATTTTTTTGTAATAGTCTGAATATAATTTTTTCCTTTTGCAAAATATGTATGCATTGAAAATTTTTACAGTGAATATCAACAACAACAAAAACAACAACAACAGCAATAATAATAATAAATAAAAATAAATAAATAAAGGATTTTTTTTTTTAGTTTCTTTTAAGTAATTTTCTTTATTTTATTTTATGAAAACAAAACTGAGCAAAACTTTTTTTTTCTCCGCAATGTTTTGAAATTTCGAAAAAATGTTGATAAAACAGTTAATTTTCAAAAAACTACATTAAATATATTATATGATTTTCCGGTTGTATAAATTAAAAATATGTAAAATCATATTCTGACAAGCAAAACAGTAAAAATTCCATTCTCTTTTTACCATTGGCCAATAGCTAATTCCTAAACCCTTAATTTTACAGATATAGTTTCAATTGCAAAAGTATTTTAAGTGCTATCTTTCATATATAGAAATCAATTTATGTCAAAATAGTTTATTTTACTTTAATTAATTAATTATTTATTATTACTTTTAAATTTCTACACCGTATTTGGATTCCGTAAGTTATATTTAACGTTCTCCGATCTCTAACAAGTAAAATTTCATTTTTGTAAGACCAAAAATTATAAGTCATGATACTTTGAATTTTATGAATTTTTTGACACTAAAAACTTTTTTAGTGCCTAAAATTCTTCGAATTTAAAGTATCATGTCCCTTTAAGTTTTTACATCTATAGGTAATTTAAAATTAAAAGAATCAAATAAGTCAGAGATTACTCTATTATATCCATTTACCTTTATGGCATGCATTGTATATCTATTAAAAAACGCAATTTCTATTAAAGTATTATAAATAATAAAGCATCATAATGATTAAAGTGAGGACTTTCGGGCAATTTGGCAGGGCGTAGAGCTCGGTAGCCTTTTTTAGAATTTCGTTCATCTGACGAAACCCCATTTGTCTCTGTCCTCTGTCTGTCTGTTTATCTGTCACAAAGTCCGAATACAAAAACTATATAAGTGAAACAGTTCAAATTTTGTGTGCTTACAGCTGAATACCTCTTGCCACAGAACAAATCAAACAATTTTGAAAAAAACTATTATTTTAATTAAAATATATATTTTTAATATCCATCAATTTATTTTTTTTCCTTCTAATTTTTGGGTTTCATGTAAGTTTAAATCGATATAAAAATTATTATGCGTGTAACATAAATTAATGGATTAAATAAATCACGTGAAAAACGCGCTCATTTGTTTTTATTTTGATAATTAATTCCAGAATTGTATTTTTTTTCACGGCAAACTTCGTGACACGGAAAGGAAACGAGATAAATTTTTATACTAGGATTTGATAATCGCAGTACATTTTTTTTTTTAATTATTGGTTTTACAAATTTGGTTCTTTTGCATCCGTATGTTATTTCATGGGTTGATTCATAAAATCTAAATTAAAAAAAAAAAAAAAAAAAAAAAAAAAAAGATCAGACCACATCTTTCTAATTTATGAAAAAATAAAATTTTAAACTTATAGATATTAAACAAAACCCTCTGTGTGATCAGTGATCATAATTACCTATTTGCTTATTACTTTACGCTCCCAATGGTCATTAAAACTCTTTTTGACGCATCCTTTAGGTTTATTTCCCCGTGAAATACCTCAAACAACTGTAAGATAAACAACAATGTGAATTTCGTCAATTGGACGAGGGGGGGGGGGGGGATGTTGAAATTCATCGTCAATTGGCTTGGGGGCTGGGTAGGAAGTGAAATTTCTCGATTGGTCTCGATGAGGGAGGATGCGAAATTCACTGACTGATTGCTTTGGAAAAATTTCCAAATTCGTCTATTCATTGTGGAAAAAAAATCGCGACATTTTAAAATTTGAAGTGGGGATAAAATATTGGAAAATTTATCAATCAGAGATGTTAATATATATATATATATCACTGGTTGCATAGAAAATTAAAGTGAGTTTTGCCAATAAATGGAGGGGACAAATCCAGAAACTCATCATGTCACCAACTGTGTGAAAAATAAAATCTCAAATTTCGTTGATCGATCGCGAGAAAATACCGTTAAATTCGCCAGTCGTTCAGGAAAATATCGCAAAATTCTGCTGATAAGAGGGATTCAAAAAACCATTTAAAAATATCATTTTTGAACAGGACATAAGAATGCACATTATGAGAACAATATGCGCTTATTTATTAAATTTCCGCTAGGCGACTCTTTTGTTCTAGCGTCGAAAAAAATCATACACTAAGGAGATCACTCTTTTGGCCCAAGAATTTACCTTCATTTTCATACATGATTGTTGTGCGTCATATATTTTATTTATTTGTATTATTATTTATTAGTATAACTATTAAACCACTAGAAAATATAACAATTATTTTTAAAAAATGTTAAGTAATAATGATTAACCATATCCATACTTTATTTTCAAAATTTATATTTATTTTATTACATTTCATTTTTTATTCTTGAAACATTGAGTCATGTCTTATTTTTTCTGTTTCTAAACCGGATAAATAATTATGTATTGTTATTGGCTAAAATGCTTTTAATTCTTCAATAAAATTATTGGAATTACATCAGGGAATTTTTTTTATAATTTTTTAGCCAAATAGTAAAGTTATTCCATAAAAATCAAGAGCATTTAAGTAAATTTCGGAAATTTTTACAGTAAAAATGATAAATTAATTAATTAATTAATTAACTATTCTTTTGAGTTTCTTTTAAGCAATTTTTTTTTTTTTTTTTTACAAAAACAAAACTGAGTAAAACTCAAAAATTCTGAGTAAAAAATTTTTTTTGAAATGTTTTGAAATTTTAAAGTTTTAAAGAAATTTCGGAATTTTATTTTTTCTTAATTTTTAAAAAACTACTTAAAAAAATTATGGGATTCCCCGGTCCTTTAAATTAGAAATATATACATTCACATTCTGACAAGCAAAACGGTAAAAATTGCATTCCCTGCAAATACAAAATTCACAGAGGTTTGATATTTTAAACTTTATGAATTTTCAGATCTTTTTAGAAAATCAGAACAAAAAAATTGGTTTTTAGCTTTCGAAAACTCCGAAATTTAATAAAATTCGAAATACTATTTCTAATCAAATTTTGATTTTTTGAAAAACGAAAAATTTTACCCTTTTTTTGCTGTCGTGAATTTTTTTTTTTTTTCTTTTCAAAAAGAGCTTATGGGACCAAAGGATGAAAAAAAACTTAAAAAGTTTAACCTTTTGAAAGTTACAGAACTATCTATCTATTTTCTACCGCACTTTGAACCACATTTGCATTTTACATTGTCTACGTACAGATTGATTCTGTCTTGATTAACTCTTGATTAATCGGGTTCATCAGGAAATGCATTCACCCGGATAAGCGAATATCCCAAATAATATACCCAGAATTTGTAAAAACTTTCATGAAAAATTTGAGAAAAAGTAGGAAAAATATTGAGTTATTATACAATAGGTCATTCATTATTTAATTAATACATTAAAAAAAAAACAAAATGAAAATAAATTTTAATATCATTTAGATTTACAATTAATACAATAAAAAAGAAAAAAAATAGAAATATAGCTTACCTCACTGCTTTCTGAAAAATGAAATGGTAGCAATCTGCTTTAGTTTTTCATCAACTCTTTGATGAATTTTACTATGCAAGTTTCTCAACATCATTTTTTTTTTCAATAGCTGTGCTTTGATCTCCTTGTTCTAAGTTATTAAGTAAGTCCCCAGTGTGCACTAATGCGTCAACGTAATTTACAAAATTTTCTTCATTACTTTTAGGCCATTTTTGTGAAATTTCTTGTTTCTTCTGACAGACACAACATTATCATCACTAAACTGCTTCTTCGTCCAACATTTACAAAACAGTTTAGCTCCTGTATAATAGAAAACCGATAGTATTTACAAGAACACACAAAACATTTCGGCTACTATACTGTATTTGAAGTACTCTATACTATTACACCAAAATCTGGATATTTTTAAAACTTCGTTATAATATGAATGCACCACATTTGCTTTGTTTGGCGTGCAATTTCAGAGATGCTGACGTGAGATTTTTACGACCCGGTTAATCCGCAACTCGGATAATCCGATCCCGGTTAATCCAGAGTCTACCGTATATCTAAAAGATAAAAAATTAAACTGTGTTTCAATTTTCCAACACACTTTATATATTCATTTACTTTTGATCTTTCACATGTACGGCAGAGTCACTTTTTGTTATTTTGGAGGTTGAATACTTTTTTGTATTAGTGATTTTTAAGTGTTTTTGAAAAGATTTTTTTTAAAATATAATTATAATAATAAATTAAAGAAATTTCAAAAAAGGTGTATTCAAAGCTATGTTCAGGCAAAACATAACTGTAAATTAATTATTAAAAAATTTATTTCTTGAATTATAAAGAAGGTTTGCGAAAATGTAATTGAAACATTTCGCAACTGTCAACAATTCAGGAAAGAAAAAGTCCTTTATCTTCAAAAATCTCAAAAACGGCAGACTTCTGAGATTTAAAAAAGCAATCATTTCGGTCCGTAAATAATCGAAAAAAATTATGATTTTTTTTTTTTTTTTTTTTTTTTTTGTATTATTAATCAGTTTTTTCAACATGGTATCAACATGGTAATGACATATTGATTTTTAGGATGTTAGCAATTCTCGAGTAACATTTTCTGTTGCTCGTTTTATGATGTTAGTTTAGCATGCTTATCTATTGAACATGTCATGTTTGTGTATTCAGCATATTGTTGAGCTGAAAATGCTTATTGAACATTTTCGCCCTCATAACTGCATTTATAAAATCAAAGGTAACAAAATTATACTCGTTTTATGGTGTTAATTTAGTATGTTTGTTTATTAAACGTGTTTGTTGAGCTTAAAAATGTTTATTGAACATTTTCAGCTGCATAAATGAAGTTACAAAAACAAAGAATAACAATATTACGTTCAATTCATGGTGTTAGTTTAGAATGTTTGTCTATTGAATATGTTTGTTGAGCCAGAAAATGTTTATTGATCTATACTGAATGTACCGAAATATATGAATAAGCGACCTATTATATATTGGTTTTGAACAGCCTAATTCTTTTTCTTTCTTTAATTTTTTTACCCTTTTTTTTTTAATTTTACACCGTCTTTATTGACTACATTTTCCGTCAGATTGAGCAATCATAATTTCCCTCCCTTCTTCTCAAGAGCTTACAATTATTTGCATTACAAGCCATAAAACTTTCCTCTCACGTATTTATTAAATTTGCACTCAAACATTACGTCAAAGTCTCTTTCTTGGACATTTAAATTGGATGTAATTTTCTAAACTGATTTTAATGCTGCAATTATTTAATTGCGCATCACAACAAGTATACCTGAAAAATGTGTACGAAATATAGTTGCGTCGGCTCGTTTAAAGTCTTTTCAGGGAAAATAACAAAAGACAAACAGAGGATTTTAAAGCAATTAGAAAGGTTTAATGCAATTTTAAGCTTTCTCCTGAATATAAATTGCCTCAGCACGCGAAAGCTATAACCGCTATTAAAAAGCAATAAAAATACCTTTTTGAAGTAAATCTATTTCACAATCCTCCATTTTGTTTCTGTTATATATACAATGACCTCTCAGTTATATGATTCTTGCACCCGTGACTTTCACGGGCAATGTAGGAATAAGATACTTTCTTTAAATTATCATTCAGGTTGTTTGATTCTCACCAGTTAAAAAAAAAAAAAATAAAAATAAATAAAAATAGTATAATTTGTTTTATTTTCTCATCATTATAATGTGTCATTAAATAAGGGGAATATTTCTATCCCAGAAAAGGGGTGGCAATCAAATAATCTGATTCCTTCCTTTCTTTTTTATTTTTATTTTTATTTATTCTTTTATTTTAATAGCACTTGAATGAAGAAAAAAACCGTTTACAGTGAAAAGGAGTAAGTGAAAAAGCATTTTAGAATAGCTTAACTTTAACACTAGATTTACGATCACTAGATTTACGAATGTGATGGATTTAGGCTTGAAATCACCCGCAAAATTTTGGAAATTCGAAATTTCAAACATTTAATTCCAAAAATCGTTATAATATGGAACTGTATGCCGAAAAGCTCGTTCTCTGCAAGCAATCTAAAACAAGAAAAATGTCAAGTCAAGCATTCTTTGGAATCAGAACACAATCTTTTCACAATATTCACCAATCGAAACTTCTGTATAACATTTTTACAGCTTACCTAATAAATAAACCGTTTACCGCATAATTCTGTCGATCTTTGCTTTTGAGAAAAAATCTTTTGTAATTTTGAAATCAGGGTCTTATTTGCTGGATACCCTGCATCACTGTGTCTTCAAATTTGTGTTATGTGTCTAAACATTGAATTCTACTATAGTTAGTGCAAGAGTTGTGAAGATTTAATTTCTGACTTTTCAACTTCTAATGTTATTAATTATTAGCTTCCATGATGAACTTAAACTTTATGAGTCTGGACCGATGTGGGTTTATCCATCATAAAATTTTGATTTTGTTCATTACAACTCTTTTATGTGTAAAAGGTGTCTTCTTTTTGAAGGGGGGGGGGCGAATTTTTAAAATGTCGTTGCTTTTTTAAAGCTTTCAGATATTATCTTTAAAACAAAAGAAGCATCCTTTCGCCTAAAGTGTCTCTGTTTTAAATACGCGGCACGTGTTAATTCATTGTACTGCTGGAATAGCGAATGCACCTTTTTTCAATGATTTCGAATGACTGAAATAAAAGATTTCTTTCGTTGTCCAACTTTTTTGGGTCATCATTATTACTTCTTCTTTGTAAATATACTTATTGTTAATATTCGAATCAAACCATTTCTTATTTTACTTCAAAAGACATTCTTTAAGCGACGGCAGTTTCTCCATCTTCGGTTACTGTGAATTATAAATGAATGGATCAGCTGCTTTATCTGGTCTAACATAGCAGATGAGTAATTTTGAAGATTATACTTCTGTAATACGTAAGTCTATCGGAACATTTTTAGAATTCACAGGAAATTATTTTGCAAAATTTCACACAATTCTCTTTTGGAAAATTTACACTTCCGTACCTGAATAAAATTAGTTATTGAAGAGTTGCAAATAATTGCGGCTGAAATTCATTTATTTTATATCTATATGCATACATAAATGTAAAAAAAAATTATGTTACAATGCATCAGCATACACAAAATTTTTGCTTTTTCAAAATTTAACATATGTTATGAAATTTTCAAATAATTTTTATATCGACTGAAAACAATATTTTTGAAATATAACATTCTTAACCACTTAACCGTCTGCCCCGAGATAAGTCGGGGGTAAAAGCACTGATTCCCCATACCCTTCGCCGGTTAAGTGGGGGCTATCATAACTGTAAAATACAAAGTAGCTACATTGTTGTAAAGGTTGGTATAAAAATATTTTATAAATAAGTATATTTTTAGCCATAAATATCAATGACAATTACATTTACAGTAATCGCCTTTCTAAAAAGGTTAAAAGGGAATTTGATTTTTGAGGGTGTTGTTGTAGAGTTACAAATGTTATAATCTTACCATTTTTTTTTTCTTCTCCCGTTTGTTAGATGTTATTTGAAAAGTCTAACAGTGAAATTACTGCAAGATGATTTTCGGATCCTTTTTTCCCGTTAAATTCACAAAATCTTATTCTGTGCGGCGTATATCCTCCACTACACCCCTGTTCGACTGTTTTATTTAATTAATCTAAGTATTTTCGTAAATATTTTCTAAAACCGTGTATAATTACTAAATTTTATAAATTCATGAATGAACCTTCCTTAAATTGCATATTATTATCACATAAATTTTCTATTCTGCCTTCGGATATAAAAAAGAAAAGACAATGAGGTGGAATTTTTTGTAATTCATAATTTCGGACATAAAAGATTCAGGAAAGATTTATCTTTTTATAGGCTTTGGTTTTTGTTATTAGTGTTGCTGTTATAATAAGGAAAGAGGTTGGACACTCAACCTGCAGAGGACCAGACTAAGGCCAGACGATGTTACGAGTGTTTGTTTAACGGCTCATGTTAAGTATGTAAAATTAGCTCATAGATCATCATCAACCAATTATCCTTGCAGATTTTATTGGGACTGAATGGGAGCCTTTATTGCAACAAAGTCTGGTTTGTTTCTTCTTTTGAACCATAAATTTGTTTTAAAGATCATAATTAGAAGGTAAAACAACTTTGCATCTTCTTAAGATACCAAAAAAATAAAATTCAAAAACTGACTTCTTTTGAGCAGGTAATTTTATTAATGTGATTTAAAGTAGTTCAAATAAATTATTTTTACTTTCTTCTATCTTTAATAGAAGAAAATATTGTAATCGAAATTTTTTTGGACTTCCGATTTTCGTAGGTTTTACACGTTTTAGGGGTCAGAGATTCCAAAAAACATGTTTTTACAAAATATCTGTCTGTCCGTGTGTATGTCCGTATGTCGCCATTGTACCATCGAAAATTGTATAAAGAACGTTTTTTTTTTTTTTTTTTTTTTTTTTAGTATGCTTTTGTTATAGCATGCAGGTCCTTCTTCAATTTTAAAATATTCCGTCGGAAGGGGGTGCTGTAATAGCGATTTTTATGCCGTTTTCAATGTTACATTGCCGAAAAGTGTATAAAGTTAAGCATAGAATTGAACCTAATATTTGTGTAAGTATTTGCCTATGGCTAGTAGGTCCTCTCTGAATTTGAAAAAAAAATCTGTCGGAAGGGAGCACTGTAACAGCAATGTCTGAGCCATTTTCATTAATATACCATCGAAAAGTGTATGAAGTTATGCATAAAATTGAAAGAAATTTTTTGTGCGTGTTTTTGCCTATGCCCTTCAGATCTTCATTGAATATGAAAATACTCCGAGGGAGAAAAACGCTGTTATAGCGAAGTTTGCATCAATTTCTTAATTTTTCGTAGTCCTATTGTCATCGGTTCGTGCAGAGACGGGAGCTCGCATCCTGCTAATCCGGCTATTTGTAAGCAGCTGATGACAACCTAATAAGGAAATACTATTGATTTTAATAAATATCATGATCTACCTTAACTTTTTTTATTACTCCGATTAATTGACTTAAGCAGAAATATAAGATGAAATCAAAGTTGATATAGTATTGAACTAATACTATTGAAGTATGAACATGTGAAAATACTTTTTGAAATATTTTAAGATGCACGTATGAGATAGAAGAAAATTTTGGGATTGGTACATCTAACTAGTTTTATTTATGTTCAAACAACTTAATAAAGTCCCATTACATACGATAGCCGTAAAACAAAGCAGATGTATGATCGTAAAGGATAATCTCTACTGCAATTTTTTAAACTACTAAGCATCGCACACTTTCATTTTTTGTACCATCGTATAGTAGAAAAAAAAGTACTTTAAAATGCAATTTGTTTGAAAGCTGCATCTCAATTTATTTTTGAGGTATTAGTTTTTTTGTATTTTTTTAACTTTGTAGAATTCAAAACCTCTCAAAAATATGTTATGTAATTCTCTAATTGAATTCATTTTTAAAATGCAGTTCGATTGCAAAAGCTACATGTAAAAATGAAAAAAAAAATCTCAATTTTACAGACTGAAAGTTACAGAAATCTATATACGTACTGAAATTTTATCTGTACAATGTATATAAAAAAAGAAATACACATAACTAGTTTTTTGTAAAATTACAAAAACCGATAGCTTTACAAAAGAGTCTAGTAAATTTATAGTAATCTTACTAAGCTTTTATCTGTAACTCGGTTTTCATTTATATAAAAACTTCTAACATCTTCGTTTCCAAAAATATTCTTAGTAACTTTACAGATTTTTTGATTTACAGAGCAAGCGTGTATTTGCTACACAAGTTTTCTTTTTCTGCTGCCGTTAGATAAAAAATTCTAAGAATCCAAGTTTCCTAGAAAAATTATAATAGCTTTACAGTTTTTTTTTTTTTTTTTTTTTTTTTTTTTTTTTTTTAGCCTCCGAGGCTATTTCTTTCAGACAAGCTAAAAATGTCGTGTCATCAGCCCTGAATTTTCTAGTTAACCGATTTTGATAATTATTTTTTTAAATGAAAGCTATTTATTTGTAGTTGTGCCCATTTTAATTATTTTTTAATTTATTTCCATTTTTATATTTTATTTTTAATTTTAAAAGCTTTTTCATGACATTTCTTCAAAATGGTGGCAACACAGTTTAGCTTTTCTCTCGATACTAAAAATTTTTTTTCTAAAATGATTGTGTATAATTATGCACTAATTGAGTTAAAAAATATATTTGCTGAGAAATAATATTAATAATGTAAATAAAATGACAGAAAATAATATATGATAAAAATTAATATCTAAATCAAAATAAGCGAAATTTCAAATGAGGAAAATTATGTCATTCAGCAACCAGATAAATGGGAATTACAATATTATTATGGATGCCTTTTTCATAAACAGTAACTTTTAAAGAACATTTGAAGAGAAAATGACGTCACTATTTAAAACATCGTATTTTTACTCATAACGATATTAGGTACTACTCTGTTATCCCGTCGACCAATTTCGCCAAATTAATAGCCAAATTATACATATTGACATAATTTTTATTTTAAATAACGAAAAAATAAATAATCAGTAGAATATTAATAAAAATATTAATAAAAAGTCGAAATAAAAATCACTTAATGACATTTTAAACACATGAATTGTATTTAATGTCATTGAATGTGACATTCACGATCATCCATTATTGGCATTTAATCTTATAGTTTGGCGATAATTTTTTGGTCGATGGGATAACCTAGTAGTACCCGATATTACTTTTTTTTTTTTTTTTAATAAAGCTATTTTTCTGTGAGTGCATGTAAAATAAAATTTCTTGATTTTGCCGGCACTCATATTACAATTTTAACTGTACTTGTGCGAATATTTGCATGCAAAATTGTAACTGGCAAACTTGACATTTACTTTGTATATATATTTATTATATATTGATTCAATAATGTAATTACTTTTGCTTTTTTTTTAAACCAAATCGATCGGGTCTTTTTAACATTTCATTCGTCGAACTCGACGGGATTCCACTCGTTTTATTGTTAAATTGCATTTCCTTTCACTTAGTCTATAAAAAAGCGTTTAAACTAAAGAAAAAATCCGTTTTTGATGAATCTAGTCAATGAAGAAGTAGTACGTCAAATTGTATCTCTTTATTATTTCGCAATTCCAATGTCTCAGAGAGAAATTGCTATTCAGTTGGGTATTTCACGCCGTTCTGTTTGCTATTATATTGATAAACACAAGAAAAATGAAGTTAGTTCATTGCAAAAATAAATGGGGTCGCCCTTCTAAGAAAACTATCAATTTTTTTTTTTTTTTTTTTTTTTTTTTTTTTTTTTTAATCGGAGGCGAAACTGAATTCTGCAACGGCAGAATCTACATTCAACTTGTTTTTTTTTTTTTTTTTTTTTTAAACGCGAATTTTGACAGCATTTTTCAAAAGATCCTTTACTTTTATCAGAAAATTTAAAACACTATTGGATTTTATAATTTCTGAATAAATTCTTCCTAGTTTTATGCATTTACAAATTAAAATTATGTGGAATGTGTTAGAGAGTGTCCAGTTTTAATCTGATAACAGCCTGAAATTTTAAGGATATCATTTGTGACAAAAGCCCAATACTTTTCATTACACAACACATGATTGTCAAATGCAAATTTGCGTAAATTAGCAATTTTCTTTTTAGCAGATTTGAAAACTATGTAGTTCAAATCTTTACTACGAAATTTTGGTTTTGAAATTTGTTGTTAATTTAGACTCAATTAAAATCTGTAAAAATGAAATAAAACATATTTAAATGCAGAATAAATGTACTCGCTTAAAACTAAATTTTACTGCAGCTATGAAAATATTTTTGATGTAAGAGTAAATTTTTCGCCTATTGAAATATCGAATTTCAAACTCTTACAATAAGCATTACTCATTTTTTCCAACTGATATTTCGGTTCGACAAATATATGTATTCTAGGATTTCTTCTACAGTTGAAATCCGTTTTAAAACAATAGTATTGTGTTTCAAGAAAGATAACCTTAAACTCAGATTTAAAAAGAAAGAAAAATGCTTTTCTTTCAGAATTAAGGCAAAATTTGAATAGAAATTCCTTCGTTTAATTTTGTGCTTGCTTTCAGGTAAACAATTCAACTGAAAAGGCAATTTTTATTCGCACTTTATGATATTTTATTTCATACCCAATGTTTGACAATAAATTACGATATATAAAATCACCTAAAGTATCTATTATATTAAAATAAGACCATGCGTTTGTATACCAAAGATGCTTCGCCAAATTATGTGTTCAAACTAACATTATTAATAACGACTCAAAGATGTCATAATAACTCTCGAAATTTAAATTAGTTGCCAAAGTACTGTTTATTTATTTATTTATTTTGTAATTTTTAATGAAACGTCTGTCATGGTGGCAACTAAATCATGCTATTGTTGTAAATAAAGTGGAAAAGGGGAAAATAATATCGATTATTATATTTTTATTGCCGCCAATTTCTCATTAAAATTGATTTTCTTTTTTAAATTTTAATAAATGATGAAAGATGTTGTGATTAAATTACATTTTTCAAAAAATGAAAATCTTTTGTTTTCTTTCTTTTTTTTTTTTTTTTTTCAATTATTTAAGCTTCACGATTCAGTTTATATCTTGTAAAGATAAAGAATAAAAAAATTGTCCGTCGACAAACTGAAATATCGAAATTATTACTTCGTTATTTTTTAGTTATAAATTTAAAGAAGTTAAGAAGTTCAAACTCCTTGCATTTAGTTAAATAATTATTTTCTTACTAGTCACAAAAAATGAATTAAAAAAAATAATTAAAATAAGTTGGAGATTGCACATCAGATGTAGCAAATGAAGTGCATTTGTACTATAACGAAGTTTTAAAAATATACAGTACTTCGGATACAATACAGTATCCGAAATCTTTTTTGTGTTCCTGTAAAAAGTAAATGCTGTCTATTATATAGGAATTAACTTGTAGTAAACCTCAGTAACGTATGTCAATTTCATAAAGTGTGAAATAGTTTAATATAATTAAAATGCACCCCAAACAATGTTTCCCCCTATACCATTATGTAATAGAATAAATAATTTTGTGTGGCACTGTAAATTAATGAAAAATATTCTTTACACCACAGTTTGTACAGAATGTATACTTTAGTATATATTTCATAGATGCATATCAACTTTATTATGTTCTAAAGAGTGTAACATCATTAAAATGCACTTGAATCTTTTTTCCCTCTGATCGTAATGTAACGGAATACTTTTGATTGTCCCTATAATTAAACTATTCATCCGATTTTCAAAAAATTTAAAAAGATTCAACAAAGTTATGTAATAATTATATACTTTAAATTTCAAACGATTCGGTTGGGTAGTTTTTGCGTTGTTATATGTGGATAGACGGACGGATTAAACGATAACTATAGGTGCTACATATTTACATAATTACGAACGTACCTCAAAAGACTTTAAATTTTAGCTAATTCTGGAAGATGTTGGTTAAAAATTTTCATATGGGCGTAAAAAGGAACATAATTAGGCCCAAAAAAAAGATAATTTTTAAAAAAATTATTTTAATTTATAAAATTAAAATATTTTTGCAAAATATTCTGACCACAGTAAAAACGAGATTAACTTTTTGCAGTATCAGACCGCTTTTTCCGCCTTTTTTCCGACCATTCGTCGCAGTTTATCATTATAGAAACATATTTGTAAAATGTATTATGTCATCATGACATTTACTTACTTTGTATAGGATATCTGTATTAGAACCATAGATATTTACGTCTGTATATCAGTTTTTCTAACGCAAACTAACATTTATAAATTTTAAAAAATTGGTAAAACCTCTTTTAGATATATTTTTTTAAGTTAAATATGTTCAAGGCAGTCAATATTTATGCATAATTTTACATCATTTCACGAGTAAAAGATTCTCCGTGTGAACATATAGCAAACAGATCGAATAGAAGTAAGAAAGTTTATTCAATAAACAGCTAAAAATGTTGGAAGAAATTGTAAAATACAATATCATTAAAAAAAAAAAAATTATAGAAGCTTATAGTACTATCAAAAATGTAAAATTTTTTTTAAAGATTATTCTTGTAATTATTCTGATGTAAATCATATTCTACACTTTGTTTGGGAACATTTTTAAAATTTAATTAAAAAATAAGCAGTTGTTTAAATTTTATTTATAATCTATTTATAGACTACAGTAATATTTCCCATTAAATAAAATAGATATATATATAGCAACTGACTGAACAACAAATTTGAAACTGCTCCCATAAAAGGTCAAAATGCCCTCGATGGGACATACGGCCCACTTTGCGAACCACTGCTTTAACCCTTTCGGGCACACTGTGCCCAGTCTGGGATACCTAATTTTAATTCCAAACTTGCAAACGGCACCAGTAACATTTTACTAAAGTTTTGCTTTTAAAATAAAAGCTTAAATTAAGGACTTCAAAATATCTAAAAAATTCGTTTGTGAATTCCGGTGTCAGTCGATTATTTCTTATTTTATTACATATTTTGCCCGTGCCGGAAAGGGTTAAGAGTTAATATCGCGACTTATTTTCGACGACTTTTTTTTAATTATTATTATGAATGCTTTTATAATTCTTCTACGATACGTATCTTAGCGCTCCTGAAAACCTTTGCTTAATGCTCGCAAATCGAAATTTGTGTGTAACAGAAAAATACGCTTTTCACAAAAACTATAAAGCCTAGGTTAATCGCTATAGCTTTCCTGCAAGGTTTAAATTAATGTCTACTACCGCTAATTTTTTCATAATTTTAGCTTTAGTAGATTAAGAAATAGATGGGGGGGGGGTGTATTTTTCTACTACAATCTTATCAATCAATAATTTTCTCGAATCACCAAGCAAAACAATAATGCAATCACATCAAAAGTTTTTTAAGAAAATTTAAAAACCTGCGTTTTAAATGATTTTTATAGATATTCTAAACATAATTAGTAGAATTCAGTTCCATTTCATTTTTGCTGCACACCATACCGTTTTTCGAGTGCGCTGTGATTATCCCTGTTAAATATTAATGATGCACTTTACTATGTCTGATGAGTTTATGAATTTTATAGAATTGTTGGTCTTCAAAGTTAATATTTTAAGCGCCCCTGAAATCTTGTAAAGTTATTGCCTTTTCTCTTTTCAAATTCTTTTTACATATCTCATAGTAGAATAAATAGAAATACTGATATTGCCTACGATATCAGAATTAAAATCATCCTAATTTCTCAAAAACTAGGAAATAAATACACATTTGGTTTAATTTTGTTATAGTAATTAATTCTTATTATTTATTCTCATTATTTTATTCTTATTGTTTACGAGATTTAATTTTCTTTTTGCGTTTAATTGTATTAGATATCACATGATTACAAATCAATTGAATTTTCTAACCCGATCATAAGAAAACGGGAAAAATTTAGCAAGACGGTACTTTCCAACATCGATATAATTCCAAAGGTAAAAACTGTTTTACAGGGAATACGATGTCAAGAGATTAGACTTTCGGATTGTTCTTTTTCTGATTATTATAAGATATTTATTTATTTAAGAGATTATTTATTTTTTGGTCCCATTCAAACTTGATTAATTTAATTTCCGAATCAGAATTAAATTACAAAGATTAAAAAATGTATAACATGAGTTTTATTTTTTAAACTTGTTTATATTTAAAAAAAAATCTGAAATTTAAATCTATTAAAATCAAATTCTTCTGGCGCATTCCTCAATTAATTTTTGTTTGCAACCGCAGGAAATTTGGAAATATTATTATTCAGAAAACTCGTTATCGAATCAAGGTCGGTGATATATATTAACAGATAAAAAGGAGACTACAGTGGGTTGATCAATAGGGGAGGCTTGACCGACTCTTCGGTTTTCCTATTTAAAAGAATTTGAGAAATTTGCCAATAACTGGTAACCAAAGTTACTTAAATGCTCAAACAATAGTCTTTGTTTCATGCAGATAATTGAATCAGTTAAGAAATAATCAGTGAAGAATTTTCAGCCTATAAAGTGCATTTTTTGGATTTTTTTTTTTTTTAAATTTTCTCAGATAAAATATTTTCTAGAAATTTAAGTAAGTAAATTTTAAGTAGTGCAAACATATTGATATTTTATTCCAGTCATAAATACGTATACATTAAACTGGGCTAAATTATAACAGTGTGCTATACTTTCAAAAGTGATATGTGAGAAGGCTTGACCCAGTCGTTATCAGGGAGGGTTGACCAGATGGTCAAAGGAAAGCTCTCATAATTTAGTGTTTTTGGAAATCTTTTTATTATACACTGTACATAATGAAAGATTAATAGTTATATTTCTAAAATAATATAAATTTAATGTGTAAAACAACAGTAAAATAGGATAGTGGTAGGGTAGGGAAGGGGAAAGGGAAAAAAATTAAAGCTGAATAAAGGAAGATGTGAAAAATTGTTATAGAATCATGAACAATTTAATGAAATATAAATTGAAAAGTTAAAAGGAAATTTTATTTCGTTTAAATAGTGCTCATAGATGGTGAATAGCAAGAATGAAAGCAGCAGCCTTAAGAAATGTGTGTCATGAATCTGCATAATAACATAACAGTGATTAAAACAGTTCAGGAATGTATTTAGACAAACTTAAACACGATGAACACACTGAAATGAAGCAAAATTATGTGGCAACCAATGTTGCCATTTGAGTGTTGCAAAAAGTGGGTGTTTAAGACGGGGATCGTTCAAGAATTACGAAAGCAACAAGGAGAGAGAGAAGTGTCAATTGTCTGATTATTTTGCGGACAAGGGGGAGAGGGGGGGGGGGGGGGTTACGAGAATGTTTACGTAAGCATTAGACAAGGAAGCAACTATAATTTAACAACAAAAAGCAAAAGAGTATGATTTGGATGAACAACTTGAGAAAAAATGCATGGAGTAAACATGGACTGGAAACGGGGAATATTCCGGCCCATCACTACATTGAAAACGTAGTAATAGACAATGCAGAAACATGGGTTCAAAGATCTTAGATTCCAGACTGGAAATGTGAACACCATCCAAACACATAATATTGCTATGATTCTTGTTAAAATTTTTAGTTATGTTCCTAAATAAGTTCAGACCTGTTTTATTTCTTAAAGTCTTTTGTTATTGTTGTTGTTGAGTGCGATAAATTATAATATGTCAAAAACTATTTGTATTATATGAATTGTTTAATGCAATGAGCTAATTTTGTTTTTCTTCGATACTATGATCGCATATGTCTATTTATGTAAATTTGCTGAATTAATAATGTAATTTATGGCTAATTGTATTTTTTATGGCAATGTTTATATTTGAATGTCATAAAGTCTTGCGTAAGCAAAATGGGAGGGAGAGGGGCCGCTATCATTTGCTTATTTTTCCTTACAAGGAGAAAGGGAGAGTTGCAAAATGACTAAAAATAAGCTTACGTAATACTTGAATGGCTCCGCGGAATTTTTCTCCTGTGTCTTAAATCCGTCTAAACAGGATTTTTCTTTTTTTGAGGCAGCGGGGGGGGGGGGGGGGGGGGGGGCGTTCTCATCGCATTTTCCAAAATAATTGTTATTAATAATTTAATACATAAAGTTATTCTGCCTTTTTTTTAATATTTTATTTTTCTTAACAAATATTTCAATATAAAATAAAATGGGTCAAACCTCCCGTATGTGATGAGCCATGATCCATTATTTTCGCATGATTAAAATCAATCATTTTTCACGTCTCTTATACAGGGTGTCCCTAAACTCATGATAAATACGCGGGGGGGGGGGGTGATAGAGCACATCAAGACGTAATAGTAAATAGGAAACCAAGGGTCTCAAACGTTTTCCAAAGGAGGTAGCCGCCATTAAAGTTTAGGGTCCAGAATTTCAAATATACATAAAAAACGAAAAAAATGGTCGATTGATTTGCAGTTTTCACTAAAACTATTCTTTATGTCGGTATATTTTTTTATTTTTTGAAAATAAATTATAAAGATAAATTTCGAAAAATGCCGATAGAGGGCGCTTTAGACTTTGGAGTAGCGAACAACTATTTTTTGCATCTCATTAAATAGTTTCGTAAGCTTAGACTTAAACTTAAATTTTCACCTCAAAATCTAAATAAATGGGAGTGGTTAAGTAGTACAAACTGATCTGTGTTCAGAGGGTTCAAATTTCAAATGATTATAAAAAACTGAAAAATTGGTCGATTGATTTGTGGTTTTCCCTAAAACTATTCTTTATGTCGGTATTTTATTGAAAATAAATTATAAAGATAAATTTCAAACTAGTTGAATGTGTCAATCCCAAAACTTTCTTCTATCTCATAAGTACATTTTAATATTTAAAAAAAAAACGTGGTGACCCCAAAGTTACCCACTGTAGAATTTCCTCGAACATTTGACCTAGCCTAATGAGATTCTGGTATCCGAAAAGCCCAAAACGCAAAATTTAATTAATATTCTGAGAAAATGAGCTTAGTAGTGCCTCATGTTGGGTAATTTATACTAAAACCTAATAAGCATCTATTTATGTCAAGACCTAACAGAATCTGAAATTTGATGAACTTTCGTCCATTAGTTCTTGAGATATAGTTATAACAAACAATTTGCAAAACGTAGCACAGCAACACCATATCTTGGACAATTTATGCCAAAACATAAAAAAGCGTCTAATTATGTTAGGGTGTAAAAGAATCTGAAGTTTGTGAAATTATGTGCATTAGTTCTTGAGATGTAGCTAGTTTAAAAAAAAAAAAGTGTAAAATATAGCACAGCAGCACCATCAGTTGAAGGATTTATAACAAAACGTAATCATCGTGTAATTATGTTATATGTCATTTTGTAACACAGTTTGAAATTTGATGAAATTCTGTGCATTGGTTGTTGAGATATTGATATCGGAAAAATCGTGCAAAATGCAGCATAGCTGCACCACCTGTTGCAAGGTTAATACCAAAATTTAATCAGCGTCTTAATTATGTTATATATTCTAGTGTAACAGAATCTAAAATTCGATGAAGTTCTCTGCATTAGTTCTTGAGATATAGCTATCGCAAAAATCGTGCAAAGTGTAGCATAGCAGCGCCACCTATAGGGCAGTTCACACCAAAACCTTATCAGCGGCTATGTATCTCAAGGTATCGAGAAATCTGAAGTTTGGTGAAATTCTGTGCATTAGTTCTTGAGATATAGCTATCATGAAAATCATGAAAAACGTGGCATAGCAGCGCCACCTCTTGGCCAATTTACACCAAAACTTAATCCGCGTCTATGTATATCAAGGGGTCACAGAATCTGAAGTTTGGTGAAATTCTGTGCATTAGTTCTTGAGATAAAGCAATCTTGAAAATCATGAAAAACGTAATATAGCAGCGCCACCTGCAGGCCAATTTTCACCAAAAACCAATAGGCACTAATTCATATCAAGGTCTAACTGGATATAAAATTTTATTAAATTTCGAGCATTAGTTCTTGAGATAGAGCGCCCACAAATTTTTTGTCACATACAGACAGACAGACTCACAGACAGACTGACAGACTCACAGACAGACACACAGACTCACAGACAGACGGACAGACTCACAGACAGACATTTTCTAAAAATAGCCAAAACGTGTTCAGGACCTTCTAAAACGTATAAATCCGCCGAAAACCGGAAGTCGAAAATTTTCATGAATCCAATACTTTCTTCTTGTAAAGATAGAAGAAAGTAAAAATGCCTGTAAAGGGCGCTTTAGACTTTGGTGTAACAAACACCTATTTTTTATCGTAATTTTATGCATCTGATTGAATGTTTTCGTAAGCTTAGCCTTTTACTTAAATTTTGAACTCAAAATCTGAATAGTTGGGAGTGGTTAAGTAGCATAAACTGAACTGTGTTCAGAGGGTTCAAATTTCAAATGATTACAAAAAACGAAAAAATTGGTCGATTCGTTTGCTGTTTTCTCTAAAACTACTCTTTAAATCAGTGTTTTCTTGAAAATAAATTTTAAAAATAAATTTCACAAAATGCCGATAGAAGACGCCTTAGACGTTGGAGTAGCGTGCAACTATTTTAACCGTTATTATTATTATTATTATTAAATGCCTTCGAATGCTTGGACTTAAATTTTGAGCTCAAATTCTGAATCGTGGGAAGTGTTTAAGTAGCTCAGAATTGAGCTGTGTTCGAGGGGGGAGCGAGGTTTAAATTTCAGCTCCTGAACACACTTCAGTTTGCGCTTCTTAACCCCTCCCAACGATACAGTATTTGAGTTCAAAATTTAAGTTTAAATCTAAGGTTTCGAAAACATTTAATAAGCTTTTGCAAGCATTTAATTAGATACAAAAAATAACGTTTAAAATTAGTTGTTCGTAACTCCGAAATTTAAGGCACCCTCTAACGGAATTTTTTTTAATTTATCTTTAAAATTTAATTTAAGATGATACTGCCTTAAAGAATAGTTTCATTTTAAATCGCAAACGAATCGACCAATTTTTTCCGTTTTTTATAATCATTTGAAATTTGAACCCTCTGAACAAAGTTCAGTTTGTGCTACTTAATCACTCCCAACTACTCAGAATTTAAGTTAAAAATTTAAGTTAAAATCTAAGCTTACGAAAACACTTAATCAGATGCAAAAAATAACTGCAAAAAGTAGTTGTTCGTTACTCCAAAGTCTAAAGTGCCCTCTATCGGCACTTTTTGAAATTTATCTTTATAATTTATTTTCAATAAAATACCAACATAAAGAATAGTTTTAGTAAAAACCGCAAATCAATTGGCCAATTTTTCAGTTTTTTATAATCATTTGAAATTTGAACCCTCTGAACACATTTCAGTTTGTGGTACTTCTACTTAACCATTCCCAACTATTCAGATTTTGAGTTCAAAATTTAAGTTTAAGTCTAAGCTTACGAAACCATTTAATGAGATGCAAAAAATAACGGCAAAAAGTAGATGTTCGTTACTCCAAAGTCTAAAGCGCCCTCTATCGGCATTTTTCGAAATTTATCTTTATAATTTATTTTAAAGAAAATACTGACATAAAGAATAGTTTTAGTGAAAACCGCAAATCAATCGACCATTTTGTTTTTCGCTTTTTATGTATATTTGAAATTTTGGACCCTAAACTTTAATGGCGGCTACGTCCTTTGGAAAACGTTTGGGACCCCTGGTTTCCTTTACTATTACTCGTCTTGATGTGTTCTATCACCCCCTAGCGTATGTACCATGAGTTTAGGGACACCCTGTATAACACACTTATATCGCAATTTCATTTTGATAACTGATTATATAACGAATAAATTGATAAATGGAACTTTATTATCGGTTGACTATTTAAAAAATACAAAGGCATTTTGTGAAAAATGAGTCAATCCTCTCTAATCTCCCCTATATCCGATATTCATTTTCAAAATATCCATAAAGTTTTATATTTTTGATATTTTCATGTATATGATTTCATGTATTTGATTTCTACTTATCAATCATACAATAGGGTAAATCTTGCAATCGTTTTGAAAATCGAAAAAAAAAATTTGGCGTACTTTCACGTTTCAAACACTGGAGATTCCAAAAAAATACTTTTAGAAAAAAAAAAATGCCGTCTGCCTGTTTGTGTATTTGTAAACGCTCTATCTCCTGCACAAATTGAGATAGAGACTTGAAATTTACTGTGTGCTTAGTACATAATAATGGAAAGAAGACTATTTAATATCAGTAACCTCAATTATCCGGAATTTTTTATTTATTTTTTTTTTTTTTTGGATTCTCGAAATATTCTTTCTGATAAAAGGTTCGCAAAATTTTTCGAAAAATTTTATTTTAAAAAGATAGTGTAAAATACAAGGAAAAAAAAAACATAAATTTTGCATAAATAATTAAGTCCATCGGATAATTTAGTTGCCTATATATTTGTAATCTTATTTTCCACACTTTTCGATTTTTTATGACCCTGTATTTCATTCAAATTTCAATTCAAACATATATTTTAGTTGGAAATGAGACGCTTAATCCGACGCAGTAAACTGTTAGTTAATATGATTATCATTTTAGGTCATAAGGATCTGTCTTTTACGTAATTCGGTAACTTGATTACCTCGTTGACCAAAAAAATATCATGAAGTTCGTCGCCAACTTGGTGTTATATCGCCAAATCTGGCGACAAGAAATATTCGCCAAAAGTGATGCCAACTTGGCGCTATTTCCAGTATTTCGCCAAATTTCCATAGACTTCCATTGTAATCCAATAGGGTCCAGTTTTGTTAAAGACATTTAAATGTACAATGGTGTGCAAAATTTAAGGACGAGACCTAAAATGCCAATTATCAAGGGATTTTCAAATAATAATTTTTCACGCGAATATTCAAAAGGAAATAATATAATTCGAATAACCAATTTACTATCCTTGCATAACAGCTAGTCCATATAACATCTCATTCAGGTCACACATGGTCACAAGAGTCACAGTCACAACGGCGAAACAAAAAATAGGAAATTCCAAACGTCTCTTTTATGAGTCTCAAATGACCACTATATGTGACTCCACTGACAGGTCACTGCGACTGCTGCTTTGTGTCGAGTCACCAGGTGACTTTACAATGTCGTTTTATTGAGACTTGTTTGAATGTCATTTAAAGACTCAAAGTCGTTGAGGATGTTGCATTATGATAAATCAACAAATAATGTCACATTAAAGTCACATGGTGACTTTTTGTCACAAGACTTTGTAAAATGGTGGCCAGAGACCCTACTGTGAAATAACCACTGTGAAAAATGGTGAAAAGTCAACATGTGACTTTTATGGGACATTATTTGATAATTTATCATAATGCAACGTTCACAATGACTGAAATTGAGTCTCCATATGAGAGGTACACGAGAGTCTGAATGAAAGGACATTGTAAAGTCACCTGGTGACTCGCCACAAAGCGGCAGTCACAATGACCTGTCAATGGAGTCGCATATAGTAATCATTTGAAACACATTAAAGAGACGTATGAAATTTCCCATTTTTGGTTTCGCCGTAGTGACTGTGATTCTTGTGACCATGTGTGACCTGAATGAGATGTTATATGGACTAGCTGTTATGCAGGGATAGAAATTATTCGAATTATATTACTTCCTTTTGAATATTCACGTGAAAATTATCGCTTGAAAATCCTTTGAATATTGGCTTTTGGGACTCGTCCTTAAATTTTGCACACCAGTGTACGTTTAAAGTTTGCGCTGAGTTTTTAAATTTACAACCAATAGTTACCGTAATTTCCTGCATATATCCGCGGATCAAACAATTCTTTTTGGACTCATAAATCTTAACTAGTGATAAGAGACAAATATACGGCTATCTAATAAGTTACATTTCGTTTTAAAAAGTTTCTGGGTCTAAAAATGATTGTTTGATCCGCGGATTATACGTAGAAAATTACGGTATGTGGGACAATATTTACTTAGAAATAGGTTTTGGAGGAAAAAAATCTGTCTAATTTAGATAATTAGTTATAAGTTATTTAGTCATTAGAGAAAATCTTTTCTGGTTTTGGTTTTGTTCAATTTAAACTTCACAACTATAAGGGGATGAAAAAGGAAACGAACTTACATTTATCTTAAATATTAAAGATTTTTAATAAATAAATATATATATATATTGTATTTAAAATTTTGTTGTATATAAAACATAAAATTTTCTTACAGTTTAATAGTCTTTAGTAATTAATAAACAAATACGTTCATTTTGTTACTGATGTTTAATTTGATGTTTTTAAAATTTTCGGTAAAAATGATATTTTTAACAGAAAAATAAAAAGATATTTTTAAACAGTTTCATCCCCTCCCCATTTAGAAGTACTAATACAATTAATGTTTAGGAACGTACATAAGTGTATTTTGTATTTAAGGTGTAAAATTTGTGGGCTTCAATATAATCTAGATACTCCCTGAGTTGGAAATATTTTCCTTAGAAACTTAGACACGTATAATACTTAGATAGGTTTTACTTTATACATCCCTCCCCTCCCCGTATTTATCACTTGGAATCCTTTTCTGACTATTTTTCCTATCACTTGATCTCTTTTAAGGCTTCTTTCCAATCTAAACTGGATACTTTCTGAATCATTTTTTAATTCGTTCTTGTTCTCGAACACATTAAATTGGCAGATGTTCTTATTCAGAAACTATATAATTGAACAATTTAGTTATTTTTGTTTTTTTATTTTATTTTTATTCATTTATTTATTTGGAGATTACAGATCTTTTTGATAATTCTATTTCTACCAAAGTTGTCAATTTAAATCGAATTTCCGGACACGATAGAACTGAAAAAAAAAAAAAAAAAAAACTACCGTTTTTAGACAACGGTTGCTTATAACCCAAAAATAATAATTTATTTATCGGAAAATAAATTAAACAATTCAGTTACAAATCACTTTTGGGTAGAGGAAATTGTATATTTGAAAACCATCTTACGATAGTTTAGATTCTGATTTATTACAATATTACTGTGAACGCTTTCCCAAGCTTCTTCATCTAGCGCAACCCCACTGCGTGACCTTCAGCGTAATCATAACTTGCGTAACTTCGAAATATTTTCATGCTGTTTATATTAAAATGTCGTGATATTTCATTACATATGCATTTTTAAAAAATCCAATTTATCACAATTTTAAAAAGCACATAAGTATTTAAAGCAACATTTATTGCCATAAAATGAAAAAAATAGTAGCTCTATTAATAATAGCTTTACATTGACTGTATATTTTAAAAATTTATTACTGTAAAAGAGAATTACTTATATCCTAAAATTCTAAATATGTATAGAAACGTATTTTGCTTAACAGAAGCAGTAGTCGATTTGCATTATGTTGTACTTGCACGATCATCTTAAAGCCTTTAACCATTTATCTTGCATTATAATTTACTGCAATTCGTTTCATCTAGACACACGGCAGTGTGTCAGCCAAGTTCACAAAGTAAAAGGCGACACACCGGCCGTGGGTTATATTACCCGAACCATTTCGAGCCACTTTTGACCCCTCAATAACTTATTAACCATTTGAAAAATGGTTGTTGTTTTCGGGAGAATGGACCCGATGATGTTACCACTTTTGAATGATGTTACCACTTTTGAATGATGTTACCACTTTTGAATTTAAATTAAATTCTTTATTTTTAGAAGAATTTTTATTTGAATTTAAATTAAATTCTTTACTTTTAGAAGAATTTTTATTTGAATAGTAAATTAAAATGGTTAAAATCATTGTAATAAAGGAGAAAACTAACAAATTTAAAAATGGGTAGACGGAAATTAACAGATACGGAAAAAGCCGAAGCCAAAGAAATGAATGAACGTGAATATCGCATTCAATGATATTAAACACAGTCAACATGTATAAGTTGCTTATTAGTTTGGCGATTCGTATCATTTGGCGAAATTGGTCGACGGGATAACTGAGTAATACTGTATTTGGTTTGGCGCAAAAACGTCTTTCAATGCAGAAAATGATAAAATCAAAAGATTATTGAGCCGCTGAAAACCAATTACGTGTTGAAAGGCGATCACGAAAAAGGAAGCAATTTAATGCCGAACCGATTAATTGTAAAACATCATGTCGCCAGGGCGACCAATCCACTAGCCATGGCGTTTTACTATCGGTCGGTTCTAACCAGGAAAATTTGAGTGCCAATAGTGATTCTAACAAGCCGGAAAATGTTATAGCTATTACTCTTGATTTTCCACCACCTAAAAAGAAAACTAAAAAGCAATCGGCTTGGGAAAAACTGGGAAAAAACTTTTTTGATTCGATGTCTGATGGACCCATTCACAGATGCATGTGCTGCGATCGATTTTGGTTTAAAACCTCCATCACCAAAATTCTGCTCTGTAAAATCAAACAATATATGCCAAAGTCTTACAAGTATAACAGTATATGCCAAAGCTGTATTTTAATAATGATTACTTTTGCACCAACAATGTTAAATAGTTTGAAATGTTTCTTTCGTCGCCAACTTTTATGCTTGGCGACAATAGAGTGATATAACTTAAACGAACCGTACCTTCAAATTGCAGCATGTATAAAGTCATTTATAGCAGTGGCACGGATAATACACAATAAAACAACTGGTATTTAGCTTAAAATGATAGATGAATGTATCGAGTGAAACATTTTTCAAATGGTTGGGGTAATTTCTTAAATTACAATTATTTTTTTTTATATTCTATTTGACCTACACACTTGCAATTTTTTGTGTCGTGTAAGACCATCTTCTAATTTCCGAATCCTAAATTTTTTTTTAAAAAATCTTTTACCGTTCACGAGAAATTGACGTCTGAAAACCACTGTTTTTACCACTGACTCACTGATTCACTCACTCACTCATAGAAATGTTTGACTACTTCCAGGTGACTTAGGAAGTTGAAATTTGGTGTGGAGGTAGGTTATTGGATATATAAATAGGAAAAAATCAGAAATCACCATTAATTAAACACTAGACGGTTGCCCGCCCTCAGTAGCCCGAAGACTATCTGAATGCCAGTTCTACAACCCCACACATTCACGTTTCTGTGCCATGTCTCGTCAGTTTCCGGCAGATATGTTTGATCGGTGTTCTGGGGTTTCGTTTGCATATCTTTTTTTATTGTTAATGAAGAGGTCTTCCATTTGTTCTTCCATCTGTTCTTCTTTCTGTTCTTCCATCTGTTCTTCCATTTGTTCTTCCATTTGTTCTTCCATTTGTTCTTCCATTTGTTCTTCAATTATATTCGACGATTCACTGTTTGAGAGCCTATCTGTCCTTTTATTTATAGAAGTTCAAAATGAAAAAAGATTTTCTTAGCAGACGATTTTTTGTGATAAATACATTATCTGTTTTATATTTCTTCTGCGTTTACCTAAGCTGTGTAAAATCTCTATAAATAAAAGGTATAGAGGATGAGAGCCTATCTGTGCCTCAATTATCCTCAGAATTCCTTTTATATATATAGATTAATGGTTGGTTAGAGGATAAATTATTGGATTACAATGGAAGTTTATGAGAGTTTCACAAAATACTAGAAATAGTGCCAAGTTGGCGACACTTTTGGCGAGTATCAGGGCTAATCTCTGAAGCTACCGAACCGATTTCAAAAGTAATGGTACCAAAATGATGGTGCCCCGGTTCAAACATAGACTATATCTTATGTCTGTGCCACTAACCAAAAGAGGGTTCAGAAGCGAAAAACATTCTAAAAATGTGATTTTTGTTTTACTGAAGGGCCTAGAAGCACAAAATTTGGCATATTAATTATTTATAAGATATAAATGGTCACTAATGACATTTGCTAAAAAATGTCAAATTTAAATGGGTGAAAATCCGCGAAGGGCGTTCTAAAAAAGTTCGAAATACCCATTTTAAAAAAATCTCAGCAAACAACAAACCGATGTTAAAAGTAATGATATCAAAATGATGATGACAATCTTTGCTCCAACATAGGATATATCTTATGTCGATTACACTAACCCAAAGGAGGTAAAAGAGCAAAAAACATTCTAAAAATGCGATGTCTGTATATTAAGGGACTGGACTGGAAACATAAAATTTGGCATTTTAGAGTTTATGGGAATTTCACGAAATATCAGAAATAGTGCCAAGTTGGCGACACTTTTGGCGAGTATCGGGGTTAATCTCTGAAACCACCGAACCGATTTAAAAATTAATCATATCAAAATGATGGTATTCACCCCGGTTCAAACATAGGCTATATTTTATGCGCATACCATTAACCAAAAGAGGGTGAAGAAGCAAAAAACATTCTAAAATGTAACTTTTGCGCTACTGAAGGACCTAGAGCTATAAGATTTGGCATGTTAATTATTTATAAGATATAAATGATCTCTAAGGGCATTTGATGAAAAATACGGAATTCAAAAGGGGTGAAAATGTGCGAAAAGCGTTCTAAAAATGTTCTAAATTGGAATTTTTAAGCAATTGCAGCACACAACAAACCGATCTTAAAAGTAACGTTATCAAAATGATGGTGATAGTTCTATCTCCAATATAAGCTATATCTTATGTCGATTCCACTAATCCAAAGGGGCTAAAAGAGCAAAAAGCGTTCTAAAAATGCGATGTCTGTATGTTAAGGGCCTAAAAACATAAAATTTGGCTGTTCACTAATTATAAGATATAAATGATCACTAAGAACATTTGTTAACAAATACAAAATTTAAAAGGGTTAAAAATGCACGAAAAGCGTTCTAAAAACTTTCTAAATAGCAATATTTAAGCAATCTTGGGTAGTTAGCGAACCGATTTAAAGAAAAAAAAAAAGATGCCAAAATGATGGCGACAGTCCTTGCTCTAAGAAAATTATTGGATAAATTATCAGATTACAATGGGAATATATGGGAATTTGGCAAAATACCAGAAATAGCGCATGTTAGCATGATTTTGTTGCGTAATTTTTGTTGTCAATATAGCGATATTTTGCCAAGTTGGCTACAAACGTTTTTGGTCGACGAAATAACCAAGTAGTACCCAATCACGTAAAAGAAACATCCTTATTAGTGGAATTTATAGGAACATAAGCAGTCCTAATGTTAAATTTTTTAATTTGACTGAAAAAAACAGTAAATAAATGCGGGGAAAAGCTGAAAGTTTAATTAATATTAAATAAAACTAATTTAACTAATTTAACCTATTTATTTCAAAAAAGAAACAAATACCTACTTATTTGACAAAAATTAATGATATCCTATCAAAAACATGAATGTGAAAAAATGCCAAGTTCGTTAAAGGTTTCGCTCATAAAAGAAGTGATTTGACAAAAAATAATGATATCCTGTCAAAAACATGAATGTGAAAGAATGCCAAGTTCGTTAAAGGTTTCGCAAATAAAAGAAGTGAGATCTAACTGCAAACCAAGTTCTTTCGAAGCTGCTTAAATCATAACTCCTGTCATGCATATTATTATTCAATTGCTTAAAATGATTTGTTATGTTACTTGTTATTCAATAGAGCGACTTGGCAAGTTTTCAGCTACCAACTTTAATCTTTGAGTCGGAGTACAATTTAATCTAGAATCTGATTGGCAAAGATCTAGTCAATCGTTTGCTCGAATAGGTATATTGAAGTTAAGGTACTGATAAGTTAAGGAAGGGATCAACTTTAATTTCTGATCAACTAAATAGAAAAAATTTAATAAGAGAAAACTTGCTAAGTCGCTCTATTGAATAACAAGTAACATAACAAATCATTTTAAGCAATTGAATAATAATATGTATGACAGGAGTTATGATTTAAGCAGCTTCGAAAGAACTTGGTTTGCAGTTAGATCTCACTTCTTTTATTTGCGAAACCTTTAACGAACTTGGCATTCTTTCACATTCATGTTTTTGACAGGATTTTTTTTTTTTTTCAACTTCTATAACGTAGTTTAAAAGATATACATAATAAAAATACAAATCCGTGAGAAATTTAATTCGTTAGAGGTTATTAATTAAAGTACACTCTCTACTTTTAAAGTACCGTCAGTACACTATGCCTAAAATATTCTGGTAACAGAAAACCCACACGATATTTCAAAGAAAGTTTGAACTGTTAAAAATGCTAAATAACAAAAAGACACTTAAAGATTAACAATAAAAAAATATTACATTTACATAGTTTTATTTTACACGTGAAAAGTGAGTAAAAATTTTAATTTGATGGCATTATTATTATTATTATTATTTTTCTATTTTGTTAGTAGTCTTTTGTAGATTGGGAAGTGGCCGCGCAAACCATCACCTCATCAAGATGGCGGTTGAAATTCAAAGATTAGTTAAAATTCGATTCGCATATTGAGATGTAACTGGTCTGCCAAGTCGTATCTTGTGGAAAACACCTGCAAACTCAACTTTAGTGATTAGCTAATAGATTCACCATTGTGCCATGCTTTCAGTCCTCCATGTTTTTATACCTTTGCGTGCAGTAAAATAAAATGATAAACCAACCGATTAACCACTAAAATCGGTTTTTTGAGTGGCTTCAGTTGCATCTTAATATGCTAATCCAGTTCCGTCTAATCCTGGAATTTCAGCATCAACTGTATGAGGTGATGGTGTCTTCAGCTGTCTCCCGGTCTATAAGTTAAACGAGACCTATATTCCGGGGACATGTTCTCTCGCATTTCCACATATGCAAAATATAAATTTACATATACCATTTCTAGCATAGCAAAAAAGAGAATGTACCGCAACCTCTACTACTTTCTGTAAAAAATAATAATAAAACCGAAATGAAATAGAGTAAACAGTACAATTATTGGCACCTAAAATACAACTTTTCTGTTGTGAGACTCTGTGTGACTTAATTTTTAAAGTTAAAATGAAACCAAAATTTAATTTAAAACTATTAAAGATGCTATTTTCTGTAAATGCATAGATAAAACAGCTGAACCTAAAAGTAAATTAATTAAAAAATATAAATGAGTGTAAGACAGAAATCATAGTTATTGGCACCCCACCCCATCTTTAGTTATTGGCACTTGATTTGACAGCTATTGGCACCCTCCAAAAAATCATCTACATGGATGCAAACACTAAAGAAATCAATAAACTATTTGCATGTACCTTTAATAATCATTTTAATTATAATGAAATTAATTATATTAAGTGAAATTCATATGAAATTGACTTATTTTGTGCAATTTTTAATAAAGAATGACTGAAAATATAGAAAAGCTACAAAAAAAAAAAAAAAAAAAAAAAAAAAATGCCATGATTTTTTTTTTTTATTTATCTTTTTACAAGAAGAAAGTTCTGGATTCATGAAATTTTTTTACTTCTAGTTTTCGATGGATTTATACATTTTAGGGGTCAGATACCAAAGCATGTTTTTACAAAATGCCTGCCTGTGATTGTTTGTCTGTATGGATGTATGTGACACAAATTTCGTAGGCATTATATCTCAAAAACTAATGCACAAAATTTAATAAAAAATTATATTCAGTTAGTCCCTAACATAAATTGGTGTTGATTACATTTTGATGTAAGTCACTCAACAGATAGTATATGATGCATCATTTACAATTTCCTCAATAGCTCAATCTCTGGAATTAATGCATGGATCAAACTGCAGATTCTGTTAGTCTTGGTGCTTACATTTTGTTGTAAATCGCCTAGTAGGTAGCACTGCAATGCTGCAATTTCACGGTTTCCACAATAGTTTTATCTCAAGAACTAATGCATGGATTTTCATTAAACTTTAGATTCAGTTAGATACTACAGAATTTTGAAGTTTCGATTTATATCAACCAACAAGTAGCGTTGCTATGCTGAATTTTGCATAATTTTAGTAATAGTCATATCTCAAGAACTAATGAAAAGAATTTCATATCATCAGAGTCTCACGATGAGCAAACATTGCTATTTAATTTCGGTACTATGATAGAGAATTTTGAACTACTTTTAACATTTAATGAGATAGAAATGTAAGTTTTTGATTGCTATATCTGACAAAGTTTATCTTTACACTTACTACTTGTAATTCAGGTTTTTTTGTATCTGATTTACTATCCCGGGATGTATTTTTTCTTCATGTTTTACAAGAACATGACAATTAATTGTAAATTCATTTGAACTATTGTTGTCACTATCATCATAATATTGATTGATATGAATATCCAACTCAGATGACTCTTATAATTCTAATTTGGCACTTTTTTTCAGTTTCTTAGCCTTTAAATTTTCTGTTTTTTTTTTTTATTTTTTTTTTTTGTAAAGTTCTTTTTACGTTTTCGCTCTTTTTTAGCTTCTTGTTCCACTTTCTCCTTCTGTTTAGCTTTAAACATTTCTTTCCAATTCCTTCTACTCATAACAATGGTGCTCAAGCCATTTTTTTTTTTTAAATCTTTCTCCTCTGAAAATATTAGGCCAAAAACGAATATGTAACGATGCGATCATACACTTAGTGATTGTTCATAACTGTTGATATTAAGTCTTCACTCTATACTCTTTGCTGCATACATTCCTCACCAAATTGCATTCTATTCTTTGTTAGAGAGATAGCAAAGATAAATCTATATGGTAAAGAATGTATAGTTTCCCTTCTGGCACTTTTATTTTGATTAAGACTTAGAATTGGCAAATCTAATGTAGACTCAGCTCCATCAAAAGCATTGCAATACCATGGGTATATCCCACATTTTTAAAGCTAATTTTTTTATTCCTAGACTTCGTTAATCGATGCAATTGCTTCTTGAAGAGCTAGTGCAAAATATTCCTCTGTAAGCATGTTATCTAAATGTTTGCTATACCATTCCAAAACGGCCTTCCATGCTGGGCCATGCTTTCCATGCCTCCCAGCCTTCCATGCTGTTTTTAAACCTTGTATTGTAATATTGCATGGCTATAGGATTTTAATTGAATTTTGGTATAATAAAATAAGAATTACACCCTCTTTTCAGCAAAAAAAAATTATCTTTAAAGAAAATTTCCCCTTATTTAACATTGAAAAATTTGTATATTAAATATTTTATGTAGAAATAATTTTATTTATTTAATTATTTATATTTAGAAGAAAAATTATATTTAAATTAAAAAATGATAATGAGTTAGTATATTAACTGAAAGTTTGACATTTTAATCACTGAAACAACATAGTTATTGGCATCCCCATATCAGTAACTTGGCACCGGTGCCAATAACTGTTAAAGTTTTATATTTTAATTTAAAATGGCTGGTAGATCATTTAAAAGTGTATTACTAGAAATAAAACACACAAAATACCTCATTTAAATTTTTTCATGAAAACTATAGTTATTGGCACCGGTGCCAATAACTGGATTTGTCATAGTTAACATAGGCAATAATTGGCACCCCCATCAAATAAATATTTAGCGACTTTCAACGAAAAACCAAATCAGTATTATTTAAGTTGTAGGTATTACATATTTATTTAAAATAGTCAAACGGTGAAGAAAAATGAAAAAGAATATACTATTTTTTAATAAAAACCTACAGTGAATCCTTAACAAATAATGAAGAAAAAGTGACAATTTCTAAAAGATGAGACACTCCTCTGAACATTATTTTTTAAAAATATGATGCACTTGATTTTTAGTCATGATATTACTCATGTGTATTTGAAAAGGAATGAACTAATCATTAAAATTATTTTCAACATCAAAACTTTTTTAGTTCCCTTAATATTTTCATTTAAATCCAAATGTGCCAATAACTGTACATAGTGCCAATGACTGTACTGTTTACCTTACTACACAAAACTGCACAGACGAAAAGTAAACAAGATGTTTTCTTCCAACACGTAGTATTAGTCAAATTATATTCTAAGATCCATAATAAATACATTTAAAAAAAAAAAAAAAAAAAAAAAAAAAAAACATTGATTTTTCTTATATTTTTATTATGTTTCCAGCAATAAAAAAAAAACAAGCATGACAATCTGCAAAAAAGGTCGGAATAAAAACACATCAACAGTTTCAAATTTCTCTTATAGCTACTGCTGCCATGTATCTTCCAAAAGTAGAGTTAAAAATGCTTTTTAGCTAAGTACTATTAGAGTATTAGTAATATTCACTATGGGATGAGAGAGAAAGTTTAAAGTGGTTGGTATTTATAAGTACCGTCTGTTAGATGAAAGTACTGAAATTCGGAAATCCTTTACACGTTAATTTTATACGTACTTAATTTTCTAAAAATGTTCAATTGTGTTAAAATGTAATGCATGTGATTGTAAATAATAAATGCAATTGTGTTGAAATGCAAGGCATGTAATGTAACTCTCCATAGATTATCATGTTCAAAATAGATAACATTGGACTTAAACAGCAAAATTAACTCTAAATACACACATGTAAGTAACATGGTCTATGAAAATTGGGCAGTACAATATTGTGCTCTGTAGTTTTACAAAATTCCTAACATAACTGATTGCCGGTACGATTTCCATGTTGTTTAGCAAAAAAAGATTTTTAGCGGTGAAGGCCCAAAAGTCGCCGGCGAAAAAAATTACAGACAAAGCGGCAAGAATCCTGAGAACGTTCTCCCCAGCCGCTTTTTGTTCTAAATTTCACGGAGGCTAAAGTTCCTGAACCTTTTGATGTGTTCAGCTCTTACCAAGAGATCAATATCAGTGAGGGGAAAAAAGAGGATCCGAGCAGAGCATTAACTTCTTTTAATTGCCAATTCCTAGTGTACAAGACGGCTTCATTTTAGCTAAATTTACTTTGTGCAGCTTAAGAGAGAAATTTCCGCCACTCACTCATTCTCCAAAATCCTTCAAAGAGCATCAAGAGATTGCTCTGTAAATTGCCTTAGTGAGTTTGAAATTGCCCAATGAGTTACAATGATATTTAGCCGGACTCGTACGTCGATGACATTTGTATTTTACTCATTGCGTAATGGAATTTTTTTATGGCGAAATTTTTATTATTTTCAAACATAGTTTTAGGATTTTATTTTATTTTCGAAACGTTAGCTCGAGCTTGCTGTAGACTTTATTTTTATTTATTTTTGTTTCTGTCTGTGTGCCTGTCTGTCAGTCTGTTTCGTAATAACTGTCGCCAAAACGTCCGATAAACCTTTAATTATATGTACGTACATTTCTGAGATACTCGATCTGAGCTAGTTAAATTTGGTTGATTCGTTCAGAAAAATATGAAGCATTTCTATTCATGTCATAACACATTGTCTATGAAAATTCAGACAATTTAAAAATGTATTTATTCACTAAAAAATAAGAGCACATTTTACTAATTGATTGATGGTGTAGTAGTGATCAGGATACTCGACTTCTCTATAAGAGCCTGAAGTAATGTTTTAATAGTTGTCTCCTCAAGAAATGCACGTTTCATTCAGGAAAAAAAGGAAGGAAGAAAAATGTATCAGAATAGCGTTTTATAAAAGCGACTTTAAAAGGCCGTTCTCAAATCCAAAGAAGCTGCTTTCTGAAGCATGTTTTAATTCATTTTTGTTCAAAAATGCATGGAAATAAATGTATGTTTTAATTAAAAAATTATGTAATCGAAAGACGTTTTCTTCTCTTTCTCTCTCTAAGAGAATATTTTTTAGAAAATATTACCAAAGTTGGCTTTTTAGGTAAATTTCCACATACGACACCGGAGAAAGAAGAAAAACCTGTCGTCATATTTGACCATACTTGCTCGATAAATAACATATTTATCCAAAAAAAAAAAAAAAAAAAAAAAAAAAACTTATTTGGATACGAAATTTTTTTAATAGTCAATCACGCCTGCCAAATCAATAATTTTTTCTTATTCTGTTGTCATCAGCTGTTTGCATATAGCCGGATTAGTAGAATGCGATCTCCCGTTTCAGCACGAGTCAATGGACCGTAAAACTATAAAAAATCGATAAAATGATGCAAACTTCGTTATCATAGTGCTCCTTTCCCTCGGAATGTTTCCATATGCAATGAGGATATGAAAGCCATATAGGCAAAAACATGCACAAAAAATTTGGTTCAGTTTTAGGCATAACTTCATTACACTTTTAATAATGAAAATGGCACAGACATTGCTGTTGCAGTTCCCCCATCCGGCGGATATTTTTCAAATTCTGGGAGGACCTACAAGCCATAGCCAAACACTTACACAAAAAATTGGTTCAATTCTATGCATAACTTTCCTGCAATTTTCGATGGTACACTAATAAAAATGGCACAGACACTGCTGTTAGAGTGCCTTCTTCTGACAGGCTTTTTTTTTTTTTTTTTTTTTTTTTTCAAATTCAGGAAGGACCTACTAGCATAGCTAAACACTTACATAAAATATTTGGTTCACTTATATGCATAACTTTTCATACACTTTACGATAATACAACATTGAAAATGATACAAAAACCGCTATTACAGCGTTCTCTTTGGGCAGTCGGATACTTCAAAATTGAAGGTGGATCTGCTTGCCACGACCAAAAACATACATAAAAAATTTGGTTCAATTCTATGCATATCTTCATACACTTTTCGATGGTACAATGCCGACACACGGACTTATGGAAATACGGACACACGGACAGGCAGATATTTTACAAACACGTTGTTTTTTGGAATCACTGATCCTTAAAACATGTAAATCTGTCAAAAATTGGAAGTAAAAAAAAATTTTTTTCGATTAGAATACTTTCGTCTATTAAAAGTAGCTGGAAGTAAAACTGCAGATTGAATTTAATAAATATTACGCAAAGTGAGATTAATAAACAATAACTTGTATAGAGTTGACGGGAGATTCCTATGATCTGCAAAATTTATTATAGTTCAAATTTAGTTTGCCAGAGAGAGAAATTTCATCCGGTATCCTTCCAAAAAGTAAAACAATGAGAGTTTGCTTTGTAAATTGCCTTAGTACGTTTAAAATTGTTCAATTATCTGTAATGATAATTAACAGGATTTGCATGTCAACAACATTTATATTTTTATTTTCTTCTATCTTTACAAGAAGAGAGTATTGGATTCGTGAAAACTCTCAAATTCCGGTTTTCGACGGATTTACACGTTCTTGGGGTCAGTGAACCCCAAAAACATGTTTATACAAAATGTCTGCCTTGTGTCTATCGCTCTGCCATTCTGTACGTGACAAAAATTTTGTGGGCACTCTGTCTCAAAAATTAACACACGGAATTTCACAAAACTTTAGATTTAGTTAGACCTTCATATAAGCTGGAGCTTGTTTTTGTTATGCATCGCTCAACAGGTGACGCTGCTATGCTGTCTTTTTCACGATTTCCGCAATAGCTATATCTCAAGAACTAATGGACAGATTTTCATAAAACTTCAGATTCCGTTAGTCCTTGATATAATATGGTGTTGATTATCTTTTGGAGCAAATCACCGACAGGTGACGCTGCTGTGCGGCATTCTTTATGATTATCGAACTAGCTCTATCTCAGGAACTACAGTAGGAAATTTCATCAAATTTCAGATTCAGTTAATCCCTGATATAAATTAGTATGTTACCGTTCTTGGAGCAAATTGCTCAACAGGTGGCGATTTTATCCAGATTTTCTTGCGATTCTTGCAATAATTCACTCGCAAAAACTAACGCACAGATTTCCATCAAACTTCAGATTCAGTTAGAACTCAACATAAGTTGTTGCTGAATAGATTTTGGTATAAATCACCCAGCCGGTGCTTCATTTTTCTGGAAGTATTAACATGTATAAAATAGAAGAAAGTTTTGGGATTGCCACATCGGACTAGTTTAGGTTGTTTCTTGTGCTAAACTGTATTTTCGCAGTATTTGTTTTAAATTTTGAGCATTTTTTAATATTGTTAGGCAGTTTTTAGGCATTTAACTTACTTAAATTTACTTTGTGTCGAATGAGAATGACCTCCGCTCTTTTCATTTGTTAAAGGTATTTCACATGACGTTGAGAGTTTGCTTTGTAAATTGCCTTAAGGCGCGATCACATTGGGAAATAGGTGAAGCTTTAAGCACAACACACAACTTTTTCTGATGCAAAAGAGGTGGGGTCAGCCGCGAAAGGGTTACTGGATGATGCGTAGAAAGTTTCGTCTAGGTAAACAAAACTCAGCAAGAAGTTTACAACAGAAAATTGTTTATCGCCCACACGGCATCTAAAGTTATGAGTAAAATAAAAAGTTGAGTTTCTCAAATAGTGGCAATAATTAAAAATGAATTATTTTTTTTTTAAGGGGGACGAGGGGGGAATTAGGATGACACAACATTTTGTTCGAAAAAACTGGAAATTGAGATATCGTTACATTAAATCATTAAGAGACTACTTCATTCAAGCAAAAAGACTCATTCGCTAATGCTAATCTTATGGAAGAAATTTATAAAGATATCTTGTTGCATTTCAAAATCTATTTTTATTTTATTTATTATTATTATTTTGCATTGAATAGCTCAAAACGATGTGTACAAGGATCGTTTTTTAATTTTGTTTACAAATATTTTCAATGGGAGCACTTACATTTTCGGAACCGGTTTCGAAAATGAAAATATTCTCATAAAATATATATTATATAAAATATATATTTATATATCTGCAATCAAAATTGAAAAAGCGGCCTTTTGTACAAATTGAACTCAGCTACACAATAAAAAAATTTAAATGCAACCATATTATTTTCATAAATTATATGGATACTTTAAAGATATAATTACAGATATTTTTGTAAATTTCTCCTATGGAATTAGCACTAGAAATTGAGTCTTTTCGTGTGATTAAGTAACCCTTTAATTATACTTAGATTTTTTTTTTTTTTTTTTTTTTTTTTTTTTTTTTTTTTATCACTGCAAATACTCAATAAGTTTTAGCACCCCCTTCCCCCATATTTTGGCGTTCTATTCTTATTTTAACTCCAAAAGTTCTAAAAAATTCGTTCAGGAAAAGAAAAATAAATGGTATAAATGGTTAAAATTGTTTTTTAAGGATAAAATATGTACTTAAATTTACTTAAAAAAAAATGCGAGTGTATATGTTGATTTTTAAGTCAATATATAATTTTTCAATGTTTTTCTTTAAATGTAATAAATTTTGGATGGATTTTATTAAATTTAAAGAAATTTCATGCTTTTTACATTGATATATATTTTAATACACTATATATTTATACAGGAATAAGTTTAGGAAAATTTTAGGTCCTTTAAAGGACTCAAAATAATTTATCCTCAAACTGCACCCTTCATAATTTTTTTTAATCACCAAGCAGGACCCTTCACAAAATATTTTATCTTGAAATAGGACATTTCACAAAATTATTTCTTTATTAAATAGAGCTTTTACATAATTTTTTCACCTTCAAACCGAACTTTTCACAAATTTAATCATTTAAAAATAAAAACTGGCCTGTAAATAAACAGTTGAACTCATCAAAGATCATATTACTTAGCTTTTTCATACATGAAGGATAGAACCTGAAGATTTTGATAATTTAAAATTCACAAAATTATGACTGAATTTTCACAAATATAAGAAAAACTTCACAATTTCACAAAAACAGGACCCCGTGAAAAAAGTCTGGACAGATTCTTGTTATATATATATCAGGCATGAAAGTGGGAAATGAGAAAAAAGGAGGAAATTTTTTTCCATCAATACAGTGTGTGAGACTTTTTAAATTTAAGTATCATTTTAATAGCTACCTATGCAATAAAATTAAATATAATTGCGCATATGATTTTTTTTTTTTTTATATATATATATCTATGAAGTATTAACAATGCTAAAGGAATAAATCCAAATAAATCTGATCAACTTATGTGAAGTACAGTCTTTAATGGTTTAGCTGTTAAGTCTCTCTCCCCCTTTTCTTAAAAAAAATTCTCTTCACTAAATTGATGTTTGCTTCAGAAATACATCTCGAAAAAGGTATCACAGAAATTATCCAGAAGTGTTTATAATTAGCACAAAATATTCTATTCCAAGAAAAATTTCCTTTCACTTTGAATTGTTTTGATTAAAAAAAAAAAAAAATCCATGAAAGGTATTTAGAGTAGTTACTCTAAGCATCTTTCCTGAATGATTTTTTTACACGACTTTCAGATGCTTATATGATATAAGCTCACCTTTCATGTTATATCTCTTTTGCACAATAACTCAAGAACAAACTCCAAGCATTTAAATAGACAAAATATCAGATTACTAAATTTTCCAGGCATTCCCCCCCCCCCCTCCCTTATTATCCTTCCAAAGTTTTTTTTTTTTTTTTTGACGTGACAACGTCTTGTAAATTGGTTTGCCGGGAGACACTTCAAGAAACTGCGTTACGTTACGTTACGCTCCGCTCACGATACGCGCTCACTTTTCTCTTAACTTTTCCCGGTCACTTGTGGGACCATTTTCTGAACGTGAATGTGAATTCGCTGCAAGGAAGGGGCGGTGCTTAATAGGAATTTTAGATAGTATCAAACTAAGACGAAATACGTTATGTATTAGTTATTAGTATAAAGTACAAAGAAAATAAGTGTAGTTTATTTCGTAATTCGGTGGTATATTATGGAAAACTAATGATATGTGATTAGTGAAAGCCATTTTACTTTAGTTATATTCTGCTCATTGAAAAATTCTTTAATATGCTGTTTACAAAATTCAACATTTGACATCAATAAACATGAAGTAAAATGTGTTTAACAAACACAGTGTATTGCAAGTTATTGTATGTATATTTGTATATAAATACGTATGTATGTGTAAAGGTAAAAATAAAATTTTGTTAATATGAAATTCAGTGCGAGATTCTTTGTATAAATTAATGTTTTAAATATAATTCTTTGTATAAATAAATGTTTTAAATTGTTACTATTATTTCATCCTTCTTCCTACTATACGAATGAATATTCACATTAAAATTATTTTACAACTCAAAGTCGTTGTCACGTAAAACTTTCGCCCGTATACCGACTTTACAGGCAACCAATTTTTTTTACATTAGTAAAAAATATATATATATATATAATATAATAAAAAATAAAATAGAGAGATTTTTTTTTTGCATTTTTGCATCAATCTAGAGAAAGCCCAAAATTTCTTTAGGAAAAGTGGAATTCCACCTTTAGGAGGAATTCTTAATAAATATTTATATTTTATTAAAATATAAATACATATATCTTAATAAAATATATTTATATTTTTTTCCTTTCTTTCTGCCAAGCATCTCGCTTTTTTACTGAGATTTTTAATTAAAAATTTAATTAATTTTCATGTGTTGAAGTACATCATATTATGACAGCATAACACTTTTTCTTGAAAGTAGTCTGCTCCATGATTTAGGAAAGAGATTTTTCGCCTTTTAACTACTAAGTTTCTGCCATTAAATAAGGAAAATTGTTTTTTACCAAACTAGTAATAGCTTGAAGGTTATCAGATAAAATGTTATGCACTGTTAATAATATAAATTAATAAATAATTTATAAATGTTGAAATAGTTTCAAATAATATATATATTTGAAACATTAGTTTATATTATATTAGTGTTTATAGATGTTTAAAATCAATTGTGTAAGTAAATATTTTTTTATTAAATTTAAAAGTTCTATAATCTTGCATTTTATTTAACAATAAGATTAAATGCAATGTTAAGAGGTTTTTGTATTTTTACTTTTTATGTGCTTTGATGGTGTTTTGTTGGTTTTCATATTTCTAAAAATAATAAATGTATTATTTGCATTCCATCACTGACAAAAATCTTCTAAACATAATTCTTATCATTTTAAAATATTATTATATAATTAGAAAAAGACACCAGATATAATTCCATTATTTTTGAAAAAGGACTTAAAACAGGAAACAAGGAATGACAAGGGATATCCCACGGCATCTTCATGTTACTAACACAAACCGTGTAAATACTTCAGAATTAGATAATGAAAATAATACAATTCACTTTGTCCCCATCAAAAAAAAAAAAAAAAAAAAAAAAAAAAAAAAAAAAGAAAATCTCTAAATAATTATAATTAAATTAAAAAAAAAAATTAAATATTATCGCCATATTATGTAGACGCCTTTTTCATTAATTTTCATTTTTAATATTTTACAATAATCCATATGAAAATAACTTTATCGATATGCATAATAAAGAAATAAAGTCAATGTTTACACAAGTAATTCATCAAATAAAACTTCAAAACATTGTTTAGCAAGAGATTTAAGCAGTATAGCTGATAAATGTTTCCAGTTAATTAATTTGTTGGTAATACGATTAGTCAACCAATATAATTTAACACGACATATGACATGCATAAAAGGTAAAACGATAATTAGTACAATGTTTTTAAAAATAGGGTACACCAAAAAAATGAATAATCGGATGTATTGTTTGATTTATCAAGCTGACAGAAGCATTCAACTAATATTTTTGTGTAATTATATATTCAAGATGAAAGAAAATGCTTTGTTTACTAAACATTGGCGAATTTGGCGACAAGTATGGACAAAACACAATCAAATTTTATAAACAGTAAAAATATATTCAAAACTCCTTAACATTGCAATTAAACTTATTGTTAAACAAAATGTAAGAATAATAGTTAAAAATACTTCTAAATTTTATAAATATTTACTTACTACTTAGAACATTCGCAGCTTGTAATCATCGAAAATTCATGGCGACGGTATTTGGATTTTGCTATTTTTAAGTGCCGAAGGATCCTTATATCATTGTCCCGCAATGAATTCAATTAAATATTTTTTTAATGTGAAGTTTTTTTTGACGCATAAAAAACCGTTTATTGCGTTTAGATCTTAAATACTTTATTTGTTTTCTATACAAACGAGCGTCCATATACACTGACAGCCGCCATCTTGATTTAGACGGCCATTCAAAAGAGTGACGCAGACAATCTGCTTGTACGCTATTGGTCAAATTACGCGCTGCACGCAACATTTTCCACTTGGAATGGAAAAAGTTTCAGCTAATGTTTCGCATTTGAAATCTCAATCGCACGGCGTTTTTCGCGAAGCAGCTGCAGCCAATGCTGCATGTTGAGCTTAATGTTTCATTTACACAGTGTGTGTGATCGCGCTTTTAGTATGCTTGAAATTGCTTAGTAATCTGTAATGATAATTTAGCAGAATCTGCATGTCGATAACATTTATATTTTTTAGGTTGTCTTTTTATAGGTACTGTTTCAATACAATAAATACAGGGTTGTTATAATTAAAGTTCGCGTATTTAGAAGGCTCTACAACCGGTTCTATGGCTCCAAACGAAGCAAAATTTCACTAGTACGTAGTTGAAAAGATGCGCTCGACGAAAATTGGGGGGGGGGAAATTAGTTAAAATTTTTGTCAATAGGTGGCGCTGCGCCAATATTGAAGTCGATATTTGCAGATTCATTATATCAGTTTCAGTCAATTCAGACGAAGCACACACATTTAAAAGTTTCAACAAATTCCAACGAACTGTGAATTGTTATAATTAAAGTTTACCTAATTAGACAGCTCTAGAGCCTGACTTATGACTCCAAATAATACAGAAAAATGAATACCATTTCAGGTGATGTAATCTGCATCAACAAAAATAAAACATGTCGCTCTGGCTCGGCAGCAAGGAAATAACGAAGAATAACATTACGCATGTTTAATGAATCCTCCACCATTTTCAATAACGCATTCCATTCTCAGAATTGTGCTTTCTGGAGCATTGCGTAAACTGTCCTGTGAGATTGAGCGAGTGTGAAATCTAATACTGTATTTCAGATCAGAGATTGCCTGGCATTTGTCTTTAGATAAAGGAATTTAGTTGAATAAAGGAATCTGCAAATATTGGCTTAAATATTGGCACAGCGCCACCTATTGACAAAAATTTTAACTTTTTTTTTTTTTTTTTTTTTTTTTTTTTCGATTTTCGCAGAGCGCATCTCTTCAACTACGTACTAGTGAAATTTTGCTTCGTTTGGAGCCATAGATCAGGCTATAGAGCCTTCTGAATAGGTGAACTTTAATTATAACAACCCTGTATACAAAGTGCAACATTTTGTGTGAACAATATTGTCTAAACAAGGCATGTATTTTTCTCCTTCTATAATCTAAACTTAAGAAAATGAAGTTGTAAGATTTTTGTTAACAATTTTGTATTTCTAAAATTTTAATTTATTGTTCAATACTTAAATAAAAGATATTACCTTTGGTTTATGAACTTTCTTTTACACAAGTTCTTTAGCCAGATCGAGTAAACATTTGTAATGTTAACTCGGTGTGTTGGGGCACCATTGAACATTTAAAACTATGAAGTAAAGAGTTGTGAATGCATCTAAATATTAGTATTTTTGATTTTTTTTTTTTTTTTTTTTTTTTTTTTTAATATGAAAAGAACTTAATTAAGAATGTTAAAGAACAAGAACTTATATTGTTAACAATCCTTTCTTGCTGCACACATTTCTGGATGTATCAGTAATTTGAAGTTTCAAATCTAAATTGATGATGGCATTCAATTATTGAATAATTGCAAATCCCAGGTACACAATAATGATTCGTGATTTAGCAAGTTTGTCTAACAAAGCCTATACCCTTTCATTTACTCTTTCCCAAACAACATTTCTGGTTTTCGTAATGGATTAAACGGAATTTTATGTCAGGTTTTTTTCATAAAAAGAGTGAATGAAAAATTTTAATTTTCCAGAAGCATCAGATCTCTCAATGGTTTATTTTTCAGGAATATTGTAAAAAAGTTTTCACAATCAAACATAACTGGGCGGACACTCTGTGTTGTTTCAAAAATGAACTTTGACATCAACTTTGATGGATTTAAGTTTAATTAAATAGTAAAAAACATTGCAATTTCAATAAAATGTAGTTATTTAATTTTATTCATATTATTTCATGTTTCTAAAACATACGCAACTTTTTATAAAAACTTTTAAAATTTTGTTCATTTGTTCAAAGGTGCCCCTTACTTGTTCAAAGGTACCAAAATATGGTGCAGATTTGAACAGAAATCTTTCAGCTTTTTAAATCCTCACAACTTATTTAATTTACGTGGAAAACTTTATATTTGTAGTTCATATGATGAAGCAATGCATTGTTTTTATTATGTGATATTTAAAACGCAATAAATATAATTCAAGTAAAAAATGTATTGATTTTCTAAAAAAAAAAAGTTTTAATGTGCCTCCTTTTTGCCTACTTAATTGTACTTTTGTAATCTTTTTTCTAAGTTTTGTGCAATTTTTAATATTGTTAAGCAGTTTTTAGGGTGAGAAAAATGTTCTCCACTCTTTGCATTTGTTAAAGATATTTCACATGACGTTGAGAGTTTGCTTTGTAAGTTGTTTTTGTATGTTTGAAATTGCTCAATCATCTGTAATGATAATTTACCAGAATCTGCATGTCGATAACATTTATTTTTTTAGGTTTTTTTTTAATACTTAACTTTATTTTTGTAGCCTTCTTTTTAAATTTTGGGCAATTTTTACTTTGAATTGGCAATTTTGAAATTGCCCTCGGCAAAGAAAAGTCTGCGACTTTACCCATTATAATATTTGTTTTACACGTAATAGAACCAAATGAATGAACGAAGAAAATTTTTAGTTGTAATTCATAGACCGAGTAAAAATTAATTGTGTTTTACTCATTCACTCACAAGGGTATAAGCTGCCGAAAGACAGCTTAATATAAAGTTTTTTTTTTTTTTTTTTTTTTTTTTTTTACATGCAGTTTTTGATTATAGCAAATAACTGTATGAAAGATGATAGTTAAAGAAAACAAGCTTAATATTTACTTATTAATTTAAACAGAATTTTTAGAACACTATTCTAATTTTTAAAAAATTCCCCGTGTTTAAATTGTGTACTTCTTTTCTAATTACCACAATAAATTCAGAAACAGATTATTTGTTTGTGCAAAAAAATCTAAGACATTTAAGAAAAATTAAGGCATAAATGATAATATATAGAATATATTTATCCTACTTCATTAAAGATATAGAATGCACATAAATTAAAAAATCTTACTTAGAAAAAAGTTTTTTAAAATAGTGAAAAGGGTATTTCTTAGGTGAATTTTTAAAGTTTTTATTTTTTGTGTCCAAATTTCTTTTATTACAATTGAGTTTTCGGCAGTTGTTGAAATGGGATTATTCTCTTTAAATCTGAATTCACTGTCAGATAGATCGAAGTTAGAAAAAAATAAATAAACAATGTAGTATTTAAGAAAAATTAAAAAATAATTATAATAATCTACAACATTTGTTTAATAGTTTCTCGTTTATATTTAGAAACAATCATCATAACTTAATCCCGGATAATATAACAACTGTTTTTATAGAAAGTCGTACATTAAATAAATTGTTTTCCATCAATTAATCTAAAATTCAAAATTATATGTGTTTCGTGATAAATTAGACGATCGCCAAGCTGGAGAAAGACTGCCAATTACTAGGCGACTTTTCCAGTTCACGGTTTTGGGAAAAATGCTGCTTTCCAAATCAGAGTCTAGAGAGGTAGGGAGAGAGAAGCTCCCGTTCTCTGTTTCATATTAACCTGCTACTGTTCTAATTAAGAGCTTTATTATGACGTAAATTTTACATAAAAATTACTGCCACAATTAGTCCCCAACTCCCCCATGAAAATGCTTCATTAGAAACACGCGAATCATTCCCCGTGTGCGAACGCCTACAACTGTTCTTCCCGTTCTCCTTTGAACGGCCATCAATTAGAAGCGCTTCTCTTTTAAGTTAAAAATCTTTTCCAGCAGTTTTCTCCCTCTAATTTCCCTGTGCGTGCCGGGCAGCAACAATAACTGCAAACCGAGAACTTCTCTGGCGTTGCTATTATTTAACTCGGAAGAGCACCTGGCGTTCTTCTCCCTGCCCATGCCAATCAAAGGCGCCGCCACCCTTTGATTTTTCCCGCTCTTTTTGATAGCTGAAGAAAGATGCACGTGTCTAATCTGTTTAGTAAGGCGTTTGTTGGCGAGAGCCTCTCTTCACGCCAATTTGGCGATCGCTTACAAGATCCTCCGCCTCCGAAGATCTGTTCCTTCGTTCTTTCTCTACGGATGGTTGCAGAAAACGATGTTCTTTTTATGCTCCCACTTTTATAAATCTTTCATCCGTACATTCGTCGAAGAATTTCAATAGCTTAAAAAGAAATAGAGGTTTTTTTATATCACGAGTTCTAATTTCGATGACAAAATAGCAATTTTCATTCAACCTCTGTGTCGCTGCAGCAGCACACTATCGCGCCGAGAGAGGAACTTAGTAGTGCCACGAAATTTTTTAACATTTAGTGGTTTTTAAACTTCTATACCTTGCGCGTCCTTTGAAGCATTACATGTACCTGGGAAAAACTCATATTTTTATTATTATTACCATTTTAACTTGCAAAAATCATGGCAGAAAAAGGGAAGTAAATAAAATAAAATATAAAAAATATGACGGAATGAAATTTTCGCCTTGCTTTTAACATAAAATGAATAATGCCCACTTAAGAGGCGATTAAATAATCAATTATAGATGTTAAAAGCTAATTTTATTTAAAAATCTTAGTAATTTTATTTAAAAATCTTCTCTGAGGAAGAACCTGTTAAGAAAAGGTTTGAAAGTACTAAGATTTTTAAATAAAATTAACTTTTAACATCTATAATTGATTATTTAATCACCTTTTAAGTAAGCATTATTCATTTTATTTTAAATAAAATTATACAAATAAATATAACTTTTATTTTACATTTAATATAAATTCTACTTACGTGCAGTATAAAACTTCTAAACAGGGGATCAAAATAAATCATGGAATTCGTCCTGTTTTTTGGCGATATCTGAACAGTCAATGATAGAAAGATTTTTTTCGCTGTACTTATTTAGTTGCATCATGTTATGCTGGACGTAGTCGTGGATTAGACTCCTCATTTCCTTCCTAGATTCCGTGTACCCCCCAGGATTACGCGCAAATCACTTTGAGAAACACTGAGTTAAATTAATAAGGAGATAATTTTCCAAAACTTGCAATATTAGTAATCGAATTAATAATAAATAAATGAATGTGATTAATAGAAAATACTTGTTTCAGTATCTGTAATTAATCGTTCTGTAGCTGAATTAGTATGTCTGTGTAAGTGAACGATGAATGCAATGCACATTACATTTTTTAGTAACCAACTTATAGTGCTATAGTGCACCTCAGTAATGAATATAAATTTCAGTATGCCTGAATTAGTATATCCATCACTAAAGTATATCGCAAACGATTTCCCCCATAGACCATTATATAACAGATTTCTTTTGTATATGACCCTGTATACGAATGAATAAATGTTTGCACTCTACAGTCTGCAGAAAGGATTCTTTAGAGTACTTCATAAATTCATGTCAGTTTTATTATGTATGAAATAGTTTACAATCAATAAAAAATGTTGCAACCGATTTTTCCTCATAGACCATTATAAAACAGAATTACGTTCGTTACACAGTAAACAAATAAATGTTTTCACCTTATATCTTATAAAAAACCAGTTTTTATGCACTTCACAAAGGCATATTAATTAAATTATATTTGAATTGTTGTATTATCATCAAAATGTCTTTGAAACGATTTTTTCCATTGACCGTGATGTAATGGAACTTTTTTTTTTTTTTACTGTCCCTGTAAGCGAACTATAAATGCTACGCATTGTATTTTAATGGCAATCGTCCTATTGCATACGTTAAAAACAAAAAATGCAATTAATCCGACTATATTTCCGAAAGTTGAAGCATGGACAAGCAGCCTTAGACAAACCAAAATCATAAACTATTTTTAACTTTGTTGAAAAGTGTTAAAAACGTAGTCTGTAAGGTCCAATAGATCCGGATTAACATTCAGACGTATACCACAGCTGAAGGAAAATTGCTATGTTATAACTACAGGAATGACGAATATAAAGTTTAAAACATAAATGAAAGAACATATAGCAGGTATTAAACACAGCGAGTAAATTACAACTTTAATCAAACTTTTAACATAAAATCTTTACTGATTTTTTTCTATAGTAAAATAATCCATTTATTAAAATTTTGATGATCCTACTTTGAAAATTGAATACGATTTAACTTAAAATCCATGACGCAAGAAGCATTTGATAAAGAATGCCTTAAATGTTCCAAAAAATTGGCTGGTAATGTCAGGATTTGCGATTGCATTCGTGCAGAAGCACCTGGAACATTATGCATCATCTACGAAAAGGACGTACATTTCACTGGCCCCGCCCCATAATGATTTTAAAAATTCAACTACACCATTCGTTTGTGCTACGTTTGTGCTGGTTTGTGCCGCAAAAAGTTTCGTTTGTGCCACTTCCGTACTCTCGCTATAGCGAGTATAATAGTGCGGGGCCAGTGAAACGGCAGCCCCGCCCCATCAACGGAATCAAATATTTATTACTGCATTCGTTTGTGCTACGTTTGTGCTGGTTTGTGCCCCAAAAATTTTCGTTTGTGCCACTACCGTTCTACCGTTATAACGAGCACAATGGGGCGGGGCCAGTGAAACGGCAGCCCCGCCCCATCAACGGAATCTAATATTTATTACTGCATTCGTTTGTGCTACGTTTGTGCTGGTTTGTGCAGCAAAAAGTTTCGTTTGTGCCACTTCCTTTCACTCGTTATAACGAATTTTTGTAGTTCAAGGTCACGTAAAGAAAATCAATTATAAAAACCATAAATAGAAACGTATCAAGAAATGAAATATGTATTTCTTTAGTTTCATGTAAATGTCGGTTTGTGCCGCAAAAAATTTTGTTTGTGCCACTTTCGTTCCCTCGATATAACGAATTTGGCCATTTTCAACAGAGGGCGACCATTTCAGTAGCCCCGCCCCATCAACGAAATCAAAATTTTATAACTGCATTCGTTTGGGCTACGTTTGTGCTGGTTTGTGCCGCCAAAAGTTTCGTTTGTGCCACTTCCGTTCACTCGTTATAACGAATTTTTTGTAGTTCACGGTTACCTAAAGAAAATCAATTATAAAAACCATAAATAAAAACATGTCAAAAAATAAATTACATATTTCTTTAGTTTCATGTAAATGTCGGCTTGTGCCGCAAAAAATTTTGTTTGTGCCACTTTCGTTCCCTCGATATAACGAATTTTGCACATTTTCAACAGAGGTCGATCATTTCAGTGGCCCCGCCCCATCAACGAAATCAAAATTTTATAACTGCCTTCGTTTGTGCTACGTTTGTGCTGGTTTGTGCCGCAAAAAGTTTCGTTTGTGCCGCTTCCGTTCACTCGTTATAACGAATTTTTGTAGTTCAAGGTTACCTAGAGAAAATCAATTATAAAAACCATAAATAGAAACGTGTCAATAAATTAAATACATATTTCTTTAGTTTCATGTAAATGTCGGTTTCTGCCGCAAAAAATTTTGTTTGTGCCACTTTCGTTCCCTCGATATAACGAATTTTGCAAATTTTCAACAGAGGGCGACCATTTCAGGGGCCGCGCCCCATCAACGAAATCAAAATTTTATAACTGCATTCGTTTGGGCTACGTTTGTGCTGGTTTGTGCCGCCAAAAGTTTCGTTTGTGCCACTTCCGTTCACTCGTTATAACGAATTTTTTGTAGTTCACGGTTACCTAAAGAAAATCAATTATAAAAACCATAAATAAAAACATGTCAATAAATGAATTACATATTTCTTTAGTTTCATGTAAATGTCGGCTTGTGCCGCAAAAAATTTTGTTTGTGCCACTTTCGTTCCCTCGATATAACGAATTTTGCACATTTTCAACAGAGGGCGACCATTTCAGTGGCCCCGCCCCATCAACGAAATCAAAATTTTATAAATGCCTTCGTTTGTGCTACGTTTGTGCTGGTTTGTGCCGCAAAAAGTTTCGTTTGTGCCGCTTCCGTTCACTCGTTATAACGAATTTTTGTAGTTCAAGGTTACCTAAAGAAAATCAATTATAAAAACCATAAATAAAAACGTGTCAATAAATGAAATACATATTTCTTTAGTTTCATGTAAATGTCGGTTTGTGCCGCAAAAATTTTTTTTTGTGCCACTTTCGTTCCCTCGATATAACGAATTTTGCACATTTTCAACAGAGGGCGACCATTTCAGTGGCCCCGCCTTTCAACGAAATCAAAATTTTATAACTGCTTTCGTTTGTGCTACGTTTGTGCTGGTTTGTGCCGCTTCCGTTCACTCGTTATAATGAATTTTTGTAGTTCAAGGTTACGTAAAGGAAATCAATTTTAAAAGCTGTAAATTAAAACATGTGACGGAATGAAGTCCTTATTTCTTTAGTACACTGTAAATTTCGGTTTGAAACCCCAAAAATACGCTTGTGGCATTTTCATTTCTTCGATATAAGGAATTTTCTTCTTTTCAACAGAGAGCGACCAGTTCTAAATAAAAATTTAAAATGTGAGATACGATTGACTGAATTTATTTTTGTGCATTTTATTATATAAATTTTCAATCTGATAAAAGGTGTTACTCGTTTTTAAGGATATTTTGAATGAGAATATGACTATATAAGTTTTATCTCCAATCTTTTTTATAGTTAAGTTACCTTGGCCTCATCAATTGCTCACTTAACAATTGACGACTGTTTTCGGGACTAATGAATAAGTTTAATTCCACATTTGAAAATTAGCTTGTATAAAATAGTTTGGTTAAAAAATATCGCTATCCTTTTTCTTATAACGACGCTATGGTCATTATTTTTCCTTTAGGTTCGCGACTAAAATAATTGTATCTGCTTCCGAAAAGAACCACGGCTTTCAGAACCACGCTACTTTTACATTTTATGCTACGATCCAGTTTTAGGTATTTTCAGAAACAGATTTAGCTTATTCATGAAATCTTTTCTCTATTTAATACACCATGATACATATTTTCAGGTTCTTTTTTCAATGTACAGTGAAACCTGCAAAAGTAACTATGGATTGGTAAAGTGTCCATCTTGCTAAAGTGGCCGCTCTTGGAAAATTTTACTTGTGCTCTTATAAAATGGGAGAATATCACCACGGTTGGGTTAATATATGTGGTCATCTCCGGATAATGAAAGCCCTATTTAAAATTTTCCCTCCACTCAGAATGCTCTGGGGTTACTGCTCTACTAAATATTATAAAAACTTATGCATAAAATATAGATTCGGAGTTTGTAGACAGCCCCTCCAACACACTCACACCACGTAGAGTAACAAAAAAATAAATATTCTTAAAAACCTATTTATATAATTTAAGAGGAGTTATCCCTCTCCTTTATATTCAACCATTAAACTTCAGAAACTATTCACAGATTCGCCCTATCAGAAAGAACCTACATCCAAAATTTAAAGCAAATCGGATAGATCTGCGTAAAAAGCTATCTATTTAATTTTAGAAAGGTTATTAAAGAGGGCCCCCCCCCCTCAATACTTACCGATTAAATCCTTAAAATTATTCAGCGATTCACTTTATCAGAAAGAACCTATATCCAAAATTTGAAATACATTGGGTAATTGTGCATAAAAAACAATTTATCTAATTTAAAGGGGGGGGGGGGGTGAATATCCATCCTCCTTTTTTATCTAATTTATAATTTATTATTTATAATATTTAACCCATTTGTCTAATTTAGAGAGGATTGGGGGGGGGGGTGGATTATCGTTCGTTCCCATAACTATTCAGCCAAGTGTTTTTTCAGTATGAACATATATACAAAAATTTAACCAAAACGGTTAATTCAGCATAAAAAAACCCATTTACCTAATTGATCGGCCTCCCTCCCTCTCCCACCGATCAATGAACCCCAATTTAACCAATGAATTTCCAAAATCAATTTCTTGTCACTTTTTTCCGTGCCCCTTTTTTTCCTTGTCACTTTTTTCCGCTTTTGTAGTTTGTGTCACTTTTTTTCCAATAACTTTTTTTCTGGTCACTTTTTTTCCGTTTACCGAAATGAATAATGGCATAGTATTTCTACACGGTGTTTCAGTTGAACACGAAATGAGAAGTCGTGTAAAAAATAAGTGATTATTGTTAAAACTGCACTTTTTTCTCTTAATAAATATTTCATCTTTAATAACGTAGAAATTTCATGACAGAATAAGTTATGAAATATATTTAGACAATTTTTAGTTTAAAAGTATTTTGTTTAGGTGTTGGAATTGCATGATATATAAATATATGCAACAAGTAAAATACCTATTGATCAACATGTTATTAAAATTAAATATTAGTTTTCTGTTTTGAAAATTTAATTTTCTTGAAATTTATAATATACAGTCGAGTCTCTCTATAACGAAACTCCATCCAACGAATTTCTCTATTTAACTAATTTTTTATAGGAACGGTTAATTTTTTTCATCATTACATTAAAAATAATCTCCATATAGCGAAATATATATCTCTATTTAACGAATTTTTTCGAAAATATTCTATCATAAGTTCAGAAAACACTTCAGCGTATTATTTGAATATTTTTTTTCGTTGATTTCTGGTTTATATTTCATAGCTACATAGCTACATTCCTCTACCTTTTCCTTCATGTCGAAAAAAAGGCATTCAACTCCCCCCCCCCCCCCCCCGCCAAGAAAAACATCTTTTTGCATGGTTACATTTGACTTTGTTTTAGCCAAGATTAGCATGCGTTCTTGGAAAAGATTGAAACATTTGCTTGCAAATGGAGCGATTTGCAACTATCACAAAGCATACTAAAAGATAAAACTATTCCATTATTGTCTTTAAAATTGTGTTTGCTTCTTGGTTTGGATAGTAAGGCAGGTATACGGGGGGATTGGAAAAAGAAGTCGTTTTTCTGCAGGTTTTCATCTACCTAAATTAACTCTCATTACTTTAAGAGTTTAGCGAGGATGTTTGTTGTTTGTGGCGACTCCGAGCATTTTTTTGTTGTGAGAGATCATTTGAATTAAGAATTGTTACTAAATGTCATCTTTGTTGGTGTTATCTTCTACGGCATTTGGATAAAATCGCTTCTAGTTTAAACACAAATAAATTTTGAAAACAATCAATAAGACACTGGGAAAAAAAAGGGAAGTAGCGAAAATGTTTGAGATTCTGAAAAGAAATCTGTTAAATATTTCAAAAACTTAATAAAACACCTCAAAAACAATTCTGTTTCAAAATTTAAACATAAATGAAAAATTTTTGCCGTTCTCTGTTCAATGAATTTTTCTATATAACGAATTTTTTGTCTGGACGATGGATTTTGTTATATTAGAGACTCGACTGTATATGTATATTTGATATTGATAAGAGTGTAAAAAAGAGAAATAATTAAAAAAAAATTAAATATTTACGCTTTTGGGAAAAATATGTCAACATCTGACGCTCATAAACTAAACGCTCATTTATTTAGACGCTTTATGTATAATTGATAAGCGAATGATACATAAAAACTGAAGGTGATAAATAATTCGTAAATTATTTTTTACTAGTCTTTTTTAATTACATTTAACTCATTTGAATGTTTTAATAATTTGTTATATCGATCCTTTTTTTTTCTATATTTAATACATTAATAAACAAAAACTAAATGTGTTAAATAATTTAAAAATTTTAATAATTCTTCAATATTTTTAGTATTCATATCAAACTTTTTTTTTATTCAGGTGGTATTTTTTAATTTCCCGTAGTTGTGGAGAGGATTTTCACTAAAACACCATAAATTAACATTAAATTAAAAGGGAAATTTTGTAGAAACTTTCCTGTGCGACCATTTCTTCAATGAAACTAAATATATTTTCATAGACTCAATATTAATTTTACCTCATTTCCGAAGTTATCCCATTTGAACTCCCTCCATGAGCGACCAATTTCTTTTAAGAAAATGAAACGAATTCCTTTTACTCCTTGTCGCTTGAAGAAGGTTTTATTAGAAAATTAATTCTGGGAAGCATATTATTCATCAAACTTCTAGATTAAGTTTATTTATTTATTTATTTATTAATTGCGATAACTTTTAAGTGTTTAATTCTCTTTGTGCTTTTTTAGCTTTATACTTAAATCTGATGACGAATTAAGAAGGACGCTTAATAAATTCCTCTGCCCTATTCTGCCAGAAAATTCTCAAAGAAATATATAAAGTATAATGAAATCGTCATTATTTGTTTCCATTAAAAAAAAAAATACATTTTTTTAATTGAACTTTGAAAAGACAGGAAATAAAAGTTATAAAAAATTATATCATAAAATCTAAGTATTCATAGTTAATGTATTTATTTTTTAAACTCTGCAGAAATTAACCTATAATTTTTGTTTTGATACTTAACCTTTCAATTTTTTTCCTAATGTGAAAAATAAATTTTAGTAACATTATTTGTTGCCTTTTTCAACAACTATAATCTGCTTGTAAATTGACCTTCATTAAGCGATCACCTCTGCAGTGACTAATTTTTATTGAAATGAAAATGGTTGCTTTAGGGATGTTTTACTGTACTCTGCTATCTGTTTGTTCGTGTGGTAGTATTATTGATTGTGCAATATTTCAATTTATATAAATGTATCACTTATTGAAATATTGTAGTAAAAAATTTAAATTATTTATCTAGAAAATTTAATTAAGGTTATAAGGTAGAATCAACTTTCGTTAATTCGAAATCGGATAATTCGAATCTTCGCTTAATTCGAACTAAAAAGGAAGTCTCGAAATTTTCAATGCCAGAACAACGTTAAAAATTTTCTTTAATTCAAACTCATTTTCTCTTGTCTTCGTTTAATTCGAACTAACGAGAATTCCAGTTTTCCATTTCTCGTTTCTTTCTCACGAATTTCAAATCATTTGAATAAATTTCTTTCTTTGATTTTTGTGAAAATTTTTCCGAACGTGTATACATATAATCCAATGCATTTGATATCCTTTTCTTAGTGCCTCGTCTGTCTTATGAATTACGCTTTAATTTTTTTTCCATTGCGTTTGTTTATCGCATCTTTTAATTAGTTTATGTATTTATACATTCTAACTTAATATTAAGTCATATTCTAATGATAATAGACGAAATAAATAAATAAAAAAAAAAAACACTATAATATTAATTCCTTTGTAATAGTACCATATTAAGCATGTTTTCAGTTCATTTTTTCCATAAATCGAACTTCGGATAATTCGAACATTTCTTGCGGTCCCGACGAGTTCGAATTAACGAGAGCAGAGTGTATATTAAAAAAAATCGGACACAATGTATGTGTAATACATTTTTTCCCTAAATCAAATGATTAAAATAGCTGAATCATAAAAACTTTAGCTCATAAAAAGTATTAAGGAAAAATAAAATAATATTAATATCTATTAAATCAAAATTGCTTTGAGTTGTATTTTATTCTATAAAATATTCCTCTTCATTTTTTTTAAGGTACCTTTCGCTTGCTATAAAATTAATTTCGTTTCAGAGTGATTCATATTTTCAAAAATGATAAATATGAATAAACAAAACAAGCAAACAAACAGAAAGTGGGTTTGCGAGGGAGTTGAGAAAAAATCCAAATATTTCAGAACGTGAGAGTAATTTTTTTTATTTTGAAATCAACTGGATTTCAAAATATTAAGTTAATAGCAATTAGGATGTCAGCGATTTTAATCAGTAGATTTAAATCAGGGATTAAATCGAGATTTAAAACAATCGATTTTTTAATAAAAAATTATTGCTTAAAATAAAAAAATTAAAAGGTTTAAAAAGACATAAAAGTATTAAAATCTAAGATTAATTTGGAAATTTTCTACAGATATTTTGCCTTATGACTAAATGGAAAAAAAAATACTTTATAAACTTACCTTTAAACTTAATTCCTGAGAGTCGTGACACGCGGGCACGTGTCTACCTCAGCTGATGACGAGCTGTATTGTTTTAGTTCGAAATGCGTCTTCATTGCTTTTTATTTTATGGTGATTTTTACAAAGCCTATTATTTTAGTTATTAATTATCACTAGTGTATTCGGTATTCTTTCGCTGTTAAAGGCGTAAGATCTTTAAGAAGATACAATTAAAAGTAACTTTTGAATCGAATTTTTCGAAGCGATAGCACTGGAAAAAAGAAAAAATGTTCGTCACGTGACAAAAATCACTAATAAACCAAAAAGTAATTTAACTATGATCAGGGCCGGTTTAACCAATTCTGGGGCCCGGGGCCACCGGGAATTTTGCCCCCCCCCCCTTACGCTATTGGAAATCTTAAGCCTCCTACCACGATACTGAATGTCACCCCCTCCTCAAATACACACACACCTTTGTTTTGTTTTTTTAACATTAAAATACAAATCTTAGATTTTGAATATGTATAATGTTAATAATTTTTCTTCTTTGTTATCTTTAAATTCTCCTTTTTTCTGCAACCTTTTGACAAAATTTGCGCTTTTCCTGTGATCTTTTTCCGAAATTTGCGTTTTTCCTGCCAATCTTTGACGAAATTCGCGTTTTTTAAGCGATTCTCTGCCAAAATTCGTGTTTTCAGCGATTCTTTGACGAAATTCGCATTTTTTTTCAAGCGATCCTCTGTAGAAATTTACACTTTTTCCGCGTCTCTTAGACAAACTTCGCTCTTTTCCGCGATCTTTTGATTAAATTTGTGCTAATCTCGCGATCTTTTCAAGAAATTCGCGCTTTTTCTGCCATCCTTTGACGAAATTCGTGTTTTTTGCGGATTTCTGTCAAAATTCGCGTTTTATCGGCAATTGGCCGGCGTGTAGTTCTGCTCCGGACCCAATCGAAAAATTTGTAACATCATATGTCGTAATGTTTATGCAAATTTTTTCAATAATTTTCTTTTAATGAGGTTCGAGCTGCTGTTAGGCATGTTTGGTACAAAATAGACCCCCAAGTGAGGCAGCATTTAGTTTTTTCGATGAAAAGTCACATTCTTGCACTAACTGCAAACAATGAGGGTGCAACTTGATTTTAATTTGTAGTTATTTTTGTGTAAATACACAAATTGTCTATACTTTTGCCACAATGTTAATCTTATTTTTTTGTCAATATATTTTATGTAAAAGGTAAAATTCAAAATTTATTGTGTGTGAATAAAGGATAAGTCACAAGTAATATGTGACAGAGGAATTACAAACATTCGGTACATACTTTTGATAATAGAAGAGTAATCGATCATTGTCTAAACTTTTGCTGAGCACTATATTAATGTTCAAATTACTATGATGCAAAAGCGAAAGTAACTATGAATGTGTGATTTTTTATTTCTATTTCACTTTGAATTGTAAAATTCATTCTGGAACTGTGATTCTTATTATATATATCTTATATTATAGCATAGCACGGTAGTGCTATGCTATATTTATTTCCAATGCGACTCCGTAATGTTATTTTAATAGGGAATTTAACATTGAACGAGTTATTTACTAGACATTTTCCCACCTTTTGTACGCGCTGCCACAGATTTTCTTCGAAGCACCTAATTGAGTAAAAAAAAATTCTTCCAATCAAAAAAAAAGAAAAAGAAAATGAAAATCTTAGTGATCAATGGACATATTTCCTGTAGCATTTAATAATTTTTACGTGATTTAAAAAGAAATTTTTTTTTGTAAGAAATAAAAATGGCATATTTAAGACTTCATATTGGAAGTGAAACGGAGATTTTTAAACATTTGGTACCAGGAAAAAGAATCATTTTCAGAAAATAATAAATATGAAGCATGATTTTTGTAATAAAGAGATATTTTCTAATATTAATTGATGGATCAAGGCGAATTTTAATTGAAGAAATATAGAAAATTAGTAAATTAAGCTTTTTTCTATTTATTGTTTTTTCAAAATAATAGAAAATAACTTAAAAATATATATGTAAATAATGGTATTTGAAAGTGGGGTTTCTGACACATTGGCATCTGAAAAAAAATCGCGCCAAAGCCAGTATATGATATTTGTGCCGGAATTTTGTACCTATACCACAATTTTTATAATGTCTTCGCCTTATACGTTCGAAGAAAATCAAAATAAATTAAGGTAAATAAAAGTCTTCAAAAATAATAGTATTAAAAAATAATAGTAAAAAATAATAGTATATCATCCTTGGTAAGTAATGAAATTAGTAAATCTGCAGAACTAGGCCTTCAAACTCAATTCCTGGCAATTTTTTTCAGGCTAAACCGCAGAATTAACGACTAATTGGCGTAAGACTTTTCGGCACTGCAATAAATTAGCCAATTCTATCAACCTAATCATTCAAATATTTTTTTTAATTTCCAATTTGGCAATTTTTTAAAATCGCTCCTCAACTTGTAACATTACAAATAATTAATCATTGAATAAAATTTAATTTTGAATTAATTTGTATTAAATCTAGACACACGGCAGTATGTCAGCCAAGTTCACAAAGTAAAAAGCGACACACCGGCCGTGGGTTATATTACCCGATACCCGAACCATTTCGAGCCACTTTTGACCCCTCAATAACTTAAATTCTATTTGACCTACACACTTGCAATTTTTTGTGTCGTGTAAGACCATCTTCTAATTTCCGAATCCTAATTTTTTTTTTGGAACTACTTTGATATACCCCCCCAAATCGTAAATTTGGCAACTTTTTTTTCTCGCCAAGCAAAATACCCGTTTCTAACGCTTTTTCTCGCCAAGATGAATTCTCGCTGAATACAAATAATTAATAAACAAAAATTACTTAATCGTTAAATACAAAAAAGGAATACCTAAAAAATACAATGAATACATAAAAAATACAAATGAAGGAATGAAGCTGAGTAACAGCAAACCTAAAAGGTCCGTAGGAAAAGTGCGTAGGGAGTGCCAGATTTGGCGCGTAATTTTTTTTTGGGGGGGGGGGGTATATCAAAGTAGCACCTTTTTTTTTAATATTTTACTGTTCACGAGAAATTGACGCCTGAAAACCACTGTTTTTATCACTGACTCACTGATTCACTGACTCACTCATAGAAATGTTTGACTACTTCTAGGTGACTTAGGAAGTTAAAATTTGGTGTGGAGGTAGGTTATTGGATCTATAAATAGGAAAAAATCAGAAATCACCATTAATTAAACATTAATGGTTGGTTAGAGGATAAATTATTGGATTACAATGGAAGTTTATGAGAATTTCACAAAATACCAGAAGTAGTGCCAAGTTGGCGTCACTTTTGGCGAGTATCAGGGCTAATCTCTGAAACTACCGAACCGATTTCAAAAGTAATGGTACAAAATGATGGTATTCGCCCCGGTTCAAACTGTCTTCCTCTTGTTCAAACTTGTCGGTCATCTTATGTCTGTGCCACTAACCAAAAGAGGGTTCTGAAGCGAAAAACATTCTAAAAATGTGATTTTTGTTTTACTGAAGGGCCTAGAAGCACAAAATTTGGCATGTTAGTTATTTATGGGTGAAAATTTAAATGGGTGAAAATCTGCGAAGAGCGTTCTAAAAAAGTTCGACATACCAATTTTAAAACAATCTCAGCAAACAACAAACCGATCTTAAAAGTAATGAATAATGATATTAAAATGATGATGACAGTTTTTGCTCCAACATAGGATATATCTTATGTCGATTACACTAACCAAAAGGAGGTAAAAGAGCACAGAAACATTCTAAAAATGCGATGTCTGTATATTAAGGGACTGGACTGGAAACAAAATGTTTGGCATTTTAGAGTTTATGGGAATTTCGCGAAATATCAGAAATAGTGCCAAGTTGGCGACACTTTTGGCGAGTATTGGGGCTAATCTCTGAAACCACCGAACCGATTTCAAAATTAATGATACCAAAATGATGGTATTCGCCCCGGTTCAAACATAGGCTATATTTTATGAGTATACCATTAACCAAAAGAGGGTGAAGAAGCAAAAAAACATTCTAAAAATGCAACTTTTGTGTTACTGAAGGACCTAGAACTATAAGATTTGGCATGTTAATTATTTATAAGATATAAATGATCTCTAAGGGCATTTGATAAAAAATACAGAGTTCAAAAGGGGTGAAAATGTGCGAAAGGCGTTCTAAAAATGTTCTAAATTTGGATTTTTAAGCAATTTCAGCAAACAACCAACCGATCTTAAAAGTAATGATATCAAAATCATGGTGGTAGTCCTTGCTCCAATAGGCTATATCTTATGTCGATTCCACTAATCCAAAGGGGGTAAGATAGCAAAAAGTGTTCTAAAAATGCGATGTCTGTATGTTAAGGGCCTAAAAACATAAAATTCAACAACCTGCATTAGTGCACTAATAAAACAATTTAGATTAATCATTGAAAAATTCAGGGCCATAGCTAAGGAGGTGCTACGGGCGACTCAGATCTACCGCCCCCCCCCCCTAAAACAGTTTGAACCTCCTGGAAAAGATTCCAATGTCACTAAATGAATTTCTGTTCCGAAAATTCAAAGGAAATTTAGTTCAAAAATCTAATTTAATTTGGAGGTCCTTCCACAGTTTTGCAGAATTACTAAATTGTAACTAAAGTATGTGTTTCAACACTCGCTCATCTTACTTATACATATGAAGCTAACATTATGTTTAATATTGCACTAGATATGCACTCAAATTTTTCATCATCATATCCTTTTCTTAGCATAAAATGGAGCTATTACAATAGCTTGATAAAAAACATAGTACTTACGATGTGAATATGTACTAATTTATCTTTTCTGCGTAAGACAGAAAAAAATATAAGCCCCTTAGGCATATTCTCTTGAGCTCACCCAGCCCTCCACCCCCATAGTTCACTTCTAGCTATGGCCCTGGGTGAATTACATCAGTAATTGTGACACGATACCGCATAAAGAAGTCCTGAAGATGATACCCTCAGTTAATTTTGAAATGAGTTCACCTGAATGCAATAGTTATTAAAAAACTTGAGATATTAAACAAAAACATAATTTGCAGAACAAATTAAAAAAACCAAGATTTATTTCCTACACTCTTTAAGCCCGAGAAGGGACAGATATTAAGATAATTGATTTATTCATTTCGACATTTAATATTAAATTTTGGTAACAAATAAGTTAAACCAAGTGAACATGAAAAAATAAAAATGCAATTCAAACAATATGATACTTAACCACCCTAAATCTTAGATTCCGTTCAAATGAAATCGAAATAAATCTAAGACTTTTTTTCCAAACTCAACTTGCAAATTTGTATTGCAGATTTTGTATTATGTTTACGGTAAGTGAAAACAAAATGAATAGGCAATCAAAAAAGCAAATGTTCAGAAAAAGTCGGAGATTTATTTCGATTTCATTTGAACGGAATCTAAGATTTCGGGTGGTTAAGTATCATATTGTTTGAATTGCATTTTTATTTTTTCATGTTCACTTGGTTTAACTTATTTGTTACCAAAATTTAATATTAAATGTCGAAATGAATAAATCAATTATCTTAATATCTGTCCCTTCTCGGGCTTAAAGAGTGTAGGAAATAAATCTTGGTTTTTTTAATTTGTTCTGCAAATTATGTTTTTGTTTAATATTATTATAATTAATATATAATCGGTTAGCTATATGTTTAACATTAGCAAATGTTTTAATTTTTATTTGTGAAGTTTATTGCTGCATTGCGCATTTTTATAGTATATTATATTTGGATTTCTACTTTGTAGTCATTCTGCTTTCTTTGATTCATTAGATAAACAGTTAAACAACAAGTTGGAAATTGCATGTGAATCGTAGCAAATGAGGTGCGTTCGTACGATAACGAAGTTTTAAAATACCCAGATCTTGCTGATATAGTAGAGCGTACTTTGGATGGTAAACGGAAAAAAAGTGACCGGAAAAAAAGTTACCGGAAAAAGTGACATAAACTACAAAAGCGGAAAAAAAGTGACACGGAAAAAAAGTGACAAGGAAAAAAAGTTACCGGAAAAAAAGTGACAAGGAATTGATTTTGGGGATTTATTATTGATTTTGGGGATTCATTGGTTAAGTATGAAAGGGGGATCGGGGGGGGGGGGGCTCATAGTTTTGGTAAATGGGTTTTTCATGCTGAATTAACTGTTTTGGTGCAATTTTTGGATATACGTTCATCCTGAAAAGACGCTTGCCTGATTAGTTTTGGGAAGGGATGATTACCCTCCCTCCCATCCGTCTTCAATTAGATGAATGGGTTTTTATGCAGAATTATCCAACATGCGTCAAGTTTGCATATAGGTTCTTTTCGATAAGGCTTATATATATTATATATGCCTGAAGAGATTTAGGAGTTTTCATGGTTAAGTATAGAGGGGGAACGGGGGATAAGCTTTCTTAAATTAAATTAATGGCTTTTTACGCATAATTATCCGATATGCTTAAACTTTTTGACATAAGTGACATTATGATAAGACGTATCTTAGATTAGTTATGGGGTTCTTCTGCTTATTATAAAGGGGGGGAACGAGCAATTCTCCCCCTCAAACTAGATAAATATGTTTTTATGCAGAATTATCCCATGTATTTCAATTTTAAATATCATCTCTTTATGGTAAGGTGAATTCCGGAATAGTTTTAAGGATTTAATGGCTAAGTATAAAGGGGAGATTGAGGAAACCCCTCTTAAATTAAATAAATGGCTTTTTATGCAGAATTACCCGATTTGCTTCGAATTTTTGACATGGGTTCATTATGATAAGACGTATTTCTGATTAGTTATGGGGTTCTATAGTTAATTAAAAAGGAGGGCGGGTGATTACTATACCCACCTTAAATTAGATTTAAAAAAATTATGCACACTTATCCGATGTATTTCAAATTTTGGATGTAGGATCTTTCTCATAAAGTGAATTCCTGAATAGTTTTATGGGTTTAATGGCTATGTATAGAAGGGGAACGGGGGATAAACCCCCTTAAATTAAATAAATGGCTTTTTACGCAGAATCATCCGATTTGCTTCAAATTTTGGATGTATATTCATTATAAGAAGGCGAATCTCTGATTAATTATGGGGTTCTTTTGATAGTTAAATAGGGGAAGCGGGCGATTAATCCTCCACTCTTTAAATGAAAAAAATTGTTTTTTTTTCTTTCACAACTATTCAACGTATTTCAAATTTTGGATATAGGTTCTTCCTGATAAAGTGAATCCCTGAATAGTTTTAAGGGTTTAATGGCTAACTATAGAGCGATGAACGGGGGATAACTCACAATTAATCAGGACTTCGCCTTATCATAATGAACGCCCAATCAAAATTTGAATCAAATCAGCTAATTCTGCGTAAAAAGCCATTTATTAATTTAAGGGGGGGGTATCATCCGTTCCCCCAGAGTTTATTTAGTCCTTAAACCTTTAAAATTATTCCGGGATTCACTTTATGAGAAAGAACATATATCCAAAATATGAAATATATCGGATAAGTGAGCATAAAAAACAATTTATCTAATTTAAGGGGGGGGGGGGTGATAATCACCCGCCCCAATTTTTAATTGGCAAAATAACCCCATATGTAATCATGGATACGCCTTATCATAATGGTTCTATAATCCAAAATTTGAAGCAAATCTGATAATTCTGCGTAAAAAGTAATTTAATTTAAGGTGTGCTATATTGTATTCCCCTTCTATACTTAGATATTAAATCCTTAAAACTATTCAGAGATCCACCTTATCAGAAAGAATCTATATTTAAAATTTGAAATACATGGGATAATTCTGCATAAAAACCTATTTTTCTAGTTTAAGGGGGATATAATTGCTCGCCCCCCTTTATAATAAGCAGAAGAACCCATAACTAATCAGAGATACGTCTTATCATAATGAACCTATGTCCAAAATTCTAAGCAAATCGGATAATTATGCGTAAAAAGTTATTAATTTAATTTTAGAACGGTTATCCCCCGTTACCTCTCTATACTTAACCATTAGAACTCCTAAATCTCTCCAGGCATTATATACTATATATAAGCCTTATCGAAAAGAACCTATATGCAAAAATTTGACACACGTTGGACAATTCTGCATAAAAACCCATTCATCTAATTGAGGACGGATGGGGGGGGGGGGTAATCGTACCTTCCCAAAACTAATCAGGCAAGTGCCTTTTCAGGATGAACGTATATCCAAAAATTGAACCAAAACAGTTAATTCAGCATGAAAAACCCGTTTACCTAAACTATGAGCCCCCCTCCCCGATCCCCCTTTCCTACTTAAGCAATGAATCCCAAAAATCAATTCTTTGTCACCTTTTCTTCGGTAACTTTTTTTCCTTGACACTTTTTTACCGCGTCACTTTTTTCCGCTTTTGAAGTTTATGTCACTTTTTTCCAAGAATTTTTTTTCTTATCACTTTTTTTTCTAGATTCACTTTGGATACAGTATAGTGGTCGAAATCTTTGTGTTCCTGTAAATATGCAGGGAGTAATTTTTATTATACTTCATTAACGTATATCTTATTCATAAAATATGAAGTAGTTTAGTATAATTAAAGCATGCCCCAAACAATGTTTCCACGTATAACATTATTTAGTGGAATACATTTGTGTGGCCCTGTAATTTAATAATAAATATTCTTTGCATCACAGATTGTACAAAATGTATATTTCAGTACATACTTCATAGATTCATGTCAATTCTATTATGTTCAAATGAGTGTAACCCCATTAAAATGCATTTGAAACCTTTTTCCCATTGATTGTAATGTAACGGAATCCTTTTGATTGTCCCTGCAATTGATCGATCCATCCGATTTTCATAACATTTGAAATGTCTCGACAAAATTATGTAATAAATGTACGTTTTAAATTTCAAACGATTAAAAAGCATTTGAAACTTTTTTTCCCATTGATTGTAATGTAACGGAATGCTTTTGATTGTCCCTGTAATTGATATATCCATCCGATTTTCATAAAATTTGAAACGACTCCACAAAATTATGTAATAAACAGGGTTGGCACGATTGGTTTTAACCAATAACCAATAAACCAATTGGTTTTAACCGTGGTTTAAACCAAATGATTTTTTTGAATCTAGGAAAAAAAGTGACCGAAAAAAAGTTATCGGAAAAAAGTGATATAAACTACAAAAGCGAAAAAAAGTGACACGGAAAAAAGTGACGCGGAAAAAAAATTACCGGAAAAAAGTGACAAAGAATTGATTTTGGGGATTCATTGGAAGGGGGGCTCATAGTTTAGGTAAATGGGTTTTTCATGCTAAATTAACTGTTTTGGTGCAATTTTTGGATATACGTTCATCCTGAAAATACGCTTGCCTGATTAGTTTTGGGAAGGTACGATTACTCCCCCTCCCATCCGTCCTCAATTAGATGAATGGGTTTTTATACAGAATTGTCCAACGTGTGTCAAATTTGCATATAGGTTCTTTTCGATAAGTCTTATACATAGTATATAATGCCTGAAGAGATTTATGAGTTCTAATGGTTAAGTATAGATAGGGAACGGGGGATAACCTTTCTAAAATTAAATTAATAACTTTTTACGCATAATTATCCGATTTGCTTAGAATTTTGGACATAGGTTCATTATGATAAGACGTATGTCTGATTAGTTATGGGGTTCTTCTGCTTATTATAAAGGGGGGCGAGCAATTATATCCCCCTTAAACTAAAAAAATAGGTTTTTATGCAGAATTATCCCATGTATTTCAAATTTTAAATATAGGTTCTTTATGATAAGGTGGATCTCTGAATAGTTTTAAGGATTTAATATCTAAGTATACAATGGGAATAGAATATAAACCCACCTTAAATTAAATTACTTTTTACGTTTTGGATTATAGAACCATTATGATAAGGCGTATCCCTGATTACATATGGGGTTATTTTGCCAAATAAAAATTGGGGCGGGTGATTATTCCCCCCCCCGCCCTTAAATTAGATAAATTGTTTTTTATGCTCACTTATCCGATATATTTCATATTTTGGATATATGTTCTTTCTCATAAAGTGAATCCCGGAATAATTTTAAAGGTTTAATGGCCAAGTAAGCACTGGGGGGAATGGATGATACCCCCCTTAAATTAATAAATGGCTTTTTACGCAGAATTATCTGATTTGATTCAAATTTTGATTGGGCGTTCATTATGATAAGGCGAAGTCCTGATTAATTGTGAGTTATCCCCCGTTCATCGCTCTATACTTAGCCATTAAACCCTTAAAACTATTCAGGGATTCACTTTATCAGGAAGAACCTATATCCAAAATTTGAAATACGTTGAATAGTTGTGAAAGAAAAAAAACTATTTTATTTAAAGAGTGGAGGATTAATCGCCCGCTTCCCCTATTTAATTATCAAAAGAACCCCATAATTAATGAGATTCGCCTTCTTATAATGAATATACATCCAAAATTTGAAGCAAATCGGATGATTCTGCGTAAAAAGCTATTTATTTAATTTAAGGGGGTTTATCCCCCGTTCCCCCTCTATACATAGCCATTAAACCCTTAAAACTATTCAGGAATTCACTTTATGAGAAATATCCTATATCCAAAATTCGAAATACATCGGATAAGTGTGCATAATTTTTTTAAAATCTAATTTATGGTGGGTATAGTAATCCCCCGCCCTTCTTTTTAATTACCAATAGAACCCCATAACTAATCCGAAATACATCTTATCATAATGAACCCATGTCCAAAATTCGAAGCACATCGGATAATTCTGCATAAAAAAGCCATTTATTTAATTTAAGAGGGGTTTCCTCAATCTCCCCTTTATACTTAGCCATTAAATCCTTAAAACTATTCCGGAATTCACCTTACCAGAAAGAACCTATATTTAAAATTGAAATACATGGGATAATTCTGCATAAAAACATATTTATCTAGTTTCAGGGGGAGAATTGCTTGTCCCCCCCCTTTATAATAAGCAGAAAAACTCATAACTAATCTAAGATACGTCTTATCATAATGAACTTATGTCCAAAATTTTAAGCAAATCGGATAATTATGCGTAAAAAGCCATTAATTTAAGAAAGGTTATCCCCCGTTCCCCCTCTATATTTTATACTATACATAAGCCTTATCGAAAAGATCCTATATGCAAATTTGACACACGTTGGATAATTCTGCGTAAAAACCCATTCATCTAATTGAAGACGGATGGGAGGGAGGGTAATCGTCCCTTCCCAAAACTAATCAGGCAAGCGTCTTTTCAGGATGAACGTATATCCAAAAATTGAACCAAAACAGTTAATTCAGCATGAAAAACCCATTTACCTAAACTATGAGCCCCCCCCCCCGATCCCCCTTTCATACTTAATCAATGAATCCCCAAAATCAATAATAAATCCCCAAAATCAATTCCTTGTCACTTTTTTTCCGGTAACTTTTTTTCCTTGTCACTTTTTTCCGGTAACTTTTTTTCCTTGTCACTTTTTTTTCGTGTCACTTTTTTCCGCTTTTGTAGTTTATGTCACTTTTTTCCGATAACTTTTTTTCCGGTCACTTTTTTTCTGTTTACCGATTAGTTTTGGAAACGACGGTTACCCACACCCCATCCACCCTAAATTAGATAAATGGGCTTTTATGCAGAATTATCCAACGTGAGTCAAATTTTGGATATAGGTTCTTTCTGATGAGGCGTATATAGAGTATATAATGCCTGAAGAATTTAAGAAGTTTAATGGTGAAGTATAGAGAGGAAACGGGGGGGATAGGTAACCTCTCTTACATTAAGTGAACTGCTTTTTACGCAAAATTATCCTATTTGCTTGAAATTTAGGACATAGCTTCATTATGATAAGACGTATTTCTGATTAGTTATGAGGATCTTTTGCTATTATAAAGAGGGTGAGGCAAATATCTCCCGTCTAATTAGATAAAACGGTTTTTATGCAGAATTATCCGATGCATTTCAAATTTTAAATATAGGCCTTTCTGATAAGGTGAATCCTTGAATAGTTTTAAATGTTTAATGGTAAGTATAAAGGGGGGGGGGATAATTCCTCTTAAATTAAATAAGAGGTTTTTTACCCAGAATTGTCCGATTTGCTTCGAATTTCGGACATATTTTCAGTAGGTTTTTATGTGTCTCTGATGAGTTATGGAGTTTTTTTGCTTATTATAAAGTGTGAGGACGGGCAATTATATCTCCCTCAAACTAGATAAATCGGTTTTTATGCAGAATTATCTGATGCATTTCAAATTTTAAGTATAGGTTTTTTCTGATAAGGTGAATCTCCGAATATATTAACGGGTTTAATGGCTAAGTATAGAGGGAGAACAGAGGATACTCACCCTTAAATTAAATAAATAATATTTTATGCAGAATTATCAGAATTGCTTCAAATTTTGGATGTAGGTTCATTATAAGGCTTATCGCTGATTAGATATATGGTTATTTTGGTAATTAAAAATGGGAGTTGGCGATTATTCCCCCCTTAAATTAGATAAATCGGTTTTTATGCAGAATTATCCGTTCTATTTCAAATTTTAAATATAAGTTCTTTCTGATAATATAAAAGGTGGATCCCTGAATAGTTTCAAAGATTTAATGGCTGAGTAAAAAGTGGGGAAACGGAAGATAAACCCCTTAAATTAAATAAATGGCTTCTTACGTAGAATTATCCGATTTGCTTCTTATTTTGGATATAGGTTCTTTCTGATAAAGTGAATCCCTGAATAATTTTAAGGGTTTAATGACTAAATATAGAGAGGTTAACGGGGTATAACCTCTCTTAAATTAAATAAATGGCTTTTTATATAGTATTATCCGATTTACCGCAAATTTTGGATATAGGTTTATTATGATAAGGCGTACCGCTGATTAGTATGTGGATTGAATGATTAAGTATGATCGGAGTAAATGGGAGAGCTAATGTTTTTCGAGGAACATTATTCCTTGAAAAAATAAGCATGTAATATACAGTTAGTGTAAATAGCCTGTGAGTTCAGTGTTATCGATTTAAATGGGCAATAAACTTTTTATTTATGTTCTGATCACTGAAATCTACCAGACACCCACTTCCGTCAAATGGGGAAAGCAAGCTTCCTCCCCCGAAAGGTTTCCCTGAATGCACTACTGCATCCCTCCCTATTTTAACTATATTCATTAGCTTATACGCCTTATCATAATGATTCTAAATCCTTCAAATTTTTGGCTAAACTCCCGAAAATTTGATAATTCTTCGTAAAAAGCCATTTATTTAATTTAAGGAAAGTTATCCACTGCTCCCTCTCTATACTTAGCCATTAAACCGTTAAAACTATTCAGGATTTCACCTTATAAGAAAGAACCTATATTTAAAATTTGAAATACATCGGATAATAATACATAAAAACCGATTGATATAATTTGAAGTGGAGATAACTGCCCGCTCCCCTCTTTATAATAAGCAAAAGAACCCCATAACTGATCAAAAATACGTCTTATCATAATGAGCCTATGTCCAAAATTCCAAGAAAATCGGATAAATCTGAGTAAAAAGCTATTAACTTAATTTAAGACATGTTACCCCCTCTTCCCCGTTATACTTAACCATTAAACTCCCAAAACTCTTCAGGCATATATACTACATATAATCCTAATCAGAATAAAACCTATATCCGAAATTTGATACACGTTAGATAATTCTGCATTAAAACCAATTTATCTACTTTAGGGAAGATGGGGGGGAGAGGGAGTACTCGTCCGTTCCCAAGACTAATCAGGCAAGCGTCTTTTCAGTATGAACGTATATCCAAAAATTGAACCAAAACAGTTAATTCAGCATGAAAAACTCATTTACCTAAATTAAGAGCCTCCCCCCGATCTCCCTTTCATAACTATGGAAGATAGATATGCCAAAAATCAATTCCTTGTTAATTTTTTCAGGTATATCTTTTTTCCTTGTCATTTTTTTCCGGAAACTTTTTTTCCGTGTCATTTTTTCCCGCTTTTGTAGTTTTTCACCTTTTTTCCGGTCACTTTTTTTTTTTTTGTTTACCATTCATTAACCTTTACGAGCCCTTTTGTGTAACCCTGTACATCAAAATTGCATAACTGTAGCATTCATACATATAGTATAATATGCATACATTTAGTGAAACCTAAAAGCGCATATCACAATTAAAAATATATTTCATCCATCCAACAGACATCATCGATAATATATAGTACTTTCGGATAGAAATCTTTTGTATGTCCCTGAAAATATTATTCACCTTTTATTATGCATGAAATAATTTATATTAAGTCTCAGCAACGTATATCAATTTTATTATGCATGAAATCGTTAAAAATAATCAAAATATGACGCAAACAATTCTTCCTTTATTATTATGTTATGGAATAATTTGCATGACTCTGTAAACGAATAATAAGTATTCTTTTCACAGCATATTTTACAAAATGCATATTTTAGTGCATTTCATAAATTCATAAAAATTTAAGTGTGTTTGAGAGGTTGTAACACTTTTAAAATTCATCTGAAAGTTTTTTTCCCATAGGCCGTAATGTAACGGGAAATTTTTGATTGTCCATGTAAATAAACTTATCATGCTAGAAACTTCTTTTCCATAGGTTTCGTAATAGAGTAAACATCAGTAACTCCCAAAAATTTCAGTGTAATCCGAATATATTAATTAGAGCGCGGTCAGACAAACCAAATTCATAAACACTTTTCAACTTTGTTGGAAAGCGTTAAAAAGAGTTACACGATTAGTAATATCTCATACTACTTAGGCTTCATATTCTCTAAAATTTCATGATATATCTATTTATACTTTTCTAGTATATGCAACTATACCCAACCGTACGTTGTATTATTTTTTACAAAGTCTTTTTATACTTTTAGCAAAGATTTTTCGTATGTTTACGAATTAATATATTTATTGTACAGAGCCGTTTGTATGCTCCAACTTGACCATTCATTTCTTTCACAAAATTATACTCATCCATAATATCTCTAAATTTAAGGAAAAATTTAAACTGTTACAGCAACATAAATATATATATATATATTAAACAGGAAAAATAATTATCTGTCGAATTATTGTATTTTTGTACAATTATATCATTCTATACTTTATCATACGAAATTTGCAAATATATTTTTCTATTTTCATGTATAGATAATGTGAGTGAGCTTGTGTATATTATTGAACTGTGAATTATGTTTTAATTTAAAAAAATTACATTCATTTATGCCTTTATGTATCTAAAACGAGAAAAGTGGCTGTGCCTATATAACGTTATAATTTTAGGGGAATGAGGGGAGGGGTCTGGTACAGTATATCGTAATATACCGCTAGGGGGAAGGGGCATTAGTCTTTTGATATCGATATCATTTTTTGATACAATCAAAATTTTCCTTTTTTATTTTTACCATGGTTTTTGGTTCAAAATAGTATGTCATTGATATATATAGGACAGTTGCACCATAAAATTTAACTAATAATAACACATTGCTCATTGGTGCACAAAAGAGGAATTTTAATATACATTAGTACATATTAAAATAAAATAAAACATTCGGCGTTTCGCGCCGTCTTCTGCGGGCGTCTTCAGGAAAATATTAAATGGAAGGACTACGTTTGCATCTTGTATAATCTTGTATAGCATCTTGTATATCTTTATAAATTTTGCTGGAAAACCATGGTCAAAAGCTATTTTCTGTATAAAATCAATTTCTTTATTTAATAACCAATTAATAACCTTTATTTAAAACCAATAAAAGAAAATACAGTTATCCCATTTTCAGCCAACATGCCTTTCGAATACAAAATATCTGCTTTTAGGTCATTTATTAAAAGAGCTTTTATGATTTGTTCAGATGACACATTAAATAAAGAAATTGATTTTATACAGAAAATAGCTTTTGACCATGGTTTTCCAGCAAAATTTATAAATAAAATAGTTCAACAGTACAATACTCCTCCCACATCTGGCCAACGACAGAATAAACTTATGGTTTACAGAAAATTTCATTATATCCCTTACATATTTGAAAAAGTAAAAAAGATCGCTCAAAAATATAACATAAAACTTGTCGCCATTCCTCCTCCATATCTCATTGACCTCGTTACTGATAAAATCGACAAAATTCCAATAGATCAAAAATCTGGTATTTATGAAATCCCCATTAGTTTATCTAACAATCTTAAAAAAGTCTACATCGGCATGACAATGCAGAAACTTTCAATTAGAAACTTGCTCGCTTCTTCTTGGCGAACAAGGGTTGCCATATTAATTTTGAGGAAGCCAAAATCATAGTTCCATGCAATAACCCAGTTCAAGGTAAAATAATAGAGTCCATCGAAATCATAGCACGAGAAAATAAACCATGTAATGATAATTTATCCTACAATATACCAAAAATATGGCATAACATCATAAAACCTTAAAATTTTTATTTCCTTGCAATATTTTAATTTTACTCACGTGTAATTGGCAACATTTTTAAAATTTTAATTCATTTAGTTTTTAATTTAGTAAAAATATTATCTCTCGAACAAGATGCAAACGTAGTCCTTCCATTTAATATTTTCCTGAAGACGCCCGCAGAAGACGGCGCGAAACGTCGAATGTTTTATTTTATTTTAATATGTACTAATGTATATTAAAATTCCTCTTTTGTGCACCAATGAGCAATGTGTTATTATGAGTATGTCATCGTTTTTCAGTTGGTTATCTATTTTTAAGAAAATACTAAGTTTTTATTAAAATCTCCAATTATAAAAAAATTTAATTCTAAAATATGGAATAGCCCGATATTTGACATTTTTTTTCCTTCTTCATATATGTTTGAAACGGATATACCATCGCTGTTCGAGAAACCCATATCTAAAGTACATTTGAAATGAAACTTGTGTTTACTAACAAATAGTGAAACAGAGTGAATGTTGCCCACTTGGCTTGTTGATGAAAATTTCTATTACTCCACTACCATCTCTCTTCCGCCCCTCACCCCGCTCCATGCGGGGCATGTTTAACAAAAGATTAATACTGTTGAAAGCATTGTCTAACAAAATCTATTATAAAATACTTAAAAAAAAACAATTTCTTTTAAGCGGTATATGATACAAAGAGATATTTTATTGACTTCTCTTCATTTAAATCAGTAAAGTATGTAACCAGTTTTGTATATCATTCGAAATAAAGGAAAGAACTTCTAAAGAAAGATAAAAAAAATAGATATTGATGAACGATATCATTACCGGGAGGGGGAGGGGTGAAAAATTATCAAACAGTTGATAACATTATATATGCATAGCCCCAAATAACAGTTTTACATTAACATAAAATATATATTAATCATAGTTTTTGAATTATTGTTATTTTTTAAACAATTTGTTCATAATGTACTTTATTATATGAAATTTAGAAATAAAATTTTCTGTTTCGAATGTGCTTTTTGTTTTCATGTATAGCTAATGTGCATATATTTTCTTTAACTTATAAGGCTACAAATTATTATTATTTTTAATCTCACAACAATACAGGTTTCCATACTATCTCTCTAGAAATGATCCTCTAATAATTTAACTTACTTAACAAATTAAGTTTCAAAAATCTTTATATTTGAGTACATCTATTATTTATGTCATATGTATATTTTGTATCAGTTTATTAAAGATATTTCTTATAACATAAAATTTGCGGATGCATACAAATTATTTCCGGTGTATAAATTTTGTGCATATATTTCTTCAATTTATCAAGCAGTAAATTATTCATTTTTCATGCTATTTCATTCATTAAGGATTTGAAGAAAGAGAACTTCGTTTTAAATTAGTTTTTTCTTTTAAACACAAATCTTTATTTACTGTAAATTTCCAATGTTTTCACATTATGAGTAATATTTATATAAACGTATCAAATTAAATATTGTATCACTTAAAGTTTGTACATTTTTATTTTTACTTTGATGTAGGTGTTGTGCATATTTATTACGCACGTTTTATGACAATGTAAATTACTTTTTAGTTTGCGAAATATTGGAAGTATTCAGGTTTATGCTTCAGTAAAACAATAAATAGTATCTCTTATTAATAAAATTATTTTCCTTATTCATACTTAAAAAAAAAAAAAAAGAAAAAGAAAAGAAAACTTGTAATTGTTTATGGTAAAAAACCACTTTTTATAGGATAAATATTTAAAATATCAATTAGCCATAATGCAATGCATTTATTTAAGTTTATGTTTATTTCTCTTAATACAGATAAAGAAACCTAAATATTTTGAAATATGAGTTAATTTTGCAGCTGTTGGAGACGAATAGAAAATGTAAATAAAAAAAATTTCTAAAAATAAGATAAAAAAAAAAAAAAAAAAAAAAACTAGAGCGAAGACAGGAGCTTTAAGAAAAAAACTTCTATTAAAAAAAAATAAAAAAAATGAGAACGTAGTGTTATGAAAATAAAGAATATATCTTTTTTTTACTCATTTTATACATATCCAATATTAATTAAAAAAGGAAAATAAAAATAACATGATTACTGAATGGTGTACAAAATGGTGCGAAATTTAAAAACTATAGAAACATTAAGTAAATTTAATACATTTAACGCTTCGATCTTCGTCTGAGATCTTCATCAGGTATGTGCGTTTTGCACTGCAGTATTTTTTTAATGATACATTTAGCACATATAACAATGAACAAGTAACAGGATTCGATGTCGAAGTTTGTGTCTTGATGAATAAAAAACGTTTATTTTTATCTAATTATATTATTCAAATTAGTTGAAACATTTATGTGTATATAAATATGTGTACAAAATATATTTTTTTTACGTACCGTAAAGTACTGAAAGTCACACTCTTAAAACGAAAGAGCTGATTTGGCTTCTCATGAAAGAGCTTTAATTTTTTTCGATCACAAAAGAGTTGTTTTTGAAACGATTAAATCTTCTTGATCTAAATTGGTTATTTAAATAGCTCAGCTTCATTTAAATTGGTTAAAACTCGAGTTATTTCAACTCTTTTTTGAGAAGCTGCCTTTCAACATTGAGATGAGTGGATTTCATCTCAACTTGAGCTATTTTGTTGCTGACTTTTTAAGAGAGCAGCTCCGTTTAAATATAAGCTTCCTCATATATTTTGCGAGCTGTATAAATCCTAAGAAATTTGTAAATTCTAAATATACCCCTCCCCACCTCATCCACATAACTTTACTTATCTATTTCACAGAAGTTACAATTAAAAGCATCCTTTTTCCTGTCTGCTAAAGAGGCGCTTATTTTACTTTGCGGTAATTAACTGATGTATTTTACTAAAGTCGAATTTTTAAAAGAAATTGAAGAAAAGTAGAAATATTTTGATATCAATACATTTTAATTTTTCAATACAATATAATTTGATTGCAAATATAATAATTCCCGTGAGCGGTTTTTGTGAGGAAAAAGTTGTGATGTACTCAAATAATCATGTGCATTAACATTTACATGTCGCGAACTTCTAAATTTGCCTTTATAAAAATGGAAACATATTCAAAATAATAAATTCAGTTTTAAATTTTAATCAATCGTTGTATCTATTTCGTAAAATAATAATTTTAACATATAATACGTCTAAATAATACATGCTTATGCTTATACTGTACCTAAATGATTCGCGATTTCCGTATTTTTGTCGCATTTATGGTGTATTTCTTCTTAATGAATAGTAAATCAATACTAATAAAAAGAATTTTCAATCTGTCTGTATACCTTATCTGTTTACGTCAGCAAGCGAAATCTACTGCACAGACAAAGTGGAATATGTGATCAGACTAGTCAAAAATGTCTTCTAGAGTACCGGAGGCTCAGAGATTTAATTTTTTAAGAGTTGGGGTTGTTTAAACTGTTTTGCCCTAAATTGATAATAACTTGCAACCTATGGTCCGACAATCTTCGCTCTGGGGACACTTCTCTATAAAATTATTCGATCACTTCTCCATTCCAGTTAAAACTCTGGCATCCTGGAATCTGCCAAAGGGTTCCTTCAAGTTTTAGTGCCGTAAATAAAGACAGTACACAAGGCACATAAAAGTAACAAAAGCGAAACATTATGTGCCACAAACTGACAGTTATAAAATTTTGATTTCGTTCATGGGGCGGGGCCACTAAGATGGTCGCCCGCAGTTGGAAATGTGCAAAATTCGTTATATCGAGGGAACGAAAGTGGCACAAACAAAATTTTTTGCGGCACAAACCGACATTTACATGAAACTAAAGAAATATGTATAAATTTTTATTGACACGTTTTTATTTATGGTTTTTATAATTGATTTTCTTTACGTAACATTGAACTACAAAAATTCGTTATAACGAGTGAACGGAAGCGGCACAAACGAAACTTTTTGCGGCACAAACCAGCACAAACGAAGCACAAACGAATGCAGTTATAAAATTTCGATTTCGTTGATGGGGCGGGGCCACTAAAATGGTCGCCCTCTGTTGAAAATGTGCAAAATTCGTTATATCGAGGGAACGACAGTGGCACAAACAAAATTTTTTGCGGCACAAACCGACATTTACATGAAACTAAAGAAATACATATTTCATTTCTTGATACGTTTCTATTTATGGTTTTTATAATTGATTTTCTTTACGTGACCTTGAACTACAAAAATTCGTTATAACGAGTGAACGAAAGTGGCACAAACGAAACTTTTTGCGGCACAAACCAGCACAAACGTAGCACAAACGAATGCAGTTATAAAATTTCGATTTCGTTGATGGGGCGGGGCCACTGAAATGGTCGCCCTCTGTTGAAAATGTGCAAAATTCGTTATATCGAGGGAACGAAAGTGGCACAAACAAAATTTTTTGCGGCACAAACCGACATTTACATGAAACTAAAGAAATACATATTTCATTTCTTGATACGTTTTTATTTATGGTTTTTATAATTGATTTTCTTTACGTAACATTGAACTACAAAAATTCGTTATAACGAGTGAACGGAAGCGGCACAAACGAAACTTTTTGCGGCACAAACCAGCACAAACGAAGCACAAACGAATGCAGTTATAAAATTTTGATTTCGTTGATGGGGCGGGGCCACTGAAATGGTCGCCCTCTGTTGAAAATGTGCAAAATTCGTTATATCGAGGGAACGACAGTGGCACAAACAAAATTTTTTGCGGCACAAACCGACATTTACATGAAACTAAAGAAATACATATTTCATTTCTTGATACGTTTCTATTTATGGTTTTTATAATTGATTTTCTTTACGTGACCTTGAACTACAAAAATTCGTTATAACGAGTGAACGAAAGTGGCACAAACGAAACTTTTTGCGGCACAAACCAGCACAAACGTAGCACAAACGAATGCAGTTATAAAATTTCGATTTCGTTGATGGGGCGGGGCCACTGAAATGGTCGCCCTCTGTTGAAAATGTGCAAAATTCGTTATATCGAGGGAACGACAGTGGCACAAACAAAATTTTTTGCGGCACAAACCGACATTTACATGAAACTAAAGAAATACATATTTCATTTCTTGATACGTTTCTATTTATGGTTTTTATAATTGATTTTCTTTACGTGACCTTGAACTACAAAAATTCGTTATAACGAGTGAACGAAAGTGGCACAAACGAAACTTTTTGCGGCACAAACCAGCACAAACGTAGCACAAACGAATGCAGTTATAAAATTTCGATTTCGTTGATGGGGCGGGGCCACTGAAATGGTCGCCCTCTGTTGAAAATGTGCAAAATTCGTTATATCGAGGGAACGAAAGTGGCACAAACAAAATTTTTTGCGGCACAAACCGACATTTACATGAAACTAAAGAAATACATATTTCATTTCTTGATACGTTTTTATTTATGGTTTTTATAATTGATTTTCTTTACGTAACATTGAACTACAAAAATTCGTTATAACGAGTGAACGGAAGCGGCACAAACGAAACTTTTTGCGGCACAAACCAGCACAAACGAAGCACAAACGAATGCAGTTATAAAATTTTGATTTCGTTGATGGGGCGGGGCCACTGAAATGGTCGCCCTCTGTTGAAAATGTGCAAAATTTGTTATATCGAGGGAACGACAGTGGCACAAACAAAATTTTTTGCGGCACAAACCGACATTTACATGAAACTAAAGAAATACATATTTCATTTCTTGATACGTTTCTATTTATGGTTTTTATAATTGATTTTCTTTACGTGACCTTGAACTACAAAAATTCGTTATAACGAGTGAACGAAAGTGGCACAAACGAAACTTTTTGCGGCACAAACCAGCACAAACGTAGTACAAACGAATGCAGTTATAAAATTTCGATTTCGTTGATGGGGCGGGGCCACTGAAATGGTCGCCCTCTGTTGAAAATGTGCAAAATTCGTTATATCGAGGGAACGACAGTGGCACAAACAAAATTTTTTGCGGCACAAACCGACATTTACATGAAACTAAAGAAATACATATTTCATTTCTTGATACGTTTCTATTTATGGTTTTTATAATTGATTTTCTTTACGTGACCTTGAACTAAAAAATTCGTTATAACGAGTGAACGGAAGTGGCACAACCGAAACTTTTTGCGGCACAAACCAGCACAAACGTAGCACAAACGAATGCAGTAATAAATATTTGATTCCGTTGATGGGGCGGGGCTGCCGTTTCACTGGCCCCGCCCCATTGTGCTCGTTATAACGGTATAACGGTAGTGGCACAAACGAAAATTTTTGCGGCACAAACCAGCACAAACGTAGCACAAACGAATGCAGTAAGAAATATTTGATTCCGTTGATGGGGCGGGGCTGCCGTTTCACTGGCCCCGCACCATTATACTCGCTATAGCGAGAGTACGGAAGTGGCACAAACGAAACTTTTTGCGGCACAAACCAGCACAAACGTAGCACAAACGAATGGTGTAGTTGAAATTTTAAAATCATTATGGGGCGGGGCCATTGAAATGTACGTACGAAAAGGTTAACTCTCAGGTATATCCGAAAATTTTGGAATATTACATAATTCCTTCTTCAGAAGATTTATTTGAAAATTATTTCATCTTTCAACGACATTTAGCGTCAACGCATACCTCGGTGTCAACTAAAAATGCTATCACACGTAAAAATTGCAAGTGACAAAAATCGCATGATTTTTTTCATTTTCAAAGCATTTCATTGGTTATTCGAAAAAAGGCTTTACCATCGTTAGATTTCTAAGAATTTGATTAACTGTTACTAGCAACTCTCTTCGTTTCAGGCGTCAAAATCGCTCCGACAGAAGGTAATTGCTTGCTTTTTAAGCGACTCCCCTGGATCCATAGGATACCATGGAGAATTTGAAGCGACTTTGACTTCTCGTGTAATAGTACTTTAAGAATTGTTTCCACCAACGCAACATTAAGGCCCTACATCAGTAACGCTCCGAGATAGAACGGCTAATGTTATTTCAATGGAAGAAATTTATCGCTTTCATTCCTTTGCATTTTGCTCAAATTTAATAATTTTTGTTGTTTTGAAAACCTGTAGGTTTAAACTATGCACGTCATTCTGAAATTTTATTTCTTTTTTTAATTTTAAGGCGATACAAGTGCGTTATTTTATAGTCTTTAAAATTCACCTTTAATGTCTTATTACGAAAAATCTGTTTGACATTTTAAAATTTGGTAAAACAGCATGCAGAGTTTAATTATTTAGCTTTCAGAAAATGTTTTTTATTTTGATTTTTACAAAAATTTAATCTATGCTATTTGTATAAAAAGTTGAAATACTTTGATTTAAAATGGTCGAAAATGGTGTTTAACTCCGCCTTTAAAAGGGAGACGCCTTAAAAGTAATTAGGGTGAAAGACGATATGGGTTTACCTCCAGGGAGTCTTACAGGGACGAAGGTGTAAAATCTTGCCTGTGGCTATTAGTAAAATGTTGTTTGCTGGTTTAGGATAAAAAAAAAATAAAAACATCCTTTCCTGAATGCATGATAGTTCGATCAGAAATGAATTTCAGAAATGATGTAAATACATGTTGATTTCAAAAAGTTTGTTTAACTAGGCATTCAATCTCAAATGTACTTTAAAAGCATTATTGATTTCGAATAAAAACACATTTAACATTTTTATTATTTTTCTTCCATATATTTGAAGTTTAATTTCTAAAAAAGATTCTTTAATTGCGGACAACATCAAAATGAAATATTCGTTAATTTATAAAAAAAATAATAGAATTAACTTTTTGTCATCTGCAGACGACAAAGGGAAAAGAAGAAAGGGCAGAAAGAAAATAACAATGGTTCTGACATTAAAAATGAATAGATATATTCGCGAATAAATACATTTGTATTAAATTTTTCTTATCATTCTTTTAGACAATTCTTAATGAATTAGTTTAAATGTTCCTTTTCATAAATATTTCTATTTTAATCAATAAAAGTTTGCAGTATACCCACTCTAAAATATAAAGTAATTATTATGCAATTCATGATTAAATTGGATAACACTAATTTAAAAGATAGAAATATATTTATCTTGACACTTCTATCGAAAATTATGACTAATTTACAATACTTTAGAAAATATATTCTGTTGCGGTAAAATTCACATTCGTAAATGATATATTTATGCTTTATTGTATATAAATTGTCTTTCCTTTGTTTTTCCCTTTCAGAAAGATAAACGAATGATTTTTAAAGTTCTTATACTATTTTAACTAAATAATACGCATATATTCCAAAGCCTGTCATAGTCTAACTGATCTAAGTTTTAGAATAGCGGTTTTTTCAGTCACGCAAAAAGACAAACTCAATTATACTAAACCTGTGGAAGATTTTTTTAAAGATACCATATTTTCATTCCAATTTTTAATTATTTTTTTTCTGCATAGTATAGCTGACGATGGTTTGTATAGAGGCCGCTTTTTACTTTTTTCGATACTGATTGTAGATTTTAAATATGAGGATAATATCATTTTTGAAAACGGTTCCGAAAATGAAACTGTCCTGTAAAGAAAATTAAAAAAGTAGAAAAAGGCCTTTGAAGAGATCGCTATGAGCTATTAAAGGGGGAAAATATTAAAATGCAGACGAGACTTATTTATAAATTTCGACCGTTGGATTATCGTCGAAAGAATTATCATAAGCTAGTAAATTGTTTCGTTTGATTAAAGTTTATATATATATATGTATATATATACCCGTAAAATAAATCGAAAAAATAGAAAATGGCCTTAGTGCAAATCGATATCAACTAGGCAAAAATAAAAATTAAAAAAAAAAAAAAAACTTAAACCTATTAACACACAGACGATAAACTTTTATAAATTTCTTTCATAGCACTAGTTTTAAAGCGAAGGCATTGTTTCGTTTAACTGCAGTAGCCTCTTTAAAATAAATGAAATCGTAAAAGCTATTCAATGTAAGAGAAAAAAAAAATAAAAATAAAATATTCTTTTTTTTTTTAATGTAGGCGAGATATCTTTATAAATTTCTACAATTGGATTTCGCTTGACTGAAGTAAGTCACTTTAAAATACCTGTATCGAAATCAAAAATTGTAATACGGCCTTTGTACAGAAAGATTTCAGCTGTTCAATATAAAAAAGATTATTAAAATATAGACGAGATATTTCTATAAATTTCTGTGATAGGATTTCGCTTCATTGAAGTAAGCCCCTTTAAAATACCCGTAAAAAATCGAAAAAAATATAAAGCGGTATTTGTACAGAAATATCTCAGAAATTCAATGCTAATAAAATCATTTAAAAAATTAAAATGTTGACGAGATATCTTTATAAATTTCTATAATGGGACTTCTCTCTATTCAAGTAAGCCACTTTAAAATACCCGTAAAAAATCGAAAAAATGTAAAAAGGTGTTTGTACAGAGAAATCTCCGATATCTAATGCCCCCCCCCCCCCCGAAAAAAAGTTTAAAGACAATTAAAATACAAACGAGATATCTTTAAAAATTTCTAAAATGTGATTTAGATCTATTGAAGTAAGTCACTTTAAAATACCCGTAACAAAATCGAAAAGATATAAAACGTTCTTTGTAAAGAAAGATATCAGTTATATAATGAAAAAAAATTACACGTATTAAAATGATCTTTACAAATGACTTTTAAATGATCTTAAAGATATCTTTATAAATTTCTACCATGGGATTTTACTTGATTGAGGTAATCATCAGTTTATATTTACTTGTAGACGAGATATCTTTATAAATTTCTAACATTCAATGCTAAAAAAATCATTTAAAAATATTAAAATGTAGAAGAGAAAAATATATATTTATATGAACTTCAAAACTTCATAGGATTTCGCTTGATTGAAGTAAGCCCCTTTAAAACTCCCATAACAAAATCCAAAAAATATAAAACGGTCTTTGTACCGAAAGATCTCAGATATCCAATGCCAAAAAAACATTTAAAAATATTTAAATGTAGAAAAGATATATTTATAAATTTCTACTAAAGGATTTCGCTTGACTGAAGTAGCCTCTTTGAACACCTGTAAACAAAACCAAAAAAGTACAAAACGGTCTTAACACCGAAAAATCTCAGCTATCCAATGACAAAAAAATCATTTTAAAATATTAAAATGTAGAAGAGATATTTTTTTAAATTTCTACCATTGGAATTCACTTAACTGAAGTAGCCTCATTAAAACACCTGTAAACAAAATCAAAAAAGTACAAAACGGTCTTTGTACCGAAAAATTTCAGCTATCCAATGCCAAAAAATCATTTAAAAATATTAAAATGTAGAAGAGATATTTTTATAAATTTCTACAATTGTATTTCACTTGACTGAAATAGCTTTTTAAAAATTCCCCTAAACAAAGACGAAAAAGTACAAAACGGTCTTTGTACCGAAAGATCTTAGCTATCCCATAAAACAGAATCATTTAAAAATATTAAAATGTAGACGAGATATTTTTATAAATTTCTACCATTGGAATTCACTTGACTGAAGTAGCTTTTTTAAAATTTTCCTAAACAAAGTCGTAAAAGTACAAAACGGTCTTTGTACCAAAAGATCTTAGCTATCCAATGACAAAAAAATCATTTAAAAATATTAAAATGTAGTAGAGATATCTTTATAAATTTCTACCATTAGATTTCACTTGACTGAAGTAGCTTTTTAAAAATTCCCCTAAACAAAGTCGTAAAAGTACAAAACGGTCTTTGTACCGAAAGATCTTAGCTATCCAATGACAAAAAAATCATTTAAAAATATTAAAAATGTAGAAGAGATATTTTTATAAATTTCTACCATTGGAATTCACTTGACTGAAGTAGCCTCACTAAAACACCTGTAAACAAAATCAAAAAAGTACAAAACGGTCTTTGCACCGAAAGATCTCAGCTATCCAATGACAAAAAAATCATTTAAAAATATTAAAATGTAGAAGAGATATTTTTATAAATTTCTTCCATTGGATTTCACTTGACTGAAGTAGCTTTTTTAAAATTCCCTTAAACAAAGTCGAAAAAGTACAAAACAGTCTTTGTGCCGAAAGATCTGAGATATCCAATGAAAAAAAAAAAAAAAAAAAAAAAAAAAAAAAAAAAACTTTTAAAAACATTAAAATGTAGAAGTTATTCCTTTTTTTTTTTTTTTTGTTATTACTACCATTTGATTACACTTGACTGAAGTAGCTTTTTTAAAATTATCCTAAACAAAGTCGAAAAAGTACAAAACGGTCTTTGTACCGAAAGATCTGAGATATCGAATGCCAAAAAATAATTTAAAAATCTTTAAAAATAAAAAGATATATTTATAAAATTCTACTATAGGATTTTGCTTGAATGAAGTAGCTTCTTTAAAACACCTCTAAACAAAATCAAAAAAGTACAAAACAGTCTTTGTACCGAAAGATCGCAGCTATGAAATGCCAAAAAAATCATTTAAAAATATTAAAATGTAGAAGAGATATTTTTATAAATTTCTACCATTGGATTTCACTTGACTGAAGTAGCTTTTTTAAAATTCCCCTAAACAAAGTCGAAAAAGTACAAAACGGTCTTTGTACAAAAAGATCTAAGCTATCCAATGACAAAAAAATCATTTAAAAATATTAAAATGTAGAAGAGATATTTTTATAAATTTCTACCATTGGATTTCACTTGACTGAAACAGCTTTTATAAAATTCCCTTAAACAGAGTCGAAAAAGTACAAAACGGTCTTTGCACCGAAAGATCTCAGCCATCCCATGACAAAAAAAATCATTTAAAAATATTAAAATGTAGAAAAGATATTTTTATAAATTTCTTCCATTGGATTTCACTTGACTGAAGTAGCTTTTTTAAAATTCCCCTAAACAAAGTCGAAAATCTAAAAAACGGTCTTTGTACAGAAAGATCTAAGCTATCCAATGACAAAAAAAAAAAAAAAAAAAAAAAAAAAAAAATCATTTAAAAATATTAAAATGTAGAAGAGATATTTTTATAAATTTCTACCATTGGATTTCACTTCACTGAAGTAGCCTCTTTAAAACTCCCCTAAACAAAGTCGAAAAAGTACAAAACGGTCTTTGTACCGAAAGATCTGAGCTATCCCATGACAAAAAAATTATTTAAAAATATTAAAATGTAGAAGAGATATTTTTAGAAATTTCTAGCATTGGATTTCACTTGACTGAAGTAGCTTTTTTAAAATTCATCTAGAGAAAGTCGAAAATGTAAAAAACGGTCTTTGTACCGAAAGATCTGAGCTATCCCATGACAAAAAAATTATTTAAAAATATTAAAATGTAGAAGAGATATTTTTAGAAATTTCTAGCATTGGATTTCACTTGACTGAAGTAGCTTTTTTAAAATTCATCTTGAGAAAGTCGAAAATGTAAAAAACGGTCTTTGTACAGAAAGATCTCAGCCATCCCATGACATAAAAATCATTTAAAAATATTAAAATGTAGAAGACATATTTTTATAAATTCCTACCATTGGATTTCACTTGACTGAAGTAGCTTTTTTAAAATTCCCCTAAACAAAGTCGAAAAAGTACAAAACGGTCTTTGTAGAGAAAGATCTAAGCTATCCAATGACAAAAAAATCATTTAAAAATATTAAAATGTAGGAGAGATATTTTTATAAATTTCTACCATTGGATTTCACTTGATTGAAATAGCTTTTTTAAAATTCCCCTAAACAAAGTCGAAAAAGTACAAAACGGTCATTGTACCGAAAGATCTGAGATATCGAATGCCAAAAAATAATTTAAAAATATTAAAATGTAGAAGAGATATTTTTATAAATTCCTACCACTGGATTTCACTTGACTGAAGTAGATTTTTTAAAATTTCCCTAAACAAAGTCGAAAAAGTACAAAACGATCTTAGTACCGAAAGATCTCAGCTATCCAATGACAAAAATTCCTTTAAAAATATTAAAATGTAGAAGAGATATTTTTATAAATTTCTTCCATTGGATTTCATTTGACTGAAGTAGCTTTTTTAAAATTCCCTTAAACAAAGTCGAAAATGTACAAAACGGTCTTTGTACCGAAGATCTCAGCTATCCAATGACAAAAAAATCATTTAAAAATATTAAAATGTAGAAGAGATATTTTTATAAATTTCTACAATGGGATTTCACTTGACTGAAATAGCTTTTTAAAAATTCCCCTAAACAAGGTCGAAAAAGTACAAAACGGTCTTTGTACCGAAATATCTGAGAATCGAATGCCAAAAAATAATTTAAAAATATAAAAGTGTAGAAGAGATATTTTTTATAAATTTCTTCCATTGGATTTCACTTGACTGAAGTAGCCTCTTTAAAACACCTGTAAACAAAATAAAAAAAGTACAAAACGGTCTTTATACCGAAAAATCTCAGCTGTTCAATGCTAAAAAAATCATTTAAAAATATTAAAATACAAACGAGATATCTTAAAATTTTCTATCTTGGGATTTCGCTCTATTGATGTAAGCCCCTATAAAATACTCGTAACAAAATCGAAAAAATATAAAACGTCTTTGTACAGTTCAATGATCTCAGCTATTCAATGCTAAAAAAATCATTTAAAAATATTAAAATATAGAGGAGATTCTTTGGAAAATGTTTAATGTGCAATCTCTGACATAATAATCACGATCTGTATGTTGTCTTTTAAAATTACATTTAAATTTCACTTGAAACTATCTAACAAAAAAGGTCAATGTCGACTTGTTTTAAAACGGATCCGACTGTTTTTGTCAGAAATGATCTCGAAGAAACTATCCAAATGCACATATCCCTCGGGCTATCAGTATTGAAAAGGTGCGAGAGTTTTTTGCATTTGCTAATGACTTTTTTCTTCCTGGGGTATCTTATCCCCTTTTTATCGCCTGGAGGTAAAGGGTGGCGTGAGATGACCATTTTCTTATTAATTACAAGCTTGGAAAATATCATTGGTCTTTTAAAGTGTCAATCTTTGGGTTCGGGATACGCCTTGCTGGTGGCAACACGCATAGGTTTGTGATCGGATTTTGAGTTTCGGTTTGACTGATGCAGGCTCTTAAACCTTGGTCACCAAACTCACCAGACCTTAATCCCATTGAAAACTTATGGTATTTAATGAAGAAAAAACTCCAAGGAAATCCTCCTTCAAGTAAAATTAAGTTAGTGGTTCAAGTAAAATTGAGTTTAGTCTGTTTGGACTAATATTGATAGAAATGTTTGTAAACACTTTGTCTATAGTTACAAGATCGATTATGAAAGCTAAAGGGGATGCTACAAAATATTACCATTTACTTCATATTCATAAAGTAGTATTATTGCATAAAATAAAATATTATATTATATTGAACCAATCTAAATTTTATTCTAATATTTTGATGGGTTTCAGAAAGCTGTATAACCTATTTTACTGTACTGTATTTTGTAAATGTTAATCTTATCTAAACATTCCAGATTAAATTTATAAGAAATTTAAGTGTATTTACTTAGTATAAAAAAAAAAAATTAAAAAAGTTATTTTTTTTCATTACTTTTTCTCAGTTATTCTAGTATTTTGAATATGAGTTGTAGAATTCCCGAAGGTTTAGTTCAGTAACTGTCGGCAAGGCTATACACTTTCTCCCAAGAAAAGGTGAACGAGCGCTGTTTAACACTGTTAAAAATCTGCAACTTTTGTTGAATAGTCACTGAACCTCTTTTATCGAAAACGATTATTTAACGATATTATGGAACATTCTCAATGGTCAGAATAGAGATATTCTGTAAAAGCGGTAGAATGACTTTGCAACAAAAATTGCAGATTTTTAACAGTTAAGCCCAGATCAGCAGCGAGTAAAGAGAAATGTCTTTCCGTCAAACAGAACAGTGATTTCACCCGGAGCAGAGAAAAATATCCTATGGCTAAATTCAATTGAAGAGAAAGCTATTTTTCTAACTGTTATTGACTTTGATGCGGCTCAAATTCAGTTATGTAATGGCTGGGCTTCTTTTTTAATAAGTAGTGCTTATAAATTATTTTGTCTCAAATTGTTGTGAATCTCATCTAATTTTAACGTATATGTTTTTATTTTACTCTATATGTCTTTACACCTGCATATTTAGAATAATGAAACAATAAGAATTTTTTGTTAAATTATGATTACATCAGAAAAAAAAAAAAAAAAAAGAAAGAAAAAAAAAAGATTATTTAAAATTAAGATTTTTTTAAATCTAATAACTTTGATGGGTAACTTGTTTCTTATATTCTACTGTAAAATCCAAAAATCTCTGTGAATATATTTTTTTCATTTTAATACAATTTCGTTATCATAGAACTTATTTAAAAAAATAATATTAATAAAGTAAGAAAGAAAAATATTTATCTGAGTTCATTTGATTCAATTTTTCTTTCTAAATTGCTTAATTTCGCAGGTTTTAAAAAAATCAACAAATAGTAATGTTAGTTATTTATATACATTTTTAATGTTAGACCCAAGATAACTTTAAACCATGAGGTGTAATTTTACACCACGTCCTAATTTTCAGTATTTTTGACTCCAAAAGACTAAGTAAACTCCAAAACTGTGTTCTGTTAGCAAGGATATAAACTGGGATTTCTACTCTTTATTTCAGAAAATAAATTAGCAATATTATGCGCAATTAATTGCATCATTTAACTATCTTTGTGAAGTACCGTTTTTAAGTTAATTTTGAATGCTGTTTTGAAGTTGTTATAATCCAATTAAATTTTTGTAATAAGTATAACAATTTACTCATTTATCAGACATATTGTTATCTAAATGTTGTAAATATGTTAATATTTTGTGATTATTTATTTATCAATAATTAATAAAATGCAAAATATGAAGGTACTACCATTTCACCTCATTTTCAGTACAACTTTGAGCCGGCTCAAAGTTCTACTGATGTTTATAATTTACTGATTATAGATGCTATTGTCAAAAATTCCCCATATTTTCACATATATCTTCTATATTATAAAGGCCAAACGTATCTGTATGTAACGCATAGGTCATTTTACGAATGGCAACATTCTGAAATTTGAAATGAAATTTTGGTTTTGCAATTTTTGCTACTACGAATTTTTAAACTTCTAAACATCGCACATTTTCCATTTTGACATCGTCATACAGGAAAAAAGATGCACTTTTAAATACAGTTTGTTTGAAAACTGTATCGTAATTTATTTTTGTGACATTAATTTTTTTGTACTTTTTAATATCATTTTTGTAATTGTGGCAACAGTAGTACTCCACTTCTATTAAAAGTAAAGGAAAAAAAGCCGGAGATTACTGCACCTTTTTGTTGACATTTTCTCATAAAAAGAGAAAAAAAAATAATCTAAAATACGTGCTATGTCAAAAAATATCGTCTGTTATATAACCAGGTGAGTTTTGGGTTTACTTCGTTTTTATTTATCAATTAAATGATTTTTAGTTTATTACATACTTACTTTACACGATACAACATTTTCTTTTTACAAAAATGTATTTTAAAGAATAGGTATCTGACTTATTTTTTTTCCGATTTAACTTAATTCGCATCAAATAGCATCAAATTTATTAATCCGTGTATAAAATCGTTTTCCTAATTTTGAAGAAATATATATATTTCCGATAAAACATGCAGCTATTATAAAGAAACAGTTGAAGGCATATGAATCATCAGATACCCAATTTACTTCTGGAAAAACTACATTGCATTTTTGCTGGGTTTCCGGGATAATGACATCATATGTACACTTTTCTATAGATTTTTTTTTAATAAGTAATCGTAATACAGAAATGCTTTAGCGGGTGCAAATTACGTCATTTTGTTAAGAAAAAAAGTTATTTTAATTCTTAAAACTGGAATAGGTTTTGTAGAAATTCGGCACTTTCAACCACAGCCACTTTGAAATACTTCACAGGCGAAAATATTTCACTTTTGAAAAGAACGTAATCGAAATCACACACTGATAAAACGTAACGTTTTTTAAAATTTTTGAGTGCCTTTATAGAAGATCTGTGACATACAGAGTGCATCTGATCAGAAATTTTTGTCCAAAAAATTAGCGATTTTTGTTACAGAACTTAGTGATTTTCGACTGGATGAATTTACTTCGCCAAGTTAGACAAGTAAATAAAGATCTTGGCTATAATTCGAGTACGAGATTTTTAAAAACGCCATTTTACCTTATGTGATGTTACAGGAATATTGTCTATCGTATTTATTGCATGCAGATTATTTCAGAAAATTTCTTTTCACTTAAAGAAATATAAATAATTTAGTATCTGTTTCCAGCTAATAACAATCAACACTTCAAATTTTGAATTAAAATGATTTTAAAATGATCGACTTAAAATACCAATTTTTTTTTTAAAGGTGAATACAGATATGAGAGGTGCATATGTAAATTTTGAGATGATGAAAATAATATCAGATTTAGAACTCCCGGGGGAAAATTCTATGATTGAGTTAACATTCCTACCCTGTTCAAATTTTACTCAATCTTGACAAAAACATTTCACACCAGAAATGTTATTTAAAATATTTTAATATATTTAATTGACTTATTTCTCTGAAAGTGTTGTTTAATTTTCTTTATGAAAAGAGTTCTGGTTCGAATCGTATAAAACAAATTATAGTTATGGGTCGATTAGACCCATTCAGGGTAGGAAGGTTAAAGTGAAATAAATTTTCCTGCTTTTCCTTTTGGAATACCAAGCATACGAACATTAACTGTATCATAATAACTGATTGATCTTTATCATATTTTACTGCTTACATATACGTTTAATTTTTATTAATTTCTACAACTGAGTTTTATTGAAATAGTATTTTGTTTACTTAAGGTTAAATATAATTTGTTTAAGAATTGGACTTACCTGTATCAGATGCATTTTTTATTGTAACTAATTTTGTAATTTATTATGAATCAATGAAACAGTTCCTACTTAAGTACAATGGAACAGTTCCTACTTTCGTCGAATTTCTTTCGTCGAAATTCGACGGGTTCTACCTTGTTTTATATAAATGTCGAAAGTGTGCATTAGATATAACAGCATGTAAATATTTTTACAAATATGTGTAAAACACATAAAATTCATTTAAAGGCGTTATTCAGGGCGGAGCTACTTAAATTTGACATTTCACACATTCGACATTTTTTATTCTTGTCTAAATAATATTAGTATTAGTATGTAGTACTGTAATTATGGATATATTAATTAGTTAAAACGTTGAAAATTGTTTTTACACTGCATTTTTATATTTTATATGAACAATAAACAGCTCTTTTTTATTTCTAAATATTCATGGTTCTCTTCTTCCACTTTTCTTATGCATAATATTTGTTGTAATATCATAAATTATACAAATCGTGTGATGTTGTGAAATGTAAATTAGGAAACTTTAGATACCTGAAAACACTTTTTGGGGTTCAAACGTTACCCTAAATGGCTGGGTAACTTTAAATCTGGATAAAAATTCCTTTTTTATTGCTTTTATCATTATTATTCCTTAATCTTTGACAGTCATACAATAATTTAGTATTATTTCTTCTCTTTTTGCCCCTAGTTGCAACAATATTATTAAAATAAGAGTAATGGTATATGAAAATAGAGAAAATGTGGATGAAAGCTAACCTGAATGGTTGTATTTATTTCATTATATGATAATTTAATCCAAGTAGGGGAGAGTGGGTATACTTGAGCATAGGGGATACTTGAGCCACCCCTATTATTTCTACAGTTTGTTAATTTTTCTTTCTAAAATTGGCAATATGGTAACATATTTATAGTTCTGAACATGTAAAAAAGAAATCACATACCTTGGTACCATTTTGAAAGTATGGTGATTAATAGTTGTTTTTCCCTATCTAAAGTAAATATTTAGGTGCATGTTTTTTTTTATTTTTTTGTTATCAAAGTTTCGTTTAAAGTTGCAACAATATATATAAATTTAATAAGTATAATCTCAATTGTATTTTGAATCTAAAATAGTTCAAATAGCTGTATGTTTTACTTAGTAAAACTCTGATGAACAAAAATAGTGGTAATGGGGATACTTGAGCCAGTGAGATTGGGGATACTTGAGCCATGGCTCAACCATCCCCACTAGGAAATTAGACATAAGTAAAATAAACAAAAAATAAAATTACGTCCTTATATTCACTAATAGATTTTTTTCTGGATAAAAGGGAGCATAATTTTTTATTTTTATTTTCTTTAAAAAATAATGACTTAGAAAAAAATGTTTAAAAATATATTTTTTTTTAATGAAAATAGCCATTTTATTTTTCATTTTGACTAACAAAATAGCCTGTCTAGATAAATGTAAAATAATCTCTAATACTTTAATTAGTTACTTCCAGCATATTAAATATTTATTTTTTAATATAATATATTAAGATTAATATTTTATATTGAAATTGTAACCTCTGTTACTGTAACTTTTTTTTAAATCAAAGAAATGACTTCTATTGTCCCCAACAGAGGGCACTACTGAGTTACCATGTAGGTAAAAGAAAAAAAGATGTGTGGTTTTACAACCATTCTGAATTTGTTCTTCTTACATGTTACCAAAGAGCTGAAACATCTGAATTCTAATGTCAGTTGTTTTTGAAGGACTTTATGCATCATAATTTATCATTGTGTAAAATATTTGTGCAAAAATAAAGCTAAAAAAATTACTTTTGTAGGTATTTTTCCGTACTGGCTCACGTATCCCCTCCATGGGGATACTTGAGCCACGATGTAAAAAAAAAAAAAAAAAAAAAAAAAAAAAAAAAAAAAAAAAAAGGTAAAAGTTATTTAGGCATAGAACAATAAATCAAAATTAATTGAAAGTGGTTTTCCGTTGAATAAAAATTATCAAATTTTCATTTTCAATATTTTATTTTGTTCTACGAAATTATAAAAAATTTAAAAAAATTTTAATTTAAAAAGTGGCTGAAGTATCCCCATCTTCCCCTATTATTCTGCAGACTTTAATTTTTAACAGTGCATTTTGATTCAATTATTTATTCACATAAATTTCTCTTTCAGTGTTTTTAAATAAATAAATTAGTATTGGTACATTTAGATATTTAAAAAAGAAAAAAATATATATTTATATCTGTAGCTTTATTATCATTTTCTTATTTATTTATTTATTTATTTATTTTCTTTTGCAGTCTGTGAAACATTAGTCAAAAGCCATGTCCAATGCTGAATTGTTGAAGTAATTTAATAGAAAAACCATTTTGACTATATTTTTAAGTTCAATACTGCACAAAAGTTCAGTAAGTTCTATAATATTAACTGTGTTTTCCTTTTTTTTTAATTTTTTTTTTTTAATAAGTTGAAAGAGTGTTAACTTGCTACGAAATATAATTTGTATGTGATGTATTCGACTTTTTTTTTTTTTTTTTTTTTTTTTTAGCAATATTGCATGGATATGTTTGTATTTTTAAAGAGTTTCTTTATAGTACTAGTATTATTTTACGACTAAGGATGTTCCAAGAAAATAAGCTTTTAAAAATTTGAACTCTCACCCCCTAAAAATTTTCTTTTAGGGTACTTAAGATCGCTTGCAAATTTCAGCTCGTAACAAAAATTTTTAGAAGCCCCTCAAGGTCATCAAAAAGTTTAAAAAATAGTTTCCATTCCAAAATATTTTACAGTTACTTACAAAATTACTATTTTTAAAAATTGTATACACTTTTTTTAAGTTGCATTTAATAGGCCATTTCTTGTAAATTTACCTCCATGGTAATATTTAGAGTAGTAAATTCAAGAAAAATTACTATATGGAGTTGACTAAAAATGAACTTTATCCAAAGTTGCAAAATGCAATGCAAAAAGAATTTTTTTACAGCACACTTGTCAAATTTAGCAAAAGAACAAAAAGAAAAATATCGCATAAAATTCTATAAATAAAATAATTAATAATTTTAAATGTCCTGAATAGGTTTCGTGTGGATTCTGGAATTTCAAAACCAGGAAAATTTTCGGTACCAGTATTTTATTATAAAATATTTTTTCTTAAATAAGGCGAAATCACATGCGTTTCAATTAGATTAATTTTTTTATAAAAGAAATGTCACCTTTATTTCACCTGAAAAATAATGATACACGTACGAACTATGTTAAAAATCTTACGGTTGCAGTTCACGAAGTTCTTTCTTTGCATTTCAACTACTTTCAATAAATATTGTTTTTGTTGAAAAAAAAAAAAAAAAAAATCATTTAAAAGTATATTGAAATGCAACCACTATTTCTTTATAAATTTCTTCCACAGGATTAGTATTAACGATCGGGTCTTTTCGCGTGATTCAAGTAGCCTCTTAAGAGATTTGTTTGTGTTGTTTTATTTTTAATTAAAACTAAAACATACTATTAAATCTGCTTTTCAGATATGCAAACATATACTGTTACAATTGTCTGAAAAGCAGTTCTTAAATGTGTTTAATTTGATGAAAAAATATTTTCCAATTGTAATAATTTTAAAATTAAATTTAATGATGCTGCCACATATGTTCTTGTTAAAAAAGTGTTAAGGATTTTATAATTATAAATTAACGATTTGGATTTGTGAATTAAATGACAAAATGTTTCGAAAGGAATATTAAAAGAAACCCTCTGTGCAATCTGCGATCACACTTATTCATTATGTCGTGCCGCTACATTCATTGTAGACGCACGTCTTTTTGCGCCTGATGAAGATAGACTAAGTTCTATCGAAAGGCTTTGCGCTATTTTATTTATTTTATGGTGTTTCAAAAAGTTTTTTTTGTCTTCACACTTATTCACTTATTACTCCTAAAAGTACCTGCACCCTGCAGGCACGATATTGAAGTGATTTCAAATCAATTTTCTTTGTTTCTTTCGTTTTTTTTTCCCTTTGTAAAGAATGTAGATTATATTATTTTCATACTAACCAATAAAGTTACATGAGCCTTAGAAACATCTAAAAAAATCCAGTAAATATAAACACAAAAACATGTACTAGTTTTCTTTCTTTTCTTTCTTTCTTTTTTTTTTTTTTTTTTTTTTTTTTTTTCCTTTGATAAAGAAGAGAATTTTATTGGACAAACATTTTTATTTTCTTCTTTCGTGATTCTGTGTTGAAATATAATGCAGTGCGTACCTCCTTTTAATAGTAGTAATTTAGTACTATTTTTTTCCATGGTAATACTAGTAGTTTTTTTAAATGTATATATATATAATTTAAGAAGATACCCTTATCAGATATATAAGTAAAATTTAAATTATTTATTTAATTAAAAACATTTTTAAATATAATAATTGTTTTGTTAAATATAAAAAGTATGTAAAATTTAATATGGATGAATCATTATAATGATTCCTGTAATTAATTGTACCATGTTATAAAATCTCATTGATTAAATCATTCTTATATCATATTGTAATTATTTAATAAGTAAATAATATAATGATATTTAATTGTTAAGTAGTATCATAATGTTTAGATAGGTAAAAAGAGGATGAAAATGCAAAAAGAAAGGAAAAAATAATAAAAATAAAAATCGAAATTAATTTTACTTAATTTGACAATACTAACCTAAATTCAATATTGTAATATAAGATAAAATAAGGAATGTTGTTGTTTTTTACGTATGCTCGAAGTTCAGGAGGGGTGCTGGAGCTTCGGACTGCACCCAGGGGTTGGAAGTCTGCAGCAGAGGATGTACGGCAAAGCTCCAATAGATGGCAGCACCAAAAATCGCCATCTCCTTAGTTTCGATATGTCTCTGGAGGGGAGGAAAAGTTTCTCCAGATCGATACCCATGGTAACTGCTATGACCGGTCACAGGACTTTCAGAACCCCTTTATTTAATGAGTGCGTACACTCGGTGATGGATCTTTGGTGATGTCGAGCATCGAACCCGGGATTTATCAGTCTGGGGTTCGGTGCTATGACCACCAGGTTATATTAAGAAATATAATAGATAATTAATATATGCATTTTATACACTTAAAAATAATATTTTAGATATTGTCCAAATCGTTAAAAATTAGATTTAAGTTAATCTTTAACATATTTATTAAATTATATTAATAGATTTAAGGGTGTATTCAAAATATATTTTTCCACCCTCAACAACGCGAAATTTTTTTATGCATTTTCAGATTTCATCTTACGATCAATTTATTAGAATTTGATTTATAAATAATTACTTTCTCAGTATGACCATCTTTTTAGTTCTCAGATCTTCAGTTATCTTTAGATCTCGCTTCGGAAAAGTCGATACAAATCGCCGTCTTTGACAGCATTTTTTTTTTTTTTTTTTGCAATATTTTCAGCATTTATTAAAAAATCGCACGGCACATTCTGCACTTTCTAAATAAGAGAATTTTCCAGTTTGAGAGTAAAAAAATGAACTTAAAAATAATTCAGAAAATAAGCAATTTGGATTGGAATACATCCTTAAGTAATATAACTATACAATTATTCATATATATCTCTTAATTCGATATATAAAATGTATTATTGTGAATTTTCATCTATCAAATACCGGGTGTCCGAAAAATGACTGATGGGTTTTAAAATTCAATAACTTGCAAACGGTGACAGCCATTTAAAAAAATTTTGCAGGAGGGTTATATATAATGTCAGGAGTTTTTTTACCATATTTTTTTATTTTAGTTCAAATTTCAAACAATAGATGGCGCTGACGGCGATTGAAGGCCAGGTGATCAGTGCCGTGTGAGGTCAGTTTCGGCGTCTACCTGGCTTTCAATCGCCGTCAGCGCCACCTATTGTTTGAAATTCGAACTAAAATCAAAAGTTACGGTTAAAAAAAAAAAAAAAAAAAAAAAAAAAAAAAAAAAAAAAAACTCCTGACATTATACATAACTTACATGCAAAAAATTTTTAAATAGCTGTCACCGTTTGCACGTTGTTGAATTTTAAAATCCATCAGTCATTTTTGAGACACCCGGTATATAATAGCTAGATTCCTATAATATGCTTATTGGAACAAATAAGCAAGTAGGTTAGCACTATTTCTACCTGTTTCAAAGGACATTTAAAATGTTTCTATTTTTGGTTTTTCATTTGTAATTTTTAGATGGAAATAACTTCAAATCATTTTCAATAAACTGAAGACTTTTTTTATGCTTATTTCATTTAAAAACTACGAGCATAAATCAAAACTTTAAAAGTGTATCATTTGATACTAGAAAAAAAAAAAAAAAAAAAGTTAATACATAACATGCTAGATGAAAAAAATAAAGAAAAAAATGAATTTTTTCCCCAATAAAATTTGACCATAATTAACCTTTTTATTGTTTTTGGATGCGTTAAATTATTCAATCATGCAATTGTTAATCTGATATTGCTTTATCTAATAAAATTTTACTATTTATTTTATTTTACTTATATATTTATGCTTTTATGTTTGAATTTTTAAAAAAACCTTTGTGAGTAAATCGATTCGAGGTCATTAAAGAACTATCAATCAAATTAGCATCTCAATTTTGGATATTAAAATATCTCTTTTCTGCTATTATATTTAAATTTCCATCTAATCTTACCAACGTCTCCAAATCATTAATCATAAAATGCATCAAATTTAAACAAATAGGGAAAGAAAATAACGTCAAATTTTTATTTCTTCTGAAGTACGAGAGTGCAAGAGCGCAAACTAAATCGTATAACTTTTATACAAGTCGGGTTATATCAAATGCGCAAGCGGATATTGGAAGGATTTTAATTAGAGGATGACCGAAATTTCGGTTTCGTTTTCGTTTTTGACCCAAAATCAAAGCTTCGTCTGAAGTTCGTTTTCGGTGAAAATACCGTCCAAATATTAGTCAGATTGAATCTATCTATATTCCAAAAATCTGGTACATTCTTTCGGAAATTTTCGACATTATACTCTTTGATTTGAGCTGTATTTGCTCAAATAAGATGCTGCTTATTTGTTTCCATGAATTTCATTGCCTATAATCAGGGCCGCAGCTAGGGAGGGGGGGGGGGGATTCAGTACCTCCCTAAAACATTTTGAGCCTTTCCTAGAAAAAATTCCAAGGTCACTACTTTTTTTTTTTTTTTTTTTTCTTTTGGAAAATCCAAATGAAATTTTATTCAAAAAACGTAACTTAGCTTTGATAACCTTACAGTTTTTCAGAAATACTAAATTGTAACTAAAATAAGTGTTTCAACACTCGCTCATTGCTCATTCTATTTGGACATATTACTGTAATGTTAAATTTTGCACTAGTTATATGCTATATATAATTTTTCATCATCATATTCTTACCTTAGCACAAAATGAAGTATTACAACAGTTTAATAAGAAACTTAGTAGCTACAATGGGAATATGCACTAATTTATCTTTCTGTGTCTGAGGGATAGTAAGAGAGAAAAAATGAGCCCCCCCCCCTCCTGCACCGTGTGCCACATCTGGCACATGCTTAAAAATACTACGATTCCCCTTATTTACCATGAATTTGGTCAATATGATGTCTGTTTCTGATCAATAACCGTCCAAAGAATGAAATTACACTTATTTTGTCCATGTAAGATGGCTGCATTTGCCAAAAATTTTTAATTTGTTCTTCGAAAAAAAAAAAAAAATGATTAAGCTATTAAGACAAAATTTACTTTCATTATTTTTACTGAATTCATAAAAATACTAATATAAAAAAATTGTTGAGTGTTAAGATTATAAAATTAATTAATTTAAGCTCATTTAGTTACAAAATATTTCCCTGATTGTGTTCATAGAGTATACGCCATAAAATATAAAACTTTAGCCGAAAATTTCAAAATTTATTTATTTATTTACTATTTTCCCCATTGTTAGACTGATACATAGATTTCAAATATAATATTCATAAAAATAAAAAAAAAAATCGTGCGGTGATGGGTTAAATGAGATGAAAAATTCGGAATGTACCCAGTTTTTATTACTAAGTCTGAAAAATAAACATCGTACTAACGAAAAAATGCATAGTATCGATGTTATTAATAAATTTATAAACCATAAAAAAAAAGGAATCCCTGGACTCTGAAAAACCCTGGGCCTAACTGATTTGACAAACGTCAAGTGTAGTATTTCCAAACCAAATAATAATGCCTATTATTCACTGCTTCGCCCTTTTTTCCCGAGGCTAGAAGGTAAAAGCAACAAACTGGAGCTCCTGATGAAGTGCGAGCAGGGTTCATTAGAGAAAAAGAACTGTTTGCTGAAAAGTGATTTTTCTTCTTCTCACCATTTTTTATGGTGATAGTTACGACAGTTCTTCTTCAGGGGCTACTGCCAAATAGAGTGGTTGTATATTTAGTGGTATTGTTAACCACCGGAAATCTCCTCCTCTCCCCCCATTACCACTCCACAGTTAGCGTAGAAACTTTTCTTTTCAATAAACAGAGGCGTGTAAAAAATTTTCATGAAATAAATATTACTTTGTCAAAAATGTTGATTTATTATTCAAAGAAAAAACAACGTGAAGATGTTATCCATTATTAATTGTAGATTAATTAAAATGTCTCATATTATTAGAGGCTAGCACCAATCCTTACTTAAGTCAGCAAATATGGTTTTATTAATATCTCTGAATGAACTAAAATTATTTTCTCAAGCACAGTTAACATCTAAGCTATTAAGCGCAAATTTTTATTTTTATTTATTTTATTTTATTTTTTTTTTTTTTATTAAAATGAACATAATCAGGCTAAAGGTGTTGAATTATTATTCGAAGAGTTAACAATATGAAAATATTGCCTTTTATTAAGAGAAGATTGATTAAAACATTTCAAACTGATATAGATTGGCATCATTAGATCAGCAGAATATGGTTTTCTTGACATTTCTGAACGGATTAAAAAAAAATTTCCAAACACAGTTAACATTTGAACTATACTTTTCTATAAACGGAATCATGTAATTATTGTTTCATGAAATTAACCTAACATTTTAAAGATGTTAACGTATTATTCTGGGAGCTAACAAAATGCAAGCCATTTTTAATTGAAGATTGATTAAAATATTTCAAATTGTTATAGGATGCCACAAATTTTAATAGATCAGCAGAAAATAGCTTTATTGACATTTCAGAATGGATTAAAAGAATTCTATTTATAAATATTTGCCTCACATTTCTATTTCATCTGATATACATGCAAACAATACATACTGAAGAGAATTCCCAGTTCTTTATTAATTCACAAATGATTGAACTGTTATTCAGTCATGAAACTAAATGTAATCATGTTAATACTTCTGCCAAAAACAAAGCAATACATTTTTGGTTGCATTATCAACGAAGTTTTCTGTTATTTTTTTATGTATCAAAATTTTTGTAAATTTTACATATTAAAACGATTTTATAATAATATTCAAACTGGCTAAAGTTGATGCAAATACTGACGAACGAGCGAAGCTAGGAGCAGCTGTCACAATGTGACTTGCATCAGAATTCAAGGAGACTGGTGAGCATTGGTGAACAAATTGCTGGGCCTCCTAGTATATTTTTGCTCAAATAGCAAATTTTTCTTCATTTTTTATATTGGTGAATAAGTAAAATTTACACTTTGAGTCCGAACTTGTCCAAGTTCGAAGACTATAAAAATCGGGCCCGGATTTGATGTTGTCTCAGCTTCAATGGCATATCCAAGGGAAAATTCACGAAGGTCATGAGCCCAAAAATGTATAGAATTTAATATATATTTCATCTAGAAAAAATATCTTTATTTATTATTTATTTATTTATTACTTTTTTTTACCAGTGTTCAGAGCAGGGCCGTAATTAGAAGTGAACAATAGCGGGAGCTCAAGAGAATGTAGGGGGGGGGGGGACTCATACTTTTTTTTCTCTTTCTCTCTTACACAGAAAGATAAATTAGTGCACATACACATTGTAGATACTATGTTTCTTATTAAATTGTTATAATAAGATCCTTTTATGCTAAGAAAAAAATATGATGATGAAAAATTTGAGTGTATACTTAGTTCAAAATTAAACATTATGTTAGCTTCATATGTGCAAATAGGATGAGCGAGTGTAGAAACACTTATTTTAGATATAATTTAGTAATTCTGCAAAACTGTGAAAGGGTCTCAAAACTAAATTAGATTTTTGAACAAAATTTCGTTTGAATTTTCGGAAGAGAAATTCATTTAGTGACCTTGGAATCTTTTCCAGGGGAGGCTCAAAATATTCTAGGAGGGGGGGGGGGGGCTGAGTCGCCCTTAGCACCCCCTTAGCTACGGCCCAGGTTCAGAGGGGTCATGACCTCTCCGAACACCAGTGTTTCATTGATGCAGGTTTACCTGCAAAAAATCTAGAATAAAGAAATACATGGTCACCACTTAAAAGAAGTTAAAATAAACTTATTAATGTAATGGATCAAGAATAGACAATTAGCTAAAACAGAATGCTTTGTTTCCGGATTTATTTATTTTTCATCCCTTAGCATATAAAAAAGCAAATAAATAAAAAATTAAACAAAAATAAAATGCGAGCGTCTTTTGACAAGTTACAAAATCGTTTTCATATTTATTTATTAATAAAAACTGATTACGAAGCTGATTTTCTCGAGCCAAAATACGGCACCCTTTATAAAAAGAAAATATCGAAGTGTACTTTTTTTTCATCCGGAAACTAAATTGCAATCGTGTTTGAGCGAAAGTTTCTGATGGGAAGTTGGGGGAAGGGGGGGGGGGAGAGAAAAAATGGCCACATTTTTCAACGTTACTTGCAGTTAACACATACACACATGAAAAAAAATAATAATGCCCAACATACACATAAGAGGGAGAATGCCCTGATTCTACAGAATTCCGCGCAATCAACACAACGCATCAACGCTTTACAGCTTCAGAAATATCTGAAGTGACGCTCAAAAAGAAATCAGAAGGTACTTTTTAGATGATGGATGAATGCCTCCCACGCCCCCCACCCCTTCTAGCGGTGCCGATTACAGGTCCCCGGTCGACCCCTCTTTAATTAGAAACGCGCCGATGGCAACAGCTGTTTGATCCGCCGGGTGATTTGAATGCGTTCCGCCATTATTGTTATTAGGGTGATTATTATTCCCGTGAAGAAGACGGAGAATTCAAAAGGAAATCGAGGCTGCTATGTTATAAGAATAGATTATTCTTTTAGTTTGATACCATGCGGTTTTTCGATGAAGTAGTTCGATTAAAATACGATGAATCAATAAAAAAGTCCTTGAGCGTTTTCTTTTTTCGCTCGAAATAGTACCTAGTGAACTTAACGAGCATTCCTTCTATTTTTGCTTCTTTTTCTTTTTTATCTAACCAATGGTATCTTTTATTAAGCTCTTTTTGGATGTTTTGCACTTGTAAATTAATATATTTTTATAAAAAAATATATACTTATTAGTAATAAGAAAAATCATTTATTGAATCATTTTTTATGTTGCTTTTGATAAAATAGTTTGATTAAAATATGATGAATCTACAAAAAAGTTTTGAAAATCTTTCTTTTTTATTCGAATTAATTCTGTTTAATGACCTTTAATGTGCATATATTTATTTTTTTCTTTCTTCGGCCAAACTTTCGGTATATTTTACAAAGCGTTGTTCTTTTTCATGTTCATTTTACGTTAAAATTAAAATATTGTTTACTATTAAAACTGTGCTCTCTTAATAAACAAGAAAAAGCATTTATTCGATTTTACCTCTTAATTGCTTTTTTCGACGAAGATTTTTGGGTACTTACGTATTAGCGCCACCGCAGTAGAAGTGACTCTATATCGGCCCATTTTCCACCAAAATCCGATTGACTACTTTGTTTTTAAATAAAGTGTTTTGAATTTTGAAAGTGTTTTGATTTTAAATAAATAAGCGTCTTATTTTATGATTTGTCGCAAAAATTTTAGGCGTAGATTGGCAGTACTTAAAAACCGCAAATCTGTAGCTGCAGTGTCATTAATACGTAAGCACTGTATTTATTTATAGGTAAATATCTGCTATGTATTTACAGGTGTATACATTATTTATTTATACATAATAATTGTATATATATTAAAGTATACCTAATATGCGTCAAATAAGTCAAAAATGACACGTATGCACCTAGTTTGGCGTGATTATTTTTTCAACGCCGATATGACGAAAACCTTATTTTTGAATACCAGTTACACATTTTGAAATTATTTTCTATTATTTTAAAAGAGAAATGGCATTAAATAAATAAATGTTTATTTAATAATTATAGAACAAAACAGTTCATATAATTTAAAAAGCAGAAAGTAAAAGTAATTAAACAATTTATTAATAAACAAACAGCAATAACCGGATTACAATATTAAAGAAAATAACGCCATTTTCACACCAGTTACGTATTGTAATGCGTATGGGACAACTATGCCGAAAACAGAAGTTATGTTCATGTTGTAATTTCTTGTTTAAAATTTTACTATACTTCAATATAAATCATGGTTCATATGTATTGACGCCACGCCACCTCAGCAGAAGTGACTATAGGGGCCCATTTTTCACCGAAATCCGATTCAGTACTTTGTTTTTAAATAAACGGTTTTGGATTTTAAAAATATTTTGATTTTAAATATAAGTGTTTTATTTTATGTTTTGACTCAAAAATTTTATAGGTATAGATTGGCGTTACTTAAAAACTGCCAAATCTGTAGCTGCGGTGGCGTTAATACGTAAATACCGATTTTTGATTAAAATTTGACGAATCAATAGATAAAAAGTCCCAAACAACATATTTTTTTCTTCATACGAAATTTTTCTGTCCAAGGAATTTTAACGTGCGTATCTCTGTCCTTTTTCTTCATAATGAATAAATAAATAAATAAATATAAATATATACTAGCCTGACCCGGGTTTGTAATTTATTTTTAACTACCCAATCTCTCTAATCGATCATCTGCCCACCATATTATCCATTCTCTACTCAGTCACCTACCCACCCTATCAAACATTTTTATTTAGAATTAAAACTTATATATTTAATATTGATTTAAAAAAAGTGTAGGGCACCAATAATTGGTAGCTTGTTTGGAAACATATTTTGAACTTTATTTGAACAAAGATGGTTAATTGCATGACAAAATTATGTAAAATTTTAACATAGGCATATTTCTGCAAACAGGAAATACAGTGTAAGTAAATTTACTTACACTATTAAATCATTGCGTTTATATATTTATGCTTATTTTTTACATAAAAGACGAAGTGATATTACAAGTATAATTACACTGTATAGAACTTATAATAAAACATAAATTAATAAATTAAAATACTGAGTCAAAGTGCATCCGATTACAATTTAACTTTTAAAAAACTTTCGGGTCCGGATCGGTGTAACCCGATGTCCGGCACTTTAAGATGGATGACAAACAGGACTACCACAAAATTATGGCAGATAAAAAATTCTTTGAAATAGTTCTCCCCTTACCCCTTCTAGAAACCAATTGTTCAGTTTAACTTCTTTCTCAATTAGTATGTCACAGTTTATTTATTTTACTAATGTTTTTAATAAAGCTTCATTGTTTGTTTGATAATTTTAAAATAGCTTTTAAGAGTTAAAAATTTCTTAGATAACACCATAGTGCATAGGTGGTTGCTAGGGAGGAGCAATTGCACCTGCCTAGTTTTCCAATTTAATTATCTGAAATTTCTTTTTTCTCACGAGTTAAAAAAAAATCTATAATATTGATTCTTCTCGAAAATAAAAATAAAAGCATACGGCGGAATGCAATTTTCGCCCTTTTTTTTTAAACACAAAATATATAACATGAATTTTAAAATTTTCAGGTTTACTTAAAAGGCGAGTAAAATAATCAAAAAGAGATGTTGATAGTTAATTTTATTTAAAACATCTGAGTAGTTTCAGGCTCTTGCTCAGAAAATATCTTTCTTTATCTATACAAAAATATTCCTGATTAAGATATGTTTTAAATAAAATTAACTATTAACATCTATATTTGATTATTTTAATCGCCTTTTAAGTAAATCAGAACATTTTACAGTTTTAAAGTTTATATTATCTATTTTGATTCTTCTCAAGTTGTTAAAAAAATTTAAACTCTAACAGAAAAATGGCAAAACTGTCCACAAAAAAACTAAGTAATTTCTGTCGGGAGGAGGGAGAGGAGTAGATTCTGCCTCCTTGATCTTTTCGTGGAAAGCCACTTTTTTTAGTCTCCTTTTTATGCTTATATTTTTAAAATTGATCATAAACAAGAGGTTCAAGAAGTGGGACCCCCTGATAAAAATAAATAAATAAATAAACTGTTTAAGAAATCTGTAGAAACATATTTTTGAATTTTAAGCATGTCTTACTTGTTACATAGCTATATACTTTTTATGGTGATACAGTTAAAAATTGTCTTTCTCGCACACGGTGTTCTGACAAAACTGAGTTTAGTTTACGTTCTTCATAAGTTAAAAAAAAAAAAAAATCTACAGGCAGATAATCTCCTTCAAAATATTGCCCAACTATTAAGCTTGCTCTATGGGTATATACTTCCATCAGGTAAAATTATTCTTTACATTATTTTATACATAATTTTTTTTTTCTCAGATTATGTTATTTATCCTACTATATGTTTAAATAAAAATAATAACACGAAAGTTGAAAGAAGCAGAATTCAGAATGAACTTTCTTTTCGCTATTCCGCGTTTTATCCCATTGTGTTTTCGGATGTTTAGTGATGTCGCCTCTCGGACTCGGAAACTGTTTACTTTTGTTTAGGGAATCGGTTCCCCAATTGGGAAGGAAGCTTTTTGGAGCCGAGGGCTTTCTCGATTCAAGAGGTGCATTGACTCCCCTCTGGAGAAAAGCCAGAAGACGGTTATCCGAACCCTTTGTCTTCCATGCGAAAAAAAATAAGAAAAAAAAAAAAAAAACAGGTGTGACACAATCAAATCGCCGCTAATTGAAAATTATTATGCAAATTAACAGAAAAACAACCTGCCTTTCATGGGCGCCAGTACAACAAAAGCTACAGAGGGGCAATATTTTGATATAAATGAGCCTTAGGTCAGCTACCTTGGTTCAGAAGCATTTTCATTTCACCAGCATTTTTCAAAATAGAAATGGAAACAAGACCTTTTTTTAAGAGTAATCATTCGGAAAATGGTTATTTCTTCGGGTCTAAAGATATCTAAACCCTATCCGAATCCTTGTGATGTCCGGTTTTTATTCGTCTTCTGATTGGTCCATGTTTAATGTCCAGAAATGAAATACTTCTGTTGTTAAAATGATAAAAAAAAAAATACTAAAAACTACAAAAAAATAAATAAATAAATAAATAAATAATAATAATTGAAAAACAATTTGAAATACATGTTTCAAGCAAATTGCATTTAAAAGAACATTTTTTTTTCTGTATACGACGCTGTAAAAATTGAAAATGTCCGATGTTTAGAAGTTTAAAAATTTGCAATACCGAAAATTGTAAAATTGAAATTTAATTTAAAATTTGTTTATGATTGGTCCAGGAATAATGTTTAATCCATGGCGTACGCAATATAGGACTCTGTTTTTACTTAAACCATGTTTCGAACATATAAAAATTATGTTTATTATTACTATTATTGGGTTTCTTTTTTCTTAAGTATTGAATTTATTTATAAGTCTAAAATATTATTCTTTAAAAAATATAATTTTCCAAATAGTCGTTGTTACATTTTTTTTTTTTCATTGTTTTATGTATTTCTGCATTTTTTTTTTTTTCCCTTACATTTTGTATAAGATAAATTTATCCCTTTATGCACTGACGGTACTATTAAGTGAAATTGGATAAAATTTAATATAAAATATCCACTCTGTCTATTAAGAAAAAATTATTTATTTTTCCACACAATGTACTCTGATGAATTCTAATTTAGACAGTGATTATGATATTTTTCTGAATCGTTTTAATGCTTCACTGCACTATGTGCCACATCTGACACATACCAAAAGACACTACATAATTCACATTATGTGTCAAGAATTCGACCAATATGATCACCGTAACTGATCAAGAACAGTCCAAAGAATAGAATGACTTTTTTCTTTTTCTTTCTTTTTTTATTTTTATTTTTATTTTTATTTTTATTTTTATTTTTATTTTTATTTTATTTTATTTTATTTTTTATTTATTTATTTATTATTATTATTATTATTTTTTTTTTTTTTTTTTTTTTTTTTTTTTTTTTTGTCTATGTGAGATGGCTGCATTGAACAAAAAATTAGAATTTGTTCTTTGGGAACAAAAAGATTTTCGATCTATAGTTATTAAGGCAAAATTTTCTTTTATTATTTTTACTGAACACTAAAAAATATTAACTTAAAGCAAGTTTGAGTGTTAAGCAGATAAAGTTAATTAATTTAAGCCTATTTAAATGCAAAATATAGCAATACGATATTTAAAAACCCTAATTGTGTATATAGGAGACACGCCGTAAAATATCAAATTTTAGCTGAAAATTTGATTTTTTTTTTTAATTATTTTCCCCATTATTAGACCGATATATAGAATTCAAATAATTTTTTTCATAAAAAAATGGTGCAATATTTTTTTTTTTTTTTTTTTTTTTTTAATTATTGAAAAATGGCTGTTGTTTTCGGTGGAGGATTGACAAAATGACGTGATCTCTTTTGAATTTAAATTAAATTCTTTACTTTTAGAAGAATTTTTATTTGAATAGGAAATTAAAATGTTTAAAATCATTGTAATAAAGGAGAAAACTAACAAATTTAAAAATGGGTAGACGGAAATTAACAGATACGGAAAAAGCCGAAGCCAAAGAAATGAATGACCGTGAATGTCGCATTCAATGACATTTAACATAATACGCGTACTTAAACAATTATAAAGTGATTGTTATTTCGACTTTTTATTAATGTTTTACTAATTTATTTATTCTTTTGTTATTTAAAATAAAAATTTAGTCAACATGTATAAGTTGCTCATTAGTTTGGCGATTCGTATCATTTGGCGAAATTGGTCGACAGGATAACTAAGTGGTACTGCATTTGGTTTGGCGGATAAACGTCTTTCAATGCAGAAAACGAGAAAATCAAAAGATTATCGAGCCGCTGAAAACCAATTACGTGTTGAAAGGCGGTCACGAAAAAGGAAGCAATTTAATGCCGAACCGATTAATTGCAAAACATCATGTCTCGAGGGCGACCAATCCACTAGCCATGGCGTTTTACAATCGGTCGGTTCTAACCAGGAAAATTTGAGTGCCAATAGTGATTCTAACAAGCCGGAAAATGTTATAGCTATTACTCTTGATTTTCTACCACCTAAAAAGAAAATTAAAAAGCAATCGGCTTGGAAAAAAACTTTTTTGATTCAATGTTTGATGGACCCATTCACAGATGCATGTGCTGCGATCGACTTTGGTTTAAAACCTCCATCACCAAAATTCTGCTCTGTAAAATCAAACAATATATGCCAAAGTCTTACAAGTATAACAGTATATGCCAAAGCTGTATTTTAATAATGATTACTTTCGCACCAACAATGTTACATAGTTTGAAATGTTTCTTTCGTCGCCAACTTTTATGCTTGGCGACAATGGAGTGATGTAACTTAAACGAACCATACCTTCAAATTGCAGCATGTATAAAGTCATTTATAGCAGTGGCACGGATAATACGCAATAAAACAACTGGTATTTAGCTTAAAATGATAGATGAATGTTTCGAGTGAAACATTTTTCAAATGGTTGGTGTAATTTCTTAAATTACAATTATTTTTTTTTTTTTTTTACACTTTTGAACAAAATATTATTATTATTTTTAAATAGGTACATAAATATAGAAAAAATTGAAATAAATTCAGAATTAATATTGTTTTGAACTTTATATTTCTAAGTAAAAATATAAGCAAACGCTTTATATTGAGCAGTATCACTCAAGTGTATTTAATGTTTGTACTATGTGGTATTACAATAGCTGATCCCGCGCAGATCAATTGAGCGGTAATTTACTATATTTTGCATTATTTTTTCTGTTCATTGTGCATTATATTTTATTGTGTTTTGAATTTTTAGCAACAAAAAATAATAAATCTTATAGAAAATACCTGTTATCTTTTATTATTATAATTAATTAAAATTAAATGATAGTTTATTTAGAATCCGAATTGCTTTATTTGTCTCCGCAATATGTGACATATGCCTGTATGAAAATTTTCATGGTTCTACTTCTTAATTGTGTATCTTTTTAGAAAGATAGATAAAGTTACAAAATTTTATATGTGTTAAACTAACTACTCGTTGCCATCGAAAAAAAGTTGCTTTTTCGCTAAATAATACATTAGTGTTTATATATATTTAATAATTATGCACAAAATCAATAAGTAAATGAGTTTTTTGTTATTATTATTGTGTAAAATGAATAAATGGTGGAAAAAAATAAAAATATATGAAAAAACTGGATATACAGTAAACTTTCGATTATCCGACACTCTATCAGCCGCCACCCTTCTTTCAATTCTTTTCATTTTTATTTATTTATTTATTTTAAATAAGAATCAAACAACAAAAATTTAAATGCACAAAAACTAAAGTGAGACGGATCTGCTTCCAGTAAAATGCTTGCTTCATATCAGGAAAAACAGTTAAAAAATATTTCTGCGACTGAAATTGTGACTTGATTGTGACTACAATAGAATTGGTTGTGACGAATTAACAAATGACAAAATTATTGAACATGTATTTAATCCCATGAAATCTGAAGTGGGTGAATGTGATAAACAGTGAAATTATCAACCACGAGTCAATCGTATAGACTATACAGTCACAGCAAAAAAAATCTTGACATTTGCGATTGCAGATGTTTTGTTAAATATCTAGAAATATACATGAGGAATGACTCTGAAACTCCAGATGTATAAACAAAATAGTACAGGTCATATATTTTCGAGAAGATTTTTTTTTTCTAAAATCCATTACGGGACCGTCAACAAATTGAAAAAGAACGAATATCTTTTGAATAACCCTGTCAAAACTAATCTAGCAAAAGTGCTCAAACGCTAGATTATGATTGAGTGCCTTATTGTAATACACTGTGTTCATTTTTATGCAAATAGCATGTATACTCGTAGAGAAATTAAGGTTTTTATAAAAACGGTTCCAAATTTTGCCAAGTCTTTTGCTTATAATTTACAGAGTTCTTAATAAAAAACAACGTTCTTTTCAGAAAATATGAGAAACAACATTGTACATAATACCCTGTAATCAAAATTAAAAAATATTAATAATGAAAAATGAGCGGGTTCACTAAATAAATTTTCACTGCGCATGCGTCAACTCTATAAAAATTTCATTTGCATATTGTGTTAGCTAAATGTATAGAGCAACTTTTGTTAAAGTTTCAAATCATAGCTTGAAAATTCTGAAAATTATCGTCTAAAGAATAAGATCAAAATCCGATATTCCCAAAATCAAACAAAAAAAAATGAGGGGCTGTATCCATATTCCATTGATTAGTGTCTGCACAGTATTGCACGTATTACTATATTTGGATACAGCTCCTCATATTTTTGCTTCATTTTGAGAATAACGGATTTTAATCTTCTTATATCGACGATAACTTTCAGAATTTCTAAGCTACGATTTTGAAACTTTAACCAAAGTAGCTCTATATATTTAGCTAACACAATATGCAAATGAAATTTTAATTGAATTGACGTATGCGCACTGAAAATTTATTTAGAAAACTTGCTCATTTTTCATACAATTATTAATATTTTTAAATTCTTATTACAGAGTATTATGTACAATGTTGTTCTCATATTTTCTGAAAAGAACATTTTTTTTATTAAGAGCTCTGCAAATTATAAGCAAAAAACTTGGCAAAATTTGAGACCGTTTTTATAAAAACCTTAATTTCTCTACGAGTATACATGCTAGCCACATAAAAATGAACACAGTTTATTACCATAAGCCATTTAATCATAATCTGCAGTTTGAAAGTTTTTACTACATTAGTTTTGACATGGTTATTCAAAAGATATTCGTTCTTTTTCAATTTGTTGACGATTCCCTATTGGATTTTGGAAAAAAAATCTTCCCGAAAATGTATGACCTGTACTATTTTGTTTATACATCTGGAGTTTCGGAGTTATTATTTATGTATATTTTTAGATAGTTAAGAAAACGTCTAAAATCGCAATTGTCAAGATTTTTTTTTTCTATGACTGTATGTTCTCTAAATACATTAATTAATTTGCTATGCAAGAGGAATCATTGGAACCCAAGTACTATTATTACGTAGAATTGTTGCATCAAAATCCCAAACAAAACGCGAACAAAAATGTATAATGAATTACTTTGGATGAAAGCAGGTATTACATAAAATTCAGGCAATGAGTAAAATTCTATATTTGATTGATAAAGAGGTTTATTGGTGTCAGTTTTGCTTTTTATAAACAAAAGAACACAAAGAAAAAAAAAATATTCTCATTTTTATTTTTTATAAATTAACATATTGAAATTTAATTTTAGTAACGTTCTTGTACCATCTTTCAATTATCTGTCTATTTCGATTATCCTCCACACCGCCAAATCCGTGAGTGACGGATAATTGGAAGTTTATGAAATACATATATAGAAAGAGAGAAAGATAAGTAAAGACAGAAATTGTTTTATGTCATACAAAAATCACACCACAAAAATCAAATCACTAATCACATACAAAAATGTAATTATTTTCATAAAATAAAATAGTTTTGAAATAGGGTAAAATTCTTCATATTTTTTCCTAATCAGTCCATGGTAGAATATATGATACCATACAGAAATCCTATTAAATATAATAAAATCACATTTTTTTTCCATATTTTTACATTATTTGATCCACAAATGACTAAAGAATAATTTTTTCCTTAACAATTTCTTGTGCTAAAAATTAGAAGGTTAATTATGATAAATTCAGATTTTTATAGAAATGTTTTAATCTATATGTATGATTATAGGATCTGAGATTTTAAAAAAGAGTTTCAATTACAATAGTTTCGCTGTACTATGAGAAAAAGGCCATAACCTGTGTTTGCACCCTACTGACAGATGAACTTCGTAGTTAATTTACGAAGAGGGAGTGAATGCTACTTCTCACAGAGCATCCATTCTCTATTCTTCTTGTTGAAGCCTTTGACCGCAGATCTCTCGCTTCTCTCAAACTTACCTTCCGGGCACCATTTCTGTGACTCCTCTCCGTCTTGGCCGTAAAGTCACACAAAAGGGGCACTCGCAAATACCTCACGCGAAGCTGGTAGAAGTCGAACTGTCAACTGTCAACAAATGCTATTATAGTAGGTAATCGGATGGTTTAGGGAAAGGGACGGATGGTCGAACTAATGAAGAGATGGAGAGAGGTAGGAAAAACTTTGCGAGAAAGTAAATTAGAATAGTGTAGGTAAAGAGGGAGACTTGAGAGAAGGGACACTGCCTTTCCCTAGATTTTCAAATTTAACTTTCTTTAGGGCCAAAAAAAAAAAAAAAAAAAAAAAAAAAAAAAAAAAAGAACCTTTTTAAAAATAATCAAACAAGTAAAAAAGAAAAAAAAAATCATAAGAGGCTAATGTGCTCTTCCCATGGTAGAATTTTTTTTAATTTTGATCTTTTCATATTATAATTTTTTTTCCCTTAAAGAGTTAAAGGGGAAGGGGAAAAAATGTCCCACTGGAAAAAAGAAAAACTTAACAGGAACAAATGATGGAAAGAACACGACGAAGTTCAGTTTTCTTACAGAGTCTGAGTAATGCATGGGCCAACTGAGCCATGGTCCTGCACATCTCCATTCTCCTCCCCAAATTTCGAATGCAATTTTCATAAGAATTCTGATATTTTAAGTCTATTTTGACATTGCTTCACATCTATACTTTCAGAATAAAATAAGATTAAAAACACAAACGATTTATAAATATTTATATAATATATATAATATAAATTTATATTCTGAGGAGCAGAAATGGCTTAATTTTGTATGACAGCATAAAGATCGGGAAGCCTGTGGATGATTACTGAAAATTCTGTTAATTGCAAGTATTCAAAAGAGTATCTTTTAGTAAATATATTTTTTAATCTAATTTTTTTTCATTATTTTTTACTTGCTTAAAATGACGTAGTCTAACACCTCAGTAAATATTTTTCAAATCGGGGCTGTTGAATCACAAAAGGTAAAGTATCAAAATTGATGAAGTTTGCAATGAGTGATCCGGCACTGCTCCTTCGTAAGACCCATGCATTCAGCCACACTTTAAAGTAACAGCGAGAAGAAAAAAATAAATAAATAAATAAATAACTAGTAGAGATGGAAGAATAGAAAAGGTTGACTTTTAAAAAGTCACCCCATTCCCCCCTCCCCCCTCGTATAATGTATATTTTTGAAGCGGCATATTCATCCATCTTTTCATCACCAAAGTTATAATGGCAGCGAATAGAAAAACTTAAATGAAACAGACGCTGGAAAGAGTGAACAAAGTTGAGAACATTTCCTTCTTTTTGGACGGTCGATTTTAATCTTGAAAATGTTCAAAATGGCTAAAAAGGTAAGAAGGGACCTCAGAATCTGTTCATCACACCTTGATGCATGGTGAACGACAAAACAAAACAGAAAGGCAAGATTTTTGCATACAAATGTCTGAGTTTCCTAATATAGACTGCATTTAAATATATACTAGCAGGCTATGCCCGCTGCGCTGGTCCATTTTTCTAAACGAATCTTGACTCAAACAAAATGGTGATTTGAAATTTCGTTTTTAAAGCAGTGTATACCATCACCTGGAATGTCCTTCCGCAATGCTGAAAACGATGCCAGTGCCAATGACATTGCGATATTGCACTATTGTATGCATTGGACAAAATTTGGGTAATTAAGTACTATCTCTCTTGTTTTATCATTTACAGTAGAGTTTGATATGAAAATGAGATCGTTATGACAGCAGGAATCAAAATGTTCTCTACTCATCACATTATTTTGTTAGAAAGAATTGCAATGATTATCAAACTCTATTAATTTTCATATCGCACATTATCATATGTTAGTTCTTAAACTCCCGAATCTGAACTTGCACTATGTGTAGATCTGGTAGCCTAAATACAATCTCCATTACATGTTGCGTTAAATTTTTTAATAACCGTCCTCTCCTGGCAGGTCTACTACAATTTCCTCTCTACCTTGGTCTGTTCCTGCAAAGTACATAGCAAAATATGTAAAAAAGAGTATTTAACTTATATATTTATTAGAACAATGAAGCATAAAAGGTGTGTTTTAAAGCTGAATTATTTGAGTAAAATTAAAATTACATCAGTTTCATTGCCTCTTCATTTTTTTAAACCAGTTGCAAACATGTAGCTTTTAAATAGGGGATAATCTTTATGCTAAATTTTGCAGAAAAATAAAACTTCAGCTTGTAATCAATTTCATTATGATTTTTGGCGCCAAACATTTATAACGATAGACTTATTTCGTGTCTATTGTCAATGAAAGTGGGGTTTACAATAATCTATTATTGGCATTTAATCTTATACCTTGGCGATAGTTTTTTTGGGGCGGGGGTTCGACGGGGTACTGAAGTAGTATTTAATAGTTAATTTTTGATAAAATTCTGCTGATAGGGCTTAAATGTTAATTAAAAATGCAACATAAACATTAAAAACAAAATTTTCTACTGTTGGTATTTCATGTATATTTTTTTCTTAGCCAATTTTAAAGTTTTTTTTTTTTTTTTTTTTTTTTTTTTTTTTTTTTTTTTTTTAGCCTGAATGATTGATAAATCAATTGCAAATATTTTTTTTAATTCGATATCATTGTTATTCCGAAGATTTTTCCTGAGCATTGCAAATATTGCTTCTTTTAGTGATAGTAAAATAACTGCAGATGAAAAATAGATAATAAGGCTAAAACCCAGAATTAACGACAGCTTGGCGAATGCCTCTACGGAGACTTGAAAAGTACGCGAGTTCTGTCAACTTAAATATCCAGATAGAATTTTAACAAATAATAGGTACTACTTTATTATTCCATAGATCAATTTCGCCAAATTATACATATTGCAAAACGATTCACCATATTCTACAAACGGATATAACTTTTATTTTAAATAACAAAAGAATCAATAAATTACTAAAATATTTATGGAAATACAAATAAAACATCGAATCAAAAAATAGTTGATAACGTAACAAACGCATGTAACATGTTTAATGTCAAATGAATGTGACATTTACGATAATCCATTATTGACATTTAATCTTATATTTTAAATGCAGCAGTTTTTTGATCGATGGGATAATTAAGTAGTACCAGATAATATAAAAATATATAAATAATAATATAGCCAATAATATTTTGGCCAGGTGTCATGTATGTATCACGTTGGCGCGATTGCAACAAAATTGTGATTTTATGGATTGCGTGGTAATCTGGTTATTGTTGTTTATTTACTAATAAACTGTTTCTTTACTTTTCTTTATTGTTTTGTTCTATAGTTATTAATTAAACTTCACTTATTTATTATTGCTTCCTTTGTAAAATCATAGAAAATAATTGAAAATAATATAATATGTAACTGGTATTTGAAAACTTAGTGTTTGCCAAACTGGTGTCAGATTTAAAAAAAAAAAAAAAAAAAAAAAACGCGCTAAGGTGATGCGTATATAAAAATGGAAAAAATGATTATAATAAAGTAAACAAAAAAAAGTAAACAAATAATTAAAAAATTGCCTTTTCGATTAAAAAAAAAAAAAAAAAAAAAAAAAAAAAAAAAAACACCAAGCTGTCGTTAATTCTGTAGTTGCATCAATAGTAAAATTTCTTTTCTTTGTTTGTTTCATAATGAAAAACCATAAATTTAATAATCTCAAATAAAATAATCTGACAAATTTTCTATAACATCGTTGATGATCTAGAAGTCTCCTTAATACATAAACAAAACGGCAAAGATGTCATATGCGCCGAGTTTGGCGCGATAATTTTTTATGCTAATTTGGCGGAAACATTGTTTTCGAATACCAGTTACATGTGTATATTTAAATTATTTTATATTATTTAAATAGTAATAAAAATTAATGAAAAAAGTTTAATTAATAAGTATATAACAAAACAATTTATATAATTTATAAAGTAAATAAACATTTTATTTATAAATAAATATTAATAGTCGGGTTAATATGTCAGACAAAATAATGCCAATTTAAAGTCTATTACTTACCTCGGTGATATATAATATCTGTGCCAGTAAAACTTTCAATAATATAGTACATATGCTACTTGGCGGTGTTCAATTATCGAAGATTAGTCCAATATCATTTTAAATATTATCTAACGCAGGAAAAAATATGAAGAAAATTGAAGAAGAAATGGCTAATTAAAACAGATTTTGGCACATATGCCATATATGCACCACATTTGTGCATTTTTTTTCTTTTTTTACACAAATTTGGCGAAAACTTCGTTTTTAAATATCAATTACACATATATTTTTTTATTGTTTTCTATTACTTTAAAAAGGAAATAAAAATAAATAAATAACGTTTTGTTAAAAATTATAAAATAAAACAATTTACATCATTAAAAAAAAATAAATAAGAGTAAATAGTTTATTAATAAATATACAATAGCCGAGCTACCATATGAACATAAAATCGACGTTTTGTTGCAATCGCGCCAATGTGGTGCATATATGACATCTGTGCCATTTTTTCCAGCAGGCAATTTTTTTTCAAAATGTTGAATTTATCGATAGTAATAACGCGGAATTGCATAAATTTCATTTAAATTGCATAGATTTCCTTGTTCAGTTTGTAAATTTTAAAACTAATTTTCCCTGGAAGAGAATTTGACAAAATGGCGCAAAGAAAGTATGTTTGTTGATTACAATTTTCAAAATTACGGTGAAAAATTTTTGAAAAACAATGACATTATTTTACAATATATATGTGTGTGGCAGAATTTCACACTGAAGCTAAAATTTAAATATTTGATTACAATTTTTAAAATATTAACTTATGTTTATTGAACTTACAATTGAATACTAAAATATACTCCAAAAAAAATCTCCTTTTGGAAAAAACAACTTTATTGCAACCTAATGTTAGACATATGCATTTTTGGCTTAATTCTTTGCCGACAAAAGTAAAAAAAATCTCAAAGAAACAAACAAATAACTCACAATTACTTTTATAATTAGATCTGCCTTTCTCTGGAGTAAGTTATATACTATCGAAATTTCATAAAAAAGAGAAAGGAAATAATAGAAAGGAAAATAAATATCGTTCAAAATTCATTTAATCAAATTTTCAAGTTATTTTTTTTATTCTAACGCAAGGATAAGTCGCCAAATGTTTCATCAAATGTAATAGTTCACGTTATTTTTTAAGCGTTACAAATATTTCTCTTATTTTTAAGATAAATATTTTTTTTTATGATATCATGTCTCATTAAATGTTTTTTCTTTATTATTATTATTATTGTTATCAATAGTTATTTTATTATCAGTAAATATTTTCTGCCTTTATTTGCAAGATGTTTGTAATATTTCTAACAGATATATCCTTTTTAATTTCTTTAGTAATGATAATTTTCGCCAAAAAATAAGTACTGGCAACCCTTTCGTCAAAAATAACCGAAAAATACGAAATTTAGTACGAAAAATCAGAGTTATCCCTGTATATTTGTATCATAAACCTCCGCAAAAATATTTCCTACCGAATGATATAATCTGCAAAAAGATCCATCGGGTAGTTTTTGAAAACACCCGTTTGGAAGTTTCAGAATTTCTGCTTTATAATATATATGATATATATATATATATATATATATGTGTGTGTGTGTGAATATAAACTTGAAATTGGTTTACAAAAGTAAACTTCTATCGCTTTTTTTTTTTTTCAAAATAAAGAATTTAAACTTAATTTTATTTTTATTTATATCTACAGAACGAATTGATTGAGACCTACTAATCCATTCGTTAAATCAAAGCAATTCGTTAAATCGAATATCAGTTTTTGTGAAGAGTATGGTATAAAAATATCAATACAAAATACCCTTAGATATACAGGTTAAAAAAAAAAAAAAAAAAAAAAAAAAAAAAAAAAAAAGAATGGTTATTGTTTACCACGAGCTTAAAAATTATATGTTAGGATATCAACGCTTAAATTATCTAAATTATTTAATGCTATTTGCTTTTAAAACTTAATACATAATACATGCATACTTATTAGTAATTTAAAAAGAAATCCTTGATAGTACTTTGTTTTGAAATCCATTATTTTGACTTTCCAAAGTTCTTTTTCGATATTTTCTGACTCCGTAAGAACAACATCATCAACCTCGTGAGACAAAAAATAATTTTAAAAGTGTTTAAGCTGCAAATTGATTCTTGGAATGTCACATTTTTTATTTGAATTTCCGCTTCTTCGTCATCTTGACTGCTCTCAGAATCGTCATTCTCTTGCTGTTCACTATAAATAATATTCGTTAAATCAGAGAATTCGTTTAATCAAAGTACGTGAAATCGAGGTTTGGCTGTATATCTTTTATTAATACGTGAGGAAGTCTCTGATCTAACTTTTAATGTAATTTTTATTATACATTACGATTATAAAAGAAAAACAGAACTAAACATTGTATTTCATGGGGAATTCAGGGAGGCAGAACCTGTAATGAGATAGCCTTAGTTGTTTTTCCTCTTAGATTGCTTAATTGTTTCAATCTAGTTAGAATGAATACATTTTACGTTTTTTTTTTCTCAAAACCATAAAAACAAAAGAAAAATGTTATTCATTAAATTTGAAAATCTAAGGAAGAGCAATGATTCTGCCCCCCTCTCCCATCCACACCCACTTTCCATGCCGGCGCCCATGTATGCAGCCACACCTGAAAGTGACGAGAGAAAAAAAAAATCGCAGTGAGGGAAGAAAAGGTGAAGCATATTTCTACAAATTCGTTCGAAAAATATCCTCTCCCATAACAATATTCTTTAATATTGAGGCGGCAAATTCTGCTCTATTCATCTTCAAAGTCACAGTGGCAGAGAATGGGAAAACCTTAAAAGGAATTGACGTAGAAAAGAGTGGACAACGCTCCCGTTTTCTCAGCCGGGCGATTTTAATCTTAAAAGTGTTCAAAACTGCTAACAAGAGGCTTCACAATCTGTTCATCATACCTTGGTGTGTGGCTCAATATATCAAGATGAGATCCCGAAATCAGGTATATAAAGATTCCTGAGATTCTGAGAGCACTTCCCGTCAGCGGGGGTGCTCTACTAAAGCACTACGATTTATGTGTGCCCGCGACGCCCCCTTTTTCGTTCCAGCACCGCCCGATCCGCCCCCATCTATCACCTCCTGTCCAAATATATGCTTTATGCTGTCATTTCGGGAGGGAAAACGAAAGATGACTTTTAAATCGACCTGTGTGTTTTGCCGAACAGTAGTCGAGGGGAAAGAGGGGGGGGGGGGGGCGATGGCGCCATGTTCGAGAATTTATACCTGCACAAGAGATCTCACCTTTCGTTGGGATTCAGTCGGTCAGTTCTGCATGTTACGGACGGGTTGGAAGAGACTACAGTTCCTGCCAGGATGAAGGTAGGCCTTTTCTCTTTAATGATCTTCGCGACAACTTCATTTAGTTTCCAGTACAGCGGAATCTTCTTCATTTTTTGGCTATTCGATTATCTGTGAAAGCTATCTGTGTACCTTTCTTTTCTTTTCTTTTTCTTCTTTTTTATTTTATTTTAATTTATTTTAATTTATTTACTTATTTATTTATTGTAAGGAAAATTGATTTCTGCATTATCAGGTGCAATCAAACATTAATTGCTCATTATTAAGAATAGTTGCAATAATATGAGTACTGAAAAACTCCTTCTCTTTCTAGTTTCATAATGCTGTTCTTATTTTATATAAAAGCATATCATTTTTAAAAAGTCTATAGTTTAAAATGAGGAAGAATATATTTGTTTAATTTTGAATCTAAAAATTATGTTCACAGGGGTGTTTCCGATGACAATAAATTACTTTAATATTTTTAGAATTTAATTAATAAATTGATTTCAAGGTATTTTTCTGTTAGCTGGGCGCAAGTTGATAAATCGTTAAATAATATTTATAGTTACAACTGCATATGTGTTCAATAAGAAGGAATTCATAATGCGCCAAACGATCATGCTTGTTTTAAAAAAGCTAATTGTCTGTGAAAGTGCAACAGTGAAATGCTTTAAATATTAAAAAGCAGATGTTAAAATATAAATAAAGAATAAAGAGACCTATATATTTTTAAAATGTACGCTCGTATCAATTAAATTATGATTATACGTTGAGAAAATAATTTAGAAGTTTTGAATAAATAGTTTAAATAATGCTCTTTTTTATTATTGTTCTTTCCTGTTATGTCTTAAAATAGAGATAAAGCTTGAATTATATTTTCTAAAATAAGTTTATTTGTACGTTTTTTCCACCAAGAATAACTCAAAATTGTGAATTTCCCATAATCGGGGCCCACGCTAAATTAACTTATTATAACCTTTGTTTCTTTCTTTCTTTGAACAAATATGAATAGCAGTCGTAAAATTAGGTGTGACCATTATAAGATAAATAGTGATTGCTCATGAAAAAATGTCAAAATGTTTTGTTTTATTTTATTTTTTATTTTTTTTACTTTTCTATTCAATAATAATAATAATAATAATTGAACGTAAAACAAAGTAGCTCTCAAAAACCCAAGTTTCGAGATATTCATATTCAAATATTCTGAAATAAACTATAATTGAAATATTCGGATACCTATTCTAAAGCAACGGGCTTTTAAATCTGAACTTCTAATAAACTCATGCGCAACATTTTTTGTCTAGTAGATTTTGTTTTATTAGACTTAATAAATTTTATTAAAAAAAAAAAAAAAAAAAAAAAAAAAAAAAAAAAAAAAAAAAAATTGATTTTACCTAAAATTAATCTTTGATTATTGTTATATATTAACTACTAAATAACTCTTGTACTTTAAACTTATGTCGGGTTACCATTAAATAATTTTACATAAAAATCAGAAGAAAAAAAATCGATTATAAATTCAAATATTTATTTATCTAAAGTAAGTTATATTCCACGTGCAGGGAACTAATCCTTAGAAAAATATACACCTATTAAAATTCACAAATAAATAAATAAATAAGTAATAAGTTCAACAATAATTTTTAAAAAATCAAACGAGAAGAATACCTTAAATTGTTCCGTTAAAGATTGCTACATGGGGTCTGCTAATTTTTAATAAATAATTAATTTTTAATAAAACTTTTACCAACTTTTCCCTATTCATATGTGCCTAAAAATTAATTAAGTTTATAACCATATCACCTCACAATAATCTTCTTCATATTTAACTATTATTATTTTAAAAGTTATTTAATTAAATTTTACTAAATTAATATTGCAGTTTTTTTTTTTTAATATAACGAGAAAAGAGATAAGTCCGACATTCTGCAAGCTTCATTAATTCAGGTATCAAGATATGTAAGAGCTTAAATGTCTGTTTCGATGTCCCCTTCAATGTAGCACAGTCATGTTTAATATAGTCTCGCTTTTCTTTCTAATTTAATTACTGAATTTTTAATAAAAATTTCACCATAAACTTCTTGTTTTTTATTTATACTTTTAAAAGACAATAATAATAATAATAATAATAATAATAATAACTAACAATAATAATAATAACTAACCTATTTTGTTATTTATTTTACAGTCTTAATGCTTTTACCAATTTTTGTTTTAATCAATTAATCAATTTATTTGAAAATATTAGTATCTTTTAATCAATAAATATAACGGTTTTCCTAACTTTTTTTCTTCGATTTATTATTGAATTATATTATGCATATGTATCTTTTACTTATTTTCACTTATTTATATTTTTAAAAGAAAAAGAAATAAAATAACCTATTTTGTTATATTCAGTTTAATTTTTTTAAATATTTTTAATGACTTGCGTATTCTACAATTATTCAGATTCTTTGAAAACATTAGCACAATTTAATCAATGAGTAAAATAATTCTCCTAACTTTTTTGCCTTATTTTATAATCTAACGTGCAATAAATTTTGTTTTTAAATTTCACGTCTTATTTTTATATTTTCGAAAAAAAAAATGTTAATCTGTTTTGTTATTTATTTTATATAATTTAATATTTTTAATATTTTTACCGACTTTCGTTTTATTAAATTAACCTGATTCTTCGAAAATATTAGTATACTTTAATCAACAAATACAATAATTTTCCTTTTTTTTTTCTAATTTTATTTCTGAATTTCCAATGTATATATATTTTGTTTATCTTCTTTTTTTTTTATTTATATTTTTAAAAGAAAAATAAATGACAGTTAATATATATTATTATTTATTTTATAGTGTTTAAAATTTTTTAACGATTTTCTTTTATTAAATTAACCTGATTCTTCGAAAATATTAATACACTTTAATCAACAAATAAATGGTTCTTCTAATTTTCTTTTTTTAATTTTATTACTGAATTTCCTATATATATTTTTTAACTTCTTGAGTTTTATTTATATTTTTAAAGGAAAAATAAGTGAAAGTTAATATATTTTTTTATTCGTTTTATAGTGTTAAATATTTTTTACTGACTTTCGTTTAATTAAATTAACCCGATTCTTCGAAACTATTAGTACCCTTTAATCTACAATGTTCCCCCTTTTTCTTTCTTTCTTTCTTTTTTTTTTTTTTTTTTCTAATTTTATTTCCGAATTTCCAATATATATATATATATATATATATATATATATAACCATTAATCGTATTACAATACATGAACCATTGAATTTAATAACTTCTTGACTTTTATTTATATTTTTAATAGAAAAATAAATGATAAATATTTTGATCTATATTTCTTTCATTAAATTAACTAGATACTTTGAAAATATTAGTACATTTTAATCAGCAAATATATAATGGTTCGCCAAATATTTGTTGTTATTATTACGAAATTTTATCTAAAATTTATTTTTAGACTTGCTGTCTTTTATTTATACTTTTGAAAGTAAAAAAAAATTTTTTAATGTATTATTACTGTATATTATTATTGTTATTATTATTATTATTATTATTATTATTATTATTATTAATTTATGTTTTCATTTTGTTAAAAGTCAAAGTGTTATTTTGATAAGCATAAAAATTTTCTTACTAAGCTCCGAAGCAATACATCACTGTAACAAATGTTTCGAAACGCTCCTGAGAGTATCGAGGTTCTGCTGCACGATACGATTACGGAAAGATTTTTGATTCGATCAGAAAAGTATTTTGGTTTCATTCCGCTGTTGAAATAAAGCCCAAAAATATGGGAAGGATTCTGAGGGTTTCAGAAAGTGAAAATAGCTCTCAGACATCCGATGGTATCCGAAGGTTCCTGTTAGAATACTAAACTTTTCCAAAATTTTTTACAATGTAGGGACACTTATTTTTAGTTGCAATGGCATGGTCTATACATTTGATAGATTTTAAAATTACTTTCCTTGTTATCTGATAACTTAGTTCAATACCTGTAGAACATGAGAAACGAATGTAAAATTTATATATAAGCATTCCACACTCCAACAAAATAAATAAAAAAAAGTTCGGGAGGGGGGGGGGGTGTCTGGAAGAAAAAGTTGCAAAAATTATCTATGTCAGAAATTGTTTCAATGTAATAGTGAAAGATCGATAGATACAAACTTTTCTACACAGGTATTTCTTGTGAAATTTTCGAAGGAATATATCTACAGGAATTTTTCAGTTATTTATAGTGTTCCTTTTTTATTTCTTTTTTAAGTTTTTACGCCTTTTTATATATTTTAAAAGATTATGCTTCTCATCGCCATATTCAAATATATATACAGCAAATCTTTGTAAGCTTAGATCTTTTTCTGTGTACATACATATTTTTCGTATACAAGCAGGAATCATCTGCAGTAAGTTTGGTTGCTAGACCTTTAAAAAAATGTATGCATTTTTTTCTTTTTGATTTTTTAAACTTTTTACTTTGGAGTAGTGTTGCCAGGTCCAGTATAGTAAAGTGTGGAACAGGGAATTGGAAAAAGTGGACGGTTGATTACTTTCTCAATCGGAATATGTGCAAACCTACTTTTATTTTATCATCTAAAATTTAAATAAATTAAATAATTCTTAAAGTATACTGTAGAAAGTTGGCTAGATACACTTTGGTGTAATTGACAAATATTTTTATGCAAATCATATTTCATTAATCATAATTATTCAACAAAGTCATATTATTATTATTATTTAATTTGTGCAAATAATTAGTTTTAAAATGTTAAAGCTTCAAATATTTTTTAACTGTGAAAATCATAGCGTTTTGTTGAAAAGAAATGTAAAATATGATTATTTGGTAATTAAAAACAACTTGTTGTGAAAATTCCGTATTGAAATGCAAAATCCCTTTAAAATTTTAATGTTTTTAGCTTTTTTTCAAACAAATTTTAGTATTTTAAGAATCCATCAGAAAAAAAGGAATTTTTTGATAAATGCAGAATATACTTTAAAAAAAATTATAACTCTGAAAAATAGGGGTATTTATAGCAATCCGCTTTACCATGTAATTTAAAAAAATCGGTGCACCTAGCAACACTACTGTGGAGATTCATTGAAAGTTTTCGATTCCAATACAGAAATAACACCATCACTTGAACGATAATTTGATCAGTGATGATTTATGTTGCTAAATTTTGATACTTTAGCTTCTCTTCTTGTTTGTGCCTGCCATGATACCTCTGCTACTCCTTGCCTTCTGCAGCGGTGCCACAGGTTTCATTTCGTCCACCCCGAGTTCTGTCAGCAGATTGCCAGATCTACACACTCACACGAGAAGCAGCGGTAGCAGTAGCAACCCTGGGCTGGAACTTATCCGTCAGCTGATCCGTGAACTGCACGAGTGTCGCACGGGCAAATCTCCGGCCATGAGGAAAGTCATGCTCACCAACAAGACCGTCACCTGTAATGATGGTTCTCCGTCTGGGTGAGTTGATAAATCTGTCTAATTTTAATCAAAAATGATGGGAAAAAGCGAGAGTATCTGGAAAGTAAGTTACCGAATGTTATAATTCTTGCATCCGAAGAATGGAGCTAAATTCTGTCTACTTGGTATCACATCCTCAATAATTAAATAATTTATCATCACAGAACATTTCGAACGATATAAACCTGACATGTGTCAATCGTGCGCTAATGTTTTTTAACCTTTTATAGGCCAATGTTCCCAATTGGGAACATAAGTTTAAGCATTTATTAAAAATTTAACTTAATCAAAATCGACCAAAAAAATTAGCAGAAATAGTGAAAGAATGACTTTATTTTTTGAAATAGAAATTTTATTCCTATCATTAATGAGGCAAGGTACAGAAATCATAAAAATGACCAATGACCACTGGAAAATGATCAGTCATAAAAATGATTTTTTGAAATAGATTTTTCGAATTAGAATAACTTGATTTTTTGGAATATAAGTTACATTCCCGTCATTTATGAGGAAATCTACAGAAAATCATAAAAATTATCAATGGCCACTGGAAAATGACCGCCGGAAGTGACCAATGTTCCCAATTGGGAACATTCTGAAAATTATTTAAAAAAAAAAAAAAAAAAAAAAAAAAATCCACCATATTAATTACTAATATCTCTTAACTAAAGCATTAGAAGGCATAATGTACAAAAAAGTAATTTAAAATATGCCTGGATCTGAATTTGGCCTGTAAAAGGTTAAAAGAGCAGAAATTTTGGAGCTTGAGAAATGTCTTCTGTAATTCTTCTTTTTGAATGCAAGAATATGCAACCAACAGAAATCAGTAGGGAAATCTGTGATTTACTATGAGTGATTGGATGATTATGAATTTGATTGTTCAATTCAAGAATGAATGAACATGCACGATGAAGTGAGAAGCAGCTTCTTATGTAGCGGCATCTGTGTTGAAAAATGAACTGGTACATCCAATTAACCAACACAATGGCTTTCAAATTTTCGCCTAAACGGAAAATTTTTTATTGGCTAAAGTGTTTTATTGATGACGAAGAAATAAAAGATGCGGGAACGTCAGCTAACCTCATAGACGATCTCTTTCTATGATGCGGTTATTACAAACAGTTGCATCTGTGTACGATAAATGTCTTATCCTGAGTGACTATGAAAGAAAGTAGTATAACGTGTTTTAATAGTTAATAAATGTGTACCTCTGATCTGAACCAGCTTCTAATTCTTTTAAAACAAATACGGAACTTACTTTCCAAATAACCCTCGCTTTAAGCTTCTCGCATAATATCTTCTTTAATTTGATGAGGTAAACAATATTCACACTTTCGTTCATTCTTATGATTTCTATAAGATTTTGGTGTTTCTTGGTGTAAATCTGATTCATAATATTGGACAGTATTGTTTAAAGTGCATTTAATGTTTGTATCTGGGTAATAATATTCCAAAATGCTCCAAATTACTTCCCTCCTTTTCTTAGATCATTCTGACTTATATTAATGTGTGGTATTTTTTATAGCATGCTTATTTCTTGTTGATCGGTTTTGATGATTTTGAAAAAACTTTTTCTTGAGATAGCTCCGATATACACTATATATGGCCAATGGTGACCGGCCATTTGTGATTTTAGACGTTTTGTTAAATATCTAGAAAAATACAAGAGGAATAATCCTGAAACTTCAGGTGTAAAAACAGCATAGTAGACGTCATACATCTCCGCCAAGATATTTTCCCGAAACCATATACAGTGTTAAAAATCTTGTTCTAGTTTGAACCAAATTTTGGTCTTAATAGTAAGATGGTGAAATCTTGAACCAATATTTGAAACTCTTGTTGAAACAGAGTTCATATAGTTGGAAAATGAGGCTGAAATAGGAAGTTCCAAAATGCTGGTACGATTTTTCATCATCTTATTGATGGCAGCTACTGAGCATCAAAATTTGGTTCAAACTAGGGTAGAATTTCTAACAATGTATATTACCGTAAACAAATTGAAAAAAAAAAAAAAAAAAAAAAAAAAAAAGAATATCTTTTGGATTACCTTAAAAGCAAATGTCGCAAAAATGTTGAAACTGTAGCACATGATTCTTATAATGAAGTGCGTTTTCATTTTTATGAGGCTAGCACGATACTCGTGTAGACATTAAAGTTTTTACAACAGCAAGCCCAAATTTCAATAAGTTTTTTGCTTATAATTTACATATATATATATAAGAATATTCTTTGTAGGAACAAACGACATTGTAAATAATATCCTGCAATCAGAATTGTAAAATAAAAGTATTGGGACATTGGAAGATAAACAGATTTACTAAATAATGTTTCACTGCGCATGCGCGAATGCAATCAAAATATAATGTGCATAATATATTAACCAAATGTGTAGAGCAATTTTTGTGAAAATGTCAAAAACATAGATTGAAAATCCCGAATGTGATCGTCGATAGTATAAATTGGAAATCCGCTGTTTCAAGAAGCAAAGAAAAAGGAAGTAAAAAGATGAAAGGCTGCATTTAAATATGCATTTGTAATATCGTGTAACATGAAATAGTATGTAACATATTCCATACAATCTAATCAGTTAAGCTATTTTCTTGCATAATTTTATTTGATTATGTAATTGCTATTTTTAATATAAAAATACTTTTTGGTATGCTGTTAGTGAGAAGCCTAAAAAAATATTGAATGTAAAAAAATCTATTAGAATTTTCAACTCACAAAAAAGTGAATTTCGTCTACATTCTGTAACCCTACAAAATCGGTTTTTATCCCATGTCTATCCTAGTTATGAGCACGAAGTTTAGTGAATTTCTTAACATTAAAAATCTCGCATAATATCTTTTCTTTCCGAAGATAATGCAATTAAATATTGGATCAAAAACAGTTGATGTAAAATTTTAGAATTTTTTCGAGTGAAATATTGAATGAAAATTATTTTGTAGACGGAATTGTATTTTTAATTTTAATTTTAGTTTGTTAATAATAATAATTTAAAACAGAATTTTGAACAATCATAATCCGATGAATCAAAACGATTAACTCGATTAAGAAAAATGATCGTGACTAAAGCATTGATGGATTAATTGGTTAAACCACTGGTGTTCTAAGTTATAAAATGTTATAATTCCTTGTGACAATAATAAGCTTGATCGGGACCTGAGTAAATTTATTCTGTTTGAGTTTTACTTTTACATTGATTTTTACACTCACATATTTACCGTCACACAATGGATTTTGCAGTTAATATATTGTTTTTTAAAGAACTGAGTGGATTGGTCACAAAGTATATCCTTCCCACACACTCACATTGGGGATTTTTTTTTAATTATTATTTATCAATCATAAAACATTATTATTTTATTTTATCCTAAGTTATTTAATATAGGAAGATTTGAATTTTTATTCATATTGCGAGGTTGTCTTCAATTCCTTGGAGTTTACTGCGTGTGAAAATATTATAAACATTTCAGTATAATTATTTCATCAAGGGAACTTAATTTCAATATGAATATGAATTCAAAAGGAAAGGAATTTCAATATGAATATGAATTCAAAAGGCGGAACCACTCAAATATTTTGATGCATTTTGAAGCAATACTTATAATATTTTCTAATTTTATGGATGGAAATTTGTATCAGAAATAAAGCATAATTCCGCTTACAATTATTATAAGTAAAAAAATAATATTAATTGTAATGGCAATGTTAATTCTGTTAATTAAACATGTTTCTGTGTAAAACATTGTCTGTAAATGCGAGTATTATGCACTCCTCGGTTAGGAATCACCTGTCTCTGTTTTTAATGTATTGAAACCTCGCCGAGTCGCCAAGTCATTAATTTAAAACTATTTTAGCTGCCGAGAAGACTCAGTTCTCGATTTTGCATTTCAACGAGGCATTGATGGATCTCTTCTCTTTGGAGTGTTATGAAACACCGGTCACGTCAGAGGAATGGAATTTTCAAAGTACTGTTCCCTGAAGTTCACTAAGTTGTATTCTGAAAAACAAAATAATTTTTTTTTTTATGAGTGCAGAAAGGTCGAGTAATGCTTGCTCTGTGATCATTAAAATTTTTTACCTGCTTTCTCATCAGTTAATCTATGATTCTACAGATGCATTTGCATTTAATTTAAATTGCATTGCAACAAACTGAAATGCAAAACAATTAAGTTACTTTAATTGCATTTTAAACGATAAGTTATAGGTCTAATCTGAGTAAAATATTTATTTTTCTTCGAGTAATTATAAAGCAGTCCAGACGATCATACTATCAGTTGTTTGATCAAAAAGATAGTAAAGATTAAAAAAAAAAAAAAAAGATAAATATAATAATATATAAGATTAATTGCATAAAACTTAATTCAGCAAAACAATTTTAGTTAGGCTAACATTTAGAATGTTAAAAATAACTTATGAGACAAACATCATGTTGCATCTAAATTGTATGAGACCTTTTGATTCTTTTAAGAAAGAAAAAAAAAAAAAAATCTGATTTTATTGTACATTTCGAAAAGATTTATACTATTAATTTTATTAAATATTAAATCATATTTGCAATGCAGGTTAAAAGTTTTCTGGTTAAAAATGTAGTGCTTCAATAACTCCATTTGTCAAAGAATTTTTCGCACTTTCAAAATTTAGTTCTAATTTCGGAACAAATGGAAGAAAAATAGCGTCATTTTGACGAAATTATGCAAAAATATTTCAGACTTATGAATTTAAATAAATGTTTTTAAAATGTTATTTTTCTCGCTTAACCATTTCTTCGAATTTTCTGGAAAAATGTAATTTAATAATTTTTTTTTCTTCAGTTAATTAAACTTTATTCTAAGTAAAACGAAAATGATGCCAGTAAATTTATAATAATCCTGAATTTAATCCTTTTCGCAATTTTATTCCCAACAATAAAGCGCTTTAGTTGCACCATTAAAGAAATATCACTAAACTTTACAAAATAATAATAATAATAACATAATGATGTCTCAAAACCTAATTTAAGTTTCAAAATTCTGGGAATTATTACAGCATTTTAGGATCCATACGAATAACTGATGTTAGTGTCTGATAGTAACTGATGACATATTGACTATTTGATAGGAGAAGGAGGTTTGAACTAAAAACACACAGAGTCAGATTTTAATATAACCAGATGGATTCAGTACTGAAAATGTATCTTTCCGGGAGATCCACGTCCATCGCAGGACTAAAAGTATTACTGCAGTGTTGCAACAGGGATTACGTAAGTTTGAGAAGGCAACATCTGGAGTGAGTGAAAATGTGAGGAGCGCTAACTCCCCGCAGGACATTCTTTATCGCTTTTTAACGGGATCTTGAACGAGCGGATCTCGTGAGCGATCCAACTTCATCCCTGATGCGAAGGATGATGATGAGAGAGCTGCTAACGACCGTCGTCATCATACAAGCCGCGGCAAGTCATTTAACTCGAATTGAATCGCGTGCTGCCGAAAAAGGGCGATCGCGGGGTGACGAGAGATCCCGCCGGACGATTAGCCGAGGCATTAGAGCGGCAGCGTTTACACGATCGGGGACCCTTCGCAAACTGAGATTTGTTTTTTTAGTGCGGAGTAGAAAACTGCATGGGCTTACACAAGATTTTTGATCCGGAAAGACCAGTGCTACCTATATATATATATATAATTTTTTATAGTAGGTAAATTTTAACTTAGCCTGGACTCCGGCAAAGTGAGGGTTTGGCAGAGGATGCCTCGATTTTGAAATTTAGTTAATTAAATTTTCCACATTTCTGATTATCTGATTACTTAAAAGACGGTTCTCAAGTTCCCTGCTCACAGTGGTGTAGCTATGTTTTTTACCGCCCGGGGCCAGCAAGGAATTTTGCGCCCCCACCTCAATATAGATATATAACAATTTCTCTCAATTTGGCGCCCCTAGGCCTCGGCGCCCGGGGCGGACGTCCCCCTTGCCCCCCCCTTAGCTACGCCACTGCCTGCTCAACAGTGCAGAACTTTCCGATTCATTTTTATACGTAAAGACCGAGATCGGAACTATCTATATTTCTAAAATCTCCCTTTTTCCTTCTAGAATTTTCACCATTATTCATCGAATTTTCACCATTATTCAAGCTGTCTTTGATCAAATCAAACCATGTTTATTTCTTGCAATGTATTTAACTTTTTATAATATTATCAGTTATCATTGATTCAAGACATTATTTCAAATTATAAGCAATGGTATATATTACTAGATCACCTAAACCGAAACATCGACCAAAAATGGCATATTAGGATATAACGCTCCGGCGGAAAATACCCATTACAATCACCGATGGTGCAGACAACGGAACGCACTCAAACAATCAACGGACCAATTGAAGAAAATATCACATTGTCTGGTGTACTTATATCAGTAAATCATAATAATGTTGCAAAACAGCTGATGTTTCTTTTATCATAATAATAAAAATATAAATATATATAACAATAGTGAGGTGTTTTGAATGTTTAGCAAAAGTAAAAAATATAGTTCTTTGTTCAAGATAATGTGTGATAATATTTATTAAAGTTAATTGTTCAGTAATGTCCATAAAAATTCAAAATAATGTTCATTAAAGTTTATTAAAGGAAAAACTAACTTGAAAAAACAACACCAGAAAGTTCAGTCTTCAAGAAAAAGTCACCGTTAAAAGATATTGTCAGACAAAGCACATAGTTACTGTACAACGCACAGTGTTGATCTCGATTCTAATGTAGAGACAACTACAAATGCCCGTAGTAATAAACCATTGATAAATATTTATTGTATCTTTGGAAGCAAATAATTACACAAGTAAAATTGCTAAAATTTATACTTAATAAATTAATGTTTCTTATTAAGTGCCTTGTACATGGCAAACAGTTTTCTATAATTTGAATGGGCAAGGAGAAAGTTTCGATTGTTCCATCTCAGTATACAATTCCTGTTGAATTTAAATGCACGAGGCATAAAGGAACAATGCCCAAGCAAATAATTTTGTATACTTCCTACACTATCACATTTGCAACTATTATTTAGGCACTTTATTGTTTTAAACTGATATTTTAATTACTAATTGTTGTTTATTTATGTACAAACATGCCACTTCGGTTTGAAAATTATTAGCGTTGAAATTACAAATAGCAGATTCTTGAATTGAACTAAAAGATAGTATTATTAAATGCAGTTCCATTTATTTTATTATGTCATTCTGTTCTCATGCGTCATTTTCATTTTAAATGCGTAGCTGGACAGTCAAAGTAGCAGTGTTTCAGATTAAATTTTCATAGAAGAAAATATTTAATTGCTGTATCTTAAACTTTAATACTTTGCTCAGGTTTTTGGAATTTATTTTCAGGATATTGAACCTAAATTGGGGATATTGTGCGATAGGGCTTTGTTATGCATACTTAAATATTTATAGTTTACATAGAATCTCTATGTATTCTATACAATAATGAAATACAATAGAATAATGAAATACATAGGAATGACTAAAAGAAAATTTAAAGGAAGAAGCAAAGAGCGAAAGAGCATAAAGAAGATATAAAATTTTGCCGCCAATCCCCAGTTGTCTCTCGTCAAACTTTCAATCAAAACTTTCACAACAGATTTTTATCATGCGAAAATCATATACTCAACATCTAATTATTACTCATCCATTATCAAAGAATCCATAGAAATCCTGTGAAAACAATCAAGTACGTAACGATGCCCTATCGTAGTACAATATCTCCAACTTATGACTTAATATCTTGAAAATTAAACCTGAAAACTTGAGCAAAGTGAAGTATTAAAGTTTATGGTAGAACAGTTAAATACTTCCTTTAACGAAAATTTAATTTGAAACACTACTATTTCGACTGTCCATCTACGCATTAAAAATTAAACTTATACGTGTGATAACACAGCATGATGACATAATAAAATAAATGGAACTGCAGTTAATGATATATATTTTCTTTAATTAAGTTCAATCCAAGAAATTGCTACTTGTACTTTAATATTTATTGGCTCTCTCATTTTCAAAATGAATGAGACGTATTTCTATAAGTGAGCAGTAAATATAGTTATTAAAATAGTCTCTGGTGAAGAGCTTGAGGAAGCCTGAAAGTACTAAGAAGTTTTAAATAAAATGCTATATTTTTTAACTAATAACATCTCTTTCATTATTTTAGTATCCTTTTATGTAAAATAGTGAACTTTTAAAGTTCATCGTATATTTTATGTTTGAATCAGGGGCTAAATATTGCGTTTCGTCTTATGATTTTATGTACTCATTATTTTTGTATAATATTTTCTAAGCGATGGTACTTTAATGTGTGTTTATTTAAATCAACATAATTTAAGTGCGTCGCGGAATTTTATTTGTAGTTTCTAGTCTTTATATATAAAAATCTTCTGTGCGTGTGTATGTAATTGAACTCCTCCTAAACGACTGGACCAATTTTGATGAAATTTTGTGTGTGCGTTCCAGTAGATTCGAGAATGGTTTAGATTCCATTTCGTCGAAATTGATTCAGTACTTTTTAAATAATTAGGCAAAAACTAATAGTTAGTGATTTTTCGCTAATTAAATGTGCTATATATATTAAAGAAAGTCAGGATTTCGTATTAATCATTAGCACAAAAAAATCTACCATACCAAAAATCTTGAAAATTGGGGTAAAAATACTTCTTATAACATCGAGTGCCGCTAGAAATGGGTTTCCGAAAATTCCACCCCTACGATGAGTAGAAAAAAGAACGAACTTTTAAAAAATTCCTTAAAAATCGGCTTTTGTAGTTATTTTTCATCTGATAACATATTTTAGTGTATTTTTTCATGCTGAATCGAACGTTACTAAGCAAATTTGTTTAAGTCCAGTAGTTCGTGAGATATTTCACATTTTCCTAATTTGGCGATGTCTTCGGCACAAAAACCTGAAATTTTCAATGCTTATCTTTATATATAAAAATCTGTGCGTGTGTATGTAACTGAACTCCTCCTAAACGACTGGAACGATTTTAATGAAATTTTGTGTGTGTATTCCAGTGGATTCGAGAATGGTTTAGATTCACATTTCATCGAAATTGGTTCAGTTTTTTTTAGTAATTAGGCAAAAATTAATAAGTGATATTTCGCTAATTAAAAGCGCCATATATATAAAAGAAAGTCATGATTTCGTATTAATCACAGCACAAAAAAAAAATCTACCGAACCAAAAATCTTGAAAATTTAGGTAAAAATACTTCTTATAACATCGAGTGCCGCTAAGAAATGATTTTCGAAAATTCCACCCCTAAGATGAGTAGAAAAAAGAACGAACTTTTAAAAATTTCCTTAAAAATCAGCTTTTATAGTTATTTTACTGATAACATATTTTAGTGCATTCTCTCATTCTGAATCGAATGGTACTAAGTAAATTCGTTTAAATCCAGTAGTTCCTGAGATAATTCACATTTTCCTAATTTGGCGATGTCTTCGGCGCAAAAACCTCAAATTTTCAATGCTTATCTTTATATATAAAAATCTTCTGTGCGTATGTATGTCACTGAACTCCTCCTAAACGACTGGACCGATTTTAATGAAATTTTGTGTGTGTGTTCCAGTGGATTTGAGAATGGTTTAGATTCACATTTCATCGAATTTGATTCAGTACTTTTTTTGTAATTAGGCAAAAACTAATAGTTAGTGATTTTTCGCTAATTAAAAGTGTTGAATAAGTTCGATGAATGGAGTGCAGACGGAATGTCAGAGCGGTCTAAGGCGCCAGATTTAAGCTCAGCTTCTTGAAGAAAGAGATCGCGTGTTCGAACCCCACTGCTGACAAGCGTGTATGCTTTACAATAATATTTCCTGTATTATAATTTTGATTAACCGACTTCAGAGAATCGTTAACTTTTAACTAAAAAGAGAAAAATAAACTTTTCTATCAAAAATTGAACCGACTTCAAAAACTAATGAAGAGTAAAAAATAATTTCCTTACATAATTGTAATAAGAAATTAAATTAAGAGCGTAGTGTTTATTCTGCGTATTACCATATTTACGTACATTTATTTGATTTTCTGGAGTCGGTGCCAAGAAGGACAACGTCTGTCGGGTGCGCTAGTATACTATAAAATGTAAAAAGCTAAAAACTCTCGTATAGCTCTATGTTGTCAACAACAGATACTTGTCAAAGATCTCAAAGTTATTGACTTTAAAAATCTTATGGACGGTACAACTTAAAAACTGGTGTAAAATTAAGGCATGTTTCTTTTTAAATTGTTACATACTTAATTTTTTATTTTATGTTCTACTATTTACTCTACTTAATCGTTGCAGTTTCACAGTCAATTCGTGTACTTTAATAGAAATATATTTTTTTTCCGCATAGCTTTTGTTGTACCACATATACCATTGTAATCAAAAAGACTATATGTCGATTTATCATATGTGATCAACAAATGAAAATAACTTTTAAATTTAATTTATAAATTTATAATTAAGTTTTAAAATATTAAAATGCCACATTGCCATCGAAAACCGACCTTTGTACATTTGAATATATAATATCTTCTTTATTACATTAATATTTAATTCTAGTGTATCGGGAAGTCAATGAAAAATCGATTACATACAAAAAAAACCAAGTTCAGGCTGGTCTCAAATACAAAAAAGGACACTTTCTGACGTATTTTTAAATTTATATTTGTTCGGAAACCCATGAAATCGGCAGCTGTTGTTATTCAGAAACTACATAATCAAAAGGCGTTTTTATTCTTCTTCTTCATCTTTTTTTTTTTTTTTTTTTTTTAGTAAGCAAAAAAAGATTTTTTAGAAAATATCACCAAAGTTGGCATTTTGAACCGTATCCTTCACGCGGCAGCTCTAGAAAGGAGAAAAAAAAGGGCGTCATGTGACCGAAAATGTTTATAACCCGATAAGTAATTTATTTATTGGAAAAAAAGGAAAGCAAAACTCATTTCGATTTCAAATTGTTTAAAAAGTCAAGCCTGCCAATTTTACGCCTTTGCATTTAAAAATAAGTCAGCAACTTTCGGATCTCTGAGCTGAGATTTGAGAATTGCCTGAAATTAAAAAATATAAAAGATTGAAAAACTGTATTATAACTTTATGTTGGCAGCAAATATTTGTCAAAGACCTGCAAGAATTAAAAATCTTATATCAGTAAAATTGAAAATCTCTGTAAAAAATGGTGGAAAACGTATTTTGATCATTATATTACGTCATGAATAATCATGCTTTTAAGTTTACATGAGGGTTTAAACTTCTCCCCTCAATTCAGGAGCTTAATTAATTTCACAATTTTAACTCTCTAGAACTCAGTGTCTTGAATTTTTTTCTATAAAATTATTAAAATATTAATTTTGTGATATTGGCATTAACAAATATTTTGCACGATTAAATTATTCTCATATTATTGATAATACTAATGGTTTTATTTATTCAATTTATTAAGTCCTTCCTACAATTTCTGAGTTGCTACGGCATTGACGTAATCCGATCTACAAATAAGCTCCTTTTAAGACGATGTTGCATCCCTTCATTTCTTAACATCCGAATCCTTGTGGTCGGCAGAGATCAAAGTGTGCCGAACCCCGAAAATCCTCCTCTTCCACATAACACACCACACCCCTGCACTGCGAACTGCAGATCATCGAATCGGTAAAAAATGGACTACGCTGCAGAAAAATTCCGCGCAAATAAATAAACATGAAACGCGTTTGGATGGACATAGGAGCCATCGGCGCTCTTTGATGTTGCTCGCAGGGAGAGGGCATAGGAAAGAAACAAAAGATAATTATTTCGTGTGTGGTTTTTTTTACTATTATTATTATTACAGTTTTTTCACTTGGTCTTTTCTTTCTTTTCTTGTTTTGGAGCGTGTGCGTGCGTAAGAGAGTTTTTAGCTTTAACACGATTGCAAACTTTTTTTTTTTGCTTTGTGTTTGGTCAATGAGTTGTGTTCTGCGCGGAAATAGGAGCGGTTTGTTGGGGACATGTTCATAATATATCAGCACAGAATAAGCCAAAAAACTAACTACTTCGTGAAAAATTCATGAACTTTTTTATTGTAATAAATTTTGTTCTTTGAGAAAAAATTTGTCTTGTCCATATGTTATTATTGGTTCCACTTGAAGTTTTGTATTATAACAGTTATATCTGCCCCTGCACAACCATCAAGCAAACGGGGAGGCTTCCAGAACACCGCTCAAATTGAGGTCTTGTTAGGGATTCTGAGTCTATAGAATTTGAAGTAACCTTTCCTCTGTATAAAATAATAAAAAATTTTCCTTTAGATTTATTTTAAAATACTTGTGCATCAGGAAAAAATGAGTAATAACCAGAGCCTGATTAACATTGTAGAGAGTCCGAGGCCGAGCACCTTTTCGGAGTCCCCTCTTACCGAAATATTACCCAGGTCTCCCCCCTCCCCTCTCGGGAGTATTCGAAAGGTATCATTAAATTACCATACGCTTACCAAGTTAACCAAAAATCAGCTTGCTGTATTAAGATTTTTTTTTCTAAATCATTTTATTAAATTTGAGCCCTCCTCAGCAGTGGGCCCAAATCCACGGCCTTTTTGGCCTGTGCAGTAACCAAGCCCTGGTACAAACTTTATTTCATACAAAGTTTTGGATATTACAAAGGGCATGCATGTATACATGTACAGTGATAACTATATATTTCATGATATACTATGTTAATAGTCCAGTATTGCATTATAATTGGGGTTAGGGTTGGACCAATGCCTGTTTCCTAATTACTTTGGCTGGGCCACGCATGATGTTATGCTGGTTAATTTGCATCTACGAGCTTCTCCGAAATTAATAATTGGAAAGTAAGCTTTAATTGATTTTTCTGGCTATTTATCAGTGTAAGCCCTGTACCGAAAACATAACCCTCTTCAAAAAATCATCTAGAATCAAAAAGCTTGTAAATATTGATGGGACATTTGAACAAAGTATATTTAATTTGAAATAAAATTTATAAAATCTAATTTAAAATTCTCACGCGAAATAGCATGAATAAAAAAAGAAAACAAGCAAACTGTAAAACAAACTGTTGCAAAAACAAAAAAAAAGGCAAAAGTTTTTGTACTCTTAAACAAATGCTTAACGGTGTGTTTTAAACTTTATAGAAAATTTCTCTTTTTGTCCTTTTTCAGTTTTACTCAAATTTATCCATTGTTCGTTGTAACTGTAAACAAACTGTAAAACAAACTGTTGCAAAAACAAATAAATGCAAAATTTTTTGTACTCTTAAACAAATGCTTAACGGTATGTTTTAAAGTTTATTAAAAAATTTCTCTTTTTCTCCTTTTTTCAGTTTACTCAAATTTATGCACTGTTTATTTAAACAAAACATATTTCTTAACGGCAGCAATTTGTACCGATACTTGCTTAAAGACAACGCGAAATCCGACACACTTCAACCCGAATCCGAAATACTCAATCTCGAGCCCGACCCAAACCAAACCCTAAACGAAATTATTATAAAAGTAATCTATATTTTAATACTCTTACGGATAAGTAGTCTACATATATCTATAATAATATTAATTTTACCTTTTTTTCATATATAAACATGAACACATAATATGCTGCTTAATATTTAAATACATAATTTGTTAGATGACTTCAAAGTCGAACCCCAAAAAATAAATAAATAAATAAATAAATAAATAATAAAAAAAGTATTTTTTTTCACCCCTGGTTAAATACGTTTCTTCTAAAAATTAGTTTTGAAAATTAAATTTAAGGGCCCCTTTATATTTCAGAGGGTAAGAACGGGCTTCATGGGCCTATTCCGCAAACAGGCCCTGGTCCGATGCATAATAAAAATGCTCAAGGAAAAGTGATAAAGATAGGTGATACTTTGATGTTGGAAAAGTGTTTTTCATGGTATAGTGCGAGATCAATTTTTCATACGAATATCGTGTCATTAGGAGATGTATGTGAATATTTTATTAGCACATACTGTTGCCATAAGGTGGATGAGAAAATGCCAATAAATTAGCTTATCGACAGGATTCATATCAAAGCTGACGGAAATTTTGATTTGAACGTAAACAGGACTGATGCTCTGCCATGATGTGGTTCCTGGATTTAAATATAAGCAAAAGTTGAAAATACTTTTGAGAACTGTGCGAAATTCCTATTGAGAAATGTCAAAAATTACTCAACTCCCAATACAGATAAAATTAGTGCAGTTGTTAAAAACAAAAGTTTTACAAGTAAATATTAGTGAAGCATATAAATAAATTTGTTATACTAAAAATGCTTTCTCTTCTCAACTAAGTATTTCTTTCTTTTTTTTCTTTTTGAATAAATAATATTATTAGTACAAAAAAAAAAAAAAAAAAAAAAAAACTCTCAAACATAAACTGTAAGAATTAAAATTTTGTTATTCTTTTAAATTTTCAAAAAGTTAAAAAGTGTTAAAAAATCTTTTGCCATAATTATACATGAATATAAAAATGTTTCAAAAATTATGTTTTACTGGTTTTCTTAAAATTTTTAAAGTGAATTTCAATTTGTTGCTATTAAAGTAGAAAAATAAATAAAAATAAAAACGATTTACAGTATTATAACTCATGGCATACTCACAGTGTTGTATTAATTATTTTATATTGGAAACGAGTTATAGTCACGAGATTTATGTAAATTTATTTATAAAGATATTGAAGAAATACAACAATCCTGACCATTAGTTTTTTTCCTTTTACAGGTATTACATAAGAGAATCGAAAGGAAGCAAGCGCTGGATTGTATTTCTAGAAGGTAAATTTTTAAATAAAGAAAATAATAATAAATTATATTATTAAAATATATATATATATAAATATAATAGCCTTTCGTCACTGACTAATTATTTAATACACTTTTTTTCCCTTTTAAAACTATTTGTAATGTAATAACATTTGCCATATTTAATTATTATTATTATTATTTGAAATGACAATATTAGTCATTTAAAAATATATATATCATATAGGGGAAAATGTTTTTATAAATTTAAGGGAATTCAGTATTTCAAAAAGAAAGAAATATATATACAGTAAAACCTCCATAACGGACACTCCCGAATAGCGGACACCTCTATTTAACGGACACTTTTCCAATCCCCACTCCCAAAATCTAAATTTTTGTATATTTAACCTCTGAATAACGGACATTCCGAATAGCGGACAGTAATTTTGATGATAAAAGATGAAATAATATTTTTCGATGAGAAAAAAAAGTAAAAAGCCTCTAAATTTATCAGATTAATGTGTCAAGTATCAAGAAACAAAGAAAAAAAAAAAAAATATTTTAGTAGGGCTCATTCATAAAATTCAATGAGTAATTAACTAGATAGCATATTGCATAACATAGAAGAGATAAATCAGAGACGTCACACGGCGTCTATATGATTGGAGCAAAAGAAAAATAATCACTGAAAACCTAAAGTACATTTTATTTATGTGTTTTTACTCTTTTATAAAACAAAGAAAAGGGTTACTCTATTTTATTTATTTATTTATTTTTATTGGGAAATTGCATACTGATAATTTTGGCAGCGAGGATTAAAGCGCCAAGAATGCGATGAGAATAGGGGGTAAAAAAACTACTTCTCAATGTTTATTGCTCTTTTCGATTCTTGTGAGCGTTACTTTAACAATGGTCTCAAAAAGAAAACGATTAACTTTAAAAGAAAAATTTGAAATTGTTAGTGTATCTGAGAGAGAGAAATTGAGTTTACGGATACTTGCTGATCGTTTTAAAATAGGTAAAACACATGTGGGCGAAATTTTACGAAATAAAGAAGAAATAAGAAATTTATGGATTGCTAACTCAAACGAGAACACCAAAAATGTGAAATTGAGGAAGACTAATTCCATTGAAATTGATTCTATAATTCTGAATTGGTTTACTTCTGTTCGTTCTAAAAACATTCCTATCAATGGACCTTTGATTCAGAAAAAGGCTTTGGAAGTCGCTAAAGAACTCCGATTACACGATTTTAAGGCTTCCAGTGGATGGCTGGAAAAGTTTCGATCTCGGCACAACATCTCTTTCAAAGCAATATGTGGAGAAGCAAAATCTGTAGATCTTAAAGAGGTGAAGGATTGGCAAGAACGGCTTCAATCAATTTGTGAAGGTTACGAGGAGAGAAACATTTTTAATGCCGATGAAACCGGACTCTTTTTTAGAATTTTTCCGAATAAGACTTTATGTTTTAAAAAGGATGATTGTATCGGCGGAAAAATGTCAAAACAGCGACTCACTATTTTATTATGTTCCAATATGTTAGGAGAATTTGAAACCCCTCTTATTATTGGAAAATCTCTGAAACCCAGGTGTTTTCCAAAGAATATTCAATTTAATAAATTTGGTATTGTGTGGAGAGTAAATAAGAAGGCATGGATGACCAGTCCTTTAATGATCGAATGGTTAACTTCCTTTGATAATAGGATGAAAAAACAACAAAGAAAAGTTCTATTGTTTTGGACAATGCAAGTTCTCATCCAAAACATTTGAAGCTGGACAATGTTAAAATTGTGTCTTTTCCCCCCAAACACAACTTCAGTATGCCAACCACTTGATCAAGGTGCAATAAGCAACTTTAAAGCCTTGTACAGAAAGCTTTTATTACGTCACATTATTTCAAAGTTAGATACTATGGATACAGTTGAGAACTGTGTAAAATTAGTTAATGCTCTCGATGCTGTAATTTGGATCGCGTCAGCTGTTAAAAGCATAAAACCGGAAAGCGTACAACAGTGTTTCAGAAAAGCAGACTTTATTTTAAACGAAAATGAAACGCACATTTCCGACACAAATGAAAATTAAAGCGAAATAAGTGAATTAATGGAATATATCAGAAGTGAAGAAACTGCCGAAAATTTCATTAGTATTGATGATGAATTGCCTACTGAAGAAGACTCAGCTGATATATGTGATTATATTCCTTCAGAATTTTCGACAAAAGCTGACTCTATTAGTGATGAAGAAACAGATACGGAAACTGGAGATGTTTCTTGCAATATCGAGAACTTCCAAGAAGCGGCAAAATATAGTGAGCAGTTACACAATTTTTTTGTAAAAAAAGATGATTCAGAAGGATTAAAACTACTGACTGAGTTAAAACTTCACATTGAAAAACAATTACTTGTAATCGCAAGCAAAAGCAAACTTTAGTAACAGATTTTTTTCATAAGAATGTGATAAACAAGGAATAAAGGTATGCACAATTTTATTTCAGTTTTATTGCTTAAAAAATAATTTTAATTTTTGATTAATCATGTAGTATAAGTTTTAGGATACATAAAAGCCAATGAAACATTGTGCTTTTTTTTGCAATTTTGCTTTTCTTTTGAATATTTGGGCTTTTCCCAATAGCGGACACCTCTGAATAGCGGACAGTTTCCGCGCTCCCGAGGTGTCCGTTATTTAGAGGTTTTACTGTATACATGTATCCTTTTAATTTATTTTGATTATAGTGAAATGAAAAATTGGTTAAAAATAATTTTTATGTAAATAAATTTAATTTTGAAATAGTTTAATTTTTGAGTAAGATATAGATTAAAAAGCAGTATTTGAAATCAGTTTTGTCATTTTATAAGTGATTACTTACAAACTTTTCTTTGGGGTTCTCTTTATTTTTGATACTTTGCAGGCGGGTGGTATTGTTTCGACACCAAAAGTTGCCATCAACGGTGGACACGTTCACGACATCTGATGTCCTCAACACTGTGGCCAGACACAAGGAGTGGTAAGACAGTAAGGCCATAAATATATGCTCTTTATTTTTATGACTTATGTCACAATTCTTTCTGATACTGTAGGAATTTATTCTAATTTAAGCCTATTTCTTTACTTACAAGAAAGATCTCCATACGGACATACTCCGAAAATATGAAGAAAAAAAATTACAGATTTTTTTTTTTCCTTTGTGATAGTATATATGTTTATTTAAAAAAGAAAAAAAATCCGGCGGAACTTTAATAGAGCATCCGTATATATAAAAAGAAAAGAAATGAAAATTTTATAATTCGGCGATTTTTTATCGGTTGGCGATAGAATAAAATTTCGAAAAATACTAGGAAAAAATCTTTCATATTGAATTTGTTTAAATAAATTTATTTTAAATAACTTTGGCTTTGTCAGTTTTAGTTTGTTTTAACTATAATTTTGTTATCTCTGTATTTATATGCATTTATATTGAAATTTAACTAAAAAAATTATGATTTAAAACGAAATAAAAAATGTAAATTAATTAAAATTATATCACATTCAAAATTTAGTCAAATTGAACATTGTCAATCCAATTTTGTTTCTCCGGAAACGATGTCTTAGATAATGAAATGTATTACTAAAGCATTTTTCATCAGGCTTTTACTTTTGAAAACGCCTAAATGTATGAAAATGCTTCTTTCAATATGAATTTTTTTATATATATACATGACTTTTTTTTCAGTCATAAATTAAATAACTGTATAGCAATAGGTAATATGTTTAAGTAAAGCATTATATACATATATAGAATAAAACTGAAATCACAAACATATATATGTTAATTAAACTCTCTTATTGTTTAAGTTTAAATTCATTAAATACCATTTACACACATTCTAAAAATCCACTAACAAACAATTTTCCGTCACATTAAAACCGTTTGCTTTTGACAAGAAAAGTGCTTCTCTCCAAATAGCGTGACGCTTTCGTCTTTTCGCGCCAAATATTGGAAGGTATTATATTTTTTTTACAGACTTTCTTCTAATTCCGCCGTTAAATTTGACTGATCTTGTATTATATACATGAGTAGTTTAATTAGTATTTTTTCACAATATTTTGAGTATGTCCAGTAAGGAGACCTTCCTTATAGTCACTAAAAGCCAGAAAAGTGTTCATCGAAATTACATTTAAAAATTTGCTAATTACATTGTCTAATGCCATCTTAAAATAAAAATCAACAAAAAAAAAAAAAAATGTCCTTTCTAAAACAATTGCCGATACATCGATATAGCAGCATATTTTTGGGGCGCGAGAATTGTCAACTAACAGTAATTGTTACAATCATTTAGTATGTTACTCGTCAGCATCAAAAATTAAATAAAAAACACTATATTCCATAATTCATAGCCTATTTTGTTTTATGAATTGAATTATATCGTTGCTCTGCCTTTTTGTCTCTTTTTAGGTGCGTTCGTAATTATTTAAATAGTACCTATAGTCGTCGTTCAGTCCATCCGTCTGTCTGTACGTATAACACAGAGCAAAAACTACCTAATCGAATCATTTTAAATTTAATATATATAACTGTTTGCATAATTTTGCCGTGTTATTTCAAGTTTTACAAAAATCCTATGTATAGTTCAATTACAGGGATAACCAAAATTATTCCGTTACATAACGACCAATGGAAAAAAAAAAATAATAATTTCAAGTACATTTTAATGATGTTACACTCTTTCGAACATAATACAATTGATTTGAATCAATGAATTATATACTAAAATATACATTCTGAACAATCTGCGGTGCAAAGAATATTTGTTATTAATTTACAGGGCTATACAAAAGTATTCCTGTTCATAATGGTATATAGAGGGAAACATTGTTTGAAGCGCGTTTTAATTATATTCAGCTATTTCACATATATGTAAAAAAATGAAATTGATATACGCTGCTGAGATTTATTACAAGTTACTTCATGTATAATAGGAAGCAGATAGTAATTGCAGGGATACAGAAAAGATTTCGTATGCTACACTGTATCTGAAATATAGTATAATACACCAAGATCTGAATATTTTTAAATCTTTGTTATAATACGAACTCACTTCATTTGCTGCGTTTAACGTGCAGTTTTCGACTCTTTTATTTTAAGGTGGTGATAAGTTTTTCCCTCATAAAAATTAATTTGAATGCATTAAAGTTGTTTTTTAAAAGAGTGACCTAAAATCCATAAATCACAAAATCTCCAATACCTTTAATTTCAAGCTATGCGAATTTCAAAGAGTATATTATATATCTCAAGTATTTAAAATATATCTAAGTATTTATCATTTTTTTTATCTACTTAAATGTAATATATGAGAGTTTATAATTTTAAAAAATGTATATTTGTAGAAATATGATTTTAATGGTTTATTTATTTTAAGTGTGAATCGCCGATTTGCCCGAAAACAAATTATATGATCTGGTTATAAATAGCTTTTTGCTCAAATATTAGCCTCTGATTTCAAATTAGAAAGCTAGAATAAATTTTAACTTGCACCAAAATAGTGCCAGCTTATCGACTCAAATAATGCGTTTTTCGTCTCATTGCGTTATTATTTCTACATGAACATAATTTCAGACATGAAACTAGATTATTATTTTTATTATTAACTTTAATACATTCAATATAAATGTGTTTCATATGATAATAATAAAATATTTAAAAAAAGTATTAAAAAATGTGTATTGATTCATTTTCAAGCCGTTTTTCAATTAATAGCCTTATAATCGTATGTCTTTTACAAAGCCTAATCAGATTAACTAATAATTCCCAAATCATAAATTAGACCAGAATGATGCACACTATAAAACAAGATAAATGTTTCTTACTTTAGTTCTTATCTTTCTTAAGCATGGTTTAAGAAAATATTATAGACCGATTGGCACTGCCACTTTATCAACTTCAAGGTTTAAAATCTAATATTACTTAAAATTCGATTAGCATATTAAAATGTAACTGGTCTGCCAAGTCATATCGTGGTGGGAACCACCTGCAGACCCAATTTTAATGGTTATTAGGTAATTTTTCCATTGTGTTTTCCTGCATCCAGTTCTGCATGTTTTCGTATCGTTGGATGGTGAAAAACACAATGGTAAATCTACCAGTCAACCACTAAAATGAGTCTGCAGGTGATTTCTACCAAAATATGACTTGCCAGACAAGTTACATTTTAATATGCTAATCGAGTTGTAACTAATACTAGATTTTTAAACATGAATTTGATGAGGCGATAACTTATGCAGCAACCGCCTAATCTATAACATACCTTCTTCGAGTCACCCGCAATTTCGAAAAGCTTTCCTTCATATTCAAAAGCCAATAGATTTCCGATGTTTAAAACTGCATTTTAAAGAAGTTTCTTTTGTTGCCTATAATTTTCGGAGACATTTCCGATTTTTTCCCCTGTATATTTGTATCAGTATAATGTTCTTTCAAGCGGGAATACCGGTTTTTAAGATGTTATCAGTTCTCTAGTAAATATTTACAGCAGCGGAACAGAATGTATATATACAAAATTGTAACAATATAATGTTACTTTTAATGTTAATTTTCCTTGTGTTAATATTATTAATTCTAACGTTAATCTTAATGCTATTAATTTATCTTGTTTGTTAAACGTAAAAATGTTAACTTGATACCTGATAGCTAAAAATCGATATATTATATTGAGAAATTGATTAATGCATTATAAATATTCAGAAAACTAAGGATAGAAAAGGAAACCTTGACAATTTAGAATTATGTGTGATGCTAGCTGTAAAACTAAATAACTTTTGGAATTTTTTAAAAGAACTTTCTTGTTAAAACCACGTTTTTATTTTTATAACATTAAGACTTAAAAGATTATAATAGTAACATTGTTTTCAGTGGGAGGTATTCTGTCACCTGATCCAGAAGAAAACCCTTACTGGTGGGATGCGAATCAAGTGTAAGTATAAATGACATTATGAATAACAATAAATTATTTAATTAGATGAATTCATCCTTTTCACACCCAAAAATATTAACATGTGCCTTTATACTGTTAAAAAAAAGCACACGTAATTTAAAATATTTTAAAATTTCGGATTTCTTTTTAGTCTTTGCATGGAAAAAAAGTTAATACTTGGCAAAAAGGAATCAAAATTTTAATTCAAAATTTTCTTTAATTTATTTGTATCAAAATGGCAACAATTGATAAAAATCAATTTACAATTTTTTTAATTATTATTATTTGGTTATACTGAATATTTGTGGGGATTTTCGAATAAATCTCAACTTTACAATTTCACATCTAGTTCCACGCGATAAATAATAACGAAACTGCGCGCCTCATTTCGGAAGTGTTGGGCTGATAAGATAAATTTTCTGTAACTTTTGAAAAAGTGCTTAATGGCTGTTTATTGCTTTTATCTGAGCTATTGCCGCTCTCCCTCCACAACGCATACGCTTTTTTTTTTTTTTTTTTTTTTTTTTTTTTTTTTTTTTACGTAGAATGCATAGCATACCAATTAAAGAAAAAAATGTAATTTTACAAATTACAACAACCATTTAAAAAATGAAATTTTACGAAATTCTAATCGATTGAACATGTTACATTCAGATTCAGCTAACGAAAGTTTACCTGATTTAAATTTATTGAATTCAGATCCAAGTTTATTTAATGCAATTGGTCAGCTAAATAACTTATTTTTAAAAAAATTAACAAATTAAGTTTTATTTTCTTTGCGTTTTGTTTCCCAAGCAAAACGTACATTGATTTTTAGTTTTCTTTTTAGGTTGTGGAGAGTAAATAATAGTGGGTAGTACATTTTTCGGCTTATTAGAATGAGTATTTGAACCCAATTTTTCTTGGCTAGAATCGACCCACTGTAAAATCCATGACACTTGCAGGCATGATTATTGGAGTAATTTGTAATAGAACAGTTATATCATCATCATCACCATCATATATATGTACATAGATAGATAGTTAAATTAATTAAGCTTTTAGTTTTAATAGAATGTTGCCCTTCGACAGCAGTTTTTTTTTTTTTTTTTTTAATTATTATTTACTTATTTATTTTTATTCATTTCTCGCGTTGTCACGTCCAGAAATTCGATTCAAAACACCCACTTTGATAATATTTTGTATGAAAGATTCACTGTCCGAAAAATGGAAAAAAATATTTGATTACAAAATTTTCCAATTAGAGCACCTTCCAAATTTCGTGCTTTTGTGAACAAAATAACATTTGTGAACAAATGAAATTATGATCGCGATCATTATTTCAATTAAAACTTTTAAAAAACACTTCCTTAAATTAATAAATCAAAATTGTTGATTCATAATTATTAAATCCTTTCATAAACGGCAGCACCATTGTATTTAAATTGAAAATATATATATATATATATATATATATATATTAATGTAAAACCAAATTAAAATTATTCAAGAAAAAATGTTTAAATAAAATTAAAAAACCAGAATATTTTTAAATTCAGCAGTTTAAAAAAATTTGACGCAGGTATAAATAAAATGTAATTTTTTTAAAAGCGGAAAATTGTTTAATATACATTTAAAGTGCTCAAATAATTTAAAAAAAATCCATGCTAATTCTTTAAATTTTCCAGGCTTTCATTGAATGGCGCAAATATATATATATCATAATCATCATCATCATCAACCGTTTTCAATCCACTGCTGGATGTAGGTCTCCCCCAGATTTTTCCAATGTTTTCTGTCTAGTGCTTTCGTCATCCAATTTACACCAGCCACTTTTCTAATTTCGTCACTCCATCTTACTTGTGGTCGTCTTCTTGGTCGTTTTGCATCTCTAGGATACCACTGTAGTATATTTGTGCTCCATCTATTGTCTTGTCTTCTTGCAATGTGCCCAGCCCATTTCCATTTTAGCTGCTTGATTCTTTCAAGGATGTCAAAAACTTTTGTTTGATTTCTTATCCAGGTTATCCTCTTTCTGTCTCTTCTAGTTATGCCTAGCATACATCTTTCCATGCTTCTCTGTGCTGTTTGTAATCTTTGTATCATCCGTTTTGTTAGTGTCCATGTTTCTGCTCCGTAGGTTAATGCAGGTAAAATACATTGATTAAAAACTTTTCTTTTCAAACAAAGAGGCATATTACTCTTCAGAATAATATTGTTCTTCCCAAAAGCACTCCCCCCATTTCTTATTCTTCTATTGATTTCATTCATGATACTATTATCCGATGATATTTCCTGTCCTAGGTACACATAACTTTGCACTTCTTTAATCTCAGTGTTCTTGTAGACAATTTTCTTTTTTGATGTAAATGAATTAAACATCACCTTAGTCTTTTCTAAATTTATTTTTAATCCCACATTGATGCTAGCTTCTGCAAGATCTTTTAGCATAATTTCCAATTCTTCTGGACTGTTACTGAAAATTACAATGTCGTCAGCGAACCGGAGATGACTTAAAAATTCTCCATTTATTCTAATCCCTTTGTTTTCCCAATCCAGCTTCTTGAAGATATTTTCTAAGACAGCATTAAAAAGCTTGGGTGAAATGGTGTCTCCTTGTCTTACTCCTCTTCCGAGCTTGATCTTCGCTTTTCCTTTATCTAAACGAATGGTTGCTGTTGTTTTCTTGTAAATCTTCTTTATGATATTGATGTAAGTTTTGTCTATACCAATGTCCTCCAGAGAATCTACTACTGCTGATGTGTAGACGGAATCAAAAGCTTTTTCATAATCAATAAAGGCAAGGCAGAGAGGTAAATTATATTCTTTATGCTTTTCTATGAGTTCCCTTACTGTTTGGATATGATCCATTGTGCTGAATCCACTTCGGAATCCTGCTTGTTCTCTAGGTTGAGCTGAGTCCAGTGCTGATTCAAGTCTTGTCGTTAAAACTTTGGTGAAAATTTTATAAATCGCGGACAATAAGCTGATCGGACGGTAATTTTTAATGTTTTCCTTCTCTCCTTTCTTGTAAATTAGTACCATCACAGCATTATTCCAATCTTCTGGTACATCTGACTTTTTGAGACATTTGGAAAACAGTAAGGATAGTCTTTTTGCAAATTCTTCTCCTGCTTCTTTGATAAGGTCAATTGTAATTCCATCTTCTCCAGGGCATTTACCTTTTTTCATAAATCTAATAGCTTGTAAAACTTCATCTGTCATCACTGGGATTATCTCTTCATAGTTTCTGTTAAGATTTCTCGTTGATCGTGTACGGTGATTTCCCTCTGATCTTCACATTTATATAGATCATTATAGAATTTCTCAACAATGTGTACTATTTCGTTGCTGATTTTGGTGATTGTTCCATCTGCTCTCTTCAGTGCAAAAATGCCTTTTCTTCCAACACATAACTTGCGCTTAGCTGATCTTAAACTTTTGTTATCTTCCAGAACTTTTTTAACAAGATCACAGTTAAATTTTCTGATATCTTCTGTAACGCATTTTCTTACTGTTTTACATAATTCAGCATATTCAACTCTTGATTTAGGATCATTTTTCTTCATTTTAAATTCTCTGCGTTTTTTCATCAATCTTCTTGTTTCTTCTGTTATTTTCTTTGTTTGTTTTACTTGTGCATCACCGGCTGTCTTCTTAGCAATTTCTTGTAGAGTATTGGTTAGCTTCTTGTTCACTATTGTAACATCTTGCTCTTCTTCTAAAGTTGATTGAAGTACTTGGAAACGGTTTTGAAGTTCCAAATGAAATTCATCTTTATGTTTCTGGAGGTTTATAATATCGATTGATTTCTTTGAGTGTAGCAAAAGCTTCATTCTTTCCACTTTAGTATTTAACAGCAGTTTGCATCTAACCAATCTGTGATCGCTTCCTGTATTGAAATTATTGAGAACGCTGCAGTCTTGAATAAGATACTTTTTGTTGGTCAAGATGTAGTCGATTTCACTTGTTGAGCCATTTGCACAACGCCATGTCCATTTTCTTTGTGGCTTTTTCTTGAAAAATGAATTCATGATATACATCTGTTCACATTCTGCAAACTCAATCAATCTGTTCCCTCTTTCATCTCGCATACCATATCCATGATTTCCTACAGATAATTCACCTTTCTTCTTCTCTCCAATTCTAGCATTCCAATCTCCCATTATAATTTTATGTAGCAATTTCCCTTTTGATGCATTGAAGCTACTTCTTCATAAAAATCTTCAATTTCTTCATCAGAATAACTTATTGTTGGTGCATAAACTTGGGTAATTTGCAGCTTGTATCTTTTGGACACTTGTATTACTAATCTTGCAACTCTATCTGATGCACTATCATATTCTACAATGTGATTCTTCCACCTTTTATGAATCAGAAATCCTACACCACTTGTTCTTCCATCTTCTGTACCTCTGTAGTATAAAACATGTCCACTGGCAAGATCAGTCTTTTCTTCGCCTTTTCTTCTTACTTCACATAATCCTAAAATGTCCCAGTTGATCATATCTAACTCTTCTTCAAGTTCCTGTAAACGGTTTTCAGAAGATAGGGATCGTCCATTATACGTAGCCAAGGTCATCAACTTATGGCAGCCAAGCCGAGCCCGGTGATTCTTAGCACCCTCTGTCTTCATGTCTGTCTGATCGCTGCCGTAACCAGGAACATGCAGACTACCGGGAACTGAGGGCCGTGATTTGTTTTGTGAATTCATGGTAAAATAAGGGGGGTCGTGGCCAAATCCCTCCACGCTGGCCAAGCGGGTTGGAGGAAGCCCATCCGCGTTCGTTCCCCTTGCACTAGACAAGAGTACTAACAGGCTGTACCGATGGAAGGTGCGGATTGGACATTAAGTCTCTGCTTTCAGTCGATTCCTTTAAGTTCTCCTAGAAGGCAATTAAAGGGTCTTCTCCTGGTTGATAAGCAGAGGCTATTAAACAGCCCATATATATATATAGGGAAAAAAGTTACTTTTCAATTTCCGAGTAATTTTATTGTGATAAGCTAAAAATAGTTGTCCATAGAAATGTATTATTTCAGAAAATGGCCTGTACATATAGCAGCAATAAACAAAAAATATTGGTTCCAGATTGAAATTCCAGATTTTAAAAATTACCGCTGCACATAAATAAATAAATAAATAAATAAATAAATAAAATAAAATACCCCCTTAAAATTGACAAAAAATGGAATTTTCTTTTAATTAAATCCAGATGAAAAAAAGTGTAATAATAATAAAAATGAAAATTTTTAAATTTTGCCTGACAGATTCGAACGCACAATCTTTCAGAGAAAAGACGAGCACTTTACCACTGCCCTTTATGGAATTTCTGCGAAGTATGCTTCGAAAAAGAACGAATTTATTAAATTAAAATAGTATAAGCCTTTTCCAAAATTTTCTTATTTTGATCATAAGAGGTAATTAGCTCTATCAAAAAAAAAAAAAAAATAAGTATCTGAAGAACGGAACGCTAAAAAGCAGTGAATTCTTCACAGTCGAGTTCGGTGTCTAGGGCAAATTAATGTATGTAATGTAAACTTTTGAGAAAGGGAGGGGGGGGGGGAATATGAATTGCAATAAATGGAAACTTTTGAGAAAGGGCTGGGGAGGAAAAAACATGAATTGCAATAAAAAAAATTAGATGTGATTTTCAAGTTGAACATTGAATGCTTATAAAAAAAGAGGGCTTTTTCTGAAAAACTATTTCTACTTATTCATTTCAGATTCGTACCTTACTGTACCAGTGACACGTGGAGTGGAGCTTCGCACTCTTCAAAAAAAGGTAATTTCTCATTCCTTGGAATCCGTTTTCAGTTATTTGAATGCATTAAGTTTTATTCTTATTATTATTTTCATCAATACGAGCATCTAACCTAGAATTTCTACTGATAGAAAGTAATGTTTTCATATTAATTAATGAGAGCAGAATGCTCTCGTTTAATAATTTGAAAATATCTCAGACCCGAATTTATTGTAATATTTATGTCAAAGATTGTCAAAATTAGACTCCCCCCCCCCCCACAAAAAAAAAAAAAAAAAAAAAAAAAAAAAAAAAAAAAAAAGACTTGATAAATTTTGTTTGTGGTGCTAGAAAAACTCAACAAAAACTCGAACCATGTAAAACATCATTAAAATTTTCAAATTACACCTTTAAAAAAATTGGCTGTAAAAGTTTGAAACGTTATGAGATTTTGATGATTTAAAAATTTTTGAGACCATCATTCAATATTTTTTTCCCCCTTACAAGTTACATTTTAGCTAAGCAACTTTATAATACTTTTTAGCTTTGAAAAAATGATATTAGAGACTACAAAGATTGTAAAGAAAAAAATAAAAAAGGCTTTCAAATTGACAGGAAAAAACTGTCGATTTTGGCGCCAGTATAAAACTGTTTAATTTACAGAAATTATGTATAATTTTCCGTTACAGCAGTTTTTTATGAAAAAAAAATGTGTTCTTTCTGTAAAATTTACAAAAGATAACCTTTTTTACAGTAAAAAAAAAAAACTTTTTTTTTTTTAAAGTAGTTTTTCCCTGTTAAAAATACAACTATTTTTCTGTAAAATTTACAGAACTTTTTTACGGTGTGCGATGTGATTTAATTTTAAGCCCGAAGAAAAGTTTTAAAAATATGATTCGTATGAATACACTGTTAAAAGAAAAAATAAATAAATATGTTTCCGAAAACATTATGAGATATCGGATTATAAGACAGAGATTATAACATATTTTCGTAAACCGTATTACATTTCACAATCTTTTCAGATATATTTGTCTTTATTATGAAAGTATTTCTGAAAGTGTTTTTAGTTACCCATCATACGTAGTATAGAATAAATCTTGTAATCATTTTGAAAATTGATTTTTTTTTTTTTTTTTTTTTTTTTTTGACGGATATACACGTTTTAGACATTGAAGATTCCAAAAAACATATTTTTAGAAACAAAAATTCTCGCCCGTCTGTCTGTCTGTAAACTATTTCCTGAACAAAATGAGATAGAGACTTGAAATTTGGTGTGTGCTTAGTATTTAATAATGGGAAGAAGCCTATTTAATATCAGTAACCTCGATTACCCGGAATTATTTTTTTCGGACTCTCAAAACATTCGTTCTGATAAAAAGTACTTTTTTTTAAATGAATGAATGTAAAAGACAATAAAAAAACATAATTTTTGCTTAAAGAATGAAGTCGATCGAATAATTAATTGTCGCGATATTTGTAATCATATATTTTACACCCTTCGGTTTTTCGTGACCCTGTATTTTATTCAAATTTCAATTCACATATGTATCTTAATTGGGGAATGAGATGTTTTATCTTATGCAGTAAACTGTTACTTAATAGGATTATCATTTTTGGTGTTATAAGGATGTTTTTACGCAATTCGGTAGTACTTGATTATCCTGTTAAATAAAAAGCTTTCGCCAATCTATAAGATTAAATGCCAATAATGACTTACCGTAAATGTCTCATCCACTTGACATTAAACATGTTATGCGTGGTTATTACGTCCTCAAGTGATTTTTAATTCGACGTTTTATTTGTATTTTCATTAATCTTTCACTAATTTATTCAGAATTTTTTGTTTTTATTTTATTTTATTTTATTTTATTTAATTTTATTTATTATAAAAATTATGCCAATTTGCATAATTTACGAATAGTTTAACGACTTATATAATTTGTCGAAATTGATCGGCGGGATAATCAAGTAGTACCCGCAATTCAGTAATAGAGCATTACTATGTATTAAAAATAGTTAAATGTACGTTTAAATTTTATTTTGGAATTGCAATGTATTTTATAAATAATTTACACATATTTTATTTTGATATTTAATATTATGCATATCCATGATGAGTGAGTATTACTTTGGCTCCCCACGACTAGGAAGTAAAATTTTAACACTTCATATAAAATTATGCATAGATTTTAGAAATATTTTGCAAACTAAGAAAAAAAGAGACATTCTTTAAGAAGAGAACACTGAAAAACGAAGTTAAAAATATTTATTTACCGTGGAGATATTTTGAATATAAGAATGCATCAAACACTCATAGACTTAACATTACCGAGGGGCATTCGGCCGCTGAGTGACTAGCACCCTTAAGTTCTGTCAACAAATGTTCCTGTCGCATCCCCCATGTTAACCTATGGGAAAACTTAGAGATGACTCATTACTTAATATAATTACCAAAATGCGGTTGCCACCAACAAAAAAGTATATATCAGATGTCAACGACGATGTGTGTTTTTTAAAATTGTCTGCTTAAATTTTAAGTATATCTTAAAAGGATAAGGTTACATCAAATTTAAATTTCAAAGTTGATAGGATTTTTTAAAATACTTAAACAAACTGATTAGTTTCTCACACATTTATTACTTGCGCTTTGTTCTCAAACGCATGAAATTAATCTGCTGCTCTTATTTAGAAACTATATAATTAAACAATATAATTGAATTTTCGGTAACGATCTTTCCGGTGATGCTGTTAATGTGGGCGTTTTGAACTGAATTTCCGAGCGCAGCTGCGCTCGGTAGGAAAATAAAACTGCCGTCCTGAATCAACAGTATAGCTTATTATTCAAGTTGATATCTACTTATAGAAAAATCAAATATTTTTGGTTCGAAAACAAATAACCTGAATAATTATGCCTGCAAAATTTAAAATACTTTTCCGTTTAAAAATGAATCAAAAAATGCGTCCAAGTTTTTGAGCTGAAAGTTCTTTCTTTCCGAGTACCACATTTTAAGGAACTTGATGTTATCATTTCTCTCTTCGGTTAAAATAAAATAACTTAATATTACTTCTAACTTATTTCTTTAAAACTTTTTTGTTATTTTTTAATAAACTCGTTTTAAAAAAGATAAATCAGAGAGGTCGTTCAAGTATACGTGTGCCTGCTTATTTTTGCTGACAAGGGGTAGGGAAGGTCACGAGAATTCTTACGTAAGAATTAGACAACGAAGAAACTGTAGTTTAACAACAAAAATCAAAAGACCATTATTTGGATGAGCGTTTTGCGTATGTGGAACAACTTGAGAAAAAAAATATGGAGTTAACAAAGACTGAAAACGAGAAAAATTCTAGCCGGCCTCTATATTGAAAATATAATAATAGACAATGCAGAAACATGGATTAAAAGATTTTGGACACCAGAGCAGAAATGCGAACGCCGATAACGCAATATTCCTATGTGATTCTTGTTAAAATTTTTAGGTATGTGCCTAAATAAGTTAGAGCCTGTTGTATTTCCTAAAGATTTTTTATTTTTATTTTATCAAAGAGTATAAATAATATTGTATTAAAAACTATTTTGTATTACTATGAATAGTTTAATGCAATAAATAACAATATTGTATTAAATCGATTTTGATTTCCTTAAATACCATAACCCCTATATCTATCTAATATGTAAATTTGCTGGATTAATAATATAAATTTATTTCTAGCTGTATATTTTTACGGCAAATAATTTTGACGCAAGACTGTCATAAAATCTTACGTAAGCAAATGCGGGGGGGAGGGGGGGGGGTCTATCATTTGCTTATTTTTCTTTATAAAGGGGAGGGACGGGTATAATATGACTAAAAATATGCATACGTAATACTTGATCGGCCCCAAACGATAATAAACAACAGACATCTAAAAGAAATTTATCTTAGAAATGAAAACAAAACTTGTTAGTTCTTTTTTTTTTAGAGTTAAATGTACTTTTTCTTTTTTTCAGGAGATTTTTCTTTTTTGGGGTCTCTGATAGTCACTGAAGTTATAAAAGACTTGCTCAACAAAGGTCTTTTGTCAGCGGATATGCTTCTATTGGCTGGAAGCAGGTAATGGCTGAACTTTATATCTCAGCATAAAATTCATTTTCTTTATTTCTGATAGTTTGTTTAATTTTTTTTATATAATCTATACTTATTACAAAGCAAAAATATGCCCGTAAATAATACTGATACACTACACGGTTAAAGGTGACCGACCACTTGCGATTTTAGACATTTTGTTAAATATCTAGAAAAATGCATGAGGAATTATACTGAAACTCTAAGTGTGTAAACATAATAATACAGGTCATACATTTTATTGAAATTTTTTTACCGAAACTTCATACAGGACCGTCAATAAATTGAAAACGAACGAATATTTTTTGGATAACCTTGTCAAAACTAATGTAGCAAAAGTGCTCAAACAGCAGATTATGGTTAAGTGGCTTATTGTGGCTTATTTATTTAAGAAAAATTGATCGTAAGATAGTTATCAATCGTCAATCAAGTTTACAGTTGTCAATCATAAAGTGTTTTTAAAACAGTAATTTAACATACATATTAAAAAAAAAAAAAACATCTTTAAAGATGTGAAGTAATATAAAAGCAAACTAAAATAAGGTACCTGTGCCTAATATGGACACCCTAAGGAAAATGTATTTTTTTTCACCCCCATGTACACGTGATAGGACTCCAAAAATATATGACCACGATCTCTGGACTGTTGACTATCATTATTAAAATTAGCGACCTTCTAACTATTATGGTTTAATTTAAATGATAAAAACAAAAAATGTTTACAAATGTCCATATAAGGAACCACTAATGCCTATTATGTACAGGTGGCTCCTTATAGACCTACTACACAGTGTGTATGAAAGAGTCACTCTTCTATGGAATTTTAGAGGAGAGGAGGTAAAAAAATATATCTTAAAGTATTGCGGGGGGAGGGATAGGGAAGGGTGCAGTAAATATCTACAGAACATGCACTTTGGAACGGAGGGTCATTTTCGGTTGTGGCTCTTCGAAGACCGATGCAAAGCACCTCAGTTACTCCAAAATAGTATGAAATAATGTAGTTGGTTTTGCTTATCTTTCTATTTTTGCGAATCTGAAGATTCACCTGTTGTACTTCCAATGTGGACATAAGGTGTCCATATTGGGAATCGGGAGTAATTTTAATAAATCTTGTAATAAATAAAGAAAGAAAATATTTTTAATCACTATATGCAATAGCAATCGAAAATATGTTTTAAAAGCTTTCTAAAACACTCCACTTTTCAATATTTAAAGTAATTTTATAATATCTAATAAGAATTTGAACTTACCTGTAATTACTATCAGCACACCACGAAACAACAAGTTTCCTTCTAAATGGCGAACAGCGCGCTTTTTTGCTCTTTGCTGGCTTAATTATCTTTTTAACTGCTTTTCTTCACGTACATATAGAGCGATCGCTCTATAAAAATTGTTACATTTAAAAATATTAGGGGTGTCCATATTGAGAGCAATACAAGTACCTTAATACAAAATAGTGACTTTATACATTTATTAAAATCATAATATCAAAATGATGGCTTTTAGCTATATAATATATTTGCGATGGTAATTTCATTTCAGACGAGATGTTTTGCCTACCAGAATGAATGTAATACTATATCCTATACATATACTCTAAATGAATATAATATCTTTATATGTACCAGCAATACATTAGGGGGAACTGGGGCACATTGACACACACCCTGTACAGCATACAGGGTCGTTACAGGAAGTTTCACAACAGCTCCAAAAGGTGATACTAGTGAAATTAACTACATACAGAAAGTTTTGGAATGATTCAATAGTTTGATGAAATGGGATGGGTGATTAATTGCTTTTGTAGGTCACAAGTAAATTTGAGTTGTACAATTGAAATGGTATTATACAACTGTTCCAGTATTTTCAACTGAAAAGAATACACTCCCTGGCAAGTAAAGCTACTATTTATCAGTTCCTCATTCTTTATTGTTAGATAAATTATGAAATGTTGGATTTGCGACACATTTTATTCAAAATGGCTGTATGGGGCACATTGATACAGTCTTTGTCGGGGCACATTGATACAACCTAAATTTTTTCTAGTTCATTTTTTCATTACCTTTTATTTTATTTTTTACCATACACTCCTTAATTCAACCATTTTTTGTCAAAAATTTCTACTATTAGTTTTTATTGAAGTGAAATAGCTCTAATTTCTTTATATTAGAACATTTTATAGTATTTTTGCAAACAGAAGACATACAAACTTACACAATATCTAGTGCTAGTAGAATTAACAAAAGAAATGGACGGCAGCCTAGTAAATCTCAAATTTATATCGATTCTCCAGATAAAAAAGTATTATCGACATGAGAAATGTTAAGTAAGAGAAACAAGCTGCAGAACAGTACAGGATAATTATATTATAAACATAATTTTTAATATAATTATCCTTTATTTTCTGTTTGTAAACCGATTTATAAACGGAAAACCTAATAATTATTTCACCTTTCCTAAGAAAGAAGATAATTCTGGGGTTAAAGTGCCAGATATGACAAAGTTACCACAGCCAATAAACAGACAAGGAACAGGCAGAACATCAGGTCATTATACATTTCATTTTGGTTGCTTTAATATCGCTTACAAATAAATTGTGTGCGATTTTAATGTCTATAAATGTATATAAAATGGTTTGCTAACCATTTTTCTATGAAAAATATGCATTGGTGTTATTTTGTCTCCCTTTTTCCCAGACGTATCAAAGTGGATCAATCTGCCCCGGGGATGGGGCACATTGATACAAATTACTTTTTTTTATTTTTTTAAAATTACATGCAAAAATAATATATAAAACAACGATTGTACATTTTTATAACACACTACACAGGTTTTGCTGACATCACATAGAAAAATAACTTGAAATTTCTGCTTTCTAGACACCAAATTTTTTTTTTTTTTTTTTTTTTTTTTTTTTTTTTTTTTTTTTTTTGATAAAAGCTGTATCAATGTCCCCCAGTTCCCCCTATATATATATAAATACGTTTTCTATTGATTGCCTTTAATATGAAAACTAAACAATATTAACTATGCAATTACAATGCAACAAGAAAAATTAATTAAAATGATGCCATTCTATTTCACGATCACTTATCTAAGTATTTAAAAATTAAAGAAAAAAAAAAGACAGAATTTTTTATATAAATTTTTGACACGATGAAAGCGGATAGATTCGACCGCCGGACCTTCCACTTTGAAACTGAAGACATAATCTTTCCACCTCTAATAGTTGATTACATCGTCGCAATATTTATCATCACCATTGCACTAGCGAAGAGTGTTGTTATGGCAATATCTCGCAGCTCGCTAGCGAAATAACGATCAGAACGGATGATTGTCAAGGTCACCATAATATCCGTAATCGGGGGAAACCGTTCATTTAGCTTTTCGGCAAGAAGAGCTATACCATTGGCTTCTAATATAAGAGCTATACCAAAGTTAGAGATATCCCTCTAAAGATCCCTCTTGGCTATACTTACTAGGCATGCTCCTGCTGGTACGCTTGCTAATGGGCAGTTGTTTTGGCCGTTACATCGTCATTTAATCTACCACATATACAATAAAGTTGATTTCAGATCTGTGACGGTACGTCTCGGTTTGCAAGGAATTTGTCCTTTTTATATATCAATTAATTATTCGTGTATACGGTAATATTGATGCTTTATCACAATTCCCAAATGAACATCTTGGCTACAAGATTAATGCAATTATCGTGTGAAAGAATAGAAATGTAATTGCTTTGATTTTTGATCACATACAGAGTTAAAATCTGCAATTTTTGTTGCATATTCACTTCACCGCTTCTATAGTAAATGATTACATGCCGCTATTACGGAACATTCTCATTGGTCAGAATAGAGATATTCTAATGAAAACAGTGGAGTGACTATGCAACAAAAGTTGCAGATTTTTAACCATGTAGATGCCAAAAAGAAACAAATAAGAAGCAATAATCTTATATTTGATCATTTCAGTGCTGGTGGAACTGGAGTCCTCATCAATTTAGACCGAGTTGCAGATTTTCTGCGAGGATTCCGATCTCGGATACAAGTTCGGGGCTTAGCAGATTCTGGATGGTTCCTTGATAATGAGCCATACAGGCCACAAGAATGTACAACGGATCCTCAGACCTGCGCTCCTGTTGAAGCCATAAAGAGAGGTGTTAAGTGAGTTAACACGCTATTTTTTTCCATTTGACTTCATTCACATATAACAGCATTTCATCATTTCCATTATATATATATCGGCTTTAATTATTTACAAATTCTTATAATATTAAGATTTCCTGTCTTTTAATAATATCTTAACATAGTTATTATATTTTAATTCCATTTCTTTAATCTACGCTTTCTTTATTTTACTTTATTTCTACAAAGACAATGTATTAAAGCAACACTTTCCCTAGAATCCCATTGCTTAAATTTATTCTTTCATTTGTTTCATAATATCTTTTTTATTTATGTTCTAAAAAACATCATTCGATTACCCACAATTCGCGGGCTTCAACGCCAGGGGACGGATTCCGCAATTTATTCCTCCGTCAGTCTGAGAGAACTTCATCTTTTTATTGGTTTTTAAATTTCGCATTGATTAAATTTATTTTTTAATAAATTAACTGGCAACATAGAATTTAGCCGTAAAATCCTGTATCCGTGCGCAGGTTAGCATGTAACAAGATTACTTTAACTCGAGAAGGAGAAATCAAAATTTTTTATGAGTTAAATCTCTTTTAAAGGAATACATTGCAAATCTGTTTGCCTAAGCGCGGAGATTTGTTAAAAAAGATTTTTTTTTCTTCTACCGACTTGTTTTCCAAATGTTTTACGGTATTTTGTTCAGTAAACTCTGTATAAACGGAACCTGTTTACAAAGTGGTTCTGTTTTAACATTAAAAATGTCATTTTTTTCTATAGGAATACTGAAATAATTATGCCTGTTTCAGTTCCTAGATATTGGGCCGAAACTCTGATGATGCAGAGGAGGCATATGCCGGCCCTGTCTAGTGATAACAGTTCTCACAAATATAGTAGTTCTTGATAGTAGTTCTCACAAACTTTACTAAATAAGATGATCATGTTTATTTACTATAATAAAAAACGGCAGAATCGCAAGACTCAGGAGAAAAATTCCGTTTTAAACTGTATTTTGTTTTAGCAAACACAACTGTATGGTATTCCTACCGTAGGGACAGTGAAATTTATATGTTTAAGGCAGTATTTTGTTACAGGCAAGTTCCGTTTTTATAAGGGTTTACTATAGTCTTGTGTCCCGACTTAGAAGCCGTTGTCCCACTTTTTTCTGACACTGGGCCTAGCAGCACTAGTCTTACAGTGCACCGGTAATAGACTTCACTGCTCTCACTTGTTATGTAATGGATAATCGAAAAAAAAGAGAGGGGGAGTAGAGAGATATTAAACTTTTTTTTTTTTTTTTTTTTGTGGTAAAAGCGATCAATGACCCACTAAACGTAGTTACTATTCATGCTGTGTTTGGATCTCCAGAATCCTCTCCAGCTGTATTATAATTGGCGATGGGACTGACAAGGTCTTTCCCGAGCGTTCTTGCAACTCATCAAGAAGCACTTTGTTCAGCGGCCCTTTAGATGAGCACCTCTTGAAAGAGTGGATGAGAGCCATTACAATACTCATTCTCTGTTATTAGGCCGCCCAACTTCAAAGTCTCTGTAAAGGATACTTCCGCAACATCTGTGCACAAAATATCAATCGCTTATACGTATATTTGTGAGCTCCCTCTCATCTCTTATGATTTTCGAAAGCTAATTTTTTCGGCCAATCGTTTCTTTTCTTTTATCTTCCTCTGGAGTTACTTAGTGTCGATCTCAGATTGTTTTCGTAAATGACCCTTCAAACACCTATCAAATTTTCTTTCGGAGGAACAAATTGTATATACGATTTCTAAGAGTGTGAGTTATGTAATTATTGTTCTTACGCGGTGTAGCGTTTTATTTTTATACATTCTTAAAAAGTTCTAGGAAATGTAAACTTTCGGGTTTGAAAACACGTCACGCGACCATTTGCACAGTTTATTAATGTAACCTTTTCCCTTTGGTTTAAAGACTATGTTATTACAACCTATTCACCACTTTGTTTTCTCTCTTGTTATTTGCTTATTATAAAAAATATTGGGCACTGAGATTATAAAAAAAATGCTTCAATTTACAAGTATCTTACGTTTAACTGAATTGAGATGTTAAGCCCGACCATTTTTATAAAAGTCTATAGCTTCTATATTAAATTATTTCTATTAACAAAACAATAGTACAAAAATATTAGGCAAAACAGTAACAAATAAATATTTACATTTTTATGTTGGAAATTAATTATTAATATTCACAAGAATCCTTTTAGACTTGAATAATCCACAGAAGTTCGCATAAGCTCTCTAGTGAAGAAACTATGCACTAAATACACCAAAATTCATAAAATGCTTAGATGGGCTGCAGCCTTAGTGGTCAAACGTACAGCATAGTCAGAGGTACAACACCTTCCCCTATATATTGTTGTATTTTCATTGCGATGTTTTTATTTTTCTAAAAATTATTACCTCCAATCCGAGTTCAGTTAGGGCGAAATATCCTGTATTTTTGATTAAATAGATTGTTTGTGACCCCATATTCTATTGCAAATTTTGTACCTCTTGATGTCCGCTAACAAACCTCTAAGTTTGACTTATGGATATCTGAACTCTCTGTACATTTTTGTTCTCTCTCTCTCTATCTCAGTTCTAATCTTATATGACTTCTGAAATAATTTTCAAACGACCAGTTTTTATCTCGCAGGCTCTAAAGCCATACGTAATGCGATATCTGATGATAAAAATGTCCGATTTGTTTCAAATTTCGAATATAGGTTTCTTCTAGTAAGGTGCTTTCCTGATTAATTTGGAGTTCATTGGATAAATATTAGGGGTGGCGGGGGGATAAGACCCCCCCCCCCCAATAATTTAAGTAAATGGGCTTTTCATGCAGAGTTATCAGATTTCATTCAAATTTTAGATATAGGGTCATCCTGATAAAGTTCGTCTATGATTAGTTTTAGGTGTTCATTGATTAAGTATAAAGAGGGAGGGGAATGAAGATAAACTCTCATAATTTAGTTAAATGGGTTTTTTCACACAGAATTTACCGATTTGCTTCAAATTTTGGATATAAATTCATTTTGATAAGACCTGATTTGTTTTGGAGTTTCATTGGTTAAGCATAAAGAACAGAACGGGAGGTTGGGGGAACCATCCCCATTAATTTAACTAAATGGGTTTTTCATACTGAATTAACCGATTTGCTTCGCATTTTGTGTATAGATTCATTCTGATAAGGCATTTCCCTGATTAGTTTTGGGGATTCTTTTTTTAATATAAAGGGAGGAGGGAACGGGTGATTACCCACCCTCATAGATTAGATAAATGGGTTTTTATGCAGAATTATCCGATTTGCTACGAGTTTTGGATATGTGTTCATTCTGATAAAACATATCCCTAAATAGTTTTGGGGGTTCAATGGTTAAGTATAAAGGTGGGAAATGAGGAAGCTAATCCCCCCTTCTTTTAATTTGTTTTTTCGTTGAGCATTATTCTTTAAAAAAAAAAAAAAAGTTGTAATATACAGTTAATGTGAAAAGCCTGTGAGCTCCATAAGTTTAACTGGGCAATATTATTTTTATTTTAACATTTTTCAACATAGTATTTATGAATTCAGTTCGTTTGTCCGTGCTTATAGCTCGGGTAAATATAGTCTGATTGCCTTGAAATGGATAGATATTACTGGGATTTACTATGGCAGGTTCGGTATTAAAAATGAAGTGTGTAGCATTTTCGGTTCATTTACAGGGCAACTCAAAAGAAATCCGTTACATTACGGTATGTAAGGAAAACTCATTTGCCGTGTATTTTAATGACATTAAAGTATTTTAACTAAATTGAAATTGATATAAATCACTGAGGTGTACTAGAAGGTTCTCACTATAGACTATGGTGTGTATAGACGTTATTGTTTATTTACAGGGACTCACAAAAGAATTTGGCTGTAGAACAAAATGAGCAATAATTGAATCATATTGAGCCTACGAACAATAATTGCTGGAAGTCTGTTTTCAGTTGTGGTATGCGTTTTTAAATTTAACTATTTTTTGAATATTACTTAATCTGTATTAATTCTATATATCACATACGGGTGGGGAGGGGGGAGATGGGTCACACAAAAGTTCTCAACAACATCTATTCATTGGCAGAAATTGCCAAGAGGAAATTTTCTACTGTTCTTTGATGCGTTTAACTGAAATAAGTTTAAGCATAGTATTGAAGCATGCATAGAGGTCTGTAGATCATATACAGAATTGCACCAAAAAAAAAAAAAAAAAACATTAACGATTGTTTATGGTAATAGCAAAAATCGGGTTTTCAAATCTTTTACCTTAGTGAACTGCGAAATTTTGTTATAATATTTTAAATGTGTTGAAAAGTGTTTCATAATCTGTGCTATACGCATGATTTTCCACTCCTGTTTTATTTTTATTTTTTTTCCCGGAGTATCTTAGACTGTATCGAAAGCTGATTACGCTTCCAGATAATCGATATTGAAATGTTATTGATGATTTTTGCAAATATAGAAATTATTTGCTTTTAATCTGCTATATTTGATAGGTTTTAACATACATTATTTTGACTTTCAGATTATGGAATGGTCAAGTTCCCACACGATGTCAGATGCAATATGCCGGAAGTGATATTTGGAGGTGTTATTTTGGGTATAGAATTTATGCTACACTCCAAAGTAAGTTATTTTATTTAGTTTTATTTTTAACCTACACACATATATGTTTCTCGTCTGATTATTCTATCAGGCCACGTTATACACACTTAGGGGGACGAACATCGCAGAACACTTTCGATTTTAGAAGTTTTACCAAATATAGAGAAAAATACTTGGCGAATTCTTTTAGAACTTCGGAAATGTGAAGAATAGGTGTGACTTCATCTTTTTAAACAAAGATTTTACCACGAGAGCAATTAGTAAACCAGCAACAAATTGAAGAAAAATAATAGTATTTAGGATCAGATCACTCTGTAAAATAAAATGTACAAAACCCTCTGTCGCTGTACAGCATTACTATATGGATATTGTACAACATTTGTGTTGATTTGTATAAGATTAATACGTATATTTGTGGAGATGCAACGAATTTCTTTAAAACCAATTAGATATTTTTGCATGTTTTTTGTTAATAACATGCAGGATTTTCTATTAAAATCAATGCCAATTTCAGAAATTTGATAAAATATAGTAAAAACAACACAGTGTAATTAAAATGTAAATGCATTAAATATTTAATGAAATATTTTCAGTTATACGTAGTAATTTATAACTGTGCATGTGAGAACGATTGCAAGGACATTGTTTCATGATTTGGAAGTCAGCTCTATACAGGGTGTCCCCTCTCAACGGTGGCCAATGGCTAATTTCTAAACCGTTAGTCATAGACATATAGTTCCAATTGCAAAAATGCTTTAAAAAAGGTAAAGAATTGTTTTTCAAGTGATTTAGCTCAAAATAAAATTTTATTAAAAATTACGAAAATTAACTTTTTATACGGTCCCCCGGTCCTATAAGTGATATTTAGTAAATTTTTCCCACTAACAAATAATACAAAAAAAGTCCCATTCCTCTGCGATTAAAACTGACCGAGTAATAGCTGTTTAAAGTTGAAGCATCTTTTTTGCTGCAAATTAGGGGTCAGTCACAAATTTACTGGAAATAAAAATAAACGCAAGATATAAAATTTCACATTAAACATGGAGAGTAAAATAATATTTACAATATTATTTTTAAATGTATGTTGATGATTACATATTAAAGCAAAATTTGTACTAAAATTATAAGTAAAAAAATAACAGAAAGTTTGTTAATTTAATTTATGAAAAGCAACAGCCACAAATCGTTACAAAATGACATATATTTACTATTCTATTAGATTACTTAACCTAACAGAATTTGATGTAATCCTATAAAATAAATAAATGGTGAGCACTTAAAATTGTATTAATATTATACCGTCATTGGATATAATTAAGTGTGCAAATTGAACCTCGATCGGATATTTGGAAGTGAGTTAAAATTTGAATAGAAATTTTGAGCAAGGGAAAAATAAGTACGAACGTTTTAAGCAAAATAAAGGCTATCAAAATACCACACCTTTTAAAATAAAATTGCGATTTCCCAAAATTTGATTTTCACGATAAAGAGAATTTTAAAACTCACGTCTTCAACTATTTTAACCAATCTAGAAGTTAAATAACAAAAATTAACATTAGCGTAAAACTTATACGGTGGTAGCACCTTCAGTTAAATTGCTTTTAAAATATTTCTTTATCTCATTTAAAACCTTTTAGAAATTGGAACTATATGTCTGTGGCAAATGATTTAGGAATTAGCTATTAGACAGCGTCGAAAATAGATGCCCTTTATAATACTTTAAGCACTTAATGAACGTTCCCTTAAAGCTCAGTCCAATTCATCCGTATTTACTAGCTACAGAAAAGTGGTTTAAGTCCTGAAATTTAAAGCTTTATAACTCTGTCAATTTTAATGTTATGTGAATGGGACCTTTTTTCTTTTACTTGTTAGAGTAGTGGGGGAAATTTACTAAATATCACTTATAGGACCGGGGGACCGTATAAAAAGTTAATTTTCGTAAATTTTTAATAAAACTTTATTTTAAGCTAAATCGCTTGAAAAACAATTCTTTACCTTTTTTAAAGCATTTTTGCAATTGGAACTATATGTCTATGACTAACGGTTTAGAAATTAGCCATTGGCCACCGTTGAGAGGGAACACCCTGTAGAGCAACTAATATGAAAAGATTCCTCGAATATCTAGTAAATTCATAAAGGTATCGGCAATAGAATGAACTGAATTTCATTTTTCTCCGAAAACTAACTGGATAATAAGGGATTTTCCCCCAAAATTGTCGCTTGCTATAGACTGATTTCCAACAAGTAGATTTGGAATGGCTGCTTTGAGTTTAATCATTTTTCTTTCTTTAATAATTCTTCCTTTCTTTTTCCCCACTAGTGGCTGAGAGGTTCTTCCCCCGAAACTGGTAGACGGCAGGTGCTGGGTTCGAACCCAATCGCGGCCGTCGGCCTAACCGTTCGGTTTTTACCGTGGTTTTCTTCGAATCTTGGATTTCCTTGCATAAATACGGGTTAGGTTCCTTTCGAAAGACCCCCAACAGAGGGCATACCCCCCTTTAGGGCCCATATCCCAAAGTGTAGCTAATTGGCCGTCTTAAAATCAAACAAACTTTCTTTCCTTTTATTTCTTTTTTTTATAGGTTCGTTCTAGTAATTTTTCAAAAAGAAATAAAGCATCAATAAATAAAAAAGAATATTGCCCAGTTAAACTGATGGCATTGAGCTCACAGGCTACGCATACTAATTCTACATTACACCCTTATGTTTTCAAGGGTTAATTCCGTTAGCAGAAAAATTAAGGAGCGGAGAACAGCTCCTCCCTTTCCCCTTTTTATGCTTAATCATTGAACCCTCTAAACTGATCAGGACATGCTTTATCATAAAAAAATCCATTTCCAAAATTCAGAGCAAATCGGATAATTCTTAATAAAAACCCATTTATATAATTTAAGAGGAGTTATCCCTACTCTTTTATATACTTAACCATTAAACTTCCAAAACTATTCGGAGATTTGAACGAAATCTGACAATTCTGCATATGTAAAAAACCCTTTTATATCAATTAAGGGGAGAGGCATGAACCGCCCGTTCCCCCTCTTATACATATCGAATGAACTCCAAAAACTAATCAGGGAAGCGCCTTATCAGGATATACCTATATACAAAATTTCAAGTGGATCCGATATTTTTATCATGAGTTATCGCGTTACGCACGAACGAACATACATACAGAACGGACGGGCACATAAGCTCTCAGGCTATGATAGCCTGTGAGATAAAAAGGAAATTTTAATGTAACAATTTGTGGAAATCCCTTGTCATCCTACTACTTTTGGAAAGCAGCCGAAATTCATCTGGCTCTATCACCAATATACCTTTCTGGATTTTAACGATATTTGATTGGTCAGTTGCGTTATAGAGTTCGCTACCAAATCATAAATATGCAAATTACACCTATTCCTTTTAATTAATTTTTTCTTGATATGTATTGTTTTACAATTAATGATTACGCACACACACATACCGGGTGTCCCAAAAATGACTGATGGATTTTAAAATTCAATAACTTATAAACGGTGACAGCTATTTAAAAAAAAAAATTTGCAGGAGGGTTATGTATAATGTCGGGAGTTTTTTTACCGTAATTTTTTATTTTAGTTCGAATTTCAAACAATAGATGGCGCTGACGGCGATTGAAGGCCAGATGATCAGTGCTGAGTGAGGTCAGTTTCGGCGTCGACCTGACCTTCGATTGCCGTCAGCGCTATCTATTGTTTGAAATTCGAACTAAAATAAAAAATTACGGTAAAAAAACTCCTGACATTATACATATTCCTCCTGCAAAAATTTTTTAAATAGCTGTCACCGTTTGCAAGTTATTGAATTTTAAAATCCATCAGTCATTTTTGGGACACCCGGTATATATACATATATCTTTGATATCGTTCGCTCATTGGCAGTTAAAAATTAATTCATTCAAGTACTCGAATATATTTATATTTTATTAGTAATATATTGTTTCTACCGTATGCTGTCATTTTTTTTTTAAGTGCCATTAAATTTGGTTGGAAACTTTGCTTGTTATAAACAAAAGACATGTAAAATTTTCTTGGAAGAAAACCTTTTATTTCCATGACTATACATGTTATTCATGAGCGATTCATGATTGATATTGTCAAATGAACATAAATATTGAATAATACCCACGTAGTCATGTGCTGCAGCTCTTAGCATTCCAAGCATTTTATTTTAGAAGGCGATCCCATATACTTTTTCCTTCTTCCATTTGCTGTTGATTCTCTAATTTAATCCATGATCAAAACATTTTCTTTTTATTCCCGAAGTACCAGAAGAATTCGTAAAGTATTTCTCCAGATATTCGACGAAACATGAAAAATCGAAAGTGTCCTATGATTTTTGACCATATACAGTTTGTCAAAAGTAGGAAATGGCATTTCATATAAAATATTTTCTGAGGAATAATGATGCTCATTCAAATTTTCCTGAAGAAAATTGTCTCAAGACACTTGGAACAGGGATGCTACAAATCACGATTAAACTTACTGATTCATTTTTAAAAGAAAGGTCAATTAAATTTCTACGACAGAAGGAAATGTAACTTGTTTATCACAATGAATTCCAGACTATGAATATTTGATAGTATAAAACATTCAGTTCCAAGAAAAAAAATAAAAGAGCGGGGATGAAGATTACATGTCATTTTCAATTCGATCTAAAGAAATCAAAATCTGAATCTAATTCAGGATTTCCTAAACTAAAATTCTTGTACCACTTTCGATATGTAAGCTTTCAGATTACTGATACTCGAAGTTTAGTTTGATTTTTATTACATATCTAAAAACAACACTACTCTTTTAATTTAGAAGACCTCTCTTACCCCACACCTCAGTGCTGTCGCATCAGGAAATTCGGTTCAAACCGCCGACTTTGATAGCATTGAATTTTCTGAAAGAGCGTCTGTCCTTATAAAAAAAGAAAAAAAGGGTAAAACTGCTCGAATCTATAGTTTCTGAATAAGCACTTTTAAATTTTTTGCGCTTGTGAATTAAAATGAATAATAATTTTAAAAAAAAGTGAGGATGTAGCCAGTTTGGATTTGAGAAAAGTTTTAACAGAACCCACGTGGAAAGAAATATTTTAAGTCCTAAATTTAACTCAAATATTATTTAAAAAAAAAAAAAAAAAAAAAAAAAAACTTTTTAGATAAATTCTCATGGTGACGTAAAAGGAGTTGATGCGGAACACGTTCAAGACATTTTGCAATTCTAATTTATTACGAAAGTTTAAAAAAATCCTTTGACTCTGTCGAAAGCTTCTTTAATCCTGAACCTCGAGAACTTTTCAATACCAGCATTTGTATGAAGATATACTGGACTAATATTTATACACTCTTTATGGCCGGACCTGCTTTCCTGAACAGTTGTTAGTTCTGATTTTTATAGATATGGTGATAATTGGGTGAGCCCAAACAGTTGAACTTGTCGATATTTTATAAGAAAATACTCACTATTCTCTTATAACGTCAAAGTCACCAAGCCTACATACCTTCGAGAGCATATTCTAGAAAGGTGAAAGGTCATTGATGTTAGCGTTGAACGTTTATTGTTGAAAAAAGAAAGCTTTTTTTTTTTTAAACAATAACAAACTTACTATTATTACCAAACAATAATCACCGTGTTAAATTTCTGTTGCAAATATTGTAGAAATGTACCACGAAGCTTATTGCTTGAAAATTGTGGTTTTATAAAAGCCTTTTTTCCCAGAAAGGACTTTTCCTCGATTTTTCTGTAGTCCATGTCATTCAACTCTAGCCACACTTTCCAGAACTCTTCTAGTGGGTGAAATACTTCTTTTAAAAAAACATGTTTATTGATGGTAGAATTTTTCAGTATGAATTAATTTTCCCAAACGGACAGACTTTCCGTACGACCCAATAATTCAATTTTTTTAATGTTGAGATTTATTAATTGTGAAATTTTCGGATCAATCCGAATAACTGGTGCAAATCTTATCGCCCAGTGCTCCAAATTCTAGGAATAATAATAGTGATATATAAAGAGAAGTCAGACTTTAAAATATAATAGATGGTTTCGAATATAAAGCTTAGAAATCCGTTCTTTTTTACTACAAGAATAGCATTCAAATGTAGCCAAATTTTTTCTCTTCTATGTTTTCTATCACAAACCGAAAGCCTGTTAATAATGTTTCATTTTACTGTAAAATAACTGACAATTTGCAAGCTCAAAACGCTTGCAATTTCATCTTATCTTCCCCTTGATTTATGACACGATATCTTATCGGCAATCTTAATAGCTTAATTTGATATTCGTCTTCTATTTTCATGTGCCCAGCGTGCGATAAAAGAAGTTATCGATGTAATTAATTCAAATAAATCATTGAGCATATTCCCTTTCATTGCAATTTAAACTTCAAGATGAAAGATAAAATGCGCACACCCATCTCTTAAGAAAAATACACTCTAAATTTTGCAGATTTCTAATCCACGGACAAAATAGTGCATCGATAATCGTGTAAATATAGCTTTCCTATTTTTAAAAACATTTTTCTTTTAGATTTTAATGCGATATGATTTTGTAAGAAGGCTGAGAAGCACACAATAATGAATATAATCCTCGATGATACCTCACAAGCACCCGAAATCCCATGTTAAGGAGGCTGGTCACTCAGCTTCAGGATTTTCTTCCGTAATGTTAAGTCTACGGACATTTGATGCATTCGCATATTTAAAATATATCTTAAGGAAATTAATATTTTTAACTTTTTTTTCTGTGTACTCTTCTTAAAGGATGCCTCTTTTTTTTCTTTAGTTCTAATAATATACTTGAAATCTATGCTGAATTTAATATTTCATGTGTTAAAGGCTGATGAATTGTAAATAAAAACAGAAACACTTCCTATAAAATTAAGTATATACTTTAGAAGAAGTTTGAAATCTAAGAAAAACAGAGACATCTTTTCAGAAGTGTAAGGGAAAGTGCCCAAATATTGACCAATTTTTGTTGATGTATTTTTTTTACTATTTTCAAATGCTCTTTTTAAAATAAAAAATCCATTAGATCCATTTCCCCCCTATAAGATTCTGGGGTCAAGTTTGTTGGACGTCTGGAAGTGGCAATTTCTGAAATTGTTAAGGAAATTCATCGAATAGTCCTAGAAAACCGCAGATTAAACTTGTGCGAGATAGTAAGAGCTGTAAGCATATCAAAAGAAGTGCATGTAATACTTAAACTTATATTTTGGGCTTCCACAAGGTCTATGTAAAATGGGTGCCGCATTTGCTGACACTTGAAGAAATGTTATATCGGAAAACTGTTTCAAGTAAGAATGTGGAACTCGACCGTAAAAATCCCAAAGAATTTTTGCGACGGCTTCTAAGTATGGATAAAACTCTACACACCTGGCAGTAAATTGCATTCAAAACTGTGGATTACGCTGGATGAACCAGCAGCAAAAAAGGCAAAGTCAACTTTGTCAGCTAACAAATATCAAGGTGATGGTGGTTATTTTTTGGGACGCAAAGGAAATTTTTTTTTTTTTGATTACTTGGAAAAGGGTAAAAGTATTACTGGTGAGTATACGCAAGTTTACTACAACTTTGAGCGACGAGATAAAGAAAAAACGAACGCATTTAACGGAAAAAAAAATCTTGTTTCCCCATGACAATGCTCCAGCGCATCGCAATGGGAAAAATCTTAAGGTTCGAATTGCTTGAGCATCTACCTTATTCGCCAGATTTAACATTCATTGACTACCACCTATTCCCTAACCACAAAAATTCCTTTATGGATGAAGATTTCAGGGCAACGAGGGATTATTGATGCTGTAAACAACTGTTTTGAAGAGCTCGACGAACCGCCTAATTGAGATGGTTAAATTAAATTAGAACACTGATATGATAAATTTATTAGTCTTTTTGAAGGTAAACACATTATATATTATAAACATATTAGAAACAAATACAATTTTTTTATGTTGTTTTCTTTATTGAACATACTGAAAAAAAAGTGAAATCAGCCTTTAAGTTATTAATATTTATGTATATTTAATCATTGTTTAACACTTTTCTACAATGATTAATTTCTCTTGATGCAGGTCCGGTATTCGTATTCCAGTGGTTATTCGACGAAGCACAAATGTCAGCAGACAATGTGGGTGCTCCTGTCTCAAAACCTCAGTGGGACTATATACACAAGATGGGAAATGATCTCAGGACATCTTTAGAAAATGTTACGTAAGTTTTATAAATTATATCAGTTATACTTAGCGTTATATTTAAGTTCATATCAAAAACTTACCCCCACGTTATTCATTTAAAAATTTTCTAATGAAAACAAGCTCAAAACATTATATTTTAATCAATGTATGTACCAGTAACGCTGAAATGTGTTACATGATTTTTGATTAAATTATATTATTTTTAAATGGTTAAAAATATTTTATCTTTCTTTTACAGAGCTGTCTTTGCCCCGTCATGTATATCTCACATGGTTCTTTCGAAAAAGTAAGTGATTTTCTTTCTTTCTTTCTTCTTTTAATTAGACTTTAATTGAAGTACGGTAAGCTTTACAGGACGAAGACATTTTTCAATTAAAGGTTTCCTTAGAAACAGTCCAGAAAATGTACTAGCCGCCCAGTATGAGTTTCGAGTCTTAAATCCTAAGGGCCTGATAGTCCCTTGGGCAGCGATATATCCTTAAGTCGAGACTTTCTTATCGAGTTTTAATGCTTTTTGACCTCTTAGCACTTAAGAGAACCGTGGACCTTTCGCCGGGACAAAGACTAAGCAGGATTTTAGAAAATTCAGGATTTCTGAAAGAATCTTAAAAATACTTCCGATACATTCCATGGTTCGTACGGGTACCGTTATTTTCCAGGTGCAATACCAGCTTTTCTTTGTAGATAAATAAATGTGGTTCAAAAGCGCAAAATTTCAAGTTTTTGAATCAGAAATTTTCTGTCAGAAAATACTGGTTTCGAAGAATTTTCTAGTCAGGAAATTCCAGAACCCGTACGAACCTTGTGTTCCTAATGGTACCTTTATTCATAAATTAATTCATAACCAAGTGATAACTATGTGACCCAAAAAAAAACAAAAAAAAAAAACCATTTTGAAAAATCTAATTTTATTTGATATTTTTTTCCTTACAAATAATTCTTTAACTATAGTTAAAGAAAAATCTAATGAACAGTAAAGTTATTTTCTTCTCATGTAATCGTCAATGTTACTTCAATTTTTTAGTCGTTCTTTAACAAGTTTTTCTCGTATTTTATACAAGTAAAGAATATCTATTTTGGAAATAGTCTTGTTTCGCTAAAAGGGAAATTATTTTTTCCTATCAATTTTATGCATTTTTCTAGTGATATCTTTATCACTGGAGTCTTCTGCTGCTACTAGCGTTATTGAGAATTCTGTTGCGGCCATATATTCCCAGCTCCGAGTTGTCTTGGACTTTCTGTCAGGGCTGCGGAGTCGGAGTCGGAGTCGGGCCTATTTTTGAGCAAAGGAGTCGAAGTCGGAGTCGCGGAGAAACAAGCCGACTCCGACTCTGGGTTCTTTCGTTAGATAATTTGAAATGAAATAACCAATTATATGTAATTTTAAATCCACAAAAGGAATTATTAATTTTTTAGCACTTTCCAATAAAGTTGTAAAATGCTTATGTATTCGGTTTGTAAGTCCGTCTGTCTAAGATCTAATTCCCGTAAATAAACTCAGATTCTCATGCAAATGATAAAGCTTATTTAGAGTTACAAAATCATGTTTGGTATTGCATATGAAGTATGTACGATTAACGGTTCATTTACAGGGACACTCAAAATAATTCGATTACATTATGGTATATGGATAAATATCGTTTGGAGAGTATTTTAATGACATTGTGCTATTTCAAATGTATTGAAACTGATATAAATACCTGAATTTTACTAGGATCACGTTCGAAAAAAGGATTCATAGCATTTTTTATCAATTTACAGGGACACACAAAAGAAATCCGTTATAGTATTGCTTTTGTGAAATAATTGCTGGAGAGTACGTTTTAAAATTAGGTATGAGTTTTTAAATTTAATTAGTTTTTTTCATATTACTCTTTATATATAAGTTCTATATCTCATATACAGGGCTACAGAAAAGTATTCGCATACCATTTTCTTTATTAGAGGAAATTGCTAATGGAGAATTTTGAACTAAAACATATGTATCTCTTAAATGAACTAAATTTTGGAGTGCATGTTGTTAATAGATATAAATCTCTATATCATATACAGGGTTGCTAAATAATTAGGATACTTTTCTGATTTTAGACGGGAACGGCTGAAATTCAGTATTGAAATGCGCTTACATTTACATATGTTAAAATGAGATATAATATTTCAATTTTTTAAACGGTGCAGTTACATCATACTGAATGTGTTGGTAAAAGCATCCTAATCTATCCTTGATGCATGATATTTTCTTTCTTCTTTTAAGGGTTCCGTACTTATAAAGTGAAGACGGAATCATTATCAGATCACTCTCGTGTCTGTCTGTTCGTCTGTCACAGGCATTTTACTTATAAACTACGAAACGTCGAAAGCTCAAATTGGAGGAAGTAATAAAGACTATTGACCCACTGATTTACAGAATATTAAACATTTACAAATATATTTAGGAGGGAGTAAGAGGGCTAATTAAGTTACTTGAAGAAAAAAAATCCTTTCTTTGATGTATATCGAGTGGAGTATTATTATGTGAAAGCTTTCGTTACGCTGAAAAAAAAAATATATATTTCTTTTAATTTTAGGTATTATATTTTCAGAGATATCCTTTGAAATACCGTCTGTCCCCCCTCCCCCCATCTAATTCCGAATCTACAGAATCTAAAATTACGAAAAAAATTAAGGTTATAGAGGCCACTTTAAACCTTGCATAAAACTATAGCGATTACTTTAGATCGCATAGTTTTTGAAAAGCACATTTTTCTGTTACACATAAATTTCGATGTGTTTGCATTGAGCAAAAGTGTTGATGAGTCTTAGATGTACCTATTATATGAACAGTATAAAATCATTGTTAATAATGATTTCTTTTAAAAAAAATTAGTCGGTAATCATCCGAGACATTAACCCTTAAAGACAGAGACAGTTTTGACAAAAATAATGACGGGAGCGGAGTACTCTGCATACCATCAGCATTTAAAGCCGAGATAACAACTTTTAATAATATATTTGTGTAATGCAATTACCTAGAAGTAGTATAAAAGCAATAAGTTTCATACTGTTGCAAACATCCTAATTTAATTAAACACATAAATTATGGTTCGCCACATAAGAAAAAAAAATCTATACATTATAGTACCAGGATTTTTTTAAGAAATATTATTTGCCTTATTTAATGCAAAACACCCGTTGCTTCGGATATAGCGGCCACTACGTTACGAAATTTCTGGTATTAAAATGTCTAATTTTTTTTTTTTTTTTAATTCCTTATGTTTGCGAATTTCTTATAAATACTACGGGGTTTGCGACTAGTTTGCATTGAGTGGGTCTCTCATTACGACTCTTGTGTATTTAAAAGTTAATTAAAAACCCATCTGAAAAAACGCATCACAGACCAAAGTGGCTTTGCAAATTTGCGAGCTCATTTCTACACTGTATGTTTTAATACAATGCCAAGTTTAAACTTTGAACAAGGATTTCGTGTTAGTTAATCTGGAAAAGGAAATGGTTATTACTATGATGAATTTAGTTTTATGAAAAGCCAAATGAAGTTTAAATATGCACTATCTTTTATTTTCAATATCGAATTAAGTTCCATATAAATAGATAAAGATAAGATTAAAAAAAAAAAAAAAAAAAAAAAAAAAAAAAAAAGGACAGTTATACAGAATAGTAATATTTGATATTATTTAGGCTTTATATCTCTTTGAAATTTTGTGGTATACCCGTTCATAACTTTCCTAGTATATACAGCTGTAACCAATCCTACTTTGTATAGTATTTTACAAAGTCTTATTATTCTCTCAACACAATTTTCTTTTAATAATACAGTTAACTCCTTCGCGATAAGAGCACAATGGTTAATTTTTAATCTTTAACCGCCTATTTTACAAAACAGAAAAAATTCTGTACTTGAATCGCGAAAATGATCCAATTAAATAAGGTAAACTTTACAATTAAAATAGCTGAAGCGAATAATGAAGGATTTTGACAATTTTAAATGGCACGTATCCAGATACTTGTTCCCAATAATGTGTTTATAATACATTTGTTATTGTACGGAACCCTCTGAGCGCGAATAACACTCGCACTTGACCGTTTATTTGGATTATATCAGGCTACCCAAGTTAAAGTTTCCCAATATACAGCCTGAAATACACTGTGGATGAAAACTGTTTTTAATTAAAACTCTAGTAGATATCAAACTGTTTCCAAACTAGTAAAATTGCCATTTTCTTTTTTTCTTTAGCACTTTCCAATAAACCTAAAAACTAAAAAGTGATTATGCATTCGGTTTGTCTGTCCGTCTGTCCACGCTCTAACTCCCGTAAATATACTCGGATTTTCATGCAATTGACAAAGTTTATTTAGGGTCACCAAAGCATGTTTGGTAATGCATATGAAGTATGTACGATTAATGGTTTATTTTCAGAGACACTCAAAACAATTTTATTACATTATGGTAATACATGGGGGAAAATCGTTTGGAGAATATTTTAATTACATTACGCTATTTCAAATGTATTGAAATTAATATAAATCACTGAATTTCACTACGATCACGTTGAAACAGAGCATTCATAGCATTTTTTATAAATTTACATGGGCACAAAAAAGAAATCGGTTACAGTACTGTCGTTGCGTAATAATTGCTGGAGAGTATGTTCTAAAATTCAATGTGCGCTTTTAAATTCAATTACTTTTTTTTTTTTTTTTGCATTTTACTCTATGCATTAATTTTATACCTCATATACAGAGCTGCAAAAATGTATTTGCATACCAAACCATTTATTACAGGAAATTGCTGAAGGGGAATTTTCAACTAAAACATATGTATCGTTTTAAATGAACTAAATTTTGAATTCGTGGTGTTAATAGATGCAAATCATTTCTATATCACATACACATACAGTGCTGCTAAAAAATTCAAATAATTTTCTGATTGTAGATGGTAACAGCTGAAATTCGGTTTTGAAATGCGTTTTACATTTCCATATGATGAAATGAGACATAATATTTTAATTTTTTAAACGGTGCAGTTTTGTTACATTATTCTGAATGTGTTGGAAAGTGCTTCATGATTTATGCTTGACGCATGGTTTTTTCTTACTTGTTTCTTTTCATCGACATTTTTTTTTGCTCTGGAGGGCTCGAATTAACATCAAAATTGTAACATATTCCACTTTTCTAGTCCACAAAATAGTAAATGTCTGTTTTGTTTTCGCCTTTATAATTTCGATAGTTGGATTTTTCGGGTTTGAAAAATTGAAAGTTGAAGTTGAAGTTGAAAAATTAGTAAAATAAAAAACATTTTTTTTCCTTTTTTTTTTCTTTTAAAGCTCTAAGAACTGAGTTAGAAAAGCGAAATAGCGAAATTTTTGCCTTATTTTTCTTGCGTTCCCTAATAATTTTAACCAACAACAACATTGGTATTTTAACCAGCCAGGAGTCGGAGTCGGAGTCTTATACTTTTAACGGAGAATAATACTTTTATTTCTATTGAATGCCTCTTTCCAGTAGTATTTTACAGTAAAAACAATAATTTCTTCAAAACAATTTTTCTCCACATCCACAATTGAACATTTACAAAAACTGAAGCATAATGCATTATTTACAAATTTTACCTGTTACATTGACATTTGTCGCCATAAGACCGAAGAGAAGTATCAAAGTTATTTTTTATTCAATTTACTTTTTGTTTATTGTGTTCTCAGAATGCCGCTATGAACGCTCTAAAAATTTAAAATGTATGTTCAACATTCATACGTTTTTAGAACGCAGCAGTTATTTATTTTCTCCTTCTTTCGAGCTATTTAATTTGAAATTATTATTATTATTATTATTATTATTTTATTTTATTTATTTATTTATTTATTTTTTTATTTATTTATTTGCATTTCTGCGGTTAAGAATTTAATGCAAAAAGAATGTGCAGTAGAATGGAAAAAATAACGCTTTCGAATAAATATTTCTTACATATACTTGAGAGCAGGCTACTAAATTATTTGGTGTCGCCATCTTTTGACAACATTTAGAATTATATGATTGACTCTAACAGCTTCAATCACTATATTGTGAAAAATGAAATAAAAGTTGTTTTCCTTTATTGGCAATGGCAACACAACAATTTGAACATTTTCAGATTCGCCAACATTTAAGGTACATACTAAAATGTTTGTGTGTCAACCAATTACAGGACAAAGGGGCACTCAATAAATTTTGCCATTTCATTTTCGTTGACTTTACCAGCAAGGAATCCAATCTAATGGAATGCTACTATTGACATATGCAATGTTTTTATTAAAAAGTGGGGAAATTAAAATACCATCCTGCCACAAAAAAACAGTTAATTCTGAGAATGTATTAAAAAAACTGTAACAGAATTTATCAAATTATGTATAAATTGAAAAGGAGCGAGATCTCTTCTCTTAAAGTGGGAAATCATGTAATCATACACGTGTATTTAAAAGAAAGGCATTACGCTGAAAACCCATAAAATCTCGTCAAAAAAATCTAATTCAAATTCTTTTATTTTTATTAGCATTAGCATTACCTTAAGAAGCTCGACTAATTCATGCCCCTGATTAACTGAGGGTTCGATTCCCCTACAGACCGATTCGTAAAGATGGCACTAATGTTTATGGCAAAAAAAAAAAAAAAGAGGAGGGGGGACGAAAAATAACTAAGAGAATGAAATGCAAATAAAAAATTTATCTAATCTTAAAATGCACTTTGATTGTAAAGCATTTGATTTTGTTCTAAAATTTTAAAATTAAACTTTTTTTTGTTTTCAGAGATTGGCGGCATGTGAAAATCAACAAGGTTTCTCTACCGCAAGCTCTTCGCTGCTGGGAACTGCAAGCTCACGAACACAATCACCATCACCACCATCCGCACCATCATCTCTTTGACCCTCTATTCTCAGATGCTACAGCTCAAGATGAAAACAGGTATGTGATGCTTGGATCATTTTAAAGCAACAAGATAATAGCTATAAGTAATTTATCCAAAATTTATTAATAGTTTTTTTTCCCTCTCCATTTAAGGCGGTTTTCAAAAATATTTTACCCTGCTCAATAATACAAAACTTTCTAACACATTTTCTGGTTCACACATTTTTTAATGTAAAAGCATGATTATTTGTGTATTTCATCAAGAGATTTTTCATTAATTTTTTTTTTTTTTTTTTTTTTTTGCATATTTTGATAAATGAATTTCATTGTGAGTTACAATGATTATTGCTGTTTCATATTGGCTATTTATCCTCTCTTCCGCTCTGGCATAAACGGATATTCGATTTAAAACGCCAACTTTGACCACATTTTTAAAACAATCTTCTGTTTTTATTGAAAAATGGAACAAACAGTTTCTAATTAACACGTTGAATGCCACGTGATCAACGGTGACTGACAGTGAACATTCTGTTTACCAGTGACTGACAGTATAAAATATGATATAAAACTAGAAAATTTATATTGTTTTAAATAATTACTCAAAAATTATTTAAAATTTAGTTAACTTTTATTTATTACTGGATTATACTACCTTAATTACTACTTAAAACAATATTTTTAAAAAGTTTTATATCACATTTTATACTGTCAGTCACCGATGACTGACGCGGCCTTAATAGAGAGTTCAGTGTCGGTCACCGTGGCACTCAACGTGTTAAGAGTTCCATGTGTTTGAGAGCAAAAGCTAATTTAAACAAGAAAGAAAAAATCATGCGTCAAGTTTAGATTATGAAATATTTTCTAATGCATTCATTCAGAATAATGTAACAAAACTGCACCGTTTAACAAGCTAAAATATTATGTCCAATTCAACCATATTAAAACGCACAACACATTTGAAAAACTAATTTCAGCGTGATTCATCTATTGTCGGAAAATTATCCGAATAGAACAGCTTTGTATATGATATATAGATTTGTATTTCTCTCTGTTTTTTTCGGTTACAATTCTGCCACCGTTTAAACTTCACGAAATCTTTGAATTTGAAAACAATGTTTTAGTACAGAAAATTTCCCCTTATCTAATCTCAAATGTTGAGCGATTAAATAAATCAAAATTACAATATCGAAAAACTGGTGTCGACTAGCGTAGATGAATTTAAAAAAGTGCAAAAAACGTTCGTCAGAAATTTGTTAAAATAAGAAATAAAATCTAAAATCCCCTTTTCCCATTGTTGTCACTTTATTTTTTTTTTTTTACTTTTTTTTTTTTTTTTTTTTTACAAAATGACTTTTTTTTAAGGCTGTTTGTTCTCAACTGCTCTGCTCAACAAGCGCAAAACTTCTTGACACATTTACAAATTAATTTTTTATGGATTATGGCTTATTCTTTAGATTGACCCAATAGATGCATACATATGCAAATACCCCTTGGTGTTTGTACACAGGACCACTGGCAGATATTGTAAAGTTACATACCAGGCTCTTACATACCTCAAATGTGAAGATTTTGCATGAAAATTTCCCAATTTTGAACTGAACGAAGCTCTTTTTAATTTGGACCAATTATCCCCTCCTCCCTCAAAATATTCTAGCTCACTTTGTTTAAAAATCAGTAAAAAGCCAATGCTTATTATTTCATTTGCTTTAATTGATGTAGCTTATAGATCATCTTACCATCTTTTACATACTTTTCCATTCTTTCTGCATACATATACATTTATTAGTTTATTTATTTAATTCTAATAGCATTTTTTCTCTTTTCTGCAAATCAGTAGCCCGAGCATTGCAACTGGTGACGTACCGACTGCGAGTTTACGGATAGCAAGGAAGAAGTCCGATAACAACTCTACAGAGAACAGAGATGACCAAGACTCCAGTGAAACTTCTCTGGACAAAGAAGAGAGGAGAAAGCAACGCAGGAAAGAGAGGAAGCGGAAAAGACAGAATCGAAACAAGAAAAGAAAGAAAAACAGCAGGAAAGAATGTAAGTACTTCACTTTTTTTTTTCTTTTCTTTTCTTTTCTTTTAAAACTCAAATGCATTGTTCAACAAACGCGAAACTTTGACATTTTTTAAGTACAAAGGCACAAAATTGGCAGAGTAGACTATGGGAGTAATTTCGGAGCATTTTCCAATTTTGATAAATAAATTATTTATTTAATCATATGAGATTTTGGGTCACGTCACAACCTGTTTTTCTTCCTAGCGTGGCTGTTTTTTTACCTTTCATGCTTCATACATTCGAGAACAAATAAAATTCAAACACTTTTTAAGCACTATTCCAACACTATTCAAGGAGTGTTTAGATACATGCATAAAAATGGCGTAGAAGGAAAATAGTCATTAAATTGTTTATCTATTACAAAGAAATCTTATCAGATTTTTTAATTTTTCATAAAAGGATATTTTTAAGATATCATATTATTAAAGAATTTTTTAAAAGGATTTCATCTGAAAATTTGGTTTAAAACACCAAATTTGCCAGTATTTTCTGAATGATTTTTTGCTTTTACCCAAAAATGGAAAACGTCTTTTTATGAGATAGTTCCTGAATAACAACACCTGCTAATTTCATATGTTTCCGAACAAAAAAGAATTAAAACTTACGTTATAATATCTCTTTAGATTGGAGAACAGCCTTAAATGATGTAGCAGTTCAAAAACTAATGGAAAGGAATCGCATAAAGAGTTTCAAATAAATTAAATAATTATAAGCCGGTAGGCGGCATCACAGACAAATGAAATCATCTTTCAAATGGTTACATTCATTTTTAATTAGATCCAAGATTGTCAAACCTTAGTATGTCTCTCAAGATAACAGGTGGTGTTGTCCTCTCAAATTTCACCAAAAGTGAAATATCATCTATCCTATCTTGTTTATATCTGAATGGAAAGGATTTGAATTAATCGAGTTTCTCCATTTCCTACGCATCTTATTTTTCAACAGTTTAATATGTGTAAAAAATACAATACTTTTTCTTTTGCAGATCTACGTGTGCGACATCGATGGACTCTACATGAAGACCTTTGCTACCACTGGTTGGTGGACGAGTGCTCGTGGCCACAGTGTAATAGGGCTTGCCCGAGACTGCACGACCCCTTCACAGGAGAAGAACTCGACTTCATTGAACTCTTGAAATCTTTTGGCCTAGACATGGCATCGGTGGCCAGCGCTCTAGGCATAGATATGGTCACACTAAATGATATGGACCACGACACTCTACTGCAGCTGCTAACTCAACAGACTAATTAGTCAGCTTCAAATGGGAAGCAGTGTTTCTTTTTTTTAAGCTGGGCTTATAAAAGGTCACACACAAATAGTTTCCACAGATACAGAATTTTTATCAAACAAATGATAAATATTGCTGATGGAATTATGACTACATTGCCATCGCATATAGACATCAAATTCTGTATTCAAAGTAAAAGTAGTCCGCATAGTTTGCATAAAACGAATATAGGTCCTAATGATGCATTTGAATTCACAAAAATGACAATGTTTACGGATCTTATTACAAAAAAATCAGCATCATGCAATGTTTTACAGAGATTATACTGATCAAACAAACTTTATATTTGAAGAAACATCTCGGTGACTTTTAAACATTAAACTTTGCCACTATTTTAGAAAAAATGAACATTTGTGGCAAAATACTTGAACTATGAGTATTCAGAGCATTGGTTCATATTTCTGTATCATTTGAATTTGTAATATATATATATAAATATATACATATGCATATAGATATAGATATGTACATAAAGTATGTTTTGATGTTTTGTTCCTCTCACAAATGGTTATTTAAGAAAGAAAGAAAAAAAAAAGACTTTATGCTTTATTTATACCCTTCAATACCACACAAAGCATTCAACATAATTATTCATCACAATGATATGTATAATAAATGTAAATAACTGTTTGTTGTTGCACTGACTTTTATCCTCTGTATTATGGTGACAAAAAATGAATAAAAATAGAATCGAAAAGATAAATATTACTAATGATATAAAATTTCTAAGCATGTAAATTACAGTATAAATTCAACATAAAATATCAGCCATAATGCATGCAAAGTTTTTAATTATTGTATACTCGAATTGGATTTTAGAATAAGTGTTTTAAACAAATTTAGGTACTTTTTTCTTATCTGGGCATAAATATGAACAATAGCATTTTTTTTTCTTTTTTGTTTACACTTTATATCAATGCTCTATTCTGGATTCTCAACTTTCTGGATTTTTTTCCCTCTGATAGTTTAAAAAAATAGTAAAATTTATTATGTTCAAGTGATTTAAAAGGGTTAAAAAATAGAATAAAAGATTTTTCGTCAAGGGTTGACTTACAACTTTTAATCTCACATAGAAGACAATTTTTAGTTCTGTTTTAAGGTGCGTTCGTAATTATATAAATACGTAGCACCTATAGTGGTCCTTCAGTCCGTCTGTCTGTCCATCCTTCTGTCCGCATATAACAACGCAAAAACTACCCAACCGAATCGTTAGCAATTTAAAATACATAATTATTACACAATTTTGTCGAGTCATTTCAAATTTTATGAAAATCGGCTGCATAGATCAATTACAGGGGCAATCAAAAGTATTCCATTAAATTACGGTCAATGAGGAAAAAAGTTTCAAATGCATTTTAATCGTTTGAAATTTAAAATGCATAATTATTACATAATTTTGTTGAGTTATTTCAAATTTTTTTATAATCGGGTGCATAGATCAATTACAGGGGCAATCAAAAGTATTCAATTACATTATGGTCAATGGGGAAAAAGTTTCAAATGTATTTTATACGTTATTTAAAATTTTATGAAAATCGGATGCATAGATCAATTACAGGGACAATCAAAAGTATTCCGTTACATTACGGTCAATGGGGAAAAATGTTTCAAATGCATTTTATTGGTGTTACACTCATTCGAACTTAATAAAATTTATATGCAACTATAAAGTACATATTATAATATACATTTTACATAATTTGTGGTGCAAAGAACATTTGTTATTGATTTAGAAGGCCACACAAAAGTATTCCATTACATAATGTTATAGGGAGAACATTGTTTGATGAGCGTTTTAATTGTAATTCATTATTTACAATTTTATGAGATTGATATATGAGAGTAATATTTTAAAAACTTCATTATCGTACGAACGCACCTCATTTGCTACGCTTCACGTGCAATTTACAACTTGTTCTTTCTACATTCGTGTATTTAAATAATATATTAAGACTGTATATTCAGCTGCTCAGCTCAACAAATGCAAAACGTTTTGATACATTTACAAATTCATTTTTTAACGGAAAGATATAAAATTGGAAATCCTGAATATGATAGTGATTTGAAATCGAACTATGTTTCCCATTTTTTGATTAAAACAAATTTACCTTTTGAGTTATAAGCTATTTTGATCACGTGACAGAGACGTTTTTCACCCTTACTTCAGTCGTTATTCTTCGTTCACATGGAAATTCGGTTCAAAATGTCCACTTTGACACTATTTTCTGAAAGATCTATTACATTTGCAAAAAACTGGGGGGGGGGGGGAATCCAGTTCAATTAGATAGTTTCTGAAGCCTTACACCTGATGCACCCGTTTCATGCATTTCCGAACAAAAATAAATTAAAATTTGTGTCATAAAGTTGCTCTTTTGGATTTGAGGACATCCTTAAACAAGAAGTTCTACTTTCTTGACGAAAAAACAAAACAAAAACAAGAAAAAGGTTTGTTTTCCATTTTGAAAGAAATTTATAGAAGAGATTGAGGATTTTCATTATTCTTAACTATTAAATTTCTCAATTGCTTTTTATCTTGGCAGATTTCAAAATTAACGTGTACGGTAAGGTCTAACAAAAAATTCTTAGTTTAACTTATTTCATGTTTATATTTTTCATCTTTAAAAATACAAGGTAGAACCCGTCAAAGAAAATGTTTAAGAAGGAACTGTTTCATTAACTTATAATAAACATGCAAAATTAGTTATAGTAAAAAATACATTTCATATTGGTATGTCTAACTCTTAAACAAACTATATTTATCGTCAAATTAACAAAATACTATTTCTATAAAACGCATTTGTAGAAATTGTTAAAATTAAACTTTAATCGTATATATAAACTTTAAAAAAATAATAAAGATATGTTATTATGATAGAGTTATAAATTAAGGTTCTTATGCTAGTATTTCAAAATGATAAAAAGCACAATTTATTCAACTTTGACTCAATCATAGAATTTTTTTTCCCCGTGAAATCTAAACCCGGCATCATTTTCACCATATCAAAATTTACAAATGTACATTTCACATCTGTATTCACGTTTAAAAAAAATTGGCATTTTAATTTGATAATTTTGATTCAAAACTTGAAGTCTCAATACTATTAGCTGAAATATAGGTATTAAAATGTTGACATTTTTTAACGTGTAAATCAAATTTTGTAAATGAAGTCAAAATTCACCGGGTTTTAACAGAAGATATTTAAATTTCTATTTTTTCCCTTTTAATGAGAAAGTGACAACATAAAGATACAGCACTCAATTTTTTCCTTTTTTTCCTTTGCTTTAAATAGAAATGGAGTACTCCTGTTGCCATGTTTAGAAAAGAAGTATTAAAAGCTACAAAAAAAAATTTAATATTTCAAAAACAAATTAAGATACAGCTTTCAAACAAATTTCATTTAAAAGTACATTTTTTTCCCTACACGATGTGGTGTAAAAATTGAAAATGTGGGACATTAAGAAGTTTAAACACTTTTAGTAGCAAAAATTGCAATACCGAAATTCATTTAAAATTTGAAAGTGTTGTCATGCGCAAAATGACGTATGCGTTACGCACAGATACGCTTGGCCTTTATAATATAGATAGCTTAGATAGCAGGCTGATTTATAGATACAGGCATATGCTCTGATAAAAATGTAGCTCAGACAGCTGATACAGGCATATCTTCTAAAATCTTGTTCCTTTCTCTATTTTATTCTGCTAGCGCCAATGAAAACTTTTATATAACTGCAAAGAGATATTTTCTATTCAAAATTGCTCTCAGGCGCGGATCCAAGGGGGGGGGGCGACCCCCCCCCCCCAAACCAGTGTTAAATTCAGACTTTTTTCAAGAAGGGATTTCTGCAACTCCGTCAGAGACATTCTCTTGTTCCGGTAAAAACGCGAATTTCATTAAAATGTCGCTAAAAAACGCTAATTTTGTCAATGTCGCGGAAAAAGTGCGAATTTCGACAAAAAAAAGTCGCGCAAAAAAAAAAAAGAATTTCGACAAGGATCGCTAAAAAACGAGAATTTTCACTCAAGATCGCTGAAAGCGCGAGTTTTGTCAAAGTGTCGCGGAAAAAGCTCGAATTTCGTCAAAAGGTCGAGGAAAAAGCTCGAATTTTGTCAAATGTTTGCAAAAAAACGTTAATTTTGTCAAAGTATCGCGGAAAAAGAGCAAATTTCCTCAAAAGGTCGTGAAAAAAGCGCTAATTTTGTCAAAGGGTTTGAAAAAGGGAAGGCAAAGTATCGTAGAAAAAGTACTACGACATAAGATCGCTGAAAAAACGCGAACTTCGAGATAGGATTGCTGAAAAAGGGCGATTTTTGTCAAAGTGTCGCGGAAAAAACTTCAATTTCGCCAAAAGGTCGCGGAAAAATGAGCTACTTTTCTCAAAGGGTTGCAAAAAATTGCCAATTTTGTCAAAGTATCGCAGAAAAGAGCCAATTTCGTCAAAGAATCGCGGAAAAAAACCCGAATTTTGACAGAGCATTGCGGGAAAAAAAGCGAAATTCGTCAAAAATGACAAAAAAGCGAATTCCGTCAAAGAGTCGCGAAAAGAGTGTGAGTTTAATCAAAAGGAAAAAAGCGTATTTCGTCAGAAGATCGCAGAAAAGCATTTCATTTGACCATTCATTTAACAATAACTGTACAAGGAATGATTTCATGAACAGAAATTATGACTATGTTGATTCTATGTTTCTTAGTATCGCCCCCCCCCCCCAAAAAAAACGATCCTCTGGATCCGCCCCTATCTTAGATTGTGCTGCCGTCATGGTTGTAAACAAGATTTTCGCTATGGGGGGGTAAACAGTATTTAATTGATATAGTCACATAGAATCAGGGGCGTAAATCCCGGGGGGGTTTGGGGGGGTGCAGCACCCCCCCAAAAGAAATCAGTCGGAAAATTACCAGATCGCTCGGAAAAAGTATCTTTAGTCGGAAAAAAAATAGTATTAACCTATAAAAACTTATAAACTGGAAAAACGGAAATATCATTCGGAAAATTTACCGTTTAATCGGAAAAGGCATACCGTTTTCACCGTTCAAAGGCATACCAAAAGTCGGAAAAAATAGTATTATGTATTACCATATAAAAACTTATAAATTAGAAAAATGGAAAAATCAGTCGGAAAAACTCTTGTTCGATTGGAAAAAATGGCATTAACTTATAAAAACTTATAAATTGGAAAAACTAAAATATCATTCGGAAAATTTTTCGTTTTCATCGGAAAAAAAGCATGTTTAGTCGGAAAAAACAGTATTACGTATTAACCTATAAAAACTTCTAAATTGGAAAAACGAAAATATCATTCGGAAAATGTCCCGTTCCATCAGAAAAGGCATGTTTAGTCGGAAAAAATAATATTACGTATTAACCCATAAAAATTTATAAATTGGAAAAACGGAAAAGTCAGACGGAAAAATTCTTGTTCGATCGGAAAAAAATATGTTTAGCCGGAAAAAAAGGTATTAATCTATAAATATTTATGAATTGGAGAAATATTTATGTAGTTTTTAATTAAATAAGAAAAACAAGTTTAGATCGAAGAAAACCTATAAAACTTTCTTCTTAGTCGGATTTATTTCCCCTTGTAGTTTCTAATACGAAAAAACAATTTATAACGAAGAAAACATAAACTTATTAATACAGCTTATGCTTACGGCAAACTTATACATAAACCGAAACTAATTAATTTAACTAATTGGTAATTTATTAATTTGTTTAATTTACTAATTAATATAACTTATCAATATACAGGATTTTTTTTTCTTTTCTTTGATAAAATTATTCAGAAATTTTTTTATTTGTCAAATATTGTGTACTCGGAAACCTCGATATGACGAAAAAAAATATTTATGTACATATTGTAGCAATGTTAATGTTATTTGTAACTGTGGCATTTTGAGTAAAGCCTTAATATTCCGATTTCTTTTTCTCTGTGCCTTTTGACTTCGAAATATCGAAATCTACCTGTATTTATTTACTATAGGAAAGTTTTTAGTTTAGTCTCGAAATTTTAAGCTATACTGATTAAAGTGAAGAAACTCATTTTTTTTTTTTTTTTTTTTTTTTTTTAATCTAAACTTTAAATTTAGTTAGAAATATGTATCACGGAATTTAAATGGTATCCGATGAAAATTCAAAACTGAAATATAAATATTTAATATTTTTCCATTTCGAAATCTGGATGTTTTCCACTCTATACAAATTTTACCTTTAGTTGAAAATAATTATGGTTTTATTTTTTCCTACTAACTAATATTGTGTTTTCTTTTTATTTTATTAAAAATATATATAATTAAAAATGTGAAACTGTTTTTATTTACCTTTTTACGTAATTTTGGATTGATTTAAAAAAGTGCTTAAGAAATATAAATGATACAGGATGAAAATTGAAAATACCCAAATACTTTGAATTTTTATCTCGAAATAATATGAATATTTTACAATATAGGAGTATATTTCTCCCAGAAGTAATACGTTCGTTTTTTTTTCCTGAAACAATTGTATTCATTTTTTAAAAATATTTTTATTAATACTATTGCATTTTGTTTAGTCCGAAAAATAAGGGGTAACATCAAGTTGTTACGCTGTTTTAAAGTTTGTCGTTAGAAAGAATTAAAACTTATATTAAGAAATCCCGTATTTTTGACAAATTTTTGTCTCTAAAATATTCCTTAAGCAAACAAATAAATAAATAAATAAAAACAGCTAGAGATTTTAACTGACTTCTGAAAAATAGAAATATAGAACATTTTTTTCTCTTCAACGTAAAGCTTGGGCACCTAGACAACTGGGCGCTGAACTTCCTGTCCTATGTGTCAATTACAAAACAAGCAGCACCTGCATTAACTCTTTGTTTAAACCGTTAGTATTCAAGCTCATAGTACGAAGTCATTCAATTACAAAATGTTGATGCGAGAATATTTTGGTATTTGGTTAATAATTCAATATTTTTGCATCTTTTATGTCCTCACGTAAATGTAAGAGACAAAAAGAACAATCTGCGTTACGTATTTCCATCTTCGATAATGATTACAGGAACACACGTAATAAACAAAAACATGCTGTTAAAATTTCAGCTCATATACATATACCGTTTTGCATTGCTGGAGTTCCAAAAAAACTTTTGAAGTAAGCTACTTTATCACAGAATATTTTAGATATATAAAATGTGTAAATAACTATTGTTTTCATATTTAATAATAGATATATTTATTTATTGAGAGGAGAGATAAATTATTTAATAACTTGTAAAAATGTACTGCTATTCGATATATATGTAAGTTGCAGTTTGCCTCCCAAAACATCCAATTAGTTTATTGCTGTAGTAAGCATTATCTCACGGGAAGCAAGTGACTTGTTCATATTTGTTTATCTGCTGACTATCAAGTTTTATCCAATTAGCCTGATAGCAAAAAAGGGGAAACAGATTGAATCTCGCAGCGATGCTATGAAGACGTGCTCCTGGTTATCACTTCATTCGTAAATAAGTCACCTGCTTTCATATAATCAAGACTATGTAATAAACAGTGTTAATAAAACCCCTAGAACTACTTATTTTACACATATATTAACTTTTTTTTTTAGCAGTTAGTATCGCAATTCCCGAACTATTTGCTAGTTTTGTTTCAAACTGGAGATGACAAGCTAGTTATTATTTAAATTTCATGAAGTTATTATTATTTTTAACTAAATTTTTTCTTTCAATATATTTGCTTTCTTTTTTGCCAACCATTTTACAATTCGCAAGTCAATGTATTTAGTATTGTGCATGAAGTTAAAACTGTACTATGGATCTTTTTATATTTTACCAATATTATTTCATTAATACTGAGAAAGTTAATTTATTTTTTGAAGTTCAAATGTCAATATATGTAAAATATTCTATATTTTTAAAACTTTGTTATAGTACCAGATATAATAATTTTGTCTCACTGCATAACAATAATTTAATTATTATTTTATACATAGATTTTTTTTTTTTTTTTTTTTTTTTTTTTGTGTGTGTGTGTAGATAAGAAACAAAATTTAATCACTTGAAACTTGAAAATAATTTCGGTCTTGGCGCAACTTTTAATTGTTACTTACAATAATGGCGCAACTTTTGATTGTTTAAAGCTAATTGATGATTAAATCGATCTTTAAACCTCTTTTGCAATTTAAAATTTTTTACTGATACTTTTTAAAAAAAAAAAGCTTGGTGTGCCTGTGTGTGTGTGGGGGGGGGGGGGGGGGGAGGGGGGTTGTAGAGAAACAAGAATTTTACTTTTGACTTATGCATTTCGTTTTTTTGTTTTGTATTTTGTGCATGTTTTCATACGGCTACAGCAAAACTGTTGGCTCTGTTTAATTGCCTTATTTATTTATTATTATTATTATTTTAAGAATAATTTGAGTATAATTTGAAAACACAATGAATTCGCACCTGAAAACTTACATTCTTTGCTTTAATAATTTGTTATTTATCTATATAATGCATCTAATATATTTATATGATATATCTAGTATATATTTTATCTAATGGCTGGGCAACGGCGGGCGGGTCAGCTAGTAGAGATATCTATATATATATATATATAATAGTTTGTCCTGATTGACTGATAATCAACGTTCGGCCCAAAATATTGAATGTAGAACCATGAAAATTGGAGAGAAAATACTTCTTATGGTGTACGTGTCCACTAAGATGGAATTTTTGAAATTACCCCCCCCCCTCCTAAAAGGGACAAGCGGGGGGACGGGGTCAAAAATTTTGGAACAACTTACCATATCTCAGCAAACATTTAAGGTAGAAACGTGAAATTCCTGAAAATAAATCTACTAAAAATATTATTAAACACATAATTCAACGATTTTCGAAATCCTCCCCCCCCTCAAGGGGTTAAAAGGGGGGGGGGGTCGAAAAATTTAGGACATTTGGCACATCTCAGCAGTCTTTTTTAATAATAGCATGAAACGGCAGAAAATAAAATTATTAAAAACTAATTAAATAAGTGTTTCAGCAATATTTATAAATTTCCACTCCCGAGGGGATTAAAGTAAGGGTGAAAAATTCCATACTTTTTGGTCCATGTGGCGTATCATAAGAGAGCCTCCCACTTTTTCACTCAATCACTCTTTCATATTATAAACCTTTCTCCCCTCCCCCTGACCCCCACCAATTTTCCTACCGTGGACAATTTTCGATCTTTTTTTAAACTGTAGCGTTTTATCATTTAAGACCGGATTTTTTTACAGGGCCCTCCGATAAATATTATTTATGATATATGAAAAATTCACAGTTAGAGGAAGAGTCTACTTTGGGAGGGGAATTATTTCCTAAATTTGGCCTACATCTCTCTTGTGATATATCGTTCGATACCCACTTAGTCCTCACAAGTCACCGCTTTTCTAAATTTACTGACACCTTTCTTGTGATATATCGTTGGAAAGCCCTGCGACTGCTTATTCATATTATGCACTATCCATGTCCCTCTCGGGTGGTACGATTATTCCATCAGGAGATCGTCTACTAATGGGGAAAATATATTGTTACATAAGACTAATAATAGCATTTGACTATCTCGATACACACATATATATATATATATATATATATATATATATTAGTCTTCATGTTGGCCATAGTACTCGGAAATTTTCCTTCTTGAAAGTCGGAAATTTATGAGCCTACACCCCCCTACTCGACTATAGTGGTTTACGCCCCTGCATAGAATGATGGCATAATTCTTTATTTCTATTGATTGTTTGAAAAAAAAAATGACAAAATGGTTTTTCTCAACTGACATTAGAATAATTAAACACCAAGGAAATGACAAACTAAGAATTTAAGGGGGATAGAGTCCCCACCCCTTCAAAATCTTCCATTGAAAACAATTTTTAATTTTGTTTTCTTTTACGTTTATGTTCTAAATTTATCTTATTTGAAGGGTTTTCTGATGAAAAAAAGAACAAAAAAAAAAAAAAAAAACAATTTCAATTCTCCATAATAAAATGTCTGTAAAAATCTATTTTTAAATATTTAATACTGCTTAGTTCTTAAAATTTTGTTTAGGGTTTTACGTGATATGTTTAAAAATATCTTGTACTCCTTAGTTTAGTTTATTTCATGATTATATACTTTGTTTAACCCTTTGACTGCTGCGAAGAAAGACAAGACAGTAATGACATTTCTCACATTATATATTTTTTTAATATTAAAACAAGACAATTATTTCAACATTATATTATAAACGTAATTGAATACTTAAAGATAATGCTTGTGAGTATTAACGGTGACATAAAAATTGAAAAGACTCATAAAATTCAAATAATACATGCATTGCGATGAAAATTGCAGTTCAACAAAAGTGTCAGCATGGGTTTGTCAGTCAGAGAAATAAAAAACATCTACTAAGTGGCCATGGGTGGGTACATCTGATCAAAAATCTTGAATTTCCCTAGATATCATTCAGCCAGCACCCATGTCTCTTACTATTTCATGTTACTAGCATTTATTAAAGATTTAGGGTAAAATATGATTCTCCTCTGTGCACTCATAGTGTGCTTAGAGTCAAACTTAGATTGCTAAAACAATATTTTTTGTTTGTTCCTGGATAAGAGAAAAGCACCCAAATTCAACCAGTTATAACCGATTGCACTGAATCATTTTTAACTAAAAAGAACAAATGTCGACAAGATCATGAAAGTTGTTCCCTTTAAGAGTAGAATATAAAAGTTTTTCTAAAAAAAAATTATAATTTTTTTAAAAATTATTATATTAGTATCCATTCAATATACTGCTGCTAATCATTCTAAATAACTTATACTATAATAAAATATGTATAAAAATTATTATATAAAGAGTAAGAAATCAAGATACTTCATCAATATTTTTGAAATTTTAATGGTAATTGCTAAATTGAAATTGCAAAAATATGTGAAATTCGATAATGCTACAATTACTTTTACTTTAATGAGCACTTTGCATCCAAGAAATTAAATCACTGGATACAGAAACTTTATTATGAAAGAATCTCAAACAGACACTAATCTATAGACTGCATGCTTCATCAATGCCATTATATCTGTCAAATATTATGTAATATTCAGTAAGTTCACTTCTATTATTAAACATATCATTTTTAGAGGCCAAGTTCTCTATTTTTAATTTTACATTCTATCTATTTATTTTCCACACCCTAAATGAAGGCAGCATTTTTGATTTTGATACATGTATATGTTAGTGTTATAAGAATTTATACAACATTAAAATAAAATTGGTACCTCAGTTCGTTCATATATAAAAGAAACATTTTGCAAATATATTTTGGTTACTGTTTTTCATATTCTATCCATTTTTTACACACAGAACAAATGAAGGTACCATTTTTATTTTGATAAATATGTTAGGGTAAGATATAAAAAACATGAAAATAAAATTTAAAACAAATTTATTTTTATGTAATTATAAATTAAATATATATAAAAATATAATAATTACAGTTTTATATATTTATTTTATAACTTTATATATTTATGCAAAATTTTCTGTAATATCATTAAATGAATTATCTTTATGTTGTGTCAATAACTAAAATATTTTTCAGTGATATCATGTACAGGGATGGCGAACCCATAACATGTGCGCCAAAATTGATGTGCAATAAAAAAAATTTTGGTGCGGCATTTATTGATATTCTAAAACAAAATTGAATGAAGTTAAACAAAATATGCAAATTTATACAAACTCAACTTAAAAAAAATAATGATAAAATAAACTATTTGATGTTTAAACCTATTTTAATGTGGGCTGAATAAGCTATCAAATTAATAGAAGTTGTTGAGAATATCAGAAAGAAAAATATAAATCATTATAAGTAAAACTGCCAGTGATTAAATTGTAGCGACTCGATATAAGATTTCCAAAAATTTTGATTTACTAAATTATTTTTGGTTCTTAACACATCACAATCAATCAAAATCTTTTTTGGAAAAAAAAAAAAAAAAAAAAAAAAAAAAAAGAAAAGAAAAGAAAATGGGCACGCAGATGTAAAAAAGGTTCGCCAATCCTCTAATATAAGGAGCCTGGCAGTAAATAATAGTAAGTGCCAAAATTATAAAATTAAGTTTTTTTATGTACAACAGAAATCAGTAAAAAATTTTATATTCTATTGAAAGATGACTTTACTATCTCAGGTCACTCATACACCATTTGTATCCAAATATATGTAAATATTTTTTTTTTCTTCAATATCTCCAAAAGTGACAAGGGTTGCTTACCATTATTTGCTGCCAAGCCACCCTCATACGTTAAGTCATTTTTAATGTTCATTATATAGTACTTTCTTAGAATTTTTAAAATAATTTCCATTGTGCATTGTTGGTTAATTTTTTTTTTATTTTATGATATACCGTATATACTCATATATAAATCGACCCCTCACTTTTGAATGAAAGTTCTGCAATAAATCAAAAACCTGTGTATAAGTTGACCCCCTAATTTTTTACTTCAGTTTTACACAAAATCAAGCCAAATATGTCACTTGCCAATGTAAAAGTAAATGAAATAAGTATAAAAAAAATCATTCACAAAAGATTTTAATGATAGGTTATTATTGATAAAATAATGTACTAAGTAAACAAAAACAAGTGATTGGCATAATATTTTTAATGATAAGTTATTATTAGTTGTATAATTTATGTATTATTTCATTACGCATGCACATAAAAAGCCTATTTTGTAGTTATTCAGTTAATTGACTTGTGTATAGGTTGACCCCCCTCCCCCCTAATTTGATCGCAGAAATTCCTCAACTTATACACGAGTATATACACATACAGTACTTTAAAATTCACATCAGTGTCCCAGTGATCACTTTTAAAGCAATGTCTACCCTAATCTTTTTGAGGTCTTCATGTAATCTATTCAACCTGTTATTTTTTATAAACTCAATTTATGTATTATAAAACTGAAAATGAAATAGATGGCACTTGAAACATCTCAAGATAAATGCTGACTACATGGAAGTGAAAACTCATTCTGACAAGAAAGGTCTCCATACAGCATATTCTGAAAAAAAAAAAAAAATAGATGTGTTCTTCTCATGAAGATATACATATTTATAAAAAACAATTTCAGAAGAATCCCAGTAAAGCATCTGTAAAAAAAAAATGAAAATTTCGTTATGTGGTGATTTTTCATTGCTTGGCAATGGAATACAATATGAAAAAATACTTTTTTTTAAATGTCAAATACACTTTAAGGGGAAAAAAATATCTTTCACTTTGAACTTGTTTAAATAAATTTAATTTAAATAACTTTAGTTTTGTCAGTTTTAGTTTGTTTTAATTACACTTTTGTCATGATATTTATATGTATTTATGTTGAAATATAGCTATGAAAAACTACGATTTAAAATGAAATTCAAAATTTAAATTAACTAAAATGTTGTCAAACTGAAAATTAAGTCCAATTAAGCATCATCGATTCAATTTTGTTGCTCTGGAAACAACTTTGGCTTTTATTTTTGAACATGCTTAAATGTATTTAAAAAATATTTCAGTGTGATTTTTTTTATACATAGGAAATTTTTTTCAGTAATAATTACAGAAACAAGCAATATATATATATGTAATAGAAAAAAAAAATATATATATATATTTATATATAACTTTCTCATTTTAAGTTTAAATTCATAAAAATATCATTTGCAGGCATTCTAAAAATCCATTAACAAACAATTTTCAATTATATTAAAATAGATTGCTTTTGGCAAGGAAAAGTGCTGCTCACTTAATTGCATGTTTTCGTCTTTTCACACCAAATATTTGATTTTTTTTTTTTTTTTTTTTTTTTTTTTTTTTTTTTTTTTACAGACTTTCCACTGTAATTCCGCTGCTAAATTAAACTGATCCTTTATTACATACATGAGTAGTTTAATTAGTGTTGTTTTCAAAACATTCTGAGTATGCCCAGTATGGAGACCTTCCTTGCGAGTTTTTACAAATGTCTTCATATTTTAACATCTTCATGTGGAAGAAAGATTCAAAATATGTTTTTAACCAAAATGTTATTTTTACGGGTCATGGATTTTATTTTAATGTATATGTAAGTGAAGAAAAAAGTATCTTTAAAGAGTTATATTTACTGGATGATTTTATCCAGCAAAGGTTGTTTCTACTGCATACTCTGTGTTAATTTTAAAATAAAATTGTTTCCATTCATGACTTCTTTTATTTACGTATTATACATGCACACAAATCCTTCTAGCCTATATCTGGCTGTAATCTGGATATGCAGAAATCAAGATAAATTGAGGGAAGTTGAGGGAGAAGACATCATTTTCTTAAGGCTTTCCCTGCAGGCGAAGACACGTTAAACCTATGGGGCGGCTATTTTCTAATATCTTGTTTGCATCTTGACATTTTAAACTTTTTTTCTCTCTTTTGCATTGGATAACTGATTTTCATTACTACATTGCTTTTTTTTTTCTTTTTCGCTTTTGGTTACAGATATTTTTTAGAGTGACACTTTCATTTTTGGAACTTGTTTCGAAAGTGAAAGTAATTTTATAAAAAATATGTGCAATCAATCTAAAAAAAGGAGCAATATAGAGATGGATCTAGTTCTTGATGGCAATAGCTCTTGAGATAGAGTGCCCAAAATTTTATGTGACATACAGTAAAAATATGTTTTCTTGAATCTCTGACCCCTTCCCCCCTGCCTAAAACCTATAAATACAAAAACTTATGAATCCAATACTTTTTCATTTTGTAATGATAAAAGAAAGTAAAAACAATCCAGTTTTACTCATGTCATGTTATGGATAACATGTTTAACAATCTTTCCATCCTAATTCTTGAAAATTTATGAATTTTCTTACACTTATTTTTCAAATATTTCTTTTCTGGATTATTTACATACAATTTTTACATTTTTTAAAAAACTTACTTAACCAACTATCACTTATATGAGATTTTATATTCAAATTTTTCAGCAAAATTTTTTATGTCATTTTGTTGTAAAATATTTCCAATAAAATTATCGTTTTTGGATCCTACATCTTTAAACTATCAAAATAATATTTCCCCCATGTCTATATATGTCATGATCTGTATACATTTAAATGATGAGGAAACTCTTTCAAACATTTTAATGAGTTTTTTCTGATTTTTCAATATTGTTCTGAGTGTACTACTTGTGGTCCCAAAATGTTTACCCCATCACTCTTCATATATCTTATAACTTTGACTTCTCCTTGCCTAAATATTAGTAATAATAATAATAATATATATATATATATTTATATATATGTATGTGTGTGTATTTTTTTTTTTTTTTTTTTTTTTTTTTTTTTTTTTTTTTTGTTAGACACATTGAATAGAAACAGTTTTAAAAATTAACACGGAATAAATTTACAGAAGAATAAAATCAGTATAAAAGTTCATTAGCAAAAGACCAAAAAGGAAATATGTCCTCTGTTGATTTTAAAATACCACACTCTCATCTCCCATCACCACCTTTTCAGTCTCTCTAAAAAGTACCAAAAATATGTGATTTGCTGGAAAGAAAGATTGAAGATATGCCATGAAAAAAAAAAGCTCATATTTGAGAAATATCCTGTCTTCCAAGCCGTTTTTAGGTGCGTTCATAAATATGTAAATACGTAGCACCTATTGTTGTCGCTCAGTCTGTCCGCATATAACAACGCAAAAACTATCCAACCGAAACGTTTGAAATTTAAAATACATAATTATAACATAATTTTGTCGAGTCATTTCAAATTTTATGAAAATCGGATGTATAGATCAATTACAGGGACAGTCAAAAGGATTCCGTTACATTACGGTCAATGGGGAAAAAGTTTCAAATGCATTTTAATTGTTTGAAATTTAAAACATATAATTATTGCGTAATTTTATTGAGTCATTTCAAAACATATAATTATAACGTAATTTTGTCGAGTCATTTCAAATGTTATGAAAGTCGGATGCATAGATCATTTACAGGGACAATCAAAAGTATTCCATTACATTACGGTCAATGGGAAAAATTTTCAAATGCATTTTAACGATGTTACACTCATTCGAACATAATAGAATTGGCATGAATCTATGAAGTATATACTAAAATATGCATTCTGTACAATCTGTGATGCAAAGATTTTTATTATTAAATTACAGGGCCACACAAAAGTATTCCACTACATAATGCTATACGGGAAAACATTGTTTGGGGCATGTTTTAATTATATTCAACTATTTCACATTTTATGAATAAGATATATGTTGCTGAGGTGCAATAAAAATTACTTCCTGCATTTTTACAGAAACACAAAGATTTTGACTACTATACTGTATCCGAAGTACGCTCTACTATATCACCAAGATCTAAATATTTTTAAAACTTCGTTATCGTACGAACGCACCTCATTTGCTACGCTTCACGTGCAATTTCCAACTTGTTATTTTTAAGTTAAAACAAGTAAGAAAAATCTTGTGTTAAGCATAGATTAAGAAACACTTTCTAACAATTCCTGAAATCTTTGATAAAACTTCGTTATTTAGGAAAATAACAGGTTACAGTCCATAGCCAAATATGTATTCCAATATTTTTGATCTGTTGGTTGATATATATACTCTACAATGGGGAAATTTAGTTCAGCCCCCCCCCCCCCCCAAAAAAAAAACACTTAACAGGATGAAATTTTTCTTTCATCAATTTATACTAACAGATGGAAACATACTTGAATACTTTTGTTCAGCCCTGTATTTTACTTAGTAACTTTATTACATGCCAGTATTTAGCTAAAATTTAATTCAAACTAAAACACTCTTAAAACTACTGAAATCACATTTCCAGAAATTATCATCCATGAGTGAGAACGTATCCAATTTTTGGAAGACCTATATATCATTTTATCTATATTTTACAAACATTTCATAGTAAACTGAATACAATTCAGCATAAAAAATGCATAGTTTATTTAAAAACCACCTTTAAGTAATTTACAGTTATTTCAATAATCTTCACAAGCTCCTTTGTTTACCCTTGTATATCAACTATATAGCATTTATACACACCATATAATATGAATTAATTTGGTAAAACTTTATTCATTCAAGCAGGGCATTTATTCACTTGCATGTGTGATCAAGAATACACTAGGTGTGCAGCGTTGAAAACTCAAATTTTCTTCAGTAACGATTTATTATGGAACTATCTTTAAAAAAGGAAGGGGGGGGGGGCATGAATGAATTATACTAGTATTGGAAATCAACAAAAAATTATAAACGTTTTTATAATTATTTAATTTGTGAATTATTTCTTCAAATTTGGTTGGGAGTTCATGTGCTCATGTGTGACAATGGAAGAGCCGCCAGTACCAAAATATGAAATCCTTTGGCAACAGGAAAGAGGGCAGGGAGCAACAAGCCTATCTACCTTAGCAGCCCCCATACCCTCCCTCCCCGGGATTTACGCCCCTGATAGTAATTTTGGGTGCAATTTTGTCATAACTATTTTCAACTGCATGTGTGTTGCATCTTGCAGGCTGGTGAAATAAATCCTTGGCTGGTAAGATTTTTGAAAAATTCCCCACCCTTGCAAATTACTGTTTAAAAATGTAAACAAAACAATGGCCAAAAATCAGCAAAATTTAAAAATCCACACAACCTCTTGTCCCAAGCTGTGCAGATTTGAGGGAGTCTACTATATATCTGAAATTTTTTCATCTGTTACTTTTTTTATATATGACACATGATATGACACTAATGAGTACATAAAAATCCTATTTGAAACTTTTCAATAAACAAGCTTTTCAATGAGGCCAGAAATATATACATCCAAATAAATGTATGAACAAATTATAAATATAATTTTATATTTATACAGATGATGGTATAGTTGTTCTTTTGTTTTAATTTAGAAGATAAATTGAGTTCAGTGAAAAAAAATGAGTTGAGATTTTTAGTGCTATCAAACAGATGCATATTTAACTTCATCAAAAGCTTTTCTTGCTTTCTTGAGTTCTTCATTCATAGTCAAAAGATCTTTAACTCTTGCATACCTTCTGGGATCTTTTCTTACTAAAAATACAATATCTTCTACTTGAACTCTACCAGTTCGACCAATTTCCATAGCTTTATGAGTCTAAGGAAAAAATTAAAAAAAAACAATAAATTAGAAAATATTTTTTAAAATTCTTATGAAGCATCTTCAAAATTTTTTTATAAGAGAAAAATTTCTGCAAACAGAATAAATAACATGAAAAATAAGCTACTTAAACTTTGTGCATAATTATTTTGATCAGATTATATAATATTGGGAATACATAAACATATGGTCATAAATGTCCATGAAACAGCATATGTGACATAAGTAGAATATCTGTAGGATCTAAGTACGAGTAAACTCATGCTTAAATATGTGTCCAAGAAGTATATGCTTATATATGTGCTTTTTTGGAAAAAGAGAATATCTATAAGCATCATGGGAGACTATAGTATCCCAAGTGATGCAACTTTAAGCCCAAAGTCATAATATTTCAAAACTCCATATATACATATACAGTTTAACTCAAGATTAAAGAAAGTGTGAAAACCTGGAATTCAATAACTCAGCAAATACAGATAACATTGTCCTGATTTTTTTTTTTTTTTTTTAACAGTTTTATAATTGCTGTGTGTAATCTTATTCTGAAATTTCTACATACAGTATACTTTGAAATCTTGATACCCATTTTTAAAGTAAATTCAGTTGTGTAAGTTTGTCCTTTTTTTTTTTTTTTTTTTTTTTTTTCCAAAATGGTCAGAACAATTTTTTTAAAAATTAACATATAACATTAATCAGTTTTAGATGAAACATATAATGTCTTTATTTCTTTCAAGAAAATTTTTGATTTTCATATACAATGGAGCACTGCTTATACATTTCTCATTTCTACAATTATTTGAACGGTCTCAGAAAAATCCAATGTATATTAAAGTTAAATAATTTCATTTATATGTTTTTTCTTAAATCGCAAATTTTATTCACACTTTTTTTCAGCAAGTCAAGAAGAGAGAAAATGTGTATTTCAACCTCAGATTCCCAACTTTCAAACTTCAATCTTACAAAAGGCACCTGACCAGTTAAACAAAAGTCATCTCCCTAAGGAATGTGAACAATTTACTTTCTATAGATAAGGATTGTTGTTGTGCTCTCCCCAGGCCCAGCAGCTTCTTTTACTGGCAGCTTCAGTGTCTGGATTTGTATTCTTCACTAGCGTTACACGAAGACTTCTCATAATAGAAAATCTCTGTTATTGAAGGAAAAAATGCACATAAAAAAAAGAGATTGTACATGCTTCATGATATCTCATATGTGATAATTTTGCACATTTTTTGTCAATGACATGTTTACAACACTTCTGTAGAAATTTACAGTATCATACACTGTTCTTAAACCAAGTAAAGAATCTTCTTTTAAATTTTCAATAAGCATATCTTTGTTGATACTGAATCCACTTTGCATGGCTGTGCTAAAATGAGATAAAATAAGCACTAATCTCACCACATCCCACAAATCTGCAAATTTCTTCCAGACCAGAAAAAAAACAGATGTATATCAGAATCCATCCAATCCATATTAAATCACACCTCTTATTAAGTCAAGTAAAACACAAACTAAAACATTAGCAGAACTCAAACGTTCGTGAATTACATGCGTGCTGGTGTTATAACTATAGTGTGCTTTTCTCCTGAAGGGCAAGCTTTGCTGAAGGGAGAAATGGAAGAGAAAGAATGTTACATGCAGTCACAGATGGATACTTTGTGGATTCAGCCATACTGAAGGAAAGGAATGTAGGCAGAAATATGCAAAAAGTCCCCTAAATACATTTTTGTGTCAGTTTTTTTTTTCTTTTTTTTTCTGCAGAGCAAATTTTATTTTGAAAGCAGAGAAAAAAGGATTTATCTTTGAATATAGCAGGGTTGGCAAGTTTTTGACGGTTTTAACCATGGTTTAAACCGTCATGTCAAAAACCTCCTTGTCAAAAATGTCAAAAACCTATATTTATATGTAAATAAAAATATTTACTTAAATATATATATCTACCTATATTTATATTTAATAAGTAAAATTTATTTGCTTTTAATAAAGAAAAAGTTTCTAAATATGCTGTAGGAAAAATAAATTTAAATTTTTGAAGTAACATATTTTGAACATTAAACAAAATCTTAGATATTGGAAAACTTATCTTTTGTAATATTATTTATTAAATTTTAATGTGTTATTCAAAATATACAGGGATATTATATTATGAAGAAATCTATTTATAACCAAATTTATCCATTGTTTAAAATACTATTAAAGATTAGGCAGGTTCTGTAATTGATTAGGAGCAGAAAGATATTCAAAACTGGTTATGTGCTACCATGTGATACGTAGGGCAAATGAATTGGATTATTGAAGTAAATTTCTACTTTGATAATTTTCATTTGAATTGATTTCGATTATGTAATCAAATTAATTGGAAGTATTTCATGTATGTTTTATTTTTTAAAATTATGAATTTAATTAGATAATAATAAAAAAAACTACATGATGTTTTGTGTTTTAGAAGTATTTCATAGATCAGTGTCATTTTTTCTGTTTTGACTTTTACAATTGTTATTTGGTTTTTCTGAAAAATCAGTAATTCTGAATTTTAAATCGTCAGTCATTTTTTGAATTTATAACTAACATAAAAATAATAAAAAATTAGCTCCTTTCTATAAATATCTGAGTATCTATTTACAATATTCAATCTATTTATTTACTATGCTGAAAAATTAGCTTATACACGTACTTATGAATTTTTTTTTTCACTGAATACTATAAAATTTTGTTAAATATCTTAAGTATTCAGTTGTTGAATAATTACTTATTGTCTTACCTTGCTATCAAAGCAAACATTATTTGTATTTTTAATACTATTAGCGTGTGTGCTGTGGGGTAAGGAGGCAAAGGCGGGGAGGGGGAATAAAAATGATGTGTAATAATCATACATATAATAAATAATATGCATTATTTTTAAATTCAAATTAACCTGCTGGATATTGTGTATATAGCATTAAAAAAATTATTAAACATGTATATCAAATTCCACACTTTTGAAAATCCTGCATTTACGACACCTAATTCATTAATATTTATAAATATTAGCTATGTCAAAATGCATTCTAAATACAGTAAAACCCCGATAAATCGGATTAATTGGGACCAGACCCAATCCGGATTATCGAAAATCCGGATTATCCGGAGAATAAGAAAAAAATGAAATAAAATAATACATACGTACAGAAAATCACCTTTATGTTTAACTTATTGTTTATTTACAGACAGTAAAAATGTTTACTTTGTAATAAAAAAGTTTGTTATTTTTTGCTGTGCCAGTTTTCTATACCTTTTGTGAGCCGTACGGTCACGCATCTGTTTGAGCATAAGTAGTTCGTTGGGTGTAGTTTAAATAAGAGTTTAAATAAGAAAGCTTAAGGTATTCTTCCGAAAAGGTTTCAGAAAAAAGTTTTTTTTATTCAGAATACGACGATAAAACAAGTTTATGCTATGGAAATTAACCAAATCGTTTCTCAATCGCTTGGCCAAACCGATCCGGATTTTCCGGAGATCCGGATTTACGGGGTCCGGATTTGCGGAGTTCTACTGTAACTTTATATTTTAAATATTATAATAATAATAATAAATAAAAACGATATTTAAACATAAATAATTCTGCATGTCTATTTTGAGATAAATTTCTGAAATTTGAAATCTGTGATTTTTACCTTAATTTTTATCAATTAAAAATATTTAAAGACCTACTAATTACCCATAATATAATTAAATTTCAACATAATGTATGGCATCTGTTCTTAGTTTTAAAATTTAACAACAAACTTTAGTACACTGCAGCAGATTGCGACTATGGGTTTTTGACAGTTTGTGACAGGTTTTTGACGGTTTAATCCGGTTTAAACCTTTGTCATGTCAAAAACCCCTTTTTGACGTCAAAAACCCAACCCTGGAATATAGCAGGAAAAAAATTCCCTGTGTTTTCCAGAATTTTTCAAAATTCTGTGCTTTTTCCAATGTTTTGGGAGAGGAATTTAAAATTTCCTGTGTTTTCTCAATGGCATGGCAACCCTGTTAAATAGTATTTTATTTATTTTTTAATGGTAATTAAGTTAAATAAAATTAAATTTTACATAAGTTACTTTTTATTATTACAATGAACATTCATTATAATTCAATAATATCTCTTAAATTTACATTAAATATATTTTTATGTGAGAATTTTAGTAAAAAATAAATATTAAATTAAAAAATTATTTTTTTAAAATTAAGCATACATACACAGTATACATATACAAAAATCCTGAAAGATAATAAAAGATAAAATTTTAAAAATCTAAGCTGCAACTTACAATTTCAGTTATAAATTCTATAACTAAATCTTCCAGCAAGTCTACAGATTCCGTATAAGGATTCTGATCATCTCCAAATCCATACATCATGCATCGCACTATAACATAAAAAAAAAATACTTATAAAGAACAACAGCATAAGAAAATAATGTTTTTAAAATTGTCAAATAAATAAATAAATAACATTATTTAAGGGACCTAAGCATATTTTTGAATGCATAAAAAAATCCACAAGTTTACGTGCAAAAGAAGCGGTGAAGAATGTCATTGAAACAAATGCTATATTTGCCAGGCAAAAATCCAGGCTTTTGTACAAAAATCCAACCCACCTGGGTATTTGTGGGTTTTTCTGGGTATTTGTGGGCTTTTCTGGGTTTTCGTGGGCTTTAGTTATTGTTCTGTATATTTGTATATTTAATAATATATGTGTGTACTCATTTAAAAATATACTTATTAAATTGCATTTTTTAATTACATCTGATCTATTTATTACTAATTAATATTATTTATAATATCAGTCAATAAACTTATTGTATTCTGATATTAGTATTAATACTAATATCAATAGAAAAATTAAAACTAATATCAGAATAAGTTTATTAACTGATATAAAATAATTTTCATACTATTATTAATTCATGTTAATTATTATTAATACTATTATTAATACTATTATTGACTATTATTAATACTAATAGTAATATTATAAATAACTATTATAATTAACTTAATACTATTTTAAGTGATAAAAGTGAGTTCTTATCACTTTTAAGTATATTTTAGTTATCACAATGAATAATTAATTTTATTTTTGTAGTAACTATAATAATTAAAATTGTTATAATAATTAGTAACTATGATAATTAAACTAGCTGGCTTTGCCTGCTAGTGGGCCTGATTCTATTATACGTAAATCTCGAAGCAAACCAACTTCAAACCAGATCCCCACTCCCTACGTCACCACATAACAAGTTGAAAACATGCATTACTGGGCCCCTCCTTTTAAACAACTCTCTAATTTAGATGTACATCTCAAACCATATCTGTGCTGCCTACAACACTATGTAGAGGATGCTGCACATTCACAAAAGGATCTTCCCTTTTAAATAAATCTGTAATTGATACGCAAATGTCATGCCGAACACATCTCAAACTAGGTTCCACCTGCATACAGCACTGTGTAGCAGGCATACTGCTCACACACTACCAGGTAGTGTGCTATATTCTTAAGAAAAATATATTTGAACAAAATTCTGTTAAATAACCTATCTGTAGACATATAATTCGAGGGAATGGCATTTTAAGGCAAGAAATTAAGATTTTTGCAGAAATTATTACAGAAAATAGCAGTATTTGATACAGCATTCTTTTTTATAAATTTTTATCATATATTATAAGTTAAGCTATCTTAAAGTTTGAAACAAATCAAGCAAGAATTTAAAATTTTGACAAAAATTAATAATAAAAAATAGTGGTATTTGAGGGAAGGAGGATAATGCAGTGGATGGATAATGCAGATGATGAATGGATAATGCAGTATCATTCAGAGTGGTTACCTGCATGTTTAAATGCTATTGGCATTTAAAATTAAAGACATTGACTATTTTCCTAAATCACTTTTCTCAGAAAGTATTATGTCACAATTCCACAGCTTCAAAAATGGTGGGAAATTTTTAAAAGAAAAATACAGAAAAAGAAAAACAAGTTAGATTCTGATTTTTGCAGTGTTTTCTAATCTCTGCATTCTGTTCCATCAAGAGGATTTTCTCTAAATTTGGATTCATATAGTCTAAATTACAGAACAGACTAGACTCAGAGCAGTGTGAAAAATTAGTAATAAATTATAAATATTACCATAAAAATTAAAGTGAATGTGATTTTGATTGGTAAACTATAAAAAAGATCAATTATAATTATTTTGTATTTCATTGCGTAACTTATTTAAAATATATTTTTATAAAATAAATAAATAAAATGAAAAAATAAATATTCTGAAATAAACTATCACCTAATTACCACAATTATGACTGTCTTTTTTTTTTTTTTTTTTTTTTTTTCTTTTGTGTGATTTTGTAAAAGAAACCACCTAGATTTTGAGCTTAAAAGGAAAATGTGTATTATACTATTAGGGGGATTTGCAGATTCAGAAATGAATTTTAACAAAAACCCAGGTGGGTTTTTGTTGGTGGACCCGCCCAGAAAAACCCGGATGGGTTTTTCTGGGGTGGGCCCACTTTGCCAACCCTGATATTTGCCCATCCAGAAAACATTCTCCTTTGAATGGTAGTGAATAATAGGTAACACATTCAAAAGTTATAACTTCGGCGTGTACTGAAATCCAAATACACTCCCACATAGGGCATATCCAATAGACATTTTCTAGTTCTGGCCTCAAATTTTGATGCCAATGATTATTAAAATGTGACTCTTTTTAACTCTTCCTATGCACCCCATGACAATTAAATAGATTGTGGGAAAATATCACAAATTCCAGGGAAATCTAAACAAAAAACAAACCAGTTCAAAATATTTTTAATAAACAAAGTACAAGTGTACCCTTTTTTAGAACAGTGTTTCCTTTTCGAGAAAATGTACCTTTTTTTAGAATAGTGTTCCTTTTTTGAAAAAAATATACCCTTTTTTAGAATAGTGTTCACCTTTTGAAAAATTCCTGCCTGGTGACCCTTCTTTTCTAGAGTCAACATTGACAGTAAATATAAAAACAGTCAGTTATATCTAAAGTTCACAAAATATTAAATAGCAGCATTATTAACAATCTGTGGGGATTATATATATATATATATACTTAAAAAAAAAGGTGCTGCTGCCCTTTTCACCCCTAATTTCTTTATGTGGTATATATGAATTCACAAGCAAAAAATAATAATACAAACATTTATTCAAACCCTACTTTAAGAAGCTCTTTCTGTTCTAACATTTTTATGCCAGTTAGTTCTTTTTCTCTAAAAGTTTCTTTTATAATAGTTGTTGAACTGTTGTCATTCATTCTTCTTCAGCTTCAATTTCTATAAATTTATTATTGTAAAACTAGAAAAAGAAAATAACATACTGGCTACTTATTTTTTTGCTTGCAGACTTTTAATATACTTGCTATGTTTACTTTATATAAAAGCATAAATAATTTAATTAGTTGAATGAAATAATGATATTTCAAATTATATTAGATTCAAATATAATTTTTAAATAAAATTCTTTTTATACCAGAGAAAAATAGTTTTTTTTTCTTTTTAGAAAGATACTGTGGTTAATTTTTTACAAGTCTAGTCTATAAAAAAAGTATTTAAAGCTTTATTTTGTTTATTCATAAGATGTATAGAAAACAAAATATCTATAGAAACTTTCCAAATTATGTCTATCTTAAATTTTGATACTTTTTTATGTAATTTTAAACATTTAGAGAACTTATGATTTTAATCAATGATTTTGGAACAGATATAGTATCAGCCCAGAGTCCATCATCTTTTTTTTTTTTTCTTTCTTGGTACAAAAAACCCATTTTCGGCATTTTAGCCAAGTAGCAACTGTCGTCAAATGGACATTCATGCCCATCACTTATAACCATTTTAGGCTTAAAGAACTTTGAAAATTTTGCGATTAAACATTTAAAGGAAAGCGGAAAAGAAAAATTATATTTTAATAGAAATCAGCACTTCAAACATTTTTCTAAAAAAAAAGGAGGAGGGGGAGGGAGAATAAACAAACAATAAATACATAAATTTCAAAGCAGTACAGTAAGCCAAATATTCATCATTAATTAAATGCATACAGAAAATAAAAAAAAAATAAAAAAAAGATTGCAAAAGGAAAAGAAATCTGGTCTTGAATTGTTACTTGTAATAACAATAATAATTTTTAAAAAGGGGGAGGGAAGGATTCATAATGAGTAAACAGTAAATACATAGATTTCAAATGAGTAGAATAAATCAAATATTCATTGTAAACACATTATTTGCAACCAAAAAAATAAATTATTTAACCATCAAAATATACAGATACAGAGATCAAATAAATCATGTAGTATTCGCCCAGAAATAGCTGCCTTTTTTTGGCGATTTACAGCGAGGGAGGTTTTTTCAGATGGAATTTCTATAATATTAATGTCTTACAACCCTAGTTTTCTTGACACCACCACGTGATTTTGCTGATTTCGTCACTTCTCTTTAGAAGCTCTGCTTGTACAGACGCTATCATATTGCTTCTGATTTTCTCAAGCACACATGCTCGCCAAGTTGTATTGTTTCAAACATTTTCTATTTCATTATATTTTTGCTATTTATTTTGTGATTGGTTATGGCTCCTGTTGTTAGTCTTCCTGCTGTTACTGATGTTATTAAGAAGTATTAGGATATTTTGAAGTCTAGAGGAAGTAAGGTATATTTAAAGGTGTTATGGCTATAATATAAAAATAATAATAGGCCTATTTTAGAAAACGTTGGGATAGAGAATAGGTATTTATGCACGGAACTTTTTAGGGAATAGGAATTTGTTTTTTGATGAAAACGGGCTTAATTAAATCAAGTGTTGTTTGTTCTGAGTGTAAGAGTCAAATGAAGTTACATAAAAAGAAGGTGTTTGATGATTTCTCTTGGATTTGTTGAAAGATGAAGTTGAAAGAAGATGGACTGAAAAAGGAGTGCGGTAAAAAAGTTTCATTTATGTTTGGTTCATGGTTTGCTGCTAGCAATTTGACTTTAGATGAGATTTTTTTTTTTGTTGTTGTTGTTGACTTTTGAAATTGTGATTGATGTTAAGACAGGCATGTCAAACTCGTCTACCACTGCGGGCCAGATTTAGCATTGTACAGAAAGCCGCGGGCCACATTAACGAAAATAAAGAAAGAGATTAATTTGATGGCTATCACACAAAACGAAAACTGTACATTAAAAATACAGCCTTGTTTTTTAAAAAAACAAGCAAACAAAAATGCATACAAAAAATTTAAAACTATTTATTGGAAAAATTAAAAACATGCACCAGAAAATGTTTTAAAATATTTATTTAGAAAAATCAAATCTGTAGTAAAAGTATCCCACGAGAGTGCATTGCAAATGTAATGAAAAATAAGTTAAAATAAAAATACAAATATGCTTAAACACATTGAATTTTTTTAATTTAAATCGCAATCAAAATTATACAAAAATGTGTTATTAATTTTGTAATCATAATATCTGCATTTTGTTTTATGTCGTAATTGCTACTTTTTATAAAACCAATCATTGGTAGAACACAATTATTTACACTATAATATTAAGAAATTTAAAAAAATCATAATTAATTAAAATATATGAGCTATGGTTATTGATCCGGCAGAGGAATAATTTCCTGATTCTCCTCAGTTTTAAGTACGTATCTTGTCTGAGGAAAAAAAACTGCCGGCAGAGTCAAATTTCTTGCACATATATTTTCAAGAATTATAAAGTTAATATATAAAATTAACGATAGCCACCGGCCTTGAAGTCACTAAATGAGGAAAAATGGCTATTACAAAAATATTTGTCGGCGGCTACTGATGGCTACTGTCTACGAATGAAAATTTGTTAGTTTAATGAAAAATTTCAGTTATAGCAACACATATTGAAAATACAGATTTCATGCGATTATTGAAATTTCTGGTTATATCATGAATATTTATAGAAATGCCTTAGCATATTTTTAAATTGATTTACAATTCTGGACATCTTTTATTCTAATTTGAGCGATTTCGAGTTGTGTGCAAATGCATCCAATAGTTGTTTTTAAAAGCAGATGGATTACTTTTAATATGTTTCACAAACACACTTTTATCAATAAAATTTCAGTTTAAAATAAATTTATTTTTCCAAATTACTTCTAGATATTTGTGGGTTTTTCGAAATATTTGTGAGTAAATTCTTGGCGAACTTCAACGAAATTTCTACATATCAAACACAATTTTTCAGTCTTTGTTTAAGTATAAAAAATTATTTCAAATTGACTTACCTGCGATGTTGTCCTCATCATCAAGAAATATAAAGATCACACAGGGATAATTTACAATGATACGTTTACTAACCTTTAATCCATTCACGATGCGAGAACTTTGCGAAATTTTTAATGTTTAGTCACCGGTTTTTAGAAACAGAAATTTATACCTTATTGAATCGAGAAAATGCTCCGATTAAAAAAGACAAATTTTACAGTAAAATTTTACTGGCCGGGATAATCAAGGATTCTTAAGCCTTTTCGCGGCACTTATATGTGTCGCTTGTCCCCAAGGGGTTAACCTCTTCAGTCCCTGAGTACCCAAATGGGTACATCAGTTTTGTCCCATTTTATTAATGATACCCAAATATAAATGAAATTTCGATATAAGAATAATATGTTTCGAATTCTAAGATTCGAGCTAATGAAAATAAAACAAAAATCTCGCTCAGAAATCAAACGAGAGAAGAAATAATTCAGTAATAATTAAAAATACTGTAATAATCGCCAGTAGTGAAGAGGTTAAGAATGAAATTAACTAATGAGCTTATGTATAAAATACTCGCTTTCGACTATGCATGCACCAAATAATAAAAACAGGATAACAATTTTTTGTTTTTATTATTACTATTATTATTATTATTTTACAAGACAAGAAATCGTATCACTTTCCCTTTTAAAGCCATTTATTTCTTTTGATTTTTTTAGAGACTTTTAATTAGAAATTAGTGCTGTATTTTAACTGATTTTCGATACATTTAATACCTAACAAATACCACGCATTACTTTGTAATGTCAGAGGGAATCAAAGAGAGCAATAAAATAATGTATTCGTTTCAAAATAAAACACTTAATAAACTATTAGGGAGGGGGGGACATAAAAATTTTATGTATTTTTTTAATTTTCAGATTAAGATATGCTCTTCTTAAATTTCTTATTGATTACTTTAAAACCCTGTCTTCTGTAAACGAAATTTTAAAATGAATTAGATTTGATCATATTCAAGACAGTATGTTTGCATCTTTTATGCCACAGTGGTGTTGAATCGGTGTTCTTTGCATCTTTTATGCCAAACTGTAACAAATTTGATCCAAAATCACAACCATTAATTTAAAAATTTAAACTTTTCTTCATTTAAATGGGGATCATTAAATTTAATGTATGTCAATACCTCCCAATAAATGTAATGAAGATTAATATTCTGAAATAATGGTAGAGATTTTGAATAAAATCATTCTCCAATTTTGCAACGCTGGAATATTTGCTATGCAAAGTGTATTTTCTGCATCAACTAAGAACTGAATCAAAATATGAAAATGCCAAAGGCTTGGCGGGCCACAGAGAAGTTCCAGGCGGGCCAATTGTGGCCCGCGGGCCACGTGTTTGACATGCCTGTGTTAAGACATCTCTATCGAGGATCAGTGGGGTTTTGCTTCTCATACAATGGCAGACTGGAGGCAGTTTATTAATGAGCATGTGTTAGCAAGAAGACTTACAACAGGAGCCATAATCAATCACAAAACAAATATCAAAAATATAATGAAATAGAAAATGGTTTGAAACAATACAACCTGGTGAGCATGTGTACTTGAGAAAATCAGGAGCGATATGACAATGTCTATACAAGCAGAGCTTCTAGAGAGAAGTGACGAAGTTAGTAAAATTGCGCAGTGGCGTCAAGAAAACTAGCATTGCAAGAACATTAATATCGTAGGAATTCTGTCAGGAAAAAACATCGTCTGCGGTAAATCACCAAAAAAAAAAAAAAATGGCAGCAATTTCTGAGCAAATACTACATGATAGCCATAATTTTTATTAAAAAAATGGCTTGATTTAAATTATTTGATTAAAATCATTGACTGACACTCTAATTAAAGCTAATTTAAATTTTGTTTTTAATTTTCTTTAAGGCTGATTATGTTTAATAAAAATTACATGAAGATATCAATATATATTAGTTTAGTCTAAATCAGAATTTATGAATTAATTTTTGACTATAACTTTCCGGAATATTCAGTATTCAGCCAAACCATTATTCGTTGCATCACTAGACTGGAATTAATAATGCACTCAATAAATATCACCTTGCTTATTTGATCAATCGAAACTGTTTGTCAATCATTGATATCTGTATATGAGTACCACAACAAAAAAAAAAAGACCTGTCACTGAAAAAACAGTAGAAGTGATAACTTTGAATGACCTCTCTACAAAATGTGATTTGGTTGTTTCCAGTGGCGTAGCTATGTTTTTTGGCGCCCGGGGCCAGCAAGAAATTCTGCGCCCCCACCCCAATATAGATATATAACAATTTCTCTCGATTTGGCGCCCCTAGGCCTCGGCGCCCGGGGCGGACGCCCCCCTTAGCTACGCCACTGGTTGTTTCAGAAGCAATGTCATATTATTTATACAAACAAAGTGCATTTTATACAAAGAGGTCACAATATTAAGGATTGGATTGATTCTAAATGAATTAATAAAATAATTTATAAGAATTTACCCCCTTCCTATCATAGATTCTTAACTTTATTATTTTTTGTTAATCAAAAATAATTTTTCTTTAATTACTGCTTAAATTAAAAATTATTTTAAACTACTGCTCTGAATTCATATCATCAATAATAATATCACACATAACTTTATTAAAGTAAACCTTATATTAATTCGGAGAAAGTTTTTGACCCAATACTCAAGTATATGTGCAGAAAGTTTTTGGTTTTAAACAAGTCTGTTAAAAATAAACAAAATCAGATTAAATATTTAAAATCATACAAACCTGTGGTTTATTTAGATTTATTATTACGGGGACTGGGTACACCGAACAGGTCAGCTAATAAATTATAGAACTAGAAATCAAAACTTTTCTATTTCAACATTAAACATTGTGGTACTTACGTATTAACGCCACTGCAGCAGAAGTTGTACTGATTTGCCAATAAAGAGCACACGCACGCAGTTATCTTTTGGATTTTGGATTCCTTGTTTGCTGATTTTTGATGCCAATTTTTGTGCGCATGTGAACAAGATCGCTCTTTATTGGCGCATTAGTGCAACTTCTGCTGCGGTGGCATTAATATGTAAGTACCAACATTGTTACTAATATGGAACATGCAAAAAACTAAAGCTGCTATCTTGGCAAGATTTATGCACTGCTGACATAAAGGGCAAAACTAACACTAGCCACTGTGTACTTAATGAAAAAAAAAATGGTTATTAAAAAATTATTTATCAGTAGCCCCCTTATGATCACTTTCCTACAAGGAGACAGAAATTTTCTTACATTTCACTAAGGATTTTTTTTTTTTTTTTTTTTTTTTTTTTTTTTTTTTTTTTTTTGGCATTATGATCACATTAGCATATTTATCTGGCTATTTAATTTTAGATTAATACCAACAAAAATTTTAACAAAAACTTACAGCTTAGTACTTTTAAATAAAAAAGTGGCCTAACACCACTACTATTGCCCACTGAACCACTATTATTGGCCAAAAAATAATGAAATTTCCAATTTTTGTCATTTATGCTAACATGAATTTAGCTAGCAAATGTCTTTTATTAAGGGAATGATTTTCTCTAATACTTTGAATAACTTATCAAATTATTAATAAATAGGAAAACTTACATTCTTTAGAAAATAAACGCTTCTTTTTATCACCAGACTGAGTTTCTTGAGACTCTTGAAGATCATCTTCAAACTGAAACAAGAAAAATTACGCTTATAATGTATTTTAATATACATGACAGTACAGTCAACTAACATTTCACATGTTTTCAATTATTACAATACTAAAATGGGCTTTAACACTTGAATGTTACTTTATTTTATAATTATTAATTTTTTCAATTCTTGAATACATACTTGAAATTCTTGAAACAACATAACAATAACATTTTTTTGAAACATGGCAAATAACTCTTGTCAAGATAATTAGATTTTATATTAGAATAAATAGTGCAGTTCATTTGTCCAGTGCCTTCGGACTTGGCCACTAATTTCAGTAAGCCAAGGTGCATCACAACCAGGGTTGGCAAGTTTCTTCTGAAAGTGAAAAAAACTGCGGAAAAAACCATGGAAAAAACTGGCCGGACAAAAAAGTTTTTCTTCTAGAATTTACCATATACTTTCAGTTTTGTAAGATATAATAAATATCTTCTTCCTATAATCTTATATGAATTAATTCCATTGGACCAAAACAAATTTAAATAAATATATATGCTTGATTAGTAATTACATCAGTTTTTTAGCCAAGATCACACACAACGCCTGTCTAAAGGTCTTCAACCATTGGCTAAATGAAAAGAAATTTTATCCAAAATTAAAATACACAAAATTAATTAAATGTTATTCATTTCAATTCTTAACCAACATATTTTTTTAATTATTTAAATTTCTGAAACTAGTAGTAAATAATAGGGATTCTTTACCTCTTTTAGGGATTGGTAGAATGAAACCTATTTAAATAAAAGCTTTTAATTTACATCAATTTTATTAATATAAGTATTATACAATAATTACTGTAATATTAAAAGCTTAATATTAAATTTTTAATATTACTGTAACAGAGATTGATCAAAAATATGGTTTCATTTTCGGCCAAAAATCCGAGTTTTGCCAAAAACATGGCTGAAAATTCAGCTTATCTGAAATTCTAAGTATTCCAAAATCTTGTTTCTTCCTTCAGAAATTTTCAACATTAGTCATTGATTTCAACAGTATCAGCTCTAATGAGTGCATTGCAATGAACTTTTTTGTTTATAATTATCAGTCATGAATTAGCAATCATCTTATAGAAAATTTTTAGTTTACACTGCATTGGTGTTTCAAATATTCTTTGAGAAAGTTCTAGAATAATAAATAATTACAAAAATCATTATAGAAGAAAGATCAAGATGTGTATACTTAAAACTAAAATATTTTTAAATAAAATAAAATTCGTATGATTAGAAAATCTTTCTGTGTCATTGATGAATTATGTTTTATTACATATGAAAATAAAGTTTTGGGATAATTAACAATTGTGCATAATTAATAAATACTATACATATAATTAATTTACATTTATGTATATGTATGTATTAATTACTTTAAAACATATAATTTAATTACTTAAATTTTTTTTGGATGTTTTCATTTTTGGTTGAAATTTTGAATTTTCTGAAAATTGGTTTTGGCCTTACAAACCTATATTGGTTGATCTTAAGATTAAAAAAAAATCATTAAAATTCTAATTTTTCTTAGTACAATGCAGCATAGTATAGCAAAAAAGTTTTTTAGCAGTAGGATGCTGCAATCAGTTTCTCAACTTAAATTTGATGATTGCAAAAAATGAAGATTTTTTTTTTCGAAGTCCTACACTTCCGGATTTTTTAAAAGCATTTTGACATACCCATAGGTATTTTCAGAACATTACAGCATTCAGATATTTATGCTAGATGTTAGTATAAATAATTACAAATTTATTTATTTACTGTGTTGCACTGTTTAAAATGAGACATTTTTATATAAAAATTAAATAATATATTTTTAAATGAAAAATAAACAATTTGTAGGGTTTTTTTTCCCTCTCTTTTTACATAAATAGCATATTTAATAATAAAAAAAAAAATTCCCTCTACCTCTAAAGTAGTAAAAATCCATCACCTGAAAATGTCTGCTGAATCTGAAGTTTGTTATTAAAAAAATAACTTATCTTTGCAAAAAAAATAAAAAATTAAAAAATTAAATTTTAAAATTTAGATTTCATGTAATTATAATTTAATTCTTTTATATAGTTAATATACTTTAACTATGAGCATTTGTTTTGGTTTCTGGTAGTTTCTTCCAGTTTTTTCCGTTTCTTACGATTTTTTCCGGTTTCTTCCGGAAGAAACCCAACCCTGATCATAACAGTCTCAATTTTTCTGGGGGTAATTTGATTAACACATAATACGAATATGTACAATCAAATAACATTATTGTAGATGGATAAAGTTTCTTACTTGATCAAAGTCTTCACTTGCCGCTGCCATTATATTATGAAATGTAAAAAACAAAACTAAAGAGACAAAATTTTCAAATTCAATAAGAATGACACAACAAAAATGCTTTCAAACTTTAAAATCGTCCAGCAAACAATTCAGCGTTATCCACAAACCTATTATTAATCAGTATTTGGTTCTTTATGCATATATATTAGACTTGTACGCTTCATTTGAAGTCCGCTATTATTAATCCCGCAGATTAAGAGCTCTTATTCTTATATCTTCTCCATATATAATTAACAGCGAAGAATAATTGGTATTATTATTATTATCAAAGTACTCAAAATAAATAATGTTGCGTTGGTCGGTTTGTCGGTTGACTGACAGAATCCAGAATCGAAAGATGTGATGAGTGTAATATTGCCATTACCATATAGAAAAAAAGAATCTTTCTCGATCTCTCATGAACTATGAAATTTTGTCTGCGACAACTACACTGATATATAATGGTATTCTAATAGAATTCGTGTTTATCCTAGAAATTTTCATATAAAAATTAATTTCTTCTTCCTGTTGTGGATTAATTCTATTGTAGAAAATTTAAAATTTAAATAATTTCTTCATTCTGTTGCCGATTAAACCAATATTTCTTTCTCTGCTTAAAAATTTTCACATTTTAATGCCGTACGTTTTGTCTAATTGAGAAAACAATTTGTAATTCAAACTTATGTATCTTTGAATAATTAATAATTTTGTTTTATCTTACACATCCCACTTTTTCTGCAAAATGTTGCTTTTTTTCACTGAATTATTCGAAGATTTTCGATTTTACACTCAAGCTGTCCCCACATAAGAATACTTTTATTAACATTCTGAATTGTTTTTACTTTTATGCTCAACATTTTGCAGTTCTATCGAATATAAACGTCTTGAGCTCAAAATATTAATAAATATAAAGTAATTAATAAATTAATATTGCTGTCCCACATAAGAGCATCAACCAATGAATTTCGTGGGCACTTCGCACACAAACTAGCGGAAGCTTTTCCTTTTTTGGATAGCTTACAAACTCTCGCCCACTTGTGGTTTTCAGAATTATGACATACATATGACAAATGAATGTTGTTTAATTAATTTAAAAAGTCATCCTTACAAATAATGAATGTTTTACTAAGTTGCCTGAAACATCAAATATCAATACAATACCATCTTCAGAAGATCTTGTGTAATGTACGTGATTACATTTAATTTCTGAAGGGATGTGTCCTTTAGGAACCATGCAGTTCTAGGTTGTTTGTGAAATCTGACTCCTCCTTGCTTATCTGGCGACATCGAAAAGCCGTGTTTTCTACATCTGAAGACGTTATCAATTCTACGTAGTTATTGTTTACAGGTAACTCGTTATTATATTGATTAAAATAAATATGAATTAATTAAAGTTCATAGCATGGAAGATTTCTGGAGTTTCTGTCTCTAGTTAACAGTGTGAAGTGCTAGCGTAATATGGATGTCTGATTAATCTTTAATATTCTGTTACTCCTTGTATTTGTAAAAATCTAGGTAATTGTGGATTTATGAGATTTTACATGCTGTTAAGATTTATCATTTGCTGTTTTAAAACATATTACATTTTGTTAATATTCAGAAATTCATATGACAGTGCGCCTGTATAAATATTGATTTCTATGATTACTCATCTTTATGTGTAAATAAATAAAAGCATGTCATCTTATCCATTTAAATGAGAAATGTTATATTGAGGGCAAGGAGAGAGGAAATGCAATGTTTAGTGAATTGACTTTTTTTCCCTGCTTGTTTATATTTTCATCTAAATAAAATAAGCTTTCTAAAATCCAACTGGCTTTGAAAGTTTTGTTCCTATTAATTTTTTTCTATTCATTCTTTTATTTTCCTTGTTTCAATCATTAATAATATATCCTATAATATTAAATTACCTAATAAATATGAAATAGGTATTTTTGTGTAAAATATAAAGTTAATTTGATAAAATATTCTGCTTATTCTGATTACTATTTGTTTTTAAGTAAATTTCAAGAAATGTTATATTTACAAAACACTTAATACATTTATATTAAGTTATTTATGTTGCAATATAACTTAGTGATATGTTACATGTTATTTATCTTCAGGGCCCGACTTATGCAGGGGCATGCAGGGCAATTGCCCTTGACTCCCTATGAGAGTGATTAGGATTTTCACTAAAAAGTGCCAAATGATTAAAATTAGTCTAAAGGCATCAAAATTCACATATTTTCAAACATATAGAATGGTAAGAGGTGTCCCCTCCCTCTCTTTGCTTACCAGTACCCCATTCTTCTATGTGAAAAACAAATTAAATTAGAAAACCAATGATTAAAGGTATTTTATAACAACTTAGTATTCTATTTTTTCAAAAGATATTCCTTATTAAAATTTTCCTCATAGGATAGCAAGTTAAAACTATTAATTATGTCCTATTTGCAACATTTTCTTTTAGCTATCTTATAATGTACGTAGATAAGCAAAGAAAAAGTTTGCAAAGCGATACTTCTGTCAACTAATCAATCATTTTTCCTACAATTATCATGCTAGTATTTTTTTTTTAAGTTGTGACTATCTTTTTATAATACCGTGTATACTATGTGAACTGCAGTGAGTGCAAAATTTATGCATACATACAATCAGGGTTGGCAAGTTTCTTCCGCAATGGAAAAAACCATGGAAAAAACCAGCCGGAAGAAATAGGTTTCTTCCAAGTGGAAGAAATGGAAGAAACTGTTTTTCTTTAAGAATTTACTACATATTTTCAATTTTGTAAGATATAATAAATATCTTCTTCCTATAATCTTATACAAATTAATTTCACTGGATCAAAACCAATTTAATTAGGTATATATGCTAAATTAATAATTATATCAGCTTTTTAGCCAAGATCACACACAACACTTATCTAGAGATCTTCAATCATTGGCTAAATGAAAAGAAATTTTATCCAAAATACACAAAATTAATTAAATGTAATCCATTTCAATTTAACAAACATATTTTTTTATTATTTAAATTTCTGAAACTAGTAGTATTGTAGATTCTTTACTAATGGTAGAATGAAATCCATTTAAATAAAAGATTTTAACTTACATCAGTTTTTTAATGTGAGTAATGTATAATAATTACTGTATTAAAAAGAGATCAACCAAAAATATGGTTTCGTGTTCGGCCCAAAATCAGAGTTTTGCCAAAAGTGTGGGTGAAAATTTGACCAGATCGAACATCAGTATTCCAAAAATCTTGTTTCTTCCTTCGGAAATTTTCAACATAAGTCACTTATTTGAACTGTATAAGCTCAAATGAATGTATTGCAATGAACTTCTTTGATTATAATTATCAGTCATGAATTATCAATCATCGCATAGAAAATTTTTAGTTTAAACTGCATTAAATTTCAAATATTCTTTGAGAAAGTTCTAGAATAACAAATGATCATTTACAAAAATCATTATAGATGAAAAATCAAGATGTGTATATCTAAAACTAAAATATTTTTTAATTAAATAAAATTCATATAATTAGAAAATCTTTCTGTGCCATGGATGAATTAATTACGTATTATTGTATATGAAAATAAAGTTTTTGGATTATTAACAGTTGTACACAATTAATAAATACTATACATATAATTAATTTACATTTATGTATGTATTAATTACTTTAAAACATACAATTTAATTACTTAAAATTATTTTTGGATGTTATTGTTTTCAGCCAAAAAGTAGGAAGGTCACTTAATTTGGTTTTCGCCTTAAAAACCTGTTTTGGTCTATCCTTAATATTAAAAAAATCATTAAAATTTCTATTTTTTTAGTACAATGCAACATAGTATAACAAAAAAGTTTTTTAGCAGTAGGATGCTGCAATCAATTTCTCAACTTAAATTGGATAGAAGCATATATATATATAAGTTATACACTTCAGGATAGTTTAAATGCATTAGCATTGAGATATTCAAGCTAGATGAAAAATATAAAAAATTACAAAATTATTTATTTACTGTGTTGCACAGTTTAAAATAATACACTTCTATATGAAAATGGTACATTTTTATACGTAAAATAAACAATTTGCAGGTAGTTTCTTTCTTATATATTATATAAATGGAGCAATTAATAAAAAAATCCACCCCTCTACCTCTAAAGTAGTAAAAATCCATCACCTGAAAATGTCTGCTGAACCTGAAGTTTGTTGACTAAAAAATATTAATTAAAAAAATAACTTATCTTTGCAAAAATAATATTTTTAATAATAATTAAATTTTCCAATTTAGATTTCATGTAATTATACTTTAATTCTTTTGCATAGTTAATATACTTTAACTTTGAAGCATTTGTATCGGTTTCTGGTGGTTTCTTCCATTTCTTCCAGTTTTTTCCATTTCTTCCAGTTTCTTCCGGTTTTTTCCAGTTTCTTCCACTGTCCTGGAAGAAATAGGTTTCTTCCGGAAGAAACCCAACCCTGCATACAATACATATGAAGTTTGATTCTAGCCACTTCAACATTATTCACAGAAAAATCTATCGATAGACAGAAGGGGGCTGCCCACAATGATGCTTGCCCTGGGGCCTCCCATAGACTTAGTTGGGCTCTGATTATCTTCAATGGAGCATAATGTCAATCAACAAAATTCTAGCCTTGCCATTCCTAGAGGCACTACAATATGTTGCCACAAATTGCTATAAAATACAAATTCATATCATCTTGGCTCTCACATCACTCAACAGTCTCTCATTAACTTTAAATTTAGAAACCATATTATGTTTTGTTATCCCTGCCAACAGGGCCATGCGAAACGGGAGGTAAAGAGGGTGGTCCCAGATGCAGAAAATGAGGGATTCAAAATTTATACTAATAATATGATTTGTTTCTTCTTTTTTTGTAAAAGAAAAAAAAAAAAATGTGCGTATTGGGAAGTTTTGTGACAAAAATATGCATTTTCAAATCTCAAAATAGTAATGACCTTTTTCTTGCAATCCCAAAAAAGGATTACACAAACTGTTATACTGTATACTGTAGATACATTTATTCCACATCTAATTTTTAGATGCCTTTTGACAAAATATAAGAGAAATTTTATCTTATATTATTTAGTTGTTAAAATTAGATCTTTTAAAGTTATAAAGCAAATGCAGAATATGTATTCATATAGTATATGTACACTGCTGCATGCCAAGTTAAAACCTCTCTATATTTTAGCCTTTTCAATAGTTTTCTTGTATAGGTGTCTTGAAGAGAGAAAGAAATCAACAACATATTGGAATGATGGCTATGACTAGTTAGACCTCCCAGAATTTGAAAAAAATCCGTCAGAAGGGGACGCTGCAATAGTGATTTTTGGGCCCTTTTCAATATTTTACGACAGAAAAGTGTATGAAGTTATGCATGGAATTGAATGAAATTTTTTGTATAAGTGTTTGGCTATGGTCAGCAGACCCTCCCTGAATTTGAAAAAAAAAATCTATAGGAAGAAGGCGCTATAATCGCAATGCCTGTGGCATTTTCATTTTACCATCAAAAAGTGTATGAAGCTGTCCATAGAACTGAACTAAATTTTATGTGTATGATTATTTTCTGGTATGATGAGTAGATCCTCCCTGAATTTGAAAAAAAATCTGCCTATCATTCTATTGTTTATCGGCTCATGCAGAGAAGTAAACTCATTTTTACTCCAATTAATTGACTGAAGCAGAAATAATTTAAGATCAAAATCATAGTTGTTATAGTATTGAATTAATAATACAGTAGACTCCCTCAAATCCGCAACTCTCTAAAATCCGCACATATTTTATGGATGTAAACAATGAAACTTTCAGTTCAGATATTCAGACAAAATTTAATTTTTTTTTAGTTTCGTATCGATTCTATATATTTTTTTAATTCTAATTTTCTTAATAATACTCTATTCATGCTTTTTTCATGAAGGAAGAAAATTTTTTTTTTGAAAAAAATTCAAGATATTGCTGATATTACTGGTAATCACAATCTTCTTACTAAATATATTTATGCATTAATCAAGATTTTTTGGTTAATAAGCAGGTAAATTTTGTTGAATAATTTTGGAAAAACACATTTAATCTTTATAATGAATATTTAATCATACACTATTGATTGTTAACTTGACCTTTGCTATTAGAACTTTAATCATTTTAAAAATTATCTAAATTTTTATTATTTTAGTTTATTGCTTATTTTAATATTTTATTATATTGTAAGCATTCATTATAGTTCCGAATGCACTATTAATTGCACTCAAATTACTTTTAAAAAAATGTAAACAAAGCAATGACCAGAAATCCACAAAATTCTAAAATCCACACAACCTCTGATCCCAAGCTGTGTGGATTTGAGGGAGTCTACTGTATTAATGCATTAACATGCATAACTGAATTTTTAAATATTAAAATGTAGGTATGAGACAGAAGAAAGTTTTGGGATTGGCACATCCAACCTGTTAAGAATATTATCTCATTACTGAAATTTGTTATATATTACAAACAAAGAAAAACTTAAAACTTAGGCATCATAAAATATTATGATTAGATTAAAAATTAGTAGTCAAGCTGAAATTTATCAATGCCAGGGCTTGAATTTCAGGGCGGGATTCGCGCCCGAAATTTTGAAATCCCGCCCCAAAAAATATCGTAGGCGGGAGGCTCCCGCCCAAAAAAAATCACGAATTTTCACGAAAAATTTTGCATTTTGAAACTACGATATTTTTTACGAATTTTATATTTTCGTGCGACTGAATGACATATTTTGCGAGTTTTTTGCTGCGAAAAATCGTTGGAATTCACGCTATTTTTCCGCAACCAATCGTCAAGTTTTGCATTTTTTCTCCCGCGATCGATTGACAAGTTTCGTGCGATTTACCGTCGCGAGAATGGAGTAATTCCGTTTCAAATTTTCCAAAAAATTAATGCATTCGATTCCAAAAGTTATGAAACATCGTTTATCAGCCTCGAAATTTGGATAATTATACCCGAATTACCGGGCTAATTACCGATTTTTCATAGCTTTTGAACCGAGCTGAATTGCATAATCAGTTTCATCAATCATTCACAGAAAATTTTGTTAGAATATCGTGATAAAAACGGCAATTTTCTAAAGGATCGCGAAAAAAAAAACCTCAACTTTCCTTAAAAGATCTCGATAAAACACAAATTTCTCAAAAAAAAAAAAAAAAAATCTCGCAGAATAAACATGAATTTTGTGAAATGATTGCAAAATAACCGCGAATTTCGTGAAATGATTGCAAAATAAACGCGAATTTCGTGATATCATCGCGGAATAAATGTGAATTTCGCGAAAACATCGCAGAATAAATGTGAATTTTGTGAAAGGATCGCCTTTGTCAAAAGATCGTTGAAAAATGCGAATATCCTGTGCGGATCGCAGAAAAAACGGCAATTTCACCAAATATCGCAGATAAAACGCTGATTTCGTCTGAAGATCGCGGGAAAACGTCGATTTCGTCTAAAGATTGCGGAAATACCGCCGATTTCATTAAAAGATCGCGGAAAAAAACGCCGTTTTCGGTAAAAGATAGCTTATAAATATTTTGTCAAAAGATCAATGAAAAAAAAGGCCGATTTCATCTAAAAATCACGGAAAAAACGCCGATTTCGTCAAAAGATCGCGGAAAAAAACGCCGTTTTCGGTAAAAGATAGCTTATAAATATTTTGTCAAAAGATCAATGAAAAAAAAGGCCGATTTCATCTAAAAATCACGTAAAAAACGCCGATTTCGTCAAAAGATCGCGGGGATAAAACACCGTTTTCGAGAAAAGATCGCGTAAAAATGCAAATTTGTCTAAAAATCGTCGAAAAAAACGCCGATTTCATTAAAAAAAAAGCACGGAAAAACGCCGATTTCGTCAAAAGATCGCGGAGAAACCGCCTGTTTCGACAAAAGATCGCAATAAATCGCCGATTTTGCTAAAATATTGCAGATAAATTGCTGATTTCGTTTGAAGATCGCTAATACCCCCCACCCACCCACCCATCGCGGAGCGTAAATCGCGAATTCCCCCCCGATTTCAGAAAAAAAAATTCACCCAGAATCACTCCTGGTTTATTGTTATAGGTATAATTTTTAATCGGAAATAATATATATTGAACAAATTTTTGAAAAAATTGAGTAACCCGAACCCAATTTGCAGCAATCTACACTCAACTTCAACCTAAAATCAACCTGAACCAAAAACAGAGTTTATTAGACTTGAATCAAAAATAATTAACACAGTAAGGGAATTTATCCATTTGTAAACTAAATAGACTATATAAAATCTCGACTTACTCTTTTTGTTGATAAAAATTGCTTCAGTGGTATTTTGTCATGTCTGTTTTTGTGTAATTCTTCAGTAAACTTTAAAGATTTTTTCTCCCTCCCAAACAGCTAAACTCCCCTCCATTTATAAATGTTGGGAGGGAGACTCCCCTCCTCTGGAAAATTGAATTTCAAGCCCTGAATGCAAAATTTGTCTAATGATAGCTAATTTCTCTGAATTGTATATTCATATTGCAGATTATGTATTAATTGTTTATAACTTATTCATTTAAAATTAATTATATTTTTATTTATTTTCTTTTTAATAGATTTTACCATAAAATTCAAAATGATAGCAGACGGCTATCTTGTTGGTGATGGATCTTGGGAATTACATGTATTGGTAACTGATTTACAAGTAGAAAGAACCCTCAGGGTAAAAGGAGATTTGCATATAGGTGGTTTGATGCTAAATTTAGTTGAAGAATTGGGTAAGTTATGGATTTTGTATTTCTAGAATTTTATTTTTGTGAGCAATGCCTCTTATGACTCTACGAGCAATGCTCGCCAATCGCTGTTTAGACATCCCAGATTGTAAAAGCATGTTAATTTCACCAGCTTTAAAAATTTTGAATTATAATTTTAAAGGAAAAGTGGTGATCTCCCTTTATAAGAGTTCCCATACATTTTCCCCTGGTTGGAGAGATTTTGTAATATATAAAATACGAAATGTAATTATTGTAAAATTGCATTATTAAGCACTGATCAAGGATTACTCCACAAATAATTATAAACTTTTAATTTAGTTTGCTCATATAAAAGTTTTTAATGTTGTAGAAAAAAAAATTTATTCACTTTTAAAAACTATGGTTTGTCATAGTTGAAATAAAATAATTAAAACTTTAAGGATGACACAAACCTTCATAAAATGTGTAAAGATCAAGGTCAATGTTGTCTTTCAAAAATTTAAATAGCAATTTTAATATTTATAATAACAAAAGTGAAAATGGCCAAGAATAACTCCTCGTGACATTACTGTAATTTTTATTGATTAAAGTAATTTGAGTTTTAAGATCTTCCATTTTTTTGCCTTCACACAAATTCCTTTTATTCGTCATTGTTCCACTATTGCTAATTCTGTTTGCTGGTCTCATCAAGTTTATGTATCTTATATTGAGTTATCCTTTATTCTATGTATATGCTGATTTGTAGTATTATATAATGGTTATATACATATGTTTTAGTTCATCTATTACAAAAAAATGTATTATTTAAAATTAAAAACGTGCGTTTTTTTTTTAAATATTTTAATTGTTTGTCATATCTATGTATTTAAAAGACCTGGCTGTTTTTTTAGTCACCATCTTGAGCTTTTTACTGAATTGATTTTGATTGTTAATTTTTAAAATGAAAGGTTATATGTAATTATATATTACAAGAACAAATTATTTATTGAGAAATAATATTAAGTTATATTAAAAAAAAAAAATAACTAAAAGTATCTATGCTGATTTGTAGTATTATATAATGGTTATATATGTACGTCTTAATTCATCTTTTACAAAAAAAAAAAAAAAAATGTACTATTTAAAATAAAAAATGTTTTGTTTGTCATATCTATATATTTAAAAGACCTGTTTTTTAGTCACCATCTTGAGCTTTCCACTGAACTGAGTTTGATTGTTATTTTTTAAAATGAAAGCTGTTATGTAATATATATTAATTGTGGAAGAACAATTATTTATTGAGAAGTAATATTAAAAAATCTAAGAAAAAAATAACAAAAAGTATCTATGCTTATTTGTAGCATTATATAATGGTTATATATGTTTAAATTCATCTATTATAAAAATAAAGTATGATTTAAAATTAAAAACTTGTGTTTTTTTAATGTGTTAATTGTTTGTCATATCTATATATTAAAAGACCTGGCTGTTTTTTTAGTCACCATCTTGAGCTTTTTACTTTACTGATTTTGATTATTTTTTTTAAATGAAAGCTGTTATGTAATTATATATTAATCGTGGAAGAACAATTTATTTATTGAGAAATAATATTAATTAATCTAGAAAAAATAAAATCAAAAACTATCTAGGATAAAATATAATATCTGAGCTTCTGTTGTGGAAAACAAATAAATTTGTTCTATGAATCCTCATTAATAAAAATCTATTAACTGCTGTGACGGCTAGCTTTTTCACTAATCGTTGCCTTAGATTAATCTCTGAAAATGAAACGTTTAAAGTTACTGAACAAATTAATAGCTCAAACAGTATTTGTCAGAAAATAAACTGCATTAGAAAGATTAAAAAATTGTATTTTCTTATTTATATAAATTTTAAATCTATTGATCATGCTGTTTTTCAAACAGTAAATTTTAAAAATTACCTACTTTCACAATGAAGTACCATAGCAAAGCCTTCATTTCGAGCATTAAAAGATAATAACAGCAATACGTCCTGATGTGTATACTGGCTATAGCACGAGTCACAAATTATAGTAGCCTTATTATTCTGCTAAAATATAAAAGTGAATAATGATATCATAAGGGAATGATTTTTAATAACTTTGAAAAAAAAAATTATAAACAAATTAGCAGTTACCCAGAAATAATTTTTTTTAATGAGAAAAATAGTCATAATTATGTCAAAAATTGACATTTCTGTAAAACATGATAACTCAAAAATAAAACAATGTATTGACATTTTCTAAATTGCATAATAAGCAGATTAACATTCTTTGGGACTTAGACTACATACATTATAGTCACATCTCTATCTCAGATGATATGGCAGTTAAAGTACTAATGTAATGAAAAATTTGCAAAATTTGTCAATTATTTATACCAGTGTAAATATAAAATTATTTAATATATTATCATGAGTATAGTCAATACCCTCAAAAGACAATTTTAAAAGAAGTACAAAAAATTTCATGCATAACTTTTTGTTTTAGGATGTTTTGCATATTGTAAGAATCTCCAAAACTTCATTTTGAGAAAAAGCTAAAAGTAACTTTAAAACACAATTCAAAGGCTGTAATAGATGTTATTTTAAACAGCTGTAATGATGGATTTTGGATTCTATTTTAGATGCAGGCAGAACTTTTAGTAGATTTCAAAAGATAAGATTCAATTTTAATATTATTGCAAAAATGAAAAATCAATATTTTGATCGAAAATTGTTTTAAAGGTGTTTGGATGCCTTAAGTTATTTTAGAAAAATTAAATTGATGAATTATTAATCCATTTTTCTTTCCTTTTTAATTTTTAACTATTCAGGAAATAGTTGTTGTCCTCGGTAGAAAACTGGGAAATCTGAAGTATATCTGAATATTTTTATTGGTTGAATTCCACAACTTATTTTATTTGTTTTTTGATTAGACCATGTTTAATGTCCAAAAAATGGAACACTTCTGTTTTCATTTTATTTGTTTTCTGATTGGTCCGTGCATAATGTCCAAAATTGGAATACTTCTGTTGCCACAATGACAAAAAAGTAATAAAAACTTGTGTAATAATTTGGAAACAAATTGTGATAAAGATTTCAAACAAATTTCATTTAAAAATGCATATATATATTTTTTCTCTCTATGCAACGGTGTTAAGATTTAAAATGTGCGATGTTTATAAGTTAAAAAATTTGCAGTTCCGAAAATTGTCAAACTGAAATTTCATTTAAAATTCACTTATGATGGGTCCAGGAATACTGTTTAATCCATGTCATATGTAATATGAGGCGTTCAGAAGTCAGTCAATTCAGTCAGTTAACTTCATCAAATAAAAATGCACATTTTAAACAGTTAAAGTTGTATATTTATAAACTACTGTTTTTTTTTATCTTTGATCTAGGAATATTAATGTTTAATGCATGGCGTATGTAATATATGACTCGTTATGATCATAATAAAAATGTTTATTATTAATTAAAATATAGAATTTATTTATAAGTCTTTAAATTTTTAATCTTTGAAAAAATCATTTTCCAAATAGTCATTGTAATTTGGTAAATTTCTTTTTTTTTTTTTTTTTTAATTTACTCTCAATCCCAGTAGCAGAATTTTCAGTATCCATCTGCAGCAAATTAAAATTTATCTACGATCCAACAATGATGAACCAAACTACTATTATAAATTTTCATAGTAACCCATAAAATGAACAAAAATTGTGTTTTAGAAAAAAAAAGGCAATAAGACACAATAACTCTTAAAGTACATTTCTAATGAATTTTATAAGCCGGTATTTGTTTTAAAGTTGGTAGATTAATATGTGAGGTCCAAAATACCATGCAGCGTTGCTGCTGTGCTATACAGTTTCAGCTATGGGGTTCTCAACATTTAATAATTTTAAATATTACACCATTGAATAGGGAGTGCGTGCTTCCAAATGCAAAATGTTTGAAATTTGAATTTCAATTTAGTAACTTTTTAGGTTTTTAAAACCAAATAGTTCGATTATGGAATAATGGTATATGAATATTTGGTACTACTGTTATCCCATCGACCGATTTCGCCAAATTATACAAATCACCAAAATAATATAATAGCCAAATTATGCATATTGATGTAATTTTTTTTTAATAATAAAAAAAATAATAATTAGTAGAATATTAATAAAAATACAAATAAAAATCACTTAATGACGTTTTAAAGACGTGTGTCGTGTTTAATGTCATTGAAATGACATTCACGATCATCCATTATTGGCATTTAATCTTATAATTTGGCGATAGTATTTTGGTCGACAGGATAACAGAGTAGTACCGAATATTTTATCAGTCATTTGAAATTTTGAGAGAAAAGCATGATTTCTATTCATTGTCTTACAACAAGCATTTACACTAGTTTTCAATTAAAATCATTACATGCTTTGTATTTGAAAAAGGACTGGAAATTTATATTTTTATGCTATAAGTAAAATTTTGTTTTAATTAACACTGTTATTACTTATAGATGTTGCTATTGATTGGTCTGATCATGCTTTGTGGTGGCCAAAGAAAAATATGTGGTTGTGTCGTACACGTTCAACTCTTGATCAATGTGGCATCCAAGCTGATGCATTGTTGCATTTCACACCAATGCATAAATATTTAAGACTCCAGTTGCCAGACTTGAGATTCATTGACATAAAAGCTGATTTTTCTGCTAAAACTTTTACAGCAGTCAAGAAACTTTGCAAAGAACTAGGTAAAAAAAAAAAATGTTCTATTTTTATATTAAGTTTTGAAATTTTATTAAAAATGTTTTTGTATTATTTATGTAACTTTAAATTTAAACCATTTTCTTTTTTCAATTCTAAGTTTAATTATTGTATATTACAAAGGGTTCCCATTGTCCTTATTTTTCCTTTTCCTTTCTAACAGATCTTATAAGTATTTATTTTTTTATCAATAGTCCTTAAAAGGTAGTGTTCCTGTTAGATGTTTTTTAAAGAATGCTGCACACTTTTTTGTAATTTAACTTGGTTTTTGCTTCTGAGGAAGGAATTTTGTAATTTATGTTAGATTTGAATCCACTTTTTGGTATTCTAGAAATTTAAAAGTTAGGTATACAGGTATATTTCCAGTGACAATACAACATCTTTATATTTTTAGAACTTAATAAAAAAAATAATAAATTTTAAAGCATTTAGCTGATTTCCATTAGCTAATTGCAGATGTCATCAGAAATATTCTTTATAACAACTGCATGGGAGTTATAAAAATAATAAAGATAATGATGGCCAAATAATCCTTGCCACATTAGGCCAGCTGGCTGTGAAATTAATAACAAAATATTTTAAACATTATGAGGCTGTCTACAGAATCTAGAAATCAAAGAATCATGGAAAGATCAAGTTTATCAATCCTTAAAAATCAAGGAGAAATTGAATTTTATGAAAATACCCGAAAATCGTAAAAATGTCTGTATGCAAAGAAATTTGCATTTTCACTGTACCAATGCAGCTGTTTAGTCTATTTTATATACCATATATTTTTCTCATTCTGATTAGTTTTTCTCAATATAAAAAAAAAAAAAAAAAAAAAAAAAAAAAAAAAAAAAAAAATGCACATGGTATGAGGTTTTGATAGCACAATAATGTGATGAGATGTCCTCATTTTTTGTGGATAGCACTTACATTAAAGGTAATTTATTCATTTTTGAACATTTTAAATGATACATTAGCATAACCTGACCAAGTGGCTAATTAATTATCTTGTCAGATATAGATATGTGTCTTAGAACTCAACTTGTTTCAGAAAATGATTAAATTTTACCGTCATCTTATAATCCATTGGCCACTATATGAAGTTGAATTAAATTTTGAGTTTGGATGTATAAAACTGTCAAAAATTATTTATTTAATATTAAACAATTTTTATCTTTATCTTTTCTTTTTTTTTTTTTTTTTAATTCTAAATAAGATGTTAGCATGTTAAATGAGGAAGTAGCATAAATGAAAAAATACCATATGTATAGTATTAATCATAGAAATCAGGAAAATCTGATAAAGGTACTTGAGGAAATTGGGAAAATTCACAGAACTTCTTTTTACAATATCTGTAGACACCCTGACTAAAAAAAATCAAAATATCTATATAAAAAATATATATACTGTTAAATATATTTTTACATAATATGCTTTAATCAGCTAATAGGTTAATATTAAATAAAACAATTGTTCATTGATTAAACACTTTACGAATCTGAAATGCATATTTTGGACACAGTCTTATTGCCATACCTTAAAAAAAGAGAGAGAGAAAGAAATATATATTAAACCCACTTATTTGCACTTTTTACCAAGCAATCATCAAAACTGTGAATTTTCTCAATCTGCACACATCCCAAATTCAATGCATTTAATCAAAAGAATTCTTTTTGTAATTGTCAAAAATTTCAGGAGAGAAATTATTCATCATGTAGAACTCATAATTTTTTTTATGCATCCCTTCTCCAGTTTTTGGTTAAAATGATGTGTGCATCCTGTGACATTCCTGATTTTAGAGGTTTCCAGATTTAAATCTGGATTTTAGAGGTTCTGTTGTATTTATGTCAGATTATGATTTAATGATTAATATTTAGATCATCGTATATTGAAATAGAATTTTAAAATATTGCTAGAAGGTAATTGATACTATAGTTTAATATTTAGATTTTATTATATTTTTGAACATTCAGTATATATTGTCATTAAATTTTAATTATATTTCTGAATAATTGTTATATTTTTAATTTAAAAAAAAACAGGTATTAGACATCCAGAAGAATTATCTCTTTGTCGACCTCTAACTTCTGAACACATCAAGAGAAATTATGCTAGAGGTGTAGGTGTTACACCTCGACAGCGAAGTAAAGAGCCTACTGCAGGCATGAATCTCAGTCAAAATAACAATAACAAATCTGATAGCTTTTTAAATCCTGATAGTTCTGGATCTACTGGAACTCCACTGAACACAGTAAGCATATTTATTTTCCTAGCTATTGATATGATAATGTCTTTATATTTTTAAGTGTTCATATTTTAATAAAATTCATTTAAATAGTCTTGGAGTGATGGCCGTAGTTATTCACCAGCCACTGCGATGTTTAATGGATCTTCTTCATTTTTAAATTATTCTGCTGATGGGAATATTAGTGCAACTGATCTTCCACTGGCTTACAGTCCAAAAAGTCCGTCAGTTGAAGCCAAACAAGCTGTTTTGCGACCAAAAAGTTTAGCTGAGAGAGCACGTCTCAATGCTGGGTTAGTATTTAGCTTTTTTTAGCTAATATGGAATATAAAATTTTAGATAAAAGAAACAGGGTTTATAATATCAAATAAATTTGATATAACAGTATTATTTTCAGAAACAAATAATATGAAAACTGTGTACGTACATATTTTTAAATTTTGCATTACTTTCATATTTACAACAAAAGAATATCAATCCAAATTATTTTTTTAATTCAAACCATATTAATTCAACTTTGATTTGTTTAAGCCAGGTATCTTGTATCCTATTGAAAATTTCAAAAAAATTCCTTCACATTCTGGAAGTCTTTTTCCTAATTTTAATTGAATTTGTCAACATTTTTTCATTATGTTCTAATTTTGTGTTTTAGCATTGGTAACGTTGAAAATCTATTTTTCAGTCAAATGTTGCCAATATTTCACCACAGTTAAAAATTAAGAAAAATTCACCAAATGATACCTGCAATTTTTTTTCTGGTTGCCAAACCACATTTCATGGTTACAATTTTATGTTATATCATATTTTCTCATTTCTTTTGTACAACCATGTTAAGAATAACATTATTTCTATTATTTGTTAAAGGCGGGGACACACATTACATATTTTATCTTGTGTCTTAATCACTAAAACAAAGTACATAAAATAGCTTTTTATAAAAGTCTGAGGCTTGAATAATCTGTAATGTATGGATTCTAAAAAAAGTTTAGCTTGTTCTTTTTTAAAGTAAATAAACTTACAAAACAGATTATCAAGCAATTATGCCCATTGAGAGAAAATTTGAACTTTTAGATATAACCTAGTTAAAATCCTTCAACTGAAAGTATACATTAGAACATAAAAAAAAAATTTCAAATAAAAACCTTTGGATAAAAAAATTAAATTGTGACATTTAAACAATACTATTCACAAATTCTTCATAATTGTTTTGAGGGGTAATGAAGGTAGCACTAGAATTTTAAAACATTCTTGATATATTTTATCCAAAACAGGTGTTCTTGAAGTGAATGTGACATAAGTAATTTTTGTGTATGTATAACTGACTGCATTTGTAAACAAAAATTAAAGTGAAAGAAAAGTAGGCATCAAATTTGATGACTAAACATAATTTTGAGATCATGAAATTCAATAGTTTAACTGCATTTTTCATGACTAATGACCGCTAAATTTTAACCTGTATTTCACCAACAAGTTTTCAATAAACATAGTAAATGTAATAAAGGAATTAAATATTATTTAGTTGTTAGGATATATAATTCACTCTTTCATATACCAAATAGAGTAAAAATTTAAATTTGAAAAAGAGAAGAGAATGTTTCCACACAAAATGTGTGCATGAGAAGAAAGAAAATCATATTAAGATTTCTGTATGCATATGATTAAAAATGGTGTGTATACATGTAATAGACTGTCAGTCAAAAGTTTGTAACCATACTAAGAAAAACAAGAAAATAAAACCCAAACTTGTTGGTATTTTCAAAAAAAATTGTTTAATCATCACAAAATATGCAATCAGTCTAAAATAATGATATAAATGAAATAAAGCTAATCTAAATATAGACAAATTATAAATTATTGTTTTAACATGCATTATTTAATGGTAAAAACAGCTCGTATTGATTTTTCATTGATAGATCCTCCTTTGCATTTGATAACTTTTATCACTAATCTCAGCTACTAGGAATCTATTGATTCTGTCTTGTGATATATTTTTTCAACTTTCATTTAAAGCCTTCCATTTGTCTTCATATGAGGAAATACACTGAACACAAATGTTTCTATCATTCTTCCCATAAAAGCTTAATCTGATTGAGATTAAAAATTTGAGATCACAACACCATATTTTTTAATATATTTCTGCTTTTTTTAATAGCCTCTACATAATTTTGAATTATGTTTAAAGTTGTCATCTTGTTGGTAAAATAAACTTATCACCAATGAATATCAGCCATCAGGAGTTGGCATTTGTTTCAAGAATCATTTTATATTCTTTTTCATAATTCCTTGGATCCATAATAAAACTCCAGTTCCATACCCAGAGAAACAACCCCCGGCCATAACAGACCTACCACCATGTTTCACTGTCATCACCATACAATCTGGCAGCATCTTTTCTCCAGCATAAAGTTGAACAAAATTTCTCTTTTTTATTCCAAATGTTTCGAACTTGGATTCATCACTCCAAAGAACATTTTGAAACTCTTCTATCCAATCTCAATGGGTAAGTCCCGCTGCAATTGTTTCTTCTTCTATGATTTTGGTAGCGATTTTCAGACAGCAATGTGGCTAAACAAATCAGCATCTCAATCCTCTTTTTACGTAGTAGTATATGAAACAGATTTGAATTGAAATTTTTTTTATTTTAGCATGAATTTCTGCCACTGCAAGGCATATATTCTTCTTGCAGGTAACAACAATAAAATTATTCGTGCTAAAAGTAGATGTACTTGGCTTTTTTGAACGTGAATGATCCTGATTATTGCAGGTTTCCTTATATCGAACAGTTATGTAATGAACACATGTCATCGATAATTTTAACTGCAATCACTTATTCAGATTTGTCTTCATTATGTAGAACAAAGACAGCAGACAGTGTTTCAATTCTCATTTCCTGTTTTTTCCATTTTTTATTCTTTAATAAAATCAGCTTAATGAAATAATTATTTGAGCATCTTTTGAAAACATATTGAGCAAAATGGCAGAATTTTCAGAACATTAAAATAATACTACTAATAATAATAATTCATTTTTATTGGGCTGAATATGGGAGTGTCTACTGTATATATTTATAATCCATAAATTTATGCAATATTATTTCTAATTTAAATTGAGATGTTTTCTTAAAGCTAAAACGTTGTTGAATCATGAGTAAAAACTTTATTGCATACTTGTCATTCAACTATATTATCTATATTTTATGTATATTTTTAAAAAGTTAATTGCTACATTTTTTTTTATTTCTTTTCTCTCCCACTTTCTTTCTTTCTTCTCCATAGGTGGTTAGACTCATCTTTGTCTATAATGGAACAAGATATTCGAGAATTCGACACACTTCTTTTGCGGTTTAAATTTTTCTCATTCTATGACCTCAATCCAAAGGTTAGTACTTTTAATAAAATAAATGCCTATTTGGGAATGAATAAATAATTTAATCAGAGGTGTTTTCTTATTTAAATTATCTCCATAGAAAATGTTGTTATAATTTATATAAGCTTGTTACTTTTGTTAGAATGGTTTAAATTTTACTTAGTATTTTACTTGCTTTAAAATTTGTAAAAAGTGAATTCTAATTATGTTTTTATTTATTTAATTTAAAATCACTCCAATATATATATATATATATATTTGCACATATTTTTATCTTTTTGGGGGAATATGTATAAATTGTTCTAAATGTTTTTTCTTTTTAAAATTTAGAAGCAAATATATATATACATATTTTTTTTTTTTTTTTTTTTTTTTTTTTTTTCAAATAATCATTTATTATTCCTCCTTTTCTGTATCAAAATTTATGTTTCGTCAAAAATTTCCCAAAATTTAAAAGAAACTCTGGAAAGTAAAGTAGTAAATGTTTCCAATATAATATATATATTTTTTTAAGTTTAATTTGTTCTAATTTTTTGTATGTGTTGTGTAAACAATATTACAAGTTCAGCTATAAAAGACTTAATCCACCTGCTGTTACAGGAAGTTGTATTTCAGAAATTGGCATGGAACCAAGGAAACTTCTCTAATTTTAGTTGCTTGTTTCACCTATTTTATTTAGTAATTCATCTTTCTTCTTTTACTAGTTTTCTATTCTAATTATGAAGGTTATACTCAAGCGTCCTTATAAAAGAAAACATTTTACAAGAAATGTTTTGCTCTGTTTTTTTTTTTTTTTTTTTCCTTCTGGTGACACATCTTCTTTAATCATATTAGTTTGTATTTGTTGATAAATTTTGTGATAATATTTTGAAAAAAAAAATAATACCTTAAATCTAATAAAATTGAATATTTTCAATTTATTAAATTCGTTGATTACCTATGTGTTTGCACTTGAGTTAAAATTGTATGAGTCATCTGTACTTTAATAAATTCTGAAGATCTAGGGATCTAGAATAGTGACTCAAGTGTGAAAATTTGTGAGTCACTCAATTAAACTATGGATTTATTTAGAACATTAATTATTACACACATATTAATAAGTACTGTAACAGCAGATTTTCACTAGCAAATAACTTAAATATGTATATACAGTGTGTGTAAAAACTTGTAAAAAAGGGCAGCAAAAAATTGTAAAAAAAAATTATATGCAGTAATTGAAAAGGCAATTTAATATTGATCATAAAGTGGAAATGCTAATATAAAAGTCAACAAAATATATCTGTAAGATTTTTATTGTGAAAAAATAATTATGCAAACAAACGTTATTTTTACCAGTGTAAAAAACCTTAGGACAGCACTATTTTTTATGGAAATTTTACATATAATTTTTATTCATTTGCACAATAAAACTCTTCTGTACATTTTCTCTTAAGAGTTTTGTTAGTTTTATAACAATGTCAAGAGCAAGTAAACTGACTGAATATAAAAAAGATACTTTTGAATTTTTTGCATTATCAGGATTTAGTTATAGGTCTATTTAAATGAAAGACAGTAATATGTAAGACTGTCATCAATAATTTTTTAAGGCTGAAAGACGAATATGGGGGAGGGGAGAATTCTGTAGGCAGACCTCAGCGATGAAAAGAGATGTGAACCCCTCTTTACTGTCTAGCTGGTTATTTTCTCCGATTAACAGAAAGGGGCTGATATCCCAGGATCCTTGATGACTGGAAATATTACGTTTTTAGAAAAGAAAAGGAACTTTTCTAAAATTGCCAAATTGGTGACGAATGCATTATGACTGCTTGTCATTCAGTGCTGGGGTGAGGGGACTGGTATTTCTTTCAGTAAAAGTTAATTCAAAGGCATATTTAAAAACTCTTTCTGACCATAATTCACCTTTTTAACACTTGATACTTCCAAATGCTTCAAAAGTAATGATATTATATGGATATTCATTTTGTTGTTACTTTTTCATAGGTCATCAGCGATTTTAATCAGTTGATTTAAATAGCTGTTTTTTAATCATTAAAATAAAAAATTTTTACAAATGTTTAAAATTATATAAATGTATTAAAATTAAAATCTAGGATTAATTTGGAATTTTTTTACATGTATTTTGCTTTATGAATAAATGAAAAAAAAAAAAAAACTTAAATTTTTTCTTTTCTAAACTTAAATTCTGAGAATTGTAAAACATTAAGTACAGTAAGTTTGTAACTGCCTAAAAAGCCTTTCATTTAAACATTTTAATTTAATCTATGATTTTATAATTTCCTTTAATTAATCAAATTATTCATTCTTTTATAATATAAAGTAAGCATGGCAAGTATAATGAATTTCTGCACAGTAAAAGAGCAAAAACTAGAATCTCTCCTATTCTACTTTTGCGATAATAAATTTACACCAAATATTGGAGTTAAAGAAGAATTGAAGAATAATATCTACTCAACAGCTGTTGTAAAAGAATGTATAAGAGAAAAAAACTAATTGGTATAAAAATGTTAAACACAGAAAGAGACCTTGGTTAGCATATACATACACCCTGTAAGTTAAGATTTAGGCAACTTGTATTAATTTTTCTTAGTACAAAGCAAAATGAGCTTCAATAATATTTGTTAGTTTTGCTATTTGTGTTAATAACTAATGAAATTACTTACTTGCAGTTTTTATTAAAGTGATATTTCTCCATATCACTGTTAGGTAGATTTTATAAGAAATATTATTTATTGCAGTCATTACCATGGTATGACTTTTGAAAAATTTCTTCATAACTTTTCATTATATGACCCCAGGAACCCCCAAAACCACCTCCATCAAAAAAGTTTATGTATGTATGTGCTAAGTTTTGTCCGCATGATAAAAGTCTCAATTAAGCACGAATCGTCTTTGAACTAATAACTGGAACAAATATGTTGATGGTTAATATTTCGACAGGGATTTCAAATGAGCAAAATTGGCCCAAGAGGATGGAAATGTAGATGGGTCAAAAATTTGAATACTGCCTTAACATGGCTCTGACAAAACCAGCGCTTACAGAACAATGACAGGAAAAAAACATTTTACATTATAGCAGTTGCCAAAAATAATTTAAAAAATAATAATAAAATAAAATAAATAAAATTCTTACTACAACAATTACTATACTATTGCAAGATTTGCGCGAGAAAAATGAACAAAAAAGCTTAATGAATTTAGGAAAAAATCAGTATTGCGTTCTAACTTTTCTATAGCACGATTTCCACATGAAAATAGAAAATTAAATAGCTAGACAGATTTTTTTTTTTTTTTTTTTTTTTTTTTTTTTAAGCAAATTTATAATATGTCATATTGGAAATATAATGGACGAAAAGCAGGTGAATATATATCATATCAGAAGAATTTGCAAAGACATATTGGAACATGATAAAAACCAGATTATGGAAATATTGGATTATTTTAACATTTTAAAGTTCTCTGATTTTATTTTCTCTATTTTTAAATATACTTCATAAGTATATATGTGCGTTTGTGCATGTATAATATAATTTTCACAAAAGGTTTAGGTTTCTAGAGCCCATTCTTAGTGATGAAACTGGATTTATATCTCAACTTGATTTAGTTTTTATTGATGAAATTTGTACCTAATTTCAAAATCTACCTCCTCCACTTGTAGGCTAATCCGGCAATAATTTTTTTTTTTTTTTTTTTTTTTTTATACATTTGTCCAAATCCTTAAAAAAATGATAGAACTTTATCTCTTGGCGAAGTGTCCTATTCTTGACTTCAGAGTTTATAAAATTTCATCCAGATCCACTAATTAGTTATGGAGATCCAGAACCCCTGTTTAGTCACTTTTTTTATGTAAAACAAGATAAAAGGGCAAACAACTCAATTATAACCCAAACCAAGAAACATTCAGCGACGGGTAATAGCTTGTTTGAAAGCTTTTAATTTAGGTATGTGCCTTTCGAAGGTCCTGTCAAAAAATATCCAATATTAAAGAAACGGCATCCATTTAAAATTTATACAGTGCTACACCTTCCATAATTTAACATTATAGAAATCTCTCCTTTTTAATTGCTAATTTAATCTTTTCTTACAAGTTGCTACCAACTAAAAACAGCACAATAATTTAAAACAGAAATGATAACGTGTTCTTTTTTTATAGGTTAATAAAAATTCAGATTCTCCTTATAGATTTTTGAAGTTGATGTCATTCAAAACAGAAAATACATATTTTTCATAAACAAATATATAAACTGTAACTAATTTTATGTTAAAACAACATCACACCTTTACCTTTATGTTAAACCATCACACCTTTATGTTAAAACAACATCACACCATCACACCTTTTTTATCTGAATGTTTCCGAAGTAAAAACAGTTACTATAATACAGATATTTCCATTACAAAGGGATAATTTAGAAAAAATTCTTCTATATATAAAAAAATAATGATTTGGAAATAGAGCAATGAAAATCTATGTAGATACCAATGGACAAATGAAAATTTGCAAAGATACCGTGAAACTGTAGAGGGGAGGTTCTGTTGCCAAATGCAGCCAAGTTTGTCACCAACATGGTGATATATAGCCATATCTGGTGACCATAATTATTCGGGAAAAGTGATGCCAACTTGGCACTATTTCCAGTATTTTTCTTTACTTTACCTAATACTAATTTTGATTTAAATTTGTTAGTTGAAGCTGGTTGACCAAGTTCCTGAAAGCATCAAAAAATGTTGTGAAATCATATAAAAAACTGGTGGAACCAGAGAGAAAAGTAGAGCTTAATCTGAAAAATGATACAGTTACAAATTGGCAAATATTTTCAATATAAAAAAAGCCCATAGAAAAGAAATGAAATCGGATTATCTGTATAGCTCATGAAATTACTCAAATTTTTGTGAGCTGCAAATGTGGACTGAGCTTTACTGGTGCCTTATATTCAGAATCATACTATTATCCACTCAAAATGATTACTGGGCAAAGTAGTTAGTAGAATATATAGTTATGTTATCTCAAATCAGCCAAGATCCACAATGCTAAACAAATATAAACCATGAAGTAATAATTAACATATATCATTAATATAGCCAGATTGTTGAGGAATTGATGTAGAAAAATATTTTTGAACAGAAATATTTAGTATATGGTTGAATCGTATATGTTTAAGATTTTGGGTTTACTTGGATCTTTCAACTTCCACTTATCAAAAACCCATGGAATGGAATTTTGTCCACACTTAGTACTGAATGTACCATTTAGGTTCTTGTTCTTTATTACATCAGCATGTAACTTATAGTTATGAACCCTAATTTTTAAATTAATTATGGATTATTGGGATATGGAGTGTGTTAAATGCCTCTTTTTCCATGACTGAGTTTTAAGGCACCAGTAAAGCTCAGTCCACATTTTTAGTTAACAAAAATTTAGATAATTTCATGTACTTTACAGATAATGGGATTCCAGTTATTTTCTACGCGCTTTTTTATATTCAAAATATTTGCCAATTTGTTACTGTATCTTTTTTAGATTAAGCTCTACTTTTTTCTCTGGTTCCACCAGTTTTTTATATGATTATATAGTGTATTAGTAAATATATATATACATATATATATATATATATATATATGATGTATATAAATATGTATATTTAGTTATATATCCATATATATTTTTAAGATAATTATATCTCTGCAATGGTCACTTGAAATGTTTAATTCAGATGTAAGACAGATTTCATTTCTTTCTTTTATTTTCTGTTGATAAGTTTAAATGAATGTTTTGATTAAATAAAAATAAAATTAATTTTTTTAAATATTTATTCAAAAACTGTTTATCATTAACCACTTATCTGATCAAAATTTTTTAAAACAACATTCAAATGTTTTACAGGAATTTTGCCTAATTAAATCAGATAAATGCTTGGATTAAATAATGTAAAATTTACAATAAAAACTTAATGATGAGAATAAAAAATGATTTGTAATAATTTGCTGGTATGTGGTACAGGCAAATCAGAGAAGTGGTAAAACTGTTAAACATATGATTTTTAATTTTTATTTTTGTTAGTGGTATAATTGCATTGTTAGGTAGACATATTTTAATAATTACTATAATTTTAGTAATATTTATTTTTTAAATATGCTATGAGAAAAAGTTTAAAACCTATACTTATAGACAAATAATGTGTTATGTTAATTTTTTCTGCCTTTTTAGTATGATGGTGTTAGAATCAATCAGATTTATGAACAAGCTAAGTGGTCTATTCTTGCTGAAGAAATTGATTGTACTGAAGAAGAAATGATGCTGTTTGCTGCCCTGCAAGTAAGAACTATTAAGCTATTGAAGTTATTTTTGTACAGAATTAAAATACAGAACATTAGAAAACAAATTCTAGACATTATGAAATAGTTTCTTTGTTTATTATTTAAGGGTGTATTCAAAAAAATATTTTTCCATCCTCAACAGCTCAAAATTTTCTGAGACATAATCACGATATTAATCATTTTTAAAAATAAAAACATGAAACTTGCTGAGATGTTGCCATCTACTGCCGATTTTTTGAAATAATAGGCTTCTATGGATGATGTTTTTCAAGTTATCATTATAAGCATAAATTAGATACTAAAAAGGTTTTAACAATTTTTTACTTTTAAAAATTTTATATTTTATTTATATCTCTATTATTATTATTTTTTTAATTTATTTAAATAATTGGTACTACTCTGTTATCCCATCGACCAATTTCACCAAATTATACAAATCGCCAAACTAATAGCCAAATTATACATATTAACATAATTTTTATTTTAAATAACGAAAAAACAAATAATTAGTAGAATATTAATAAAAATACAAATAAAAATCACTTAACAACATTTTAAACATGTGAATCGTATTTAATGTCATTGAATGTGACATTCACGATCATCCATTATTGGCATTTAATCTTATAGTTTGGCGATAATTTTTTGGTCGACGGGATAACCTAGTAGTACTAAATAATTTTACTTGACTATTTTTAATTTGATTTTAACATATTTTTTAAAATTATTTTAAAATTAAAAGTAATGGTTCTGCTATGTATGTAAAAATTTAATGTTTATAACTTAACAGTTTTGATTTATCAATTTAAAGAAAAAATGTTTTAAAAGGATCTTTTAAAAAAACCTTCTGTGTTATCTGTGATCATACTTACCAACTTTTTTATATTTTAAATATCAAATTATATAGATTTTTAGTTTAAATTTTACAGATTATTTTCATTTTCAGAAGTAAGTTTACATTTTATCTTATTAATGTATCTATTTATTCTCTTGTGCTGTATGAATTTTAATCATTAAGATCTAGAATTGTAATTTGTATTTCTAAAAATGTATCATAAATTGTGGTTAAAGAATTGTATGAAATATGGTCGGGAAATCTTGGAAAGATCAAATAATTTTATTATACAAATAGAGTGTAAACCTTACAATTGTAATCAATGATTTTTTTTTTAATGTTAAAGATATTTTATGGATTAATAAATATTACTTTTTTTAATTTTATCATGAATATGTCCAATTAACCATTTTTGATATGTATTACAATTACATTGCATAATAAACATTTGATATAGGTTCAGGTAAATTTGCAAGCTAACCATCCTCAACCAGAAGTCTATCATGATGATGAAGATGTGGAAACTGCATTGACTGACTTGCAAGTAACATTAGAAGGTACTCTTATTAGCAAGGGTAAAGCCAACATTACCAATGTACCCGAGCTGTCTGACTATCTTTCATTCATGAAGTATGTATATCATTTTCATATTATGTTTCTTTTTTTATGTTAAAAGTAAACAGCACGTCTTAATTTATTATGCTGCAGTTGGTGAATTAATATGAATCTTGGAAAGAGTTTTAGACAACTGTGAAAATACAGCAAATTTAAGCATTTTATCTGTAAAAGAAAAAAAATTACTTCTCAGTGATAGATTGAAAGATTCTGAAAATAATTTTAAATTTAAGAAAACTGGTTTATTTTTAAGCAGAAATAACTGTCCATTAATCTGTCCAACTTTTCTTTCATGGTCCCGTTTTTGTGAAATTTTGAACAGCTTTTTACATTTGTGAAAAATATATCTTAATTTTGTGAATTTGAAATGAACATTACATTCAAGTTTTTTTTAAAAAATAGATTTTTAAGAAGATATGTATGTGTAAAATACATGTTGTATTTTTTGTATATATGTAAAAGCGACAGGTCAGATTTTATTTTTAAATAATTAAACTTGTGATAGATTTAATTGAGAGCTGGGAAAGTTTTATAAAAGACCTCTTTTTAAAGCAGATTTTTATGAAAGGTCCTTTTATAAAGTGAAAAATTATGTGAAATGTCCCATTTTGAAATGAGAAATTTTGTGAAGATATTTTAAAGGTGAAAGATGCTTGTGATACACAAAGTTTCTTACTAAACAGATATATTGCTTATTTGGTGAATTTAAACGTTTTATAATTATATTTGGATTTCTAATAAAACACTTGCTATTGAAACTAGGTACAACCAGTTTTTTGTATTTTAACTTATAAACTGTTTGCTGTGTGTAATTTTACTATTCCTGAGATCTACAATAAAGTACCATTTATATGTTACATTTATATTTTTATGTTACATTTTTGTATTTATATGTATGACATTTCAGTGTGGTCCCAATTCATCTCTATGTATTTTAATATTGTAATGTTTTATTTATATGACACATATCATCAATATACACCATTTCTTTCATGCTGTAACCAATTTCTCAGTATGTTTTCTCCCATCGTCTTTTTATTTTTTTATTTTTTTTCCCCCCTTCCTTTTGTTTTTTTCTAGTAATGTTTGGGGAAAGATAAAAGAAAAGGAACATGTACGACTCCTACAGAGGTTATTTCAAGTTTGTAGAAACGGTGCAGGGGGTGGGATGAATGGGCTGTATGGACATTAATGCTTTATTTTTCTCCCAATCTAGCAAAAAAACTTTCCAGGTACTTAACTGCATGCAAAATACTTTGCTTTTGTCTGAAATTAAATTGACACATCAAATGATGATTAAAGTTTAGTTAAATTAAGATTTGTTTTTATGTTCGATAATGGAATATAAAAAGATCTAATTGAAAATTTGTGACTGATATAAGATTTGATAATTCTCACTTTTATTTTTCAATTTAAAAAATGGTTATTTAATAATTTTTTACAATAATGTAACTTTCTTAAAAAACATAGTGCATTAACAACCAAAAATGATTGAAAAATTAAATTTGTATGTTGCAACAGTAAATTTTTGCCATCAAAAAGATTTCACATTTTAGATGATTACAATTTTAATTGTACATCTTTCTCAGTTATCTTTTTTTAGAATGGTCCCCTGAAATACACATAATAGGTGCTTTACTGTACTTGAATTTTAATTTTCTAATCAGTAATTAGAATTAAATTTTTATTTAAATTTTTCATACATGAAATTTTTATTTTTAGCTGACAGACTATCAAAGACTGAGAGCTAATGTGCCCGCAGATTCTTATGTATGTAACAAGATAGTTTTTGATAGAAATATCCAATTTGCTTCAAATTTTATATATAGGTTCATTCTGATAAGGTGCTCCCCTATTAATTTTGGAGATTCATTTGTTGAGTATGAAGGGGGAATATTAATTCTCTCCCCCCACCCCTTAGTTAATATAAATGGATTTTCTATGCAAAATTATCTGATTTGCTTTAAATTTTTGGTATACTAGTTTATTTTCAAAACATGTTTCGCTGATTTGATTTGAAAGTTCATTGGTTAAAGGTGTATTCGAAAAAATGCTTTTCCACCTTCAACAGCTCGAAATTTTCTGATACAATTTCAGATGCATTTTTTAAAGTAGAAACATGGAACTTGCTGAGGAGATTGTTGAAGGGACGTATAAGGTGCCATGCGATGTCATTTTGCGCTCAATTCATTAGAATTTGATTTATAAACGATTGCCTTTTCAGTATGACCCTTTTTTTCGTTCCCAGATCTCCCGCTTTGGAAAATTCGGATCAAAAGGCCAACTTTGACTGCTTTTTTTGCAATATTTTCTGCATTTATCAAAAAATTGACAGATACGGCACCTTGAGTAGTTTCTAAATAAGAGAATCTGCGAGTTTGATGCATTTGAGAGCAAAAGTAAATTAAAAAATAAATTGGAAAATAAGCAGTTTGAATAGAAATACATCCTTAAGTATAAAGGTAGGTAGTGGAAGATCAATTCTCATTTCTTAATCCTTTAAGACAGGATGAGCTGTATCCCTTGTACTTGTAAACTAAACTAACAATGCCGGTTGAAAAAAAATATTTACTAAAATTGTTATCTGTTGATAAAAAATACTTTACTCTTTCTGCAAACCAGACTGATCATTTAATTTGGGTTTTTGTTATATTACATACAACTGTTGCATACGATTCAAAAGCAAGCTAGTCTTAAAGACTTAACTTAGATAAATGGAATTTTCACATGGAATTGTCCAATTTGCTTCAAATTTGGTGTACAAGTTTATTCTGATAAGATGCTTCCCCAATTAGTTTTGGTGGATCTTTTTTCTCATTTGAACTATATTGTTTTGCATTATATAACAAAAAACATTGCTTTTTTATAATTTTTACTTTTTACTAGTCTACTCAAAAAGTGTTCTATTTTATGAGTAATAAGCATAAATAAGAGTATAAGTACAATTAGTGTTAATAGCCTTTGAGCTCAATGCCATCAGTTTAATTAGACACTTATTTTTATTATATTTTAAGAATCACTTTCTAACTAAACAATAGTGATTTTGGGGTTGGGATTAATAATACTTGTTTAATTTTGAGATTAATTAGGCATAAAAAAATATTATTTTGTAGTAGTATTTTAACATTCTATAATTCAGTGTAAATATAAAGTATAGTTTAATTACAAGCATTAGTTACACACTCAAATTTCCATAAAACAAACTATTATTAGTATCAAACAAATCAACAAATACTAAGCAACTTTCATCAGCACCAAAATGTTTATGAAATTTCTCTCTCTCTCTCTCTCTCTCTCTCTCTCTCTCTCTCTATCTATCTATCTATCTATCTATCTATCTCTATCTCTCTCTCTCTCTCTATCTCTCTCTCTATCTATCTATCTATCTATCTATCTATATATCTATCTATCTATCTATCTATATATCTATATATATATATATATATATATATATATATATATATATATATATATATATATATATAAGATTAAAATAAACACACCATATTAACAAATTAAATGATTTATTGATTCTTTGTATTTTATGAATGAATACATTGGGGGGGGGGGGCATATAATACACTAGCTCTTATAAGTTTGATATTTTAAAATATTATTATTAAATTAAAAATTTTCAAAGTGTAAATTCATACTCAATTGAAATTTGAGTATATCACATAAATTCATTGACATTAAATAAATTATTGCAGTTTTGTCATTATATGAATATCAGTATTAAAAAATTCCATTGTTTGTTTAAAAAACTTATATTTTTACAATATTACATTTTTTTTCTTACAATTATAATTTTATTTCCTTTATAAAATATGTTTAGTTTTGGTATAGCTTTCCAATCCCAACTCAAAGTTTTTATTTAGTTTTATCACCTCAATTCAAACAAAATTCAAATAAAACTAAGTTTTAGTTTGGCTTACTCAGGTCTGTAACTAAAAAACAGCATAGGATTTATTGACTGTTAGATTTTTACTCACCGAAACCAGGAAAATATATATATATTTTTTTTAAGTTAAACTAAACGTATTTTTTCTTTTTATCCTGAAATCTGCCATTCCATTCTTGAGTAAGAAACCATATTCTATAATATTTCCATATGGTAATTTCATATTTCTAAGAGTGGAATTCAAAAGTTATGGAAATAGAACACTACAAATAGAAAATGCTCGCGAAGAATCAACAAAAGCAGTTACACAAAGAGATAAACTTCTACTGTGCTTTAGAAAACTACTAAAATTCAAAATTTAATCAAGAAGGAAAGTATAATTTAGGACACTAGGGGGGCGCCGCCCCCCTGCTCGCTATGCTCGCCAACCCCCCGCGTAATCGCTTCGCGATTCCAAATTATTGGCTACCCCTGCTTGCTGCGCTGGCCAATACCCCATGGTATGAATAAGCAGTTGCAGACCTTTCAACTGATGTGTCACACGACTGGTGTTGTAAATAAATTAAAAATGTTCCCCCCTGGGGGGGGGCAGAGTGGGAGGCGACACAAAAGACATCCATAATATGAATAAGCAGCTGCAGACCTCTCAAATGATATGTCACACGACTGGTGTTGTAAAAAATTGAAAATGTGCCCCCCTGGGGGGGCAGAGTGGGGGTGACACACAAGACATCCATAAAATGAATAAACAGTTGCAGACCTTTCAAATGATGTGTCACACAACTGGTGTTGTAAAGAAATTAAAAATGTGACCCCCCCCCCCCCTGGGAGAGCAGAGTGTGGGGTGACACACAAGACATCCATAATATGAATAAGCAGTTGCAGACCTTTCAAATCTTGTGTAACACGACTGGTGCTGTAAAGAAATTAAAAATGTGTCCCCCCTGGGGAGCAGAGTGGGGGATAACACACAAGACATCCATTATATGAATAAGCAGTTGCAAACCTCTCAAATGATGTATCAAACGACTGGTGTTGTAAAGAAATTAAAAATTTGGCGAAATATTACAGTTATCGCCAAGTTGGCGTCACTTTTGACAACTAATTTTGGTCGCCAAATTTGGCAATATATCACCAAGTTGGCGACAAACTTGGCGATTGTTGGCGATGGTAACCTTTCCTCTCTTTATGGTAACTCATACGGCGATGCATAGACGGAGCCCTTTCCTGATTGGTCTATTCGGCTCATGGAAGGAGTGGACAACCCGGATTCGTTAGTTCCGGAAATCTTCCACATCAGCATCATTCCAGGAGTCATTCCTTTTAAGGCTAGTTTTTTTTTACTATAGAAGGATATTTACTTGTAATAAAATATGGATTTTTTTTTCATCACAGTTGTACTTTTCTAATGCTAACTGCCTATGTTTTGCAACATTACTGTATATTATAGTGGTAAAGTCGAGGACAATTTTAGATTAAACACCTTGAAAAAGCATTCAATTAATCAGCTATAACAAAATCTTGAAAAATGCAGCATAGTAGTGCCACCTATAGGGCAATTTACACCAAAAACTAAACATTAATATATATTAGGAACTGTCTGAATCTGTAGCTTGATGGAAAATAGTTTTTTGTTCTTGTGATAGAACTATTGTGGAAATCATGAATAAAGCAGCATAGAAGCGCCATCGGTTGGGCGATACACACTAATAACTAAGCATCTTGAGTTTATATCAAGGTGTAACTGAATCTAAAGTTTTGTGAAATTATGCGCATTGTTCTTGAGATAGTGTCCATAAAATTTTTGTCAATTTCAGACTCACAGAGTGACAGATATTTTCCAAAAACCACCAAATCGTGTTCAGGACCTTCTAAAACGTTTAAATACACCAAAAACTGGAAGTCAAATTTTTCACAAAATCAATACTTCTTGTAAAGATAGAAGAAAGTAATAAATGTATGCTTCAGATTTTATGTTAAATTTTTAGTTTTACCATTCCCATTAATCAGCATATTATTGAAATAATTTTGCACATGAATTGATTTTTAAAAAGAGAAGTTTCATTTAATTATATATCTAGATTTTTTTCATGTAATCCTGTTTTTGTGAAATTGTGAACTTCTTGTATATACTTATGCAAAATTTAATCAGAATTTATGATTTAGAAGTTATTACTATATTTAGGTTCTTATTTAGACATTTTTAATAAGGTTATTCATACATATATACAACTTGATAAGATTCAGTTGCTATATGGCATGAGATTTTTCAATCACTGCATTTGTAAAATATTCAATTTGGAGATTAAACTTTTTTCTGAAATGTCTATTTTTCAAGAGAAATTTTCGGAGGGTCTTGTGTTTCAAACTAGAAAAAAAAAATGTGAAGGATCCTTTCAAGTCTTCTCAAACAGATTTCTGCTGAGAGAAGATCAGATTACCCACATTAAAGTTATCATGTGGGACACTCAACATAAAATAAATAAAATTAAAAGTATGAGAATGTAGCTATTACAAAATTTTCAATATATTATTTTACAAAAAGAAATTTCAAGTTTTCCAGTTTGGAAAAATTAAATAAGCCTTCAGAAAAAAACAAAAAAACCCCCCCTTTTTTTTTTTTTTTTTTTTTTTTTTCGAGCATTCCTATCTCTATTACTTATCTTTATTATCTCTATTATATCCTATCTCCTATCTCTATTCCCCATTCACCAGCTTAAAATATTTTCTATTGAATAGACCTGTTTCTCTTTTGAAGAATGAAATGCTTCCTTAAGCATGGAATGTTTACTGCCATAGAAACTTATCACTTTGAATTTATGTCTTTACTTTGCAAATACACATTTCTCAGTTATCTATTTTTTAAATGTTGTTTATCTTACAAAACCAGAACACTTCATATAATAATAAATCAAACCATACATTAAAATACACTAATCTGCCATTCCAATATTCATATTTCTAAAATTTGAAAAGCCCCAAAAATGTACATCTGACATTTTTAACTTTTTTAGAAGCAGAGTGATTTTAGATGAAAGGTTAAAGAACTCATGCTGAATTTGGCAGAAAACATTGTTTAGTTAATCAGAACATTTGTTAGGTGACTGAAAGAAAAATTGCTATTGCAGTGTATCAATGAATGCAATTTAATTTAAGATGTTTAAAATGATGCAATAGGGGTCTGAAGTTGTACTTTTGACTATGGAAGAAATGTAGAAAATGGCCTGTAGAGATATTTGCAAAAACTAACTATGGGTGATTTTAAAATGTAAGAAGAGGGAATTGCCTTTTTTTTTTTTTTTTTTTTTTTTTCCTCTTAATATTTTAGTTTTTGCATGAAAGTGATCAAAATCAATCAGTAAAGTAAAAAGAAAAATGGTTATATTTATTGAAAACAAAATAATTAAAAATGTATATTTATTGAATAAATATTTTTTTGTTATTTAATTTTTATTTAAATTACAAATTGGAACTTTTCTTAGATCTCGCATCTAAATATTCTTTGACTTGTATGGATGTGTATGTTTTTGCTGATGTACAGAAAGATATCTGAAGTTTTTTCACTTTTTGTTACTTATTCTTCTTTCTTTCTGTGGTGTATGTTACCAATTCTTATTTTTTCCCTCTTGCACACTGTAATAAATAAATCCCCCTAGTATTGTGAACTTTTAAATGCATTTGAAGAGAAAAGTAAATGTTCTTTGGTTTTCAATTCTATTTCTTTGTTACTTTTTTCTGATGTGTGGCTGCTCCTGTTTCATTCATGATCTACAATCCATGAATGAAACAGGATACTTACACCTTGAGTTTCCCGTAGCCAAGTCGTATCTTATTGTGTTCTCCAATTAGAGCAAATTCTCTGTTAATATTGAAGACTCAAGGATAGCCCCATCTGTGTCATATGAGTTAGAAAGAAAATAAAAAAAAATGTCTGAAGAGTATAGTAAATTAAATAAATATTTCAAAATCAGCCTTATGTATGCTGTTAAAATTTAGTTTTTTTTTATTGTGTTTAAACACAATAAAAAAAAAATACATAATTATTACATGAATTTGATTGTAAAGTTACACATAAAATTTTCATTTGTAAAATTACATATTTCTAAAGTTTACTTAGATGATTGGACATGCACATAACATATGCTTACTTCTTGCAACATTATGCAAATCCTACTTCATGCGAAATTTTTGTTTTGTCCCTTGAAACATGTCTTAAACAAATTTGACTGGATTTCATTGATTGTAAATTTTATTGTGCATTTATAAAAACCAAACAAGATTTTAAAATATGTCTAGATTATTGTAGACATTAGAGGAACTTATTTTTCTGAAATGTGTATGTATCTAATTAAAAATTAAAGTATAGTTTTTGGTTCTATAATTCTTTTTATTTCATTCTTTTTCTTAATATTGATATTAATTTCCAACAATATGTAAAATTTTGGAACTGTAATTTGTTCTAAAAACAGAATAATTCTATTTTAGGCCTAAGAGATTTACTTTCAAGGGATTTAGAAGGTTTTATATCACTCTCAGAGATACTTATTTGATGTTATACAAATCCAAAGATGATGCCCCATCTTTAAGTATTTGTTTGAAAGGTAATTTTAATATTGTTTAAAATAATATTATTTGTTATAATTACTTTTGTTCTACTGTTTGTATTTTGAATTATTTAAAAAATAAATCATTAACTTATTAGGTTGTGAAGTAACTCCTGATGTGAATCTTTCGCATGGAAAATATGGAATAAGATTAGAAGTGCCAAATCATGAGGGAATGACGGAGTACTGGATCAGGTGTAGCAATGTAAGGGCCTTCTTTCATCTCTTCAGTATGATTGTTCTTTAATATGATTCATATAAGTTCATTCATGCAATTTAATTTTCCAAACATAAGCTTAACAGTTTTTACTTGAAGCACATTTGGTAATTGCTGACATAAGTGCATACTGGACATTTGAAGCTTAGTAATTTCTTGAAAAGTCCTCTGTATTTAATATGCCATGATGCTCATTTGTCTGTTTTATTTAATAATATAAATTTTCTTTACATCAAGGTGGAAAAAAATAACCTTTTTTCCCCCCTCCCTATTAGGAAGAGCAATATGCTAAATGGATTGCTGCTTGCCGACTTGCAGCCAAAGGAAAGACAATGGCTGACAGTTCATATGATTTAGAAGTGAAATCTGTTCAAGATTTTTTGAACATGCAAAAGCCAGCTCCTGCACCTGTTATCAGTCCTTCTCAAATTGACATTGATCCAGATGACATGGTAGCTCCAAGATTTAGTAAAAAATTAAAAAGCCAAAAGGTTTGTGTGAAATTTATTTTTAATGAATTTGTTTTTAAAACCTTCAAAGTTAAAAAAAAAATGTTTGGCCCAGTTTTTCTCTTTGCTTATGGTCCATCTCTCATAAATGTACTCAGATTACCATATAATTTTTATGTTATTCAGGTTTAGTAATTTAGTATATGATGTTTGGTGTTGCAATGAAAGGGCTGGCATTTATAGTTCTTTACTGACACACTGCAGAACGGATTTCTTTGTAGAACATTTCAATTTTTTTTTTCAACAAAATTTATCATTTAGTTGTCAGAAAATCTCAAAATTCATCTGTTAATCACTGGCCAAAAAAAATAAAGAAAAAAATTGCAAAATTCTTAACCATTTATTTAAAAAGACTGATTTTCTACCTGTACAAGTTTCTCTTTTCAGTGCAAAGATCATATGTTCTGGCACAAGTTGATAAAAAAAAAAAAAAAAAAAAAAAAAAAAAAAGTTTTCTCAATTAGCATGATCTGAAATTTCAAAATGTTTAATTAGATTTTCTTTATTTTTCAACCATTCTTAGATTATTCAGTTTTCTGTTTGTGCATTTTTCTTCAAAATAGGCCCATTAATAGGTTTCATTTTTTACTCTTACCAATAAAAAATTCTTAAAAGGCATATTTCAATATCATTATACATTGAAAAACAAAACTATTTTCTATCCCAGGCAATAGAATTTTTTGATAATTTTTTATTCTTTAAATTGTCACTATTATTAAGTGACAGTTATTAAGTACTACTTGTCATTATTATTAAGTAAGGATTAGTTACTATTAGATTTAAAAACTATACTAACATTGGGAGAGGGTAGTAAATAATAAAGAAAATGGATGAAATTCTATGTGCTATTTATTTCAAATATGAAAATTTATGAGCCAAAAGATATTAACTTTTTACATCAACCGTGTATACTATATTACTACAAACTTGCTGAGACAAGCTTGCAGGCACTGTATGTTATAATTGTGTTCTATTCTCTTTGCAAAGACCATGAAACTTTTATTAAAGATAGATTATTCAATTATAGTGAAGTTGCCTTTTAACAGGTATTGGTTAATATTCAGATTCCTTATGCTATAACCTTTTTTTTAGATTATTCAAAGGATTTTGGAAGCCCATGCCAATGTTAAAGATCTGAATTTAATAGAAGCCAAGCTCAGCTACATAAAAGCATGGCAAGCTTTGCCTGAATTTGGAATGTCACTATTTATTGTGAGATTTAATGGTAGCAAGAAAGATGTAAGTTATTAAGTTTATTTATAATCAAACAGAAAATTGGGACGTTTTTAATTAATCTGTATTTTTATTAGCATATATTATAAACTAACAACCTTCGCTGCTATGCTAGTCTGTTTTATCAAGCAAAATTTTAATCAAATGAAATATATTGAAGTATTTGATCTTGTATTTTATAACAATATATACATTTATCTACAACATTCTTCTGCATTGCTGAAAACAACATGAACACTATTACCATTTTATATAGGGATGCACCGAATAGTGATTTTGGCCGAATACCGAATGCCGAATATTCGGCCAACAGGTGAACCAAATACCGAATAGTAATTGTTGAGCCGAATACCGAATATTCGGCCAACCGAATAGTTAACTATTCGGCCGAATACCGAATATTCGGCTTTCCAAATACTTTTTATATATCAAAATTTAAAGGTATTAAAATGTTACTTTAAAAAAAAGTTTTACATAATATTTAATAAAAGAAACTTACATTTTGATAAACAAGAGCTTTTTATAAAAGCATAGTATTGAAAAAAATCTGCCTTGAGTTATTTAAGAAGCGCAATTATGAAACTTTAATTAATAAAATTTTCTACCAATCAAAACAAACATTTTAAAATCAAATAATGAAAAAATGGCCGAAGAAAAATTTTACAGTCCGATAATTGTCCTTTTTAAATAACTCAAGGCAGATTTTTTTCAATATAAAGTATAAATACTTTCAACTTAATTCTGAATAAAGGTATGTTCGGCTCATAGTTCTTTTCTTATGAATGGTGGTATTTTCCACCCTTCCCATCATATCATATTTTACAGAAATCAAAGCATATGAGTTGAAAATATGTTATTTTATTTATTGCTAATGTAATAAACGAACATACAAGTTTTGATGTAGAGTGAGATGAAATATAATGTACTTATGACTCAATAAGTTGATTATGATTATGGTTTCGTGAACAAAAATTGTCTGCCTTAATAGCTATTACCAATCTCAAAAGTTTTTTTTTTTCCTTTTTTTTAAAGGACTTTTATTTGGGAAAAAGCAAGAAACAGATTATTTACTAAACAAAATTTAGAAACTTATATCAGCACATAATTTATTCCTAAGGAGAATCCTATTAAATCACCATTTTAATCCTTCTCATGGTTAATTTTTTAAGTTATACTTTACAAACAGCAAATAAATAATGTAAAAACATTCTATTTTATTTAAAAATGATTTTGTTTCTAATTATTTTAAATATAAATTAAAAAATTGAATGTTAAAAGTAGAAATAGTGAAAAGTTTTTAAAAGGTTTTATTAAGTATTGGATTCGGCCAAATACTTTGATATTCGGCCATACCGAATATTCTGCAGGCCGAATAGTTTCATATTTGGCCAAGCCGAATATTCGGCTCAACCGAATAGTTTAATATTTGGCCTAACCGAATATTCGGTAACATGGCCGAATAGGCCGAATACCGAATAGATACCGAATATTCGGTGCATCCCTAATTTTATATATTTTAATGTATCAGACAAAATTTGGACTGTTAAAAACAAATCTTTTAGATAGTCGTTTACAATAGGATATGGGGAAAAAAGTAGAACTACATGTAGTTTATTAAAATCATTCCTGAAAATTTGACATTGAAAACTCATCAAAATCTGTCTAGTAGAGTCTTTTAATGAGTCTAATCTTTCATAATGACATTCACCTGATTATAGAGCTTTTGCCTATAGCAAAGCAATGCAGAACAAAATGTGTTATATAAATAAAACCTTTCCAGAAAAATTATCTAGCAAACAGTGCTAATCCCATTGAAATCAATTCATTAGTTCATTAGAACCTTTTAACAAGGCTGGCTAATCTCTCATAATTTGAATTCACTGATTAAAGAACTTTCGACCAGTGATGACCCATCACTGGTTGAGAATAGTAATACTTTGCTTGAATTTCTTGTTTGAGAACCAAATTTTTCAGCATGTGGGTTCTTTGACTATCGAGATTCTACTCTGTTTAACAGAAGCGGAAAGAAAAAATTTAGTTTACTTGAACTGCTATTTACTTAATAATAATTTACAATGCTTTCATCCATTACTATGTATATATCTTACTTTTCATTAAAAAAAATTTTGCAGGAATTGCTAGGTATTGCTTTCAATAGATTGATGAGAATGGATCTTTCAACTGGTGATCACATAAAAACTTGGAGATACAACACCATGAAAGTCTGGAATGTGAATTGGGAAGTCCGTCAAGTTAGAGTCCAATTTGAAGAAGAAAATATTGCTTTTAGTTGTCTCTCTGCTGACTGTAAAATTGTGCATGAATTTATTGGAGGTTACATCTTTCTGTCAATGCGATCGAAAGACCAGAATCAAACTTTGAATGAGGAACTTTTCCACAAACTTACTGGTGGCTGGGTGTAAATTTTAGAAATATTAAAGAAAGACTGGTATGAAATATTGACTTAAATTTCTGCTATCTCAGGCTGTAAAGTTCTGTAATTTTTATGTACATGTTGTTGAAACTTAAACTACATGTTTTTTGAAAATTTTATGCATTTTTAGCTGGTATGTATTTTTTTGTTAAAAGGCTCTTGTTTGTGATTTCTTTAATGTATTCATATACATAATTTGAACTATCATATGAATCATGTAATTATATGACACTATAATGTAACTATGGTGTACCTTTACTATTAAATACTGTCAATCTTATTTTTGAATGTTTCATATTTTATGATAATTTTAAAGAAATTCTACAAGTAAAATCTTTTAATTTGAAACTAACATGTCAAAGTTATTTTAGTAGAATAAAATGAAATAAGCAATTTTAGCTGTAAATTATATGTTCTCATCGTCATTATTATTAGCTATGTACATATGTAAGTATCAAAATTCTCTAATCAATCAAATGTAAAGATGTTATTTTAAAATATCGTTTAATAATGATGTGCAAAAAAGAAAAAATAATTAGTATAAGATTTTACCTATTTGGATTTATCATTTATGAATTTTATTACTCATACTTAATGGAGATATATTCTCATTCAGAAATATTTTGTGAAAATGAAAGAAAAAAAAAAGCATGCTCTTATATATTATTAATTGTTCATATTTGAATTTTATAAATGACACAAATCTATTAGTGTAAGCTCTTTCTCTTTCATTGATAAATGATATATTTTACGGACTTGCTTTTCTTATTTTCTATATGAATAGTTAAGCTTTCGATTTTTGAATCAATTGATACTTTTGTATACACAAAGTTTAGTGATTTGCATCTGTTTGTAAGTATTTTAATCTAATATTTTAGTTTTCTAACATAAATGCTTCAGCTGAAACACATGGGATCACATTTGTGATATTTACACTCCTGCATAAAGCTTTATAAAATATAATGCAAAATACATATTTATCAGTATGACTTGTATTTTAATGTATCAAATACATGTAAATATATCATGCATTTTAATGTCAAATATAATTTTGTTATGTATACCAAGAAATTTCATGTATTCAAAGTTTAACAATGTGGGTGTAATTCCTTTTGCAAATGAATAGGTGCTAGAATTGAGGTGCTATTAGAGAGATTGTTATCTGGATTTCAGAGTTTGCATTTATCTATATATAGGAGAGTAAAGATAGGGAATTTTAGAAAAAAAAAATCTGTTTCATATTAGATATCTTTATTTAATTGAGCATTTAAAAGACAATTTTGGTAATTTGTCTCTGTCTTAAATTTTGTGCCGTAAAAATGTCTATCAGCAATTCTCTACTGCATAGTTTTGATTATGTTAGTATATATGAAGCTATGAGGAAAACATGATTTTTTTAAAATGACTATTATGCTTTGGAATGTATTAGAAATGTAAATGCAAAACTATTTTGAGCACAATATTATATTAATAGAAAGTAAATGCTTTAAAACAAACACAATTTGTTTACTTTCCACTAAAAACGGGAATGAAAGAAATTGAGACTATTATTTCTTATAAAACTAATATTTTTTTATTGATGTAAAATTTCAGATTAAATAAGAGCGGTGTTTTTAATTCATTTATTTTATGCATACCAATGGAACAAGATTTCCTAAAATGAGTAATTCTTGTATGTAAATATATATATATTTTAGTAACAAATGGAAAAACAAAACCTCATAGCCAACATTTCAATTGTTGAAATTATCTTTAAATTTCACATTTTTCACATGCTAAACTTTCATGGTAATTAATGTTTTATACAAGTTACAAACTATCTTTAAATCACAATTTTATTTTATTTTATTTTTATTCAATGCTTTTAAGCTATGTGTCAGTTCAAGCTTTAAGTTATATTTTAAAAAGGAGCTTGGACATTTACAATTTGTCTATATTTTTATTTTATTTTGCTAAATGTAGATGATTATTTTATTATAGCATTTATTGGTATATAATTAAAGTCAAACATTTATTTAATCCTTGATTGATTCTACACATCTACAATTATATTATCTCTTCTTTTTTTAAAATACTTTATTAAAAGTATAAAAAAGCTAAGTATCCATTAAGAATCTCCTCTTTATGTAGAAATCCAAACAAACTAAACATTTTCATCATACTTACTAGTTATGATTGCATATATTATTTTTCAGAAGAATCTTGCATTTTATAAATAAGTAACTTTAATTTCTTATTTTATTTAACATTGACTTGCACAATGTAATCTGTTATTTCCTACACAGAAAAGGGAAACTTTGCTGCCAATTTATGTTTTACAAGCTGTTTATATTACAAAAGCTTTACACAAATTCGTTGTAATTCAGTGCATTATAAATAATCTCATACATGCGCACCAGATATCTTTTAGATATAATTATTTATCTTTTCTTTTTTTTTTTTTTTTTTTAATTTGAGTGATTCTTAATATTTTATAATTGATTGTTTTTATTTTATACAGTATGTAGTTCGTATTTGAAATGATATTTAATGAAGAATTAAGTCATGTTATTTATTAGTGTTCAGAGAACTTAAGTTCCTTTCTTCTGTTCATACTATGCAAATGGATAAGGAGAAAAATTAGAACTGAAATTTTAAGTAAAGCAAATGGCACAACTCTATATTCTAGTTCAAATACTACAAAAGTATTTACTTTTAATTTGTATGTATGTATTTTAATAATAATCGTTACTCAGTATGGTAACTACTGAAAAATGGTACAGAAAATTATAATTTATTATTTTTTTTTTATTTATAATATTTTATTTTAAATTTATGTTATCAAAAATGTTTTTTAAAAAATTGTATGTGGGAGAGACAGAGAAAGTCTGCATTATGTATATATTTGTGCTTTGTTTTGTTTGTTTAGTTATTCGAAATGATACTACTATATTAAGAAGGAGTGAAATGCAAAAATGTCATTTGAAATGTTTTTCTAATTTAAAAGTATTGAAAAATGGATGTATGAAGGATAAAAAGCTTTTGGACATTTCCGACTATTTTAAGTATGTAAGTTTAATTAGACTTGACAGAATTTATTCCAGATTTTATTAGTAAATAATGTTAAAAACCAAAATCAGTTCAATTTAAATATTTCATTTTGCAATTTTTTTTTTTTTTTTTTATTAAAATTTGTGCTGTGTAATAGATTATAAATCAAAGAAGCATTGAAAAATTAGCATCTTCTTATTTCAGACTTATTTTAAAACCATACTAGAAGTTTTTTGATTATTCATTGCTCTAGTTATATTTCTAAAGTTTTACATTATTTGCACATTGTATCTATCTATGTGTGTGTGTTTGTATATTAGTGCATTGCATGATACTACATTGTGACATATTTTGATGCCATTACATGGATAATATAGTTTTAACTTCTCATTAAATGGTACAGTTGGAAAATATAGAGTCAATTAAGTTAGTGTTCTGTTCTTTTTCATTTTCTACAAAGTTTGTTCATGTCTTTCTTTTATGTTACAAATGTATAATGTATTCTATGACAGTTCTATTAATAAGAATTAATAGTGCTATAATTATAATTTTTATTTTTTAAATGGTAGAATCCAGCTTAGAATTTGGTGCTTTATTGAACTGTTCCTAACTTACTATAATCTAAAGGTTTTTTTTTTTTCTTTCTTTCTTTTCAAGTTTGAGTTTAGATCATTACATGTCTGTTAATCTATTTATGAGAGCTCTGTTGGAGTTGGAAATGAATACTCTGAATGGTATTTTGTACATTTGTAAATAATGGGGGTAAATCACATTATTTGAGCTTAAAGTATGTAGTTTAAGTGCAAACATATCCTTTAAATATAAGGATATCTATAATCAAATTGAAATTAATCTTGCTATAAGATATATAAGTAACTTTGGTGATTTAGTTATTTTACAATTGTTATGACTATATTTTTTTATTAGTACACTAATATTTCTAAAAAACATTCTATTTCAAATTGCTAGTGTTCATGCCAGATATATAAAAATGATGTACCGTACATACATCAGATAGTATATGCAATTTCATTTTTTATATGCTTGTGCTTTCATACTATTTAAATGAAAAAAAAGTCCATCTAAGAATGCTTATGAAGCTTTCTCTTTTCCATTAAATAAAATATGCTGGTGGAAAATGTGATGTAACAAAAATTCTACTAACTTCCCTTTCAATCCAGAAAAATTAGAAATGCAGAGTTTAAGAATTTTTTTTCAAAAATATTTAAGAAATAAAGTTTTGTAATGTGCATTTGATTAAGTCTGTTAAAATTTTTTTCTAAAGAAAGACAGCAAATTTTGATAACAGAATTGTCTTATTACAAATCTTCAAAATAGTAATAGTTTAGATCGTCTCTCTTCTGGCAAAAGCTATATTTTTGTTACGTTAAGAATAAACAATCGAACAGAATTATTATATCAGTTATAATTTAGTCATTAAAAATTGTTTTATATACAACAATAATAAGTTTATTGAGTAAAAAGAAAGTTAAATGATTGGAAAAAAAAAATTCATCTTAGAACAATGTAAAGATTATGAATATGGTGAATTAGAGAACAAAAATCATACTGCAAAATGGAAATTATGACATTCTCTCTCTGTGCTGAAACAAATTTGGAATTTGCATTAATGATATTCAAAAACATTTTCTCTATATTTGCTAAGATACATCAATAAGATTCAGTAAAAAATTTTATGCTTTCATTTATACATGCTTTTTTTTTAACATAATGAATTTTTTTAAATGTTAGTGGATAAATAAAATTTGTTTTCTTTCTTTCAAAGAATATCCCTTTTGTCTGTTTTTTTTATATATATAAGTTGAGTTTGTTGAAACTAGCTTAAATATTTCATTAAAAACTCGAACATACAAAGAAAGTGTTGTAACTTTAAAATGCTAATGTCTAACAAGGAGAGCACCATCCTTGAAAATCGCAGTTTTTAATGATTTTAATATATGTTATAGAGTAGAGACCAATTAAAGAGGTTCAACAGATTTTATACAATGCTCCTTAGTTTTTGAGAAATAGAGTGGTTTAATATTATAGCACCACTTAAATATTTTGTAATGAGAGGACTATGTTGGTCATAGCTCAGTTGGTATAGCGTTTGCTCATTGTTCCGCAGGTTCAAGTTCAATACCTGAATGTGCTACATTTATTTTTCTCATTTTTTGCTTTATAAATATAATTGTAATTAGAATTTAATAAGTCAATTAAAAATTACAATATTGCATATCAATTATAATTTTAACCCATTTTATTTTTGTACTTATAGCTAAATAGTTACATGAAACAGTAAAATTATTTATTTAAATCACTTTTAAAATGTATTTCGTATATTCTTCATCAATGCAATGATTTGAACAATTGTATCAATTTGTAATTTTTAAGAAGCATAATTTATGTATTGCTTTAACAAAAGAAGTAAATACAATGATAATATTATTCTGTTTTTAAAGTAACAAACATAATTATATTAAAACTTAGCAACAGAACTAAATTACGACCTATTTTTTGCATACTAAAATTTTTTTAATTTTTAATACATATGCTTGTGTTTTGAATTATTTTGCTTTCCTCGTTATCTTTTTTTCTGCTTTTATTTTATTTGAATTTATTTTCTTTTATCATAACTAGGAAGTGCCACCACAGATTTTATAACAATTTTGCATTATTCATTATTTAATAATTGTAATCTCTTTAAATGATAAGAAATAAGGGTTTAAAAATAAAAATTTTTAAATTAAATATGTTAATATTATAATTAATGTGCCATATTAAAATTGAGATTTAAATTATAATTACAAACAAGTATATTTATAAAACAAAAAATGTGGAAACAAATGTAGCACTTATAGATATTGAACTGGAGCCTGCAGAACCATGAGTAAACAACATGCCAACTGAGCTACAACCAATGTAGACCTCTTGTTACAAAGAAAGTATTTAATTTGTATTATAATAGACGCACCCACCACTACCCATTTCTAAAAAACTAAGGAGTATTGTATAAAACCTGTTGAAACTGAGACTTAGGAAACTACTCTACAACATATATTAAAATAATTGAAAATTGTGATTAGCAAGATTGGCTCGGTCCTTGTAAATCTGGGCCTATTTATCTTAATTACAGAAATTATTTTACTTATGATATTTAATTCAGTTTCTTAATTTCGTGTAACATGTAAAGACAGCCATCTTTTATGTAAAGAACAACCAAACATGATTATTCTGAAAATATGTTGCATACTTGCAATTTATAAATTATTTAAAATATCAACTTATGTACTAAAAAATATTTATCTTGTTACATTGTTTTATGACATTAATATGCATTAGTTTAATCACATGTAAATTTTACATCTGTACTTTGATGTATGTGTTCAATGTATATACATAACTATAACTTTTGTGTGAGCTTTAATAATAGATAACTATGTATATTAAACTTTTATGCTTTTGGATATAAAAGTATCATCTCCAATTGCTTTTTATTTTTAATTTAAAACTGTGTTTTATTTTAGTTTTGTTGCTTTCATATATATATATATTAGTTGTTAACAGTGCACTTGTTTTGTTGTGTCTCACAGCATTGTATGGTTAATATTTAGTATACATATTACTTCATTATTATAATTAATTATTAAATGTATATTGATACACTTCTCACATTGGTGTGAGAATTTTGTGCCTTAATATGAAATGTTACCTGTGTTTGTCTCTATGTAACTTCCATTTTCTCAGGTTAATGGAAAATTGGATTACTCTAAGCAAATGTTAAAATCAAAAGAAGGAAGATTTATATATGATGTAATATCTGAATTGTTTTATTTTTTACATTTTGTGTGAAATATTACACACATGCAATAATTATATATTTTTAATCTTTGCTGAATAAAATATTCTTAAGTATATTTGTTATTTTTTAGCTTTACACTTGACTTTTAACAAAAACAAAAAAATTCTTGTAACATTTGAAAGTGTTTTTATCGAAAAAAAAAATGAACAAAAGTCTAAACTAAGCAATAAATGTCAGTATATTACATTAAACTTCTGGTTATCCAATATTCTTGTATGAACAGGAATATTTCAGAAAATTGAAGTTAATTTCTGTTATGTATTTTTTGGCCTTAAGTAAAAGTAAGACAAGACATTGAAATAGTTTACACAAATTAAAAAAAAAATTCTCCCTGTGATTTTTTTTTTTTTTTTTTTTTTTTTTGTAGTGAGGTTTTGAAAGAGTATTTATTCATAAGAAAGCTTCTAAATTTTTTTTTAGTTTTTAAATCTACTTTGCTGTTACAAAACTTTGTTTAAATGAAAGTTGCTCTTTTACAATGTATTGAAATAATTTTATATTTTTATTAAGGCTTAAAACCTTGTATACTTGATTATAAGTTTGAAAAAAAATAATTCTTGTCAAATATTGAAATGTAGTTATAAAACACTATGTGCACATACAAACCAAGTAATGAAGGGCTGTTGTTCATAATTCTACAATTGAGACAATTATCTGATTTATTTCTCTTATTCTACTATTGATTGTTTCATTAAAATTTAAAAAACAAAAAGTGCAATTACAAAAGTTATCAATTATTGCAAGAAGAAAAGGTCTCACAGTGACAGGTGTTTTCTTAATTATTCTACAACAGGGGAACAATTTGCTGCTGATTGTAGTTTTGAGAGAAAAATAAGATTATGGTTGTATACTTGCACTTTCGAATGGGCTCCACTCCACCCCCCTTCCTATGATTATTAGTATAGTTGGAACCTAGACTGGTGAATCTTGTAAAGAAATTTATTTTGAGCAGAATGGCCTAGTTTAAATTCATTGGGCAGTTCTAGGATTACATTTGCATTCTGCATATTACAGCTGAACCTGGTATTTTTCTTTTCAAGTCTCATCAAGACAGCTCTTTGTGTGAAAATAAGTTATATTTTCACATAAATATTTGTGTAATGGAATCTTTAAAAGTTTTAGTTTACTAAATCACAAAGAAATGTATTTAAAAAATAACTTTTAAATGATTTATAGAGCTTCAAAACTTTGATTTTTTATTACTGCATTTTTGTGTGTGCATGCTTTTTATTGAATGATAATAATTAATGATATTCAAAAGACAGACGTCCAAAAAAAGCTTTTTTAATTATTACATAATTGCTGCAGAACCAGGTGTTATTTCACTGGATTTTGGACTATGAAGTATGATAAAGAAACAGGCTGGGTACAGATCTGAAATGTTCGGCACATAGACTTTTATGAAGGAATTGCATCATATAATATATACAGAGTTTATATAAATACTGAAAAAAGTAGATCATAAGCCTCTTTAATAATTCAGATTTTATGCTGAATGATAACATTAAAACATACACTTTAATAATAATCACTATAGTAATATCTCAACTAACATCAGCAGGAACAGGCTTTCCAAGACTAGTGATGTAATTTAAGGTAGGGGAAGATGGGGATACTTGAGCCACTTTTTAAATTTAAATTTTTTATAATTTCTTAGAACAAAATAAAATATTGAAAATGAAAATTTGATATTTTTTTTTCAACTGAAAACCACTTTCAATTAATTTTGAATTATTTTTCTATGTCTAATAAATTTTTACTTTTTGTTTTACATCGTGGCTCAAGTATCCTCATGAGGGGGATAGGGGAGACCGGGGATGGTTGACTAATTTTTTACTAAATCATACATATTGTTTGTGTTTTCATCCATACAGAGAATAAAATCACATTAATGGATAGAAAAACTATTAAACTAATAAAAAACAACAAAACGTAGTTAATTATTCAATATCATCATCATGTTCAAATGCATTTTACAGAACATCAACTCTTAGTCAATCTACCCCGGAACCGGGGTAGATTGACTATATGCCCGGGGTAAGTAGACCTACGTATCAATAAGCAACAAATTATGAGAAGAGTCAAGTAATAAAACACTATTTTCAATTTAATTGAACTCTTTATTAAAAAACCATTTTAATCAGGTACAGACATCCCTTATAAGTCTTTATAAAAATTATCAACTCTTAGTATTTAAAGTTTTTAAACTAAAATCTTCTTCAGTTTCATTTTAAATCACACATAAATCTTTCTATAACTTCTTATGAATGTAACATATTAATTCTTATTATTGTAGCAATTTAAAATTTTCTTACGCCACAAATTAAATGCACATTTTGCATTTCTCTACTTAAAAAATAGTAATTGTTAAATACATATATTTAGTATTTAAACTTTTATAAACTAAACTCTTCTTCTGTCTCATTTTAAATCACATATAAATCTTTGTATACTTAAAAATATAAAACAACTGACAAGTTATCAGTCTTCATTATCAGAAATACAGTGTTTGCATTCAAAAAACATTAGATTGCCTCTTACACATTTAACTTGAGCCCATAACTTACAAGTTATGCACTGAATCCATTGTTCGCCAGAGACACTATCGGCGTAGGATTCAGTGCATTCTAAACAAATTGTGCTCTCGTCATCTGAATCCACAGCATCGTCATTTCCATCGACGGTGTCATCAGAAGCATTTATCTCATTTACTTTATCCGTTCCTTTTCCTTTATCCGTTCCTTTTCCCTTACCCTTTCTTTTTCCTTTGCCCTTCCATTTTCCTTTACCCTTACTTTTGCTCGTTTCTTTTCCTTTTTCTATTCTGTTTTTTGTATTTTTTCTTCTTTTCTTCAAAGTTTCTCTATTCTTTTTCAATATCTCTTCTATATCGACAAGCTCTTTCTACGACATCCTTCGGTGTATCAGCTCGTTCAGTCATTCTTTTATAGGTCCTCTTCGTGCTGTAGCCAAAAAAATTATTCAATTATTCAACTAATTATTCAACCAGCCCCGAAAGAAATTAGTCTACCAACCCCAAACGACATTTTAAGTTTCGATGGCATGGATAACCTAAACACTGCCACCTAATTAAGAAATAACACATAAAATAATATCAATATGGACTCATAAAACACTCTGACTAATAAGCAAACGGTTAACATAAAATGTGTAGATACCAGATCAAAAAATATGCAACACGAAAATATTACTTACATGATATGAAAACAAATCACGGGTCACTGCTCGAAAACGGTGTGTGCCTGCGACGCGGTGCTACCGACGACTGAGCGGGGGGCGGAGGGTGATGCGCGGCTGCGCTAGGATGACGCAATATTCATATCGTTGGCGAGTTTTTGGCGGTTAGTCTACCTACCCCTATAGTCAACCATCCCCGGTCTCCCCTACTTGAGCCAGTGCGGAAAAATACGTACAAAAGTAATTTTTTTCATTTTATTTTTGCACAAATATTTTACAGAATGATAAATTGTGATACATAAAGTCCTTCAAAACCAACTGCGAAAACCAAGGGTGATTTCTCGTCCGAAAATTTTAAATTGGGTTATCAGTTCCGCATAGTTGCCAACTTGTACGGTTTTGCGCGCGGAAAAAACAATTGCATAGAAATGCAAAATTCGTGAAAGGATCGCCGAAATAGCATACATCTCGTCAATATTTCGTGGAAAAACGACGATTTCGCCAATGTTTTTGTAAATGAACTTTGTCAAAAGATCGATGAAAAACGCGAATTTCCTGTGCGGATCGCGGAAAAAACGGCAATTTCTCCAAATATCGCAGATAAGATGTTGATTTCTTCTGAAGACCGCGGGAAAACGCCGATTTTGTCTAAAGATTGCGGATATAACGGCGATTTCGTTAAAAGATCGCGGGAAAAAACGCCGTTTTCGATAAAAGATCGCTTAAAAATATTTTGTCAAAAGAATATCTGAAAAAATACGCCGATTTCATCAAAAGATCACAGAAAAAACGCCGATTTCGTCAAAAGATCGCGAGAATAAAATGCCGTTTTCGAGAAAAAATCGCGTAAAAATGTAAATTTTGTCTAAAGATCGTCGAAAAAACGCGGATTTCACTTTAAAAAAAAAACATGGGAAAACGCAGATTTCGTCAAAAGATCGCGGAAAAACCATCGCTTTCGGCAAAAGATCGCAAGAAATCGCCGATTTTGCTAAAATATTGCTGATTTCGTCTGAAGACAGCAGGAAAACGCCGATTTTGTCCGAAGATCGCTGGAAGGGGGACTTACACCCCCCCCCCCCCCGCCCCCATCAACAATCATTTCAACTTGAGTTATATCGATGGCAGCAACATCCTCAGTAGGGAGGCATTTAAATTTGGAATCTGCAGTTCCTCGAGCAAATTTTATTTTCAAAATATTAAGCACTTGTCCAACAAATCCTTTTACAGTTTTCTTTCTGCCATATTTTACTAGCAACCAATCATCAATAGTAGTTTTTCTGTTCATATCATCACCATCATTGACAGAATTTTCATCTAATGATATTGTTGAACTCATGCTTTTAATTGAATAGCTATCGGAATCTGAACCAGATGTATTCCACTCTTTCAAACACTTTTTTGATTTCACAGGAAAAGATTTTGTCTTCACCTTAGGCTCCATGCAGGTAAGTTTGAACTGTGATTTTTGTTGTTTTTCTTGTTTTTTGTGTGCTTTTTTTTTACCAATTCTTTTTCAATTTTCTTAGTAAAAAAAAAAAGTTATAGTAACAGAGGTTACAATTTCAATAAAAAATATTAATCTTAATATATTATATTAAAAAAATAAATATTTTAATATGTTGGACCTAACTAATTAAAGTATTAGAGATTGTGATTTGTAAAACAGCTTAAAGTTATTTTAATGTAATAAAAGTTAAATTGAAAACTATGTTTACATTTATCTAGACAGGCTACACTGGTGGAAATTGAATTATGAAAACACGGTTTTTTAATCAAAACATCTATAATATTAACTAAAAATGAATGAAATTTCATACATTATACATGCTATGTACAACAAATAATTTAGAAAAATAAAATTTCATACAAATTAATAAACTAAAACATAGCATCAAAAATTAGATTTTAGTAACATAAAACCATGGAAATTGATTTATGAAGTGTCACATTTAATTGAAATTAATAATTAGTAAAGCTGCCTTTATTCAGTTTCTTTTAATCTAGATGTCATTGATAAAACAAGATTTTGGATGTATTTCTGATCAATTAGTTTCCAGTTTTGTCAGAAAGAAGCTTTCAAATCTACAAGTGATGTGTACTGCATCCCATTTGTATAAACCATTCGAACAAGCTGTCCAAAAACGTTTTCGATTGGGTTCAGATCAGGACTAATAGGTGGATGATCTAAAAGAACAATATTCTGTTCGTCAAACAAATCTTTCATTGTATTTTAAATGTGAATTACATGCATTATCTTGCATGAAGATATAATTTAAACCATAATATTATCATGCAAATGGAAGAAGTGAATTTTCTAAAACTAAATTATAATCAAAAGAGTTCTGGCGACCGTTTAAAAATACAATTTCACTTTTGCCAACATAAGCATCGCTGCCCAAATCATCAAACTTCCGCTACCAAGATTTCTGCTGAATGTAGATTTCGGAGATCTCTTCAATAATACCTCAAACCATCCTGGCCATCCAAATTAAATCTTTTTTCGTCAGCAGGGCCGTAACTATAAACTTGGGGGCCCCGGGGCAAATTAAAACTTAGCCCCGAGCACAGTTTTTTTTTTTTTTTTTTTTTTCCGAAGGACGCTATTTAAACGTACACAGTATGATAAGCCTAAAAAGATGAAATATAGATTTTGATTTTTTTCGATTTTATGTATTTATTAATAGATAAACAAGAAAGATTTTCTAGAGTTTTTTAGATGCTTTTCATATTGTTCAACCGATCAGAAACGCATATTTTCTTTCTTATACTAGCTTCAGTGAGACTGGCAAACATGCTGGCGCGACATGACACATTCGGCTCCAGAGCCCGATCAAGCTGAAGATGGGCGCAGGACCTGTTAAAAAGTTGGGCCCCTTACTTACCCATTTTCGGCGACACTTAAAAAAAGGAAAATATTTGATGAGTTGACAAAATTGTTGGGTGAAAAGTGCCTAGGTTAAAAGCTTCTAAAATTTTTATTGAGTCATTCAGAATATTTAAATTTTACGTTTCACATTTTATAAAACAATATTATTTGAAAGTATTTGATTAAGAAAAAAAAATCAGCCACATAATTTATGGGTCCCTGAAATTGTTGGGCACTGGGCCGAGGCGCGGAGGCACGAGCATTAATCAGGCCCTGTTCGACTCGACATTCTGCTGTCTGCTCTAGAACTGTTTTTGCATGCGAAGTGTATGGAGTATAACAACGGACACACAGAAACATTTAGTCTAACATTTAGTTTTTTTTTTTTTTTAATCATTAATTTTTAGCTAGGTGCTGGGCATCTTATAGGAAGTTAGACGAGAAACTAAAATCAATAGTTTTTTTTTTTAAACCACCAGTTTGGGGCCCCTGGGGCAGTGCCCCGGCGGTAGTTACGGCCCTGTTTGTCAGAGAAAATGACTTTCTTCCAATTTTTACTCATTCCATGTACTTCTCGCAATTCTACAAACGCATCTGCTTGAGACTCTGAAGCAGACTTCGAGTAATCGTAATCGTGTAATCGTAATCGATTATAATCGACTACAAAAACTGCGTAATCGCATTGTAATCGTAATCGTAAATTTTAATTTCGAAATAATCACGATATAATCATAATCAAAAGATTTCACTTTGATTACAATCATAATCTAATCGTAATCGCAATGCAGATAATCGCAATGTAATCTGTATCAAAAAGCTGTATAATCGTAATCGAGCACAAAAATGCGATTACGTTCTTCGATTACATCTTTTTTTTCCTGTTCTTCATTTCGCCATATCCAGAAAATATTTGGTCGGTGAGTTAAACATTGCACCAAGGAAAGAGTAGTCGACCTTTGGAGCTCGTTAAATCGCCCCTGAAGTTAAAAGTGAGAAGAGGTCATAGGTCAGGCAGCAGTTCGGAGTGAAACAGAATGCATAGTACTTTACACTGTATGTAGTCAACGCTATAGAGGGCTGCCCCTGGTATATAGCATAAAAACATTCGAGGGGTCTTGTTTCGCGGGTTATTGAGTGAAAGTGATAAAGGATAGAAAAGAAAAAAGAAAGAAAAATATTTTATTTATGGTTTTATTATGGGCACTTAGAAATTGGACAGACATCACCCTCTTTGAAATGTGGGAATGGTAAAATAAAGAAAATGGGGGGAAAAAAAGAAAAAAAAATGTTTAAATTACATGTGACAATTCATCGAACAGCTCATTCGCATTTTGGATTTCTTAGTGGTTGGTTATATCTAAGTAGTTGTTTACAAGGTTCTAGGGAAAGAGATGGCTAAAAGAAATAATAAAAAAATTGAAGATTATTTCATGGAATCTGTATCAGAATTTAATGAAAAAGGCGTGAAATTTTTAAAATATAAATGTAAATTGTGTTCGTCAGATGTCAGGGTCTCCATAAAAACCAAGTCCAATTTGTACACACACATGCAGGTAATTTTTTAATAGATATATACATATTGTATGGATTTATTTTAGAAATATTGCATAGTTATATCTTATCTTTTTCTTTAAAATTGTAGTGAAAGGAATTTTTTATATTAAATTAACTATATAGTGTTTTTAATCATAAGTATAAAGTCTGTTTATTCAAAATTTGTATTTTAATATATCTGGGTAAGTTAAACATACAGATCAGTTTTCTTACAAAAGCTCTAATAATAAAAGATTGTTTTTTATTTTTTTATTTATTATTATTTTTTTTTAATACTTTTTTTTATGAGAATCCCCTCCAAAAAAACAGAAAGCAAGACTGGTTTGTCAATAAATATACGGCTGTAAGTAAGACTTCTTTAAGGGTGAAAGACAATGTTAATGATATCTAGTTGTTAGTAAATTTCTTTAGCTTATACGCCGACAAATTCAATGACGAACCCCTGAGTTTTGAAATGTAGCCACCTAATTTTTTTTTATCTCTGATTATTTTAAAAAGGAAAAAAAAACTATCAAAAACAATCTCTCTAAATGAGTTATAAATAAATAATGGGGAAAAAAAGGTAGTTAATTTTTTTCCCAGAAAGGTTTGTTTCCTCCTCTCCCCTCCCCCAATATACTCCTACCAAAATACAGTATTTTATATTATTATTATTTGCCTGTTAAGGTTTATGTGTCTCAATTTTGTTTTAAATATGTGGTTCAATTGGACAGAGGTGTGCAAATGAAAGAAAAAAAGAATGAATTGCTTTAATTCTTCCATTTCGAAAATTTTGGTAGAAGCTTATTTTATTTAATTTTTCTTCATTTTTTAAATTTTGTTTTGCTTATTTGCCTAAATGTCTTGCAACGAATGTTCTGGGGAAAATAACCTTATTTAAACCCATTTCATGTTTAAATTTTACGTTAAAAAAAAGAAAAAATAAATAAAAAATTGTGAAACACATGTTTTCTCCCCCCCCCCCAAATTTTAGTGTATGTGTAAAGGTAGGGGGGAGGGGCTCATTCTACGTACACCGGTATTCGTGAATTTCAAATCAGAATTTCGCATGTTACATATACCTATTCTATTAATCAAACATCCTTAGCAGTGTTCTTAATTTCAAAATAAATTTATAATAATGAAATCAGTTCTAAAATATTCAAAAAGGAAAACATGTATTATTTATACAGGGTGTCCCCTCTCAACGGTGGCCAATGGCTAATTTCTAAACCGTTGGTCATAGACATATAGTTCCAATTGCAAAAATGCTTTAAAAAAGGTAAAGAATTATTTTTTAAGCGATTTAGGTCAAAAAAATGTTTTATTAAAGAATTACGAAAATTAAATTTTTATACGGTCCCCCGGTCCTGTCAGTGATATTTAGAAAATTTTTACCACTACTCTAACAATTAAGACAAAAAAAGTCCCATTCCTCTGCGATCAAATTTGACCGAGTTATAGCTGTTCAAAGTTGAAGCATATTTTTTGCTGCAAAATAGGGGTCAGTCACAAATTTACTGGAAATAAAAATAAATATCAGATAGAAAATTTAACTTTAAACATTGAGAGTAAAACAAATTTTACAATGTTGTTTCTGAATTTATGCTGACGTTTACATGTTAAAGTAAAATATGCAATTTGTGCTAAATATAAAAGTAAAAAAATAACAGAAATTTTGTTAAATTAAACTATGAAAAGACACAGTCACAAATCGTTACAAAATGATACATATTTAAAGCTCTATTAGATTACTCAACCTAATAGAATTTGATGTAGTCCTATAAAGTAAATAAATGGAACGCACCTAAAATCGTATTAATATTACATTGTCATCGGGTTTAAATAAGTATGGGAATTGAACCTCAATCAGATATTTGGAAGTGAGTTAAAATTTTAATATAAGTTTTGAACTAGGAAAATTTACATACGAAAACTATGAATAAAATAATAGGTTATCAAAATAACACACCTTTTTAAAATAAAATCACGAAAAGAATCAGCTTCATTTGCTTACAAAATAAAACATACGTAAAAATACAATTGGGGATATGAATTTCAAAATTCGCCTTATCGCTTTTTGATTTCTCTATCAGTCTATACAAACCTGCCCTATTGTAACAATGCAATTTCAAAATTTATAATGAAAACCAATAGATGCATTTAAAGTTTTTTCGCTATTTCCCAAAATTTGATTTTTTCGATAAAGAGAATTTTGAAATTCATGTCTTCAGTTATTTTAATAACAAATCTAGAAGTTAATTAATTATAATTAACACTACCGTAAAACTTCTACGGTGACAGCGTCTTCAGTTAAATCGCTCATTTAAAACATTTTGTAATTGGAACTATATGTCTGTGGCAAATAGTTTAGGAAGTAGCTTTTGAACAACGTTGGAAATCGACTCCCTTTATAATACTTTAAGCACTTAGTGTACGTTCCCTTAAAGTTGAGTCGAACTCATCCGTTTTCAGCCATAGAAAAGTGGTTTAAGTCATGAAATTTAAAGTTTCATAACTCGGTCAATTTTAATGTTACATGAATGGGACCTTTTCTGTATTACTTGCTAGAATGTTGAGAAAATTTTACTAAATATCACTTATAGGACCGGGGGACCGTATAAAATTTTTATTTTCGTAATTTTTTAGTAAAACATTTTTTTGACCAAAATCGCTTTAAAAACAATTCTTTGCCTTTTTTAAAGCAATTTTGCAAATGGAACTATATGTCTATGTCTAACGGTTTAGAAATTAGCCATTGGCCACCGTTGAGAGGGGACACCCTGTATAGAAAAGAATAACTCATTTAATATAAATGATTTATTTTTCCTTTAAGAATAAATAAATTAAAGGAAACGCATGTTTTGTAAATTTGTAACATGTAGGCTACAGAATTACTGTAATCGAACTGTAATCGTAATCGACTAGTCCGGTAATCATAATCCAACAAAAAAATATTAATCGTAATCCAAACGTAATCGTAATCTTGAAATAAAAAAAATGGATAATCGATTATGTAATCGTAATCAGGCTTGCATAAATAGAGACATAATCGTAATCCATTTTTTGAAATTGAAAATAATCGTAATCTTAATCGATTACAGTCCTCTGTAATCGACTCGAAGTCTGCTCTGAAGTAACTTTGAACATGGCTTCATTTTCGACCATCTCAAGCTCCGTGAAGGATGTAAAATTTGCCTAACTCTTCTAGAAGTAACAGGGATAGGTCTTCGCAAATCTGCTTTGAACTGTGACCAACTTTCGATGCACGTTGAAGAATCCCCCGTTTCTATCTTTTGCTTAAACATGGATTACCTTTTTTGCTGAAATTTTTGTTATAAATTGCTGGATCTTTTCTATAGTTATATATCTCACTAACAGATCTTTTAATTTATTTACTAATTTCTGGGACAGACTTTCCACATTCTAAGTATGCGTCGATTTTACCTCTTTCTTTTTCAGACTACCCATCGCAAAAACTGTAATTAAAATGTATTGCTTTCACTGTAGAACGCCTTTTATGCACTGTAGAACGCCTTTGCAGGTCACGTTACCTTGTATTATGCAAATTTTTGTCACATTGCTTTGGAGTAACCAATTGTGATATTTCATAAATCAATTTCCATGCTCGCATACCACAAAAATTTAATTTTTAGGTGCGTTCGTAATTATGTAAATACGTAGCACCTATTGTTGTCGCTCAGTCCGTCCGTCTGTCTGTCTGTCTGTCCGTCCGTCCGCATATAACAACGCAAAAACTACCCAACCGAATCGTTTGAAATTTAAAATACATAATTATTACATAATTTTGTCGTGTCATTTCAAATTTTATGAAAATCGGATGCATAGATCAATTACAGGGGCAATCAAAAGTATTCCGTTACATTACTGTCAATGGGGAAAAAAGTTTCAAATGCATTTTAATCGTTTGAAATTTAAAATACATAGTTATTACATAATTTTGTCGAGTTATTTCAAATTTTTTGATAATCGGGTGCATAGATCAACTACAGGGGCAATCAAAAGTATTCAATTACATTATAGTCAATGGGGAAAAAGTTTCAAATGTATTTTATACGTTTGAAATTTAAAATACATAGTTATGACATAATTTTATCGAGTCTTTTTAAGTTTTATGAAAATCGGATGCATAGATCAATTACAGGGACAATCAAAAGTATTCCGTTACATTACGGGCAATGGGGGAAAATGTTTCAAATGCATTTTAATGGTGTTGCACTCATTCGAATTAATAAAATTTATATGCAACTATAAAGTACATATTATAATATACATTTTACATAATTTGTGATGCAAAGAACATTTGTTATTGATTTACAAGGCCACACAAAAGTATTCCATTACATAATGGTATAGGGAGAACATTGTTTGATGAGCGTTTTAATTGTAATTCACTATTTACAATTTTATGAGATTGATATATGAGAGTAATATTTTTAAAACTTCGTTATAGTACGAACGCACCTCGTTTGCTACGCTTCACGTGCAATTTCCAACTTGTTAACTTTTTGTTTATGTTTAATATTATGTGTGAAAATTTATTTTTGTAACGGATTATGTCATACGTACTATGTATATACCATAAAATTTCATTCATTTTAATTGAATATTATAGAGGTTTTTGTCAAAAAACCGTGTTTTCATAAATCAATTTCCACCAGTGTATTTTGTTAATCAAAATTAAATATAAAATGGATGTTTTCATTAAAAAAATATACATTTTTAAACATTTTTTTTCTAAGTCATTATTCTTCTAAGAAAATAAATAAATAAATAAAAAATTATTCTCCCTTTTATCCAAAAAAAAATCTATTAGTGAAATAAGGACGTAATTTTATTTTTTGCTTGTTTCACTCATGTCTAATTTTCTAGTGGGGATGGTTGAGCCATGGCTCAAGTATTCCCATTACCACTATTTTTTTTATCAGAGTTTTACTAAGTAAAGCATGCAGCTATTTGAACTATTTTAGATTCAAAATACAATTGAAATTATACTTATTAAATTTATGTATATTGTTGCAACTTTAAACAAAACTTTGATTACACACACACAAAAAAAAAAAAAAAAAAAAAAAAAAAAAAAAAACACACACTTAAATATTTATTTCAGATAGAGAAAAAACAACTATTAATCACCATACTTTCAAAATTGTACCAAGATATGTGATTTCTTTTTACATGTTCAGAACTATAAATATGTTACCTTATCGCCAGTTTTAGAAAGGAAAATTAACCAACTGTAGAGATAATAGGGGTGACTCAAGTATCCTCACTCTCCCTTACATACAGATAAGCGAAAAGGGGTGAGAATTAAAATCTAAACAAAATCTAATAAACATGTTCTATTGTATTTAGGGATTATGTTACCTACATTAAACATTAGAAAAATTAAAACGTGTTTGCAATACACGAGTTTGGAATAAATCAATAAGTTTTTAACTTATTATTTATTGTTCTTTTAGCTGTTCCATTCAAATCTTTGAACATGTGAAAAAAAAAAATCTTGCAATAAAGTTTAAACTAACAATTTTTTTCTCTCTTTTTTAAAAGCTCTTTAGCAGTGTGAGTTTTCTAAGCTTTTTTTAGTCGTTGTTACTCTTATACTCAATATCTTCAAGAACCATCATAATCTTTATCAATAGGTTCAAAATCTTTCATCTATTTCTTTGACAATACAGTAGATGTCCGAAATAATGGTCCGATATACTGCAAATTCGGATTTAACACGGGGGAAAATGTCTCCCCCCCCCAAAAAAAAAATTATCAATTTAAGGATAAATTTTGCATTTCAAGTTTCAGTGAAACACAATGAGGGACTTGCAGTCTGCTGTTAGTGCTATGCATCTCGATGTTTCTGTTAACGATTTAAATTACTCGATAGAAATTGATAACAGCGAACCGATTTCAGAAGTCATGATAGATTAGAATATCATTGATGTTGTAACACATAAAAATTGCAGTGAGCAAGATGTTGATGATGAAATTGAAAATGATACGGTAATGGAAGATCACATTCCAAAAATCGTTAAAATAGGGTACTGTACGCCGAAAAACTCGTTCTCTGCAAGCAGTCTAAAACAAGATAGATGTCATGTCAAGCATTCTTTGCCATCAGAACACAATCTTTTTAAAATGTTCACCGTTCGAAACTTCTGTATAACATTTTTACAGCTTACCTAATGAACAAACCGTTCATCGCATAATTCTATCGATCTTTGTTTTTGAGGAATTTAATTTTGAAATCATTGTCTTATTTGCTGGACACCCTGTATATTACTTAATATTTTAAAATTAAGTATTTAAACAAACATGTCACAAACTTTGAAAATGATGAATTTATTCAATATGTTATCAATATTTATACTAATTTTAATGCAGTAATCTTCATCTTATACTATTTGACTTATTCAAAACAATCCATAACTTTGTGTGACATATGCGTAACTTTATAAGTGAGAGACTCTTGTGTCTTAATTTATTGAATGTGTACAATATTCAATAAAATATGCTTTAAAAAAATACTAACCGACTTCAAAAAAAAAGAATCAAAAGCTTGGCAATGATGAAAGATGATTTACGCCAAATCATTATTTTTTTAAATCAAAATTAGTTTTTTTATCTAAAACTAGGGGGGCTCCTCCCCTGCTCGCTACGCTCACCAACCTCCCGCGTAATCGCTTCGTGATTCCAAGTTGTACGCTACCCCTGCTTGCTGCGCTCGTCAATAACCCATGATATGAATAAGCAGTTGCAGACCTTTCAAATGGTGTGTCGCATGACCGGTGTTGTAAAGAAATTAAAAACGTCACCCACTGGGGGCAGAGTGGGGGATGACGCACAAGACATCCATAATATGAATAGGCAGTTGCAGACCTTTAAAATGATGTGTTACACGATTGGTGTTGTAAAGAAATTTAAAATGTGCCCTCCCTGGGGGGGGAGAGTGGGGGGTGACACACAAGACATCCATAATAGGAATAAGCAGTTGCAGACCTCTCAAATGATGTGTCAGACGACTGGTGTTGTAAAGAAATTAAAAATGTGCCCCCCCTGGGGGGGAAGAGCGGGGGTGTTGACACTCAAGACATCCATAATATGAATAAGCAGTTGCAGACTTTTCAAATGATGTGTCGCACGACTGCTGTTGTAAAGAAATTTAAAACGTGCCCCCCTGGGGGTAGAGTGGGGGATGACGCACAAGACATCCATAATATGAATAAGCAGTTGCAAACCTTTAAAATGATATGTTACACGACTGGTGATATAAAGAAATCAAAAATGTGCCCCCCTGGGGGTGGCTGAGCGGAGAGGATGACACACAAGACATCCATAATATGAATAAGCAGTTGCAGACCTTTCGAATGATGTGTCACACGACTGGTGTTGTAAAGAAATTAAAAATGTGCCTCCCCATGGGGGTGTAGAATGGGGGGGTGACACATAAGACATCCATAACATGAATAAGCAGTTGCAGATCTTTCAAATGATGTGTCACACGACTGGTGATATAAAGAAATCAAAAAAGTGCCCCCCCTGGGGGGGGGCAGAGCGGAGAGGGTGACACACAAGACATCCATAATATCAATAAGCAGTTGCAGACCTCTCAAATGATGTGTCACACAACTGGTGTTGTATAGAAATTAAAAATGTGCCCCCCTGGGGGGGGCAGAGTGGGGGGTTGACACACAAGGCATCCATAATATGAATAAGCAGTTGCAGACTTTTCAAATGATGTGTCACAAGAATGGTGTTGTAAAGAAATCAAAAATGTGCTCCCCTGGGGGGGGGGGGGCAGAGCGGAGAGGGTGACACACAAGACATCCATAATATGAATAAGCAGTTGCATATCTTTCAAATGATGTCTCACAAGAATGGTGTTGTAAAGAAATTAAAAATGTGCCCCCCCTGGGAGAGGCAGAGTGGGGGGTGACACACAAGACATCCATAATATGAATAAGCAGTTGCATATCTTTCAAATGATGTGTCACACGACTGGTGTTGTAAAGAAATTAAAAATGTATTCCCCCTGGGGGGCAGAGCGGTGGGGGTGACACACAAGACATCCATAACATGAATAAGCAGTTGTACACCTTTCGAATGATGTGTCAAACGACTGGTGTTGTAAAGAAATTAAAAATGTGCCCCCCTGGGGGGCAGAGCGGAGGGAGACACACAAGACATCCATAATAGGAAAAGGCAGTTTCAGACCTTTCTAAAGATATGCAACACGAGTGCTGTGGATAAAAATTTTAAAAGTTCCCCTTTTTTTGGGGGGGGGGGGCAAAGTGGGGTGCGGCGCCCCAAATATGCATAATTGGAATGAGCAGTTACAGTTCTTTTAAACTATAGGGGGGCTCCGCCCCCCGCTCGCTACGCTCGCCAACCCCCCGCGTGATCGCCTCGCGATATCGTTCGGTATTGCTTTGCAATCCTGGTTGGAGTCGCTTCGCGATGCATAGACGGAGCCCTTTCCTGATTGGTCTATTCGACTCATGAAAGGAGTGGTCCACTCGGAATCGTTATTTCCGGAATCTTACACATCGGCATCATTCCAGGAGTCATTCCTTTTAAGGTCCACGCACATAGCACTAACTTCTTGCGCTATCTTTGATCTTTCGTTTTGGCGCTTTGATCTAAAAGTGCTTTTTCAGTGCACTGAATCTGAACTTCAAGAGAGGAATCTAACGTGAAATCAGTTGACAGCTTTACGACTGAAGATGGCGTAGATAAAAGTCCCCCTTCCTTTGTCAGTTTGGTAGGGTCAGTCCCTCAAAAATCATTAAAAGAGGTTTCACCCTTGTTCCGTTTGGAAACAAAGATTGATTGATTGCTCTTTTAGTATAATAAAAACTAATGCTGTTCGCTCGCAGCCTTAAGGCTAGGTTTTTTTTTTTTTACTATAGAAGGAAAAGTTCTAATCATCAGAATTTAATGAAATTAAAATGGGACCACATCGGTATTGTATAATTTCAAACAAAAAAAGAATGATCAAAATCGGTTCATATTTAAAGAATTTATGACTGAACAAGAAATGCATACAGGTCGAAATCATAACCTACTCCTTGAAGTCGGTAAAAAATGAAAGTTATTGAGATAGAATGTTCTTTTTCAATAAAACCTATTAAAATTTGTAAAAGACTTGGAACAAAATTCAATTTTTTCCGTCATAACATGTATATTTCTTATTACACAGCACACCAACGTAATTTTTTACCGAATCCATATAGCAAAACCTGCGAAAACAGAAGCTCTCTATAACACAATCCTATCTTAAAGAGAAATTTCCATGCTCCAGGAGAAATGAATGCTGTATATGTATATAATTGATAGTACACCTGGCTAAAATCTATATAGAATTGAATATTTTTTTTTCTTTTTCATCCTTAAGATTCTCTTTTAGTAGTTTTCAAGATGCGTTTGTATACATTATTTGGAATTTTTAGAGAGTCTGGCAGCTTTATTCCAGATTAGAAAATTTTGATTTCGATTTAAAAGAATTTCTGTGTTTAATCTCAGAAACATTATTTTGCAATTAAATTTAAAAATAATGGTAAAACTGTATGCATCCTGAGTTTTATGCTGCACAATAATATTGGACTTGGTATACTTTAAAATGTACTTACCATTATTATTTTTTTCTCCTTTGTAAATTTAAAAAAATCCAAACAAAATTAAAAACTTTAAAACAGCTTTTGAGACGTTTTTGACTGGCAAAATGCAAATGAAAGACAAACTAAAACTAAATAATGAAATGAGATTCGCATTCATTGCCGTTGTTTCTACCCACAACCATTTTAGCATATGAATCTGCAAGTGCTAATGATAAAAAGAGTCCAGGATATAATGCCCAAGGCTCTGTAATGAATAAGAGATTCAAAATAGCTGGTTGGGAAAACACTTTTTAGAAAAGATGCTTCACAAAAAACCTTGGCCGTTATTGTCCAGAAGAGCAGGTGCATCAATTTTACTTGCGGGTAATCTTTTAGCTTACATATAAAATAATCGCCTGCCCTGGTCCTGTCCTATTTAACCCATACAAGCAAGATAACTGCCATATTTCATGCAAACATTCCCCAGCTTCGAGTTTTCTTTTCTTTTCTTTTTTTTTTTTTAAGTTCAGATCAGTAATGTTATTCATGAAGTCAAATGTTTTTAAATCAATGCACATTACATAAATGAATTTATGAATAAAAATACTCCTAAAAATAGAATTTGTACGTAACGGCATTCTATCTTAATCTTATTTTTTTAGTCCCGATAAAGGTATACAATGCAATTGTAACAGAGCTGCCTAAAACGAAATTTCCTCTCGTCAATTAAAATTCCATATTACCAAGTTTTTAATGTAGTTTAAAATTATTTTTCCAATATAATCTCTTGAATCAGACAATAAAACCATCCTTGCACTTCCAATTGCTGCTTCTGAAGTACAATGGTAATATAAATATTATAAAATTAAGAGTCCTCTAGGATTGTGACAGATGAATTTTGTTTGTGTTTTATAGTTAAATATATAAATATCGTGTAGAAAACCTGATAAGACAGAATTGAAAGGTACGATGAAGTACGTTTTAGACAATTTCAGTCTTAACAGATACATCATTTAATAAAAATATGTCATATTCTTCTTGCCAGAAAAAAAAATTCTGATTAAGAAAGGATTCCATTAAACACAAGTTTCGTTTTCACATTGTTTCCTTCCCTGCATATTAATGCTGTAAAAATAACGACAAAAGGAATACCCGTATGATAGCGGTTTTTTCGGACTAGCTATCCGTTAGAAAGTTATCGTTACTCGTTACTTTCCTTACTGTTCATAAATCAGATACATTAGCAATCATTATACGTACGTACTACAAAACTGTCTTACCGTACAGAACCCGTCTTTAGAAGAATTCGCATCTATTATATGCTGCTATCTGTAAGTGAAACTTACATTTAACTAAAATTTAATGAAGTTTCTAAGTTTTACTTTAAAAATGCAAACAAATTGCTTGAAAATTTCAAAGCATTTAAAAGGAAATGTGTTTTGTTTTAGACTTTAGCATCTTAAAAACAACAGTATACAGCACTCTCATTATTATTTCAGAATTCTTTGATTTGAGTTTAAAACAATTATTTTTTCCATTCTTTTTGGTTTTAATGAAGAGGGCCGTTCAGATAATATGTAACCTCATTTTGAAAAAATTCTTTCAGATGATATTGATGGAGACATCACTGATAGATACTTTTTACTACATTTTCAAGCTCGGGGAGACTATCGTATGATCAATGGCCGATCCAACGGTGATGTCACAAAGGTCATGACTTCCTCCCCTCCAGAAGTAGAAAGTGAAAACTGCGTAGGGGTAAAGTTTCACTTTGGTGCCCCCTCCACCAACTTTTTCTACTGACAGGCAAAAAAAAAAAAAAAAAAAAAAAAAATACCGTTCGTAGTATAAATTTGGTGCCCTCTAAATTTCCGCGCCTGGGCGACCACCCCCCTTCATCACCCCCACTCCTTTCGCACGTTGCTGCCCCGAACTGCAGAAATATTCTAAAAATTACTTTAAAAATTAAATATACTGTACGGCCTCGAGCAAATGAAGTGATAGCGGGAGCGGTGATGATACTTCGGAGGCGAGATCAACAAATTATTCAGATTTTGAGATTAAAAATAGAAGTTTATTTTTGCGTAAAATAAACAGGACTTAATCTTGAATAATTGAGATGATGATTGATCTTGCAACAAATAATAATGTTCATAGTCCAATTTGACTTAATTCATTCAGCAGGTGGCAGTCATATCACTAAGAGTCTAAAATTCACTCGATGCTCTACCTGCAGCTCTCATCCGTTTACTTTTCCGTGCTCCGAGGATATTTCGCCTCGTATGTTACTCGACGATTTTTACCGTACCTTACGGCTCAGGCTGCCGCAATCAGGTACCCTTGCTCCCAATTTCCGAGGGAGATTTTCTTCCACGTCTTTGATCCTTGGAGAGCAAATTTGCTTGCTCTTTTTGAGCCATCTCCTCTTACCATCCCCCCCTCTCCTTCACACTTCCTCTATATCTGCGATTAATTTTCCGAGAACGATGCCTTGATTTTATTTGCCACTTAGAAGCCATATTTTTATGTCTCTTCCAATCTCGCATTTTTACTGGACGTGACCGTACACGCCTCAATTTCTTTGCACACGGCCCTACTGGTCATTATTCCGTGAGAACATATTCTTCTCGAGGTTTCCACTTACGAAAATATGAAACAGCTACCTGGGAGGTCGACTTCATCTTTGCCCTATCTCGTGCTGGCACCCTTAAGTGATGCAGTGTAATTAAGTATTTCCCATGACCGTCGTACGTTTACTACGAAAGGATCACAAGAGTTTCAACCCATCACTTGTTAGTGATGGAATGTGATCTTGAAATAGCCAATGCACATAACTTCGAGTTTCGAGTTAGGTCTGGAGTTCTTACAATACTTTAAATCCTTATCCCCCCTCCCCCCCGTTCAATTAATGTGAATCTTTCTTATTCTGTAAAGGAAAGTCTACTCAAATCAAAATTAGATACTTTCTGACACATTTGTGAAGGCATTTTTAATCTCGAGAAATTTTCAAGTGTACTTGTTCGGAAACTGTGATTAAAAAGTCTTTTCCATTTTTTAATAAAAGCGAGTTTTTAGGTAAAATTTAAAAAGAAATCCATGAAATTCAGCATTTTAAACTAATTTTCCTGACGCGACTGCTAATTGCTCCCTTATGACGACATTTCTACGGCTGTCAAGTCCTAAAAATTGTCGTAAAATGCTAATTTTACAACATTTCTAAATCATTTTTTGCATTTATGTAAAATGAGAAACATTTCAATTCCTTCATATCTAAATAAAATCTGTGTAAATTATTATATTTTTAAAAATACTCAAGCATTTTTTTTTTTTTTTTTTTTTTTTTTTTTGTATTTATGAATGAAAATGAATTAGCAAAAGTATCAGAAAAACTGTAACTTTTAGTTTAAGAATAACCATATAATAATTGATCATGAAGTGATGTGATCCCTCTCCCAAAGACAACGTGCCATGACTCCCCCCCCCCTCTCTCTAAATTGAGGACTGAATCTGCCTTTGCATATGATTAGGGGCGTGCGAACAGAAAATTGCTCCCGGGGCAAAGTTAGATTTTGGCACCCCTCCCTCGAAACTTTCTCTTGTGGCAAGTCAAACTAGTCGTTGGTGGCCGCCGTAATACTTACCTATCATGGATATGTATATGAAAATAAAACATGTGAAAACTATTTATACAATGCATTGCAAGTCATAAAAATTTTTTTAATATTATTAATATACATAGTAATGCTATATTAAAGAACTGCTGATGTACCAATTTCGATAAATTATATAAAACGCCAAATTACTCAAGTAGTACCAAACTGCGCAAAAGAAACATCCTTATAACTCCAAAAATAATAATTCTATTAACAAACAATTAACTGTGTCGGAATAAGCGTCTCATTTCCAATTAAAATATACCTCTGAATTGGAATTTGAATGAAATACAGAGTCATGAAAAATCGAAGAATGTGGAAAACAGGATTACAAATATCTCGGCAACTAATAATATGATTGACTACCTTCTCTATGCAAAATTTGTGTAATTTTATTGCCTTTTATTTCCATTCCTTAAAATAAGAAAAATCGAAAATTTTTATATACCTTTCATCAGAACGAATTTTTCGAGAGTCCGAAAAAAATAGTTCCGGATAATCGAGGTTTTTGATAATAAATAGGCTTCGTCTCATCCTTACATACTAAGTACATACAAAATTTCAAGTCTCTATCTCAATTTGTTCGGGAGATAGAGCGTTTACATACAGACAGACAGACAGACGGACAGACGGCAATTTTTTTTTTCTAAAACTACGTTTTTCGGGATCTCCACTATCTGAAACGTGTAAATCCGTCAAAAAAAATTTTCGATTTTCAAAACGATTGCAAGACTTACCCTATACTAAATATGATGGGTAAGTAAAATGGCGTGGGTAGGAGGAATGTAGTGGAGGGCATACGGGGGTATACGCCGTATACCTTCTGGATCTTTTTAAGGGACACCGTATGCTCTCTGTTCCTCAAGAAAGCTATATTTTACACACTCTAGGGTATACCCTCTGTCTTGAGCATACACCCTCTGTTTCGAGTGTATATCCTCTGTCATTTTTATGACTACACCCCTGGTTGGTAGTATAAATTAAGCGCCCCCTAAATTTCCGCGTCCGAGAAGAAATGCCCCCCTTTCCCACGGAGCTACATATGATAGACGCATTTTTTTTAATTCGTTGTTGAACCTTCTTTAACTGAATACTTCGCTTAGCATAAATATAAATCACAGTTTGTTTATCATTTGACGCCTCAGAAATATATATCCACACTTTACTTCTTTTTCTTTCCATAATAAAAGAAATAAACAAGTAAGAAAAATCATGCGTTAAGCATAGATTATGAAGCACTTTCCAACACTTAATGAAATCTTTAACAAAACTTTGTTATTTAGGGAAATAATAGTGTATACCCAAATATACCCAAATATGTATTCCAGTACATTAGAACAGCCCTGTATTCCATATGTCAGTTCATATAATGGGAAAATTTAGCTTAGCAAGAAAATACCCAGTAGCTTGAGATTTCTTTTTCAGCAATTCATACTATTAGATGGAAACATACTTGAATACTTTTGTTCAGCCCTGTAGTTTACATTGTACCTTTATTACACGTCAGCATTAGGCTAAAATTTATTGTAAACTAAAACACTTTTAAAACAACTGAAATCACATTCTCATAAATCATCATTCATACGCGTTCATGTACCGAATTGTTTGCGTGGCCCTGTATATCCTTTTATCTATATTCTGCAAACATTTCTCAGTAAATTGAATGAAGCTCAGCGTAAAAATGCATAGCTTATTTAAGAACCACGTTTAAATAATTTACGCTCATATTCAGTAACGTTGGTGAGCTCTTTATGGGTAGCCCTGTATATCAACTATAACATTTATACACACCATATAATGTGCGCCAACCTAATCACTTGCATGCAACAAACCGGTTCATCGAAGCCGCTGTTTTATACCAGACGAGTGAGAAAAGAATTCCCTCCGTTCCGTCATCTATGGAATTTTCGCCTAATTCATTTATTATTTTATTTTATTTTTGTTTTAGAGTATGAGATTGATTTAAATGGTTGGATTCATTTAATATTTAAAAAGTAAAGAATAGAGATATTTCAAATCGAAATTGAAAAAAATATTATACTTTTGCGTTTGAAAAGGAGGGGGGGGGGGATTAAAATGAAAAAGCCAAAAGTTTAGAGGGAGGTAGGATTTCATAATTATGAATTTATTGTTAAAAAAACAACAAAAACATTAGAAAAATCATAAGTTTTAAAGATTTTAAAATTTGTAAGCTAAAAACGAGGGATGTGGCATATTTTATTATTTTATTTATTTATTTATTTATTTGGCGTGGGGTTGGAAGGAGTTTGACTTAACAATTTATTATTTATCTACAATTACAAATTATTACAATTATAATTCCAAACAGAACAGAAAAATAAAAAATAAAAAGTATTGTTTATTTATTTCAAATTTTAAATGCTCAGTTTGGGGGGGATGGTGAAATCGGTAATTTCGTAAGGTGGACATTTAAATAATTGATTATTTATCGTTGCAATAAAGTAAAGAATAAGCAGGAAAGTTAAAAAATATGTTTTACAAATGTTAAGCATTTGATTGACACTTAAAGTAAATAATAGAGATATTTTTAATCGGAATTGAAAAAGTTATTATACTTTTGCGAGAGAAAAAGAAGTGGGGGGGGGGGTTAAAAAGGAAAAAGCTGAAAATTCAGAGGGAGGTGGGATTTTATAATTATAAATTTGTTTAAAAAAATAACAAAAGCATTAGAAAAAATTGTAAGTTTAAAATTTTTTGAATTTTTAAGCTAAAAATGGGGGAGGTGATTTTATTTTTATTATTTTTGTTATTTTATTTATTTTATTTTATTTATTTATTTGGCGTGGGGGAAAGGCGTTTGACTTAACAATTTATATTTATCTACAATTACTATAAAATTCCAAATAGAACAGGAAAAAAAGAAAGAAAGAAAGAATGGTGTTTAATTATTTTATATGTTGAATGCTTTTTTTTTAGGGGAGACCGGGGGGGGGGAGGGAATCGGTAATTTCGGAAGGTGAAGATTTAAATAATTGATTATTCATTGTTGCAATAAAGTAATAAACAAGCAAGAAAGTAAATAAAAAATGTTCTACAAATCTCATGCATTTGATTGAAACTTTTAGGATGTAGGGGGAGTAAGGCGAGTTAAGATGAAATTAAAAGAAACCGGAAACGCGGAAAGATTTCATTCTTCCTTTTTTAATTATTTCCTTTTTAAAATTTTTAATTAGAAATTATTTTATATGCGACTAATTCGTAAAAACTGTGTCCTTAATTTATTAACTTTTAGCATAGAATATTAGCATTTGAAGCTTTTTTATTCGAAAAATGTTTATCATAATTTCACAGTAAAAATAAAAAAAGAATAAAATCAGTCTAATACATGTGAATATATACATGTGTACTCGCATTAAATCAAATTTAAAGTTAGTTCCATTCATATTTTCTTTCTTAAATAAGCATGTGAAACATATCAATAAACATAAATTGATGGAAATAATTTTATAATTCTAATATAGCATTATAAAAAAGCATAACTACATGTTATTATTTTACCCTTTCATATACGACATATTTAAATGCCTTATTTTTATATTTCCCGAAGGAAAAATTGAGAAACTAAATTTACTCGCCTCACCATCTGCGCGATAAGACGCCAAATCAGGCAACCATTTTGGAAACTTAATGGAGGCGTGATTCAGCCCGATATGTAGGAGCCTTAGTGTGGGCAAGCTCTTTTTGCCCGTGCTTCGTTATAGCACCCACTCTACATATGAATTCAGGCATTCTGATTGGTCTACAAATTTTATTATGGTTGTCTGCTTGCTATGATTGGGCTATGTCGTCAAGATGATTCCTACAATGATCGCTATGACAAAAATGCAGCGGTAGATTGGTTGACAGAAGTGTTTGTTTGTAAACATGCCCTTTCCTTATAACAAGATGTCGATCACAGCGACATCTGCTACTTCCACAGACTTCTCATATAAGTAGACTCCACATTCCATTGTTCTTTCGGTCAGATTTCGAATCCAACATCTTTCACTTACAGCGCCAAAAGGCGCCCACCTTTCAGATTTCGTTCCCGCTATTCGGCAGGAATGTAGAGAGCGAATCCGAGGAGATTTTGGTGGCAAAAAAACCGATTTGGCGCGCTAAATCTACCCTCCATCACGTGACGGAAGGCAAACATCCTGGCGTCAAGAAAAGGTTACCGATTGGGAGTCTACTTATGAGAAGTCTGTAGCTACTTGCTACTTCTAATAAGGAAGGTCTCCATACTGGGTATACTCAGAAAATTTTGAAAAATAATTCTAATTAAACTACTTATGAATGTAATAAAGGATCAGTCAAATTTAACTGCTGAATAACAGTAGAAACTTTGTAAAAGAAAAAAAAATACTTTCTAATATATGGCGTAAAAAGACGAAAGCGTAACGCCATCCGGCAAGCAGCATTTTTCCTTGCCAAAAGCAAACGATTTTCATGTGACTGAAAACTGCTTGTTAATAGATTTTTAAAATGCGTCTAAATGGCATTTGATGAATTTAAATTTAAACAGTGATAGAGTTTAATGCATATATTATATTGTATTGCATATAAATATTGCTCGTTCGTCGTTACTAGAGGCGTGCGAAGACAAAACTGCGCCCGGGGCAAAGTTTCAATTTCTCGCCCCCTCCTCCCCGAACTTGACGCTAACCCCCCCCCCCCCCCAAATTACGTTGGTTGTATAAATTTAGCGCCCCCTAAATTTCTGCACTCGGAGCAATCGCCCCCTTCGATCCTCCCTTTCGCACGGCGCTGCTCGTTATCGCCTCAATACGCAACCCAACAAAGTGAAACGAACTTTAAATGCTGCTTACGTTCGTGTAATTCATGAATGCGGTCAGACAGTCCAATGCGGTATAAGATGTGAAATTGTGTTCAGATTCTGATAGTAGGCGCCAGTTTCAATTATTTCCGTATCCAGTGTGTGCGTATCATTCTGTTTGTATCAGTTATTTTCAAATGATTTGATTTCGTATGACAGGGCAGTATGGGTCCTGGAATTTCACGACCAGAGAATTTTTTGTACCAGCATTTTCTCAAAGAAAATCTATTTTTAAATAAAAAGAAATTTCTCGCGTTTGAACTAGACTTATTTTTTAATAAAAAAATACTGATATTTCAACTGGAAAATAACAGTGTTCGTACGAATCATGTATGGGCTTGTTGATTCATTAGCACTTTCCAACAAAGTTGAAAAGTGCTTATGCATTCGGTTTGTCTGGCCGTCTGTCCGTCTGTCCGCGCTCTAACTCCCGTAAATATACTCGGATTGCTATGAAATTTTTATACGTTATTGATGCTTACCCTAGCACGAACCCTATTGAAAATGAAGTATCTACCATGATTAGTTTATCTACAGGGCGAATCAAAAGTTTCCCATTACATTACGGCCTATGGGGAAAAATCGTTTCAAGCCCATACATGATTCGTACGAACACTGTTATTTTCCAGTTGAAATATCAGTATTTTTTTATTAAAAAAAAAATCTAGTTCAAACGCGAGAAATTTCTTTTTATTTAAAAATAGATTTTCTTTGAGAAAATGCTGGTACAAAAAATTCTCTGGTCGTGAAATTCCAGGACCCATACTGCCCTGTCATACGAAATCAAATCATTTGAAAATAACTGATACAAACAGAATGATACGCACACACTGGATACTGAAATAACTGAAACTGGCGACTACTATCAGAGTCTGAACACAATTTCACATCTTATACCGCATTGGACTGTCTGACCGCATTCATGAATTACACGAACGTAAGCAGCATTTAAAGTTCGTTTCACTTTGTTGGGTTGCGTATTGAGGCGGTAACGAGCAGCGCCGTGCGAAAGGGAGGATCGAAGGGGGCGATTGCTCCGAGTGCAGAAATTTAGGGGGCGCTAAATTTATACAACCAACGTAATTTGGGGGGGGGGGGTAGCGTCAAGTTCGGGGAGGAGGGGGCGAGAAATTGAAACTTTGCCCCGGGCGCAGTTTTGTCTTCGCATGCCTCTAGTAACGACGAACGAGACGTATTTCTAAGTAACAATTCGGTACTTCGTATCTCAGAAAATACTCGTTTCTTAGTAACGAATATGTGCGGTTTGCAACAGCTCTAATATTCACTATATAATACTTAAACTGAAAGAGCATCCTGTGTGGCAGGAACATCTAGTCTTTATTTTGGAATATGTTTAACTATATGACAATATATTTTTTAATATGAAAGTATTTTTTATGTATATAATTATTTTTACAATATTAAAATTAAATAACTGTTGCAACAAGCAATATTTATATGCAATACAATATAATATATGCATTAAACTCTATCACTGTTTAAATTTAAATTCATCAAATGCCATTTAGACGCATTTTAAAAATCTATTAACAAGCAGTTTTCAGTCACATGAAAATCGTTTGCTTTTGGCAAGGAAAAATGCTGCTTGCCGGATGGCGTTACGCTTTCGTCTTTTTACGCCATATATTAGAAAGTATTTTTTTTTCTTTTACAAAGTTTCTACTGTTATTCCGCAGTTAAATTTGACTGATCCTTTATTACATTCATAAGTAGTTTAATTAGAATTATTTTTCAAAATTTTCTGAGTATACCCAGTATGGAGACCTTCCTTATTAGAAGTAGCAAGTAGCTACAGACTTCTCATAAGTAGACTCCCAATCGGTAACCTTTTCTTGACGCCAGGATGTTTGCCTTCCGTCACGTGATGGAGGGTAGATTTAGCGCGCCAAATCGGTTTTTCTGCCACCAAAATCTCCTCGGATTCGCTCTCTACATTCCTGCCGAATAGCGGGAACGAAATCTGAAAGGTGGGCGCCTTTTGGCGCTGTAAGTGAAAGATGTTGGATTCGAAATCTGACCGAAAGAACAATGGAATGTGGAGTCTACTTATATGAGAAGTCTGTGGAAGTAGCAGATGTCGCTGTGATCGACATCTTGTTATAAGGAAAGGGCATGTTTACAAACAAACACTTCTGTCAACCAATCTACCGCTGCATTTTTGTCATAGCGATCATTGTAGGAATCATCTTGACGACATAGCCCAATCATAGCAAGCAGACAACCATAATAAAATTTGTAGACCAATCAGAATGCCTGAATTCATATGTAGAGTGGGTGCTATAACGAAGCACGGGCAAAAAGAGCTTGCCCACACTAAGGCTCCTACATATCGGGCTGAATCACGCCTCCATTAAGTTTCCAAAATGGTTGCCTGATTTGGCGTCTTATCGCGCAGATGGTGAGGCGAGTAAATTTAGTTTCTCAATTTTTCCTTCGGGAAATATAAAAATAAGGCATTTAAATATGTCGTATATGAAAGGGTAAAATAATAACATGTAGTTATGCTTTTTTATAATGCTATATTAGAATTATAAAATTATTTCCATCAATTTATGTTTATTGATATGTTTCACATGCTTATTTAAGAAAGAAAATATGAATGGAACTAACTTTAAATTTGATTTAATGCGAGTACACATGTATATATTCCCATGTATTAGACTGATTTTATTCTTTTTTTATTTTTACTGTGAAATTATGATAAACATTTTTCGAATAAAAAAGCTTCAAATGCTAATATTCTATGCTAAAAGTTAATAAATTAAGGACACAGTTTTTACGAATTAGTCGCATATAAAATAATTTCTAATTAAAAATTTTAAAAAGGAAATAATTAAAAAAGGAAGAATGAAATCTTTCCGCGTTTCCGGTTTCTTTTAATTTCATCTTAACTCGCCTTACTCCCCCTACATCCTAAAAGTTTCAATCAAATGCATGAGATTTGCAGAACATTTTAGGTAGCTTTCATTACAAAAAGTAAAAAGCTACCTAATGCAGCCGTCCGGAGGAAAGCACTTCCGGAAAATTTTGGTATATTTTCATCGATCATGACCCCCAGACCCCAAAACCACCCTCCGTTCAAATGTTGACATATATATATATATATATATATATAACCATATATATATATATATATATATCTGATTTTTGTCATGCGATAACTAACGTATTTATGAACCGATTTGAATGAAACTTGGTATGTACATAGTACATACAAATGTCTCGACCGAGTTCGTTGGTCAGCATCATCCGCCATTTTGTTTCAAAATGGCGGCCATTTTAAATTTTTTAAAAAATTTAAAATTTAAAATTAAATGCGAAAAAATTAAAAGTTGAAAAATATTTTCCTTTTACGTGTTAAAACTTAAAACAAAGATTCCAGAACATTTTTTATTTTGTCTATATCTTAAAAAATGATTGAGTTATAGCACTTTGAATTTTTCTTATGGCTGACATTTTGAAACGATCTAATTTTTGTCACGTGATAACACGCGTATTTATGAACCGATTTCAATGAAACTTGGTATGTACATAGTGCATACAAATGTCTCGACCGAGTTCGTTGGCCAGCATCATCCGCCATTTTGTTTCAAAATGGTGGCCATTTTAAATTTTTAAAAAATTTTAAAATTTAAAATTAAATGCAAAAAAATCAAAATTTGAAAATATTTTTCTTTTACGTGTTAGAACTTAAAACAACGATTCCAGAACACTTTTTATTTTGTCTATATCTTACAAAATGATTGAGTTATAGCACTTTGAATTTTTCCTATGTTTGACATTTTGAAACGATCTGATTTTTGTCACGTGATAACACGCGTATTTATGAACCGATTTCAATTAAACTTGGTATGTACATAGTGCATACAAATGTCTCGACTGAGTTCGTTGGCCAGCATCATCCGCCATCTTGTTTCAAAATGGTGGCCATTTTAAAAATTTTTAAAAATTTAAAATTAAATGCGAAAAAATTAAAAATTGAAAAATATTTTTCTTTTACGTGTTAGAATTTAAAACAACGATTCCAGAACTCTTTTTATTTTGTCTATATATTAAAAAATGACTGAGTTATAGCACTTTGAATTTTGCTTATGGCTGACATTTTGAAACGGTCTGATCTGAACGATCCACAATGTTGCTTTAAAATGGCATACACTTTATGATATCGTGGAATTTGGTGACTCTCTAAATCGCTTAAAATAAAACCAGGTTGAATAAAAGATGACTAATTTCTAAAAATTCCTATTAATATTCAGTCTTGACAAAAACTAGTTTCAATCTTATAAAATCACTAATTTTATAAGATTATTGAGTACTATTATGACTAATTTGAGCTTAGTATTTTTGAAAAATGTAACTTACCTTAAAATAAATAAATAAATATATAAGTATATGAAAGCTACCTCTTCCTCCCGGCATTGCCGGAAGGACTTTTTTATTTACTTTCTTGCTTGTTTATTACTTTATTGCAACAATGAATAATCAATTATTTAAATCTTCACCTTCCGAAATTACCGATTCCCTCCCCCCCCCCGCTCTCCCCTAAAAAAAAAAGCATTCAACATATAAAATAATTAAACACCATTCTTTCTTTCTTTCTTTCTTTTTTTTCCTGTTCTATTTGGAATTTTATAGTAATTGTAGATAAATATAAATTGTTAAGTCAAACGCCTTTCCCCCACGCCAAATAAATAAATAAAATAAAATAAATAAAATAACAAAAATAATAAAAATAAAATCACCTCCCCCATTTTTAGCTTAAAAATTCAAAAAATTTTAAACTTACAATTTTTTCTAATGCTTTTGTTATTTTTTTAAACAAATTTATAATTATAAAATCCCACCTCCCTCTGAATTTTCAGCTTTTTCCTTTTTAACCCCCCCCCCCCACTTCTTTTTCTCTCGCAAAAGTATAATAACTTTTTCAATTCCGATTAAAAATATCTCTATTATTTACTTTAAGTGTCAATCAAATGCTTAACATTTGTAAAACTTATTTTTTAACTTTCCTGCTTATTCTTTACTTTATTGCAACGATAAATAATCAATTATTTAAATGTCCACCTTACGAAATTACCGATTTCACCATCCCCCCCAAACTGAGCATTTAAAATTTGAAATAAATAAACAATACTTTTTATTTTTTATTTTTCTGTTCTGTTTGGAATTATAATTGTAATAATTTGTAATTGTAGATAAATAATAAATTGTTAAGTCAAACTCCTTCCAACCCCACGCCAAATAAATAAATAAATAAATAAAATAATAAAATATGCCACATCCCTCGTTTTTAGCTTACAAATTTTAAAATCTTTAAAACTTATGATTTTTCTAATGTTTTTGTTGTTTTTTTAACAATAAATTCATAATTATGAAATCCTACCTCCCTCTAAACTTTTGGCTTTTTCATTTTAATCCCCCTCCCCCCTCCTTTTCAAACGCAAAAGTATAATATTTTTTTCAATTTCGATTTGAAATATCTCTATTCTTTACTTTTTAAATATTAAATGAATCCAACCATTTAAATCAATCCCATACTCTAAAACAAAAATAAAATAAAATAATAAATGAATTAGGCGAAAATTCCATAGATGACGGAACGGGGGGAATTCTTTTCTCACTCGTCTGGTATAAAACAGCGGCTTCGATGAACCGGTTTGTTGCATGCAAGTGATTAGGTTGGCGCGATATTTGGCGAAGTTCTCCAGTCCAGATCTATTCTTTTAAGTATTTATACACAAATTATTCCCCTTATTTTCATTTATATGGAATTTAAATACTCTAAATCCATTCTTGAACAGGTTAGAAAAATTTTCTGCTAAACAACCGTCCATTTTTAATGATTTTGTAGCTATAAAGTCATTCAAACGTTTCTCGCCCCATAGGAATCAATGGGAAACAAACGGTAACTGGGAAACAAGATGCTTGACGATTCAGCCTGAGTTAAAGGAGCCCTAGCCCACACTAATAAGAGCCCACAATGACGTCAGCTGCCCTTTCCTTATTCAGCACCATTGTACATTTGTGTGACATAAACTGTATACATACACAACACACACTGTTAAAAATTTGACCCTTTTGCTGCATCGTCACCAGGGCCTGATTAGTGCACGGGCCTCCGAAGCCTTGGTACTGAGCCAGCCAATAGAACTGTGCAAGGTGACGTCACGAACAGGTTTTTAGGTGCGTTCGTAATGGACCGTATGCACGTGACGTCACACGCCAGAGCTGGCGGTATGCTAACCTGTTATTCTAGTCACTGCACCGCCAGAATGCCTGAATGCGCAGGCGCAAACATCGCTAGCAGACGACTTCAGCCTTTCTGGATACATTTTAACAGAAAATTTACAAATTTAGAGAATTTTCTTGCAAGCAGTACAACAATTTTGAATTTATATTACATTATATTAAGTATATGCTGCTTCAACAAAGAATTCTTTTCCAGTATTTCTAACAAACAAGCATTAATAACTAACATTTCCATAGACTGCTATGCTAAACAACACCAGCAGACGAATTTCAGCCTCGACCTCAGCTTGTGTGCATAAGGTCCATTATGTAAATACGGAGCACCTATAGTGGTCGTTCAGTCCGTCCGTCTGTCTGTCCGCATATAACAACGCAAAAACTACCCAACCGAATCGTTTGAAATTTAAAATACATAATTATTACATAATTTTGCCGAGACATTTCAAATTTTATGAAAATCGGATGAATAGATCAATTACAGGGGCACTCAAAAGTATTCCATTACATTACGGTCAATGGGGAAAAAAGTTTCATATGCATTTTAAGCGTTTGAAATTTAAAATACATAATTATTACATAATTTTGTCGAGTTATTTCAAATTTTTAGATAATCGGGTGCATAGATCAATTACAGGGACAATCAAAAGTATTCCGTTACATTACGGTCAATGGGGAAAAATGTTTCGAATGCAGAGAGCGATCCCGAGAATGTAGAGAGCGAATGGGGTTACACTCATTCGAACTTAATAAAATTTATATACAACTATAAAGTACTTATTATAATATACATTTTACATAATTTGTGGTGCAAAGAACATTTGTTATTGATTTACAAGGCCACACAAAAGTATTCCATTACATAATGGTATAGGGAGAACGGAGAACATTGTTTGATGAGTGTTTTAATTGTAATTCACTATTTACAATTTTATGAGATTGATATATGAGAGTAATATTTTTAAAACTTCGTTATCGTACGAACGCACCTCATTTGAACACACTTCACGGGCAATTTCCAACTTGTTGCTGCTGCTGTAGGACAACTATCGCTACCTTTATCAATGCTTTTTGTGTTGTGTGTCCTACAGCTTTCTTCATTGTTCTCCAGTAAAAGTCACGTGATGTGAACTGCTCTATTTCAGGGGCCCACAAATTAGGTGGCTGATTTTTTCTCTTAATCAAGTACTTTTCAAATAATATTGTTTTATAAAATATGAAATGTAAAAATTCTGAAGACATTTAAATATTCTGAAGACACAATAAAATTTTAGAAGCTTTTAACCTAGGCACTTTTCTGTAAAAGTCCTTTCCATTTTGAGAGTACCTATATATAATTTTCAAAATTTGCCATATCCAGGAAATCAACATCTGCAACATAAACTGTAGGATGATATAGATGTTTGTGAATTAAACAAATGCTTATTTGAGAAAGTGAACAGTAATTCATTTACTTGATTATTCTTGTAAGTTAAATTTTTTTGTAAACTTGAAACTTTCACCCAAACAACTTTGCCAAATCATCAAACACTCCTGCTTTTTTTCTGAAAGTGTCGCCGGGAATGGGGAGGGGACTTTTTAACAGGCCCTGCCAACCATGGAACAAAGAATATAAAAGAAAGATATATCAGAAGATATATAAAAGAATGAATAATAATAAAGAATGAAGAAAGATATATAAAAGAAAGATATAATATCAAAGAAAAGTTCATATTCCTTCTTCCATGCTGCCAACTTCAACTTGATGGGGCTCTGATCGTCACTCACCTGCTTTTATAGAATATCTCTATTTTGACCTCTATTTTCACCCATACGGTGAAGTAATCGTTTTCTATAAAAGCAGTGAAGTGATGATGCAGCAAAAGGGTCAAATTTTTAACAACGCAGTTTTGAGCCATAATGTTTTATGGGATCTTCTAGATCTAATCAGCTATGTATATTTGACTACACATGTTGTCGTCATGTTGTATACATTTCTCTAAAGTTTGCGATTGCATTTGGTTTCGAGACTTGAGCTGCATACTGGATTGGTGATACTTTAACTTTAACTTTTCAACTGTTAACGTTTCCTTTTTACTACTTTTCTGTCGCCGGGCAGGTTATTGTCATCATCCTATCTTGCGCCATTTTGCTGTAACATAAGTGAAATAATTTGAAAAAATGGCCGAAGTGAAAAATGAAAATTTCAATGCTCATCCCGAGGAAGGTAAAAGAGAGAATAATCGTCGGCCAAGGGATCACAACCAACATCATAAAGGACAGCGTCAGATGGGAAGAGGACAAGGGAATGAAAATCAATGGCAGAGAAAAGATGTTGTCAAGGAAAGGCTTGAGATGATGAGCGGACCCACTACCAATTTAGTGAGCAAGGAAGGAGTTTCGGCAAAGAAATTTACAGGTCGTTGTCGTTTGTTTGTCGGAAATTTACCCCCAACTATTACTGATGAGGAATTCCGCAAAATGTTTGAACAATTTGGTGAAATTGCGGAAGTTTTTCTCAATGCGCAGAAAGGCTTTGGTTTTGTTAAATTGGTAAGTAGATAACATTCATGTTGTTTTTTCTTTTGCTTTTTGCAAGACGAGGGTTAATAATATTGTTGCATGTGTTTACTTAATTTGGTTTGTGTAAATTTTGTTTATTATCCTTTTTTTGAATTAAATAACGTATAAATGTGCTTATTGAGCATTCTGATATACAGCATCTTTTTGTCTGGAGGGAGCATTGTAACTTTTCTTGTCTCGTTTTACTTCCCCAAACTGTTTTTTAGTAGTGTGAAATCTTATGTTTGTTAAAAATGAATCTTTTTGAATTCTCATCACATTTCTTAGATGATCTATGATGAAATAGGGTAGATATCACCAGTAATAGACCGCCTTTCGGTAATGGGACTTCTTGCAGTTTCTGATTAAAAGAAATAAAAAAAATAAACATTTATTTTTTTTAACTCCCCCTTGCGTGCCTTATAATCTGAATTATTTTTTTCACTTTTCATGAAAGCAATTAGAAAGCAAAGTTTTACAATTTCACTGTTTTTCATTGAAAATGAACATGCTAAGAGCTGATTTTACTTACTTAATTTATATCTTCTTTATTTTCTTGTGAAATTCGAATGTATTAATTTAATAGTAATAGAAACCTGTGAATTTCATATACCAGTGGTCATTTACAAAATTTTATTTTTAAGAATTTAGGAAGGGGTGTCCATTACTAGAACACTTAATTCATGATTTTCCAGTAATGGATGATACCCCAAGAGTCCAATACTAAAATTGCAGTTTCAGTAGTGCATAAAATACTGATTTGACTGTAAAGTTAAATAATCAAATTTAATCCTTATATTTACTGGAATTTATTAAAGGCAATTTCTTTATAAATAGCTACTTTTAATTTCTATGTGGCTAAATATATTTTTAATTTTTTTTCATAAATATTTTGCACAATTTTTATAATTTGATAAGTCGAACCAATCAGGTAGAGAATAATGTTCACACAGTTATATACTGTCTACTCCATATAGACAAAAAAAGCAAAATTTCCTTAATTTCATACTCTGCAGAGTTTCCCCCAGAGGGTTTCAGGAGGGCACTCAGCCCCTCCTGCCCTTTAGTTTAAAAAATAGCACCCCTCTTGCCCCTCATCCAAAAACTAACGCCCTTCTTGCCCTACATTTGAAAAAATGTAGCCGTTCAGAGATGGTTCGGATGCGCTATAACGCGTAAATTACGTAAAAAATCGGCGACGAAAAGAAAAAAATTTCTTACACGTCCCACAGGATGTGTAATTTCGTCAAAAAATTGCTAAAAAAGTCGCATTTCACTAAAAAAAATCGCAAAATAACGACTAATTTCCGGCAAAATTCACAAAAAAAAAAATGGCTAATGTCGTCATAAAATCCCGTAAAAACAGCAGATTTCCTCAAAAGATGGTAAATAAACGACAAATTTCGTCCAAAAATCGCGATAAAACGGCTGACTTCGTCAAAAGATTTGCGAGAAAACGGCAAATTTTGTCTGAAAATTGCAATAAGACGGAAAATTTTGCCATAAAATTTGCGAAAAACAGTTAATTTTGTTAAGAATTCGTGAAAAAATGCAAAGTTTGTCAAAATATTCCTCCCCCCTCCCAAAAAAAAGCAGATTTCGTAAAGCAAGAAAAAGCAAATTTCGTCAGAGACACACACACACACAAAAGTTAATGCTAGAAGTGAATTTTTCTGTTCTAAAAACTAATTTTCTTGCTTGAAAATTGTGCTTTTAATGCTCAAAAAGCAGATTTTCTTGTTTCACAATCAGGCGTGTGAAGAGGACATTGCACCTAGGCATAATTAGAATTTGAGTCCTCCCCCCCCCTCCCAATTTATTCCAGAGTTTCCCCAGAGGGTTTCAGGGGGGCGCTCCGCTCCTATTGCCCTTTAGTTTAAAAAATAGCGCCCCTCTTGCCCCTCATTAGGGATGGGACGAATAGTGATTTGGCCGAATACCGAATATTCGGCCAAATATTAGGCCGAATACCGAATATTCGGCGGCCGAATACCAACTTTTTTTTCCCAATAAAGAAAATAAATTTTGATTATATATAATTTTAAAAATAGGAACTCATTAATAATTATTACTCTTAAATGTGCTTTTAAATGTATTTTTTAATTTGAAACACTTATTTTAACACAAAAAAATTATGAAATTGCATTACATTCTTTTATCTTAATGTACATCAAATTGATTTTCAATAAGTCAGGATGGTAAGATATTTCCATTAAAATATGAAGAATGTACTTCATTTTTACTATCAAATGAGGGACTTTTACCCTTTCTTGCATCCAAAATTAATAATATTCTTAATCTCTCACTCTCTCTCAGAACTCACAAGGGGATATTTTCTGAAATAACCTTTAATGAAGTAATTTTGATCATTTATAGTCTGTCCTTAATGATAAGCAAATTCGTAAGAATGAGACTGCTCTGAAATCAGTTGCCAAGCTTTAAATTACAAATTACGTTAAATCAAAAGGTTATGCTTAAAGTAGAATGCATATAGTAACAAAATCTTTGACGTTTGAATTGTCACATACAATATTCAACTTCAATGTTCCACTTATTCAACAAGCATTAAAAGTATAAACAGAAATTGATAACAACATGAATGAAGGAATATGTAAATTAAACATATATACATAATAATGTTACATATTTAAGTCAGTAATTATGCAAATAAATTTTTAAAAGTGAAAACTATAGAATAAAATAATTATTTCGTTCAGTATTTAGAATTTATGTTTAAATACTTACAAAACCATCTTCATAAAGTAATTTGTTTCATCTAATGTGTATCTAGTTTGCCACCAGTTCTGTTTCCAGATGTACCATTGTATTTGGAATAGTGATATTTGATACATAATTTCAAAACTGAATCTTCGTAAATACCCCTAGTGGATGAATTTTTTCATTTCATACTTTACAGAAAATAAGTTATGAATTTGTTAAGAGTCTTTTTTATATGTGCATGGAATTTGCAGACATTAATAAATATTCAAATTTTTTAGAATAAGGCAGTGTTTTTCTTTTTTTTTTTATAAGTGTTTTTATATCTTGAATTGTAATATATCATTCTTTAATGAAGACACTTCCCGTACAATTAAATCTCCAACTTGGCAGCATTTCCTAAAATATCGCTAACTTTTATAGGAAATACAGAAAGGCTGTGTATTTTTTAGCAATTGAATAACTGTATATTTTGTAAATAAGAATGAGAATGACTTCATGAATGAAGTAGCTAATTTGGATTACAGAAAAAAAAATTGCAAGAAATGAAATTCTTTAAATCCTAAATTTATTTGGCAAGATATCTTTCACTATTCAGCGAGATTTTACCAATATTCGGTCAGATATCTCTAAATATTCGGCTACAGGTATTCGGCCGAAGTATTCGGTCAACAAGCCTTCAATATTCGGCCAACCGAATATTCGGCAAAAGGGCCGAATAGGCCGAATACCGAATAGTGGCCGAATATTCGTCCCATCTCTACCCCTCATATAAAAACTAGCGCCCCTCTGGCCCCTCATATAAAAACTAGCGCCCCTTCTTGTCGCTCATTCAAAAAAAATAGTGCTCTTCTTGCCCCACATTTGAAAAAACGCAGCCATTCAGCGATGATGTGCACTATAACGCGTAAATTACGTTAAAAAATTGGCGACGGAACATAAAAAATAGCTCTTACGCATCACACAGGACGTGTAATTTCGTCAAAAAGTTGCGAAAAGAAGTCAAATTTCATTTTTAAAAAAATCGCAAGATAACGACTTTTTTCCGGCAAAATTCGTGAAAAAAGGGCTAATTTTGTCACAAAATCCCGTAAAAACTGCAGATTTTCTTAAAAGACCGTAAAAAACGACCAAAATCGCGATAAAACAGAAAATTTTGTCAAATATTTTACAAAAAATGGCAATTTTCGTCAAAAAATCGCGATAAAATGGCAGATTTCGTCACAAGATTTTGCAGAAAAACGGCAAATTTCGTCCAAAAATCGTAATAAAATGGAAAATTCTTACAAAAATTTGCAAAAAAGGCAAATTTTGTAAGAAAAAACCCGCAAAATTTGTCAAAATATCCCGAAAAGATGGCAGATTTCGTCAAAAGATCGCGAAAAAATGCAAATTTCGTCAAGGAGACAAAAGTTCAGGGCTTGAAATTCAATTTTTCGAAGGAGGGGAGTCTCCCTACCAACATTTATAAATGGAGGGGAGTTTGGCTGTTTAGGAGGGAGAAAAAAATGTTTAAAATCCGCCATTATTTTATGTGCTATTTAAAAAATTACCAGAATACAGACATAAAAAAATATCACTGGAAGCAATTTTTATCAACAATTCAGAATAATTATGCGAAATGTGTAAAAAACTTTTATACTGTCTAGTTTTTACTGGTGGTAAATTCCCTCCCGGTGCTAATTATTTTTGTCACAGGTCTAATTATTATTTTATTAATAATTAATAAAACTTCTAATTAATTTAATAAATTCATAATTATAAATTTATAATTAATGATTAATAATTATAATTAATGTCATTTTTCTGTATTTTAAATGTGCAAGATACAAATTTAATCATAAAATAATACTTATTTGAGTGTAGAAAATAAGGAGTATCACTATTGTTTGCATTTCTTTAAAAAAAGGGCAAGTCAAATTCATCGAAAAAGACTTTCTTAAAAAATAAACACTTTGTTGAGTAAAGGGATACTTTTAGTTTAATGAATGGCTGCTTTCAGGAATTGCACTCACTCAGAAAGATTTGGAGCTGTCAGAAACTGATTTTAGAGCAGCAAAGAAAAAGAAATACATTGAAGCAGGAAAATTAGTTTGTTGAACAGAAAATTGAACTCCCCATTATATTATTTTTTTGGGGGGGAGGAAGGAGGGAGAAATTCCCTTTGACGAAAGTTGCATTTTTTCGCTATCTTTTGATGAAATCTGTCTTTTTATGATCTTTTCCTGAAATCTGTTTTTTTGGGATTTTTTGACGAAATTTGCCGTTTTTTCGCGATCTTTTGATGAAATCTGATGTTTTATCACGATTTTTTTTATGAAAATTGCCGTTTTTCGCGATATTTTCGGGAAATTTGTTTATTGTGAATTTTTTGTCGAAATTTGTCATTTTTTGCAATTTTTGGACGAAATTTGATGTTTTGTTAATTTTCTGAGGAAATTTGCCGTTTTTTCGCGATCTTTTGATGAAATGTGATGTTTTATCGCGATTTTTTTTACGAAAATTGCCGTTTTTCGTGATATTTTCGGGATATTTGTCGCTTATAGTGAATCTTTTGTCGAAATTTGCCGTTTTTTCGCGATCTTTTGATGAAATCTGATGTTTTATTGCAATTTTTTTTTACGAAAATTGCAGTTTGTCACGATTTTTGGACGAAATTTGACATTTTTTCGCGACCTTTTGATGAAAACTGCCGTTTTACAGAATCCTGTGACGAAATTAGGCATTCTTTTGTGAATCTTTTGACGAAATATGACGGAAATTAGTTGTTTTTTCGCGAACTTTTAACAATATTTGCCGTTTTTTAGTAAACTTTTACGAAATCACGCGTCTTGTGAAACGTGTAAGAGCTGTTTCTTTTCTGTGTCATCTCCGATCTTTTGCATAATTTATGCGCAATAGCACATCTGCGGCATCACTGCGGCATCAATTTTTGGAAATGAGTGGGTTATTTTTTTGTGCGGGGGGGGGGGGAATTCCCAACAGAATCACCTCTATTTCGCTGCGGAAAATACAACGAAATTCGTCAATTGATTGCAGGAAAAAAATTGCAAAATTTGTCAATCAGTCGCGGAAAAATTCGTGATTTTCTATGATTTTTCGCTGTAAAAAAACTCGCAAAATGTGTCGATTACTCACACGAAAATATCATAAAATTCGCAAAACAGTCGGGAGAGTTGATCATAGTTTCAAAATGCAAAATTTTTTGGGCGGGAGCCTCCCGTCCACGTTATTCTTTTGGACGGGATTTCAAAATTTTGGGCGTGAATCCCGCCATCCCGTCCTGAAATTCAAGCCCCTGAAGTTAATGCCAGAAGTGAATTTTTCTGTTCTAAAAACTAATTTTCCTGCTTCAAATTTGTGTTTTTAATGCTCAAAAAGCTGATTTTTCTGCTTCACAATCAAGGCGTGTGAAGAGAAAATTGCGCCCGGGGCATAATTAGAATTTGAGGCTTCCCCCCCCCGCCTCAACTTTTTCTTGTGACAGCCCAAAAATGACGTTTGTAGTATAAATTTGGCACCCCCAAAAATTCCGCGACTTCTTCCTTTTCCCCCTTCCCCTGTTCACAATCATCTTTTGATATTGACTGTCCAAAACTTTCTAAATGTGAATCCTGAAAGCACCCTTTTATGAAACAAAAATAACCCTTTATTCAACAAACCTTTTCTTTTTTAAAAAAAATGTCTTTTTCAATAAAGCAGGCTTGCCCCTTAACAATCTTAACAAAATCGGCCGTTTTTTCGCTATCTTTCAACAAAATTTGCAGTTTTTTCACGAAATTTGTCGTTTTTTTTGTGATTTTTTAATAAAATCTGCCGTTTTTTGCGAACTTTTAACGAAATATGCTGTTTTTGCGAACTTTTAACGAAATATGCTGTTTTTGCAATCTTTTAACAAAATCTATGGTTTTTTCGCGATCGTTTAAGAAAATTTTTTTTTTCTTTTTGTTCAATTTTTTGGCGAAATTTTTGTTTTTCTTCAATTTTTTGACGAAATTTCTGTTTTTTCAAGATTTTTCTAGATTCAAGTCTATAAAAGTGCCCTTAAAAATCAAAAAAGTGCTCTGAACAATGCAAAAAGTGCCCTTTTCAGAACAGTAGCGCCCTGCCCCTTTTTAAACCTAGGAGAAACTCCGTTATTCTTTTGATAGTCCAAAAATGATATTTGTAGAAGTCTTTTTAAATAAATCAGGCTTGCCCCTTTACAATCTTTTAACAAAATCGGCCGTTTTTTTGCGATCTTTTAACAAAATTTGCCGCTTTTTTGCGATCCTTCACGAAATTTGTCGCTTTTCGTGATTTTTTAGCAAAATCTGCCATTTTTTGCAATCTTTTCTTTTAACAAAATCTTTTGTTTTGGCAGTCTTTTAACAAAATTGACCGTTTTTTCGCGATCTTTTAACAATTTTTTTTCATTTTTTTGACAATTTCTGTTTTTTCACGATTTTTTTGAACCGGTAGATTTTAGATTCAACTCTATAAAAGTGCCCTTAAAAAAAAAAAAAAGTGCCCTAAAGAATGTAAAAAGTGCCCTTTTCAGTACAGTAGTGCCCTGCCCCTTTTTAAACCTGGGGGAAACTGCTCTGATGAAAACGTCGAAAAACCTATACAGGTCAGAGGTGTTATTTTTCCACGGAAACGCAGGATTCTGCTTTTTTGGCAATGAATTCCATCTCTGGGATCAATGCAAAAATTTGACATTCTGTATGGGGTAACGGATACGTAATACAACAAAAATGCCAGCTACAAACCTCACCAAATTGAGCAAATTTCTTCAGAGGATTGCAGGAAAAATGTAAATTTCTCCTAAGCATCGAAAAAAAAACTAAATTAGTCTAATGATCGTGGAAAAAATACTATTCTTCAAAGTAAACTCAATTTCCAACAAAGGATTACTAAAATTGATAATTATTTTGTTGGAAAAAACTATTTCTTGAAAACATAATCCAAGTAAAGAGTTCGTGATAAAAAGCCATGTGTAAAAAAGGCAACAAGGTTGCTAAATCTGCTTGCATCCGGTAGAAAGATACAACCAATTCACTAATTAGATGTAAACAAAGTAAATGCATATATCCATTAAAAAAGGTATTTTGCAGAGCAAATTAATAAGATTTTTTAATTGCCGAGTGGCAATCAATAGTAGATTTAGAATCGCCACGTGGCGACTGTTAATTTACAACTATAGAGGCTCTAAAAGTTGAGCTTTTTCTTTGTTGAGCGTGTAGCATGTCTGATAGGTTTACATAACGGTCTGTCAATTAGAAATAAGGTTGGCACAGTTTAAACCAATTAGTTTTAAACAAACTGGGTTTTTTTCTTAAAAAAAACAATTTTTTTTTTTTTAGAAATCTGACATTTTCTTTTTCTTTGTAATTGGATTTTTTTTATTGAAGAGGTAAAGTTAAGGAAAGTCTGATTTTTTAATAATTATGTTATAGATTAATAAGTATTTTGGTACTACTGTTATCCTATTGACCAATTTCGCCAAATTATACAAATTGCCAAACTAATAGCCAAATTATACATATTGACATAATTTTTATTTTAAACAATAAAAAAACAAATAATTAGTAGAATATTAATAAATATACAAATAAAAAGTCTAAAATAAAATCACTTAATGACATTTTAAACACGTGTATCATATTTAATGTCAGTGAATTGATATTCACGATCATCCATTTTTGGCATTTAATCTTATAATTTGGCTATAGTGTTTTGGTCGACAGGATAACAGAGTAGTATCATTATTTTTTTAAGATTAATGTACAAGTAATGTGAATTATATATTTTTAGGATACCCGTCAAAATGCTGAAAATGCTAAGGCAGCTTTGGACTTTTCAATGAAAGATGGGAAATCTCTGAGAGTTAGATTTGCTACTCATGGAGCTGCTCTTAAAGTTAAAAACTTGTCACCATGGGTTTCAAACGAATTGCTTGAAGCATCATTTTCCATTTTTGGTGATGTTGAAAGAGCTGTTGTTATTGTTGATGATCGCGGAAGACCAGTTGGAGAAGGAATTGTTGAGTATGCTAGAAAGCAATCTGCACAAATGGCTATTAAACGATGCCAAGAAGGCTGTTTCTTATTGACAAGGTAAGATATTCATTCTTAAAACTCCATAAGTTTTCATATTTTTCTCTTAAAAAAATTCTTTTATTTTTAAAAAATTTTTTGTAAAAAAATAATCAGCCTTCTTAAAGCTGTTCTCCTTCACTTTCTTTACTATTAGCTCACAAAATCCCAGTTTCAAATTAAGGACATTATTTTTTTGGTTGATTTGATATGGAATGACCCTAAAACAACATTGCCGACATACAGTTGTCAAACTGACTTATGTCATTTGGTAATGTTCCTTTTTGATAAGAGCATGTGCAAACAAAAAAATTTATTTTTAATTTTTTGGAAATTATCAGGCAAATTCAGTGAAAGGATTATCAAATAGAACAATGATGATTATCAAATGTTTTCTATTGTGCTGTGTGAAAATTATTTTGATGGTCAAATAATTTCATTTTTTTGTTTGTAAATGTGTTTTCAATGAATATTTGAAATTATGTTATAATCTCTTTATCATCTACTTAAAATCTATGTATTTACCATTTATTCATTAGGAATCTCCCCATCCCTTTTTTAAAATTAATATTGTTATTAGTATAGTAGCGATTCAAGACCCGGTTTCTTTACTTTTTCAATCTTTTTTTTTTTTTCCTGTATGCATTTAATGAATATTTGGTTTATTGTACTGCTTTGAAATTTATGTATTTACCGTTTATTCCCCTCTCCCCCTTTTAAGAAAAATGTTTGAAGTGCTGATTTCTGTTAAAATATAATTTTTCTTTTCTGCTTTTCTTTAAATGTTTAATTACAAATTTTTCGAAGTTCTTTAAGCCTAAAGTGCTTATAAATGACCATTTGACAACAATTGCTACTTGGTGAAAACTGGTTTTTTACACAAAAAAAAAATTACAAAGGTGGCAGACTGAACAAATACTACATCCGTTTTAAAAATTAGTTGGATTTTATATCGTGAGAATTGACAAAGCTAATTTTGTAAAGGGTTTAAGATGAATTTTTAACTCACAAAAGCCCTATTTTTTTAGTCTCCTGAGCCCATTTTTAACTTTATCAAAAATTTGTCATGCAGCAACTTTTTGTCCATTGTTTAGAAATAATATAAATTTTAAACTGATTCGATATGTTTTAATTTAAAAATTGTTTTTGTTTTCACAAAACCTTTCCCTAATTTTATCCCCTTGATCCGATTTTGCCCATTAATGAACTTGACAGAGATTTTATGCTCCTTGATTTTATGTATTAGTTTGAAAGAGATCTGAGCAGAATTAGTTATAGTGTCCATAAAACAGTTATATAAACTTTTTTATTAATGGTAGTTTTGGGGTCTAGGGGTCATGATTGGTGTAGATCTGCAAAAAATCTTCAGGAATTCAAACATAAGAGCTATCTCAATAGGTAATATTCAATACAAAATGCATCTAAAAACATAATGCCAGGCTGGATTTTGTTCTCCTTTCAATACAATGTATGATGGTGTTAAAGATTCTGAGAATAAATATAACTTTAAAAGTACTTTCCTTTTATTTATTTTAATCACAAATACTTGGGAGATTTGAGTGCATGTAACGTAATGAGTGGCTGGAAAGAGAGCATTTGTCCTTAAGTTTTACAGACTTTTTTAAGTTTCTAATTGTTGCAAACTCCCTCCCCCCCCCCCCAAAAAAAAAAAAAAAAATCTGCTACTAGGAATAATTTTTTTAATCCATAACAAAATTCAGTAACTATAAAAAATTCTATTTTTGAGAAGTGTATACTGCTAATGATCCAACTGATTTTTAGGCAATACATGTGTTTGCAGAGATTCAAAATTAGTAAGTGGAAGAATAAATGAATTTTTTTTTTAAATATTGGATGTCTAAATTTTAAATACTTTTTTGGGGTGTGGGGTGGGGGGGGGGGGATATACCTTCTTAAAAATTCTTGATATAGAAAAAAATATTTATCAAAAATATATTTTTAATCTTGCATATCATACCAACAACCTAGTTAATCTATAATTATTTTTACAATTTCCAATAATCCATTTAATCAAACCATTAATATTTGAGTAAGGAAACTTGTATGATGTTTAGAAAAATAGTAGAAAATAAGTTATCAGATTTAAATTTTGATTTTAACATATTTGTAAAACTTTCTTAGGTTTAATTTTTTAAAAGATGAATATAAACTGACATTGGCATTTCACTGTAAATTGACAATTTTCTCCTTAGTTTATAATATTTTATTACTTTTTTTTTCTTAGTTCCCCACGACCAGTTGTTGTTGAACCTTTGGAACAAAGAGACGAGGAAGATGGTCTTCCTGAGAAGAATTTCCAGAAAACCAACAAACAATATTTAAAAGAAAGAGAAATAGGGCCACGTCTTACTGAACCTGGAACTTTTGAGTATGAATTTGCTAATAGATGGAAAAAACTTTATGAATTGGAACAGCAGAAGAGGGATCATCTTGAAAAAGAGATTGAAGAAGGGCGTCGTGCATTAGACGAGCAAATGGAATATGCCATTTATGAACATGAAGCTAATCTTTTGAGAGAAAGTTAGTATATTTTCCAGCTTTTCATTTTCAACTATATGTATTTCAACGTATCAGTGATTGTTTATTGTTGACTGTACATGGTGTCTCATGTCAAAACATCTAATTTTTTGACTTTGATGGCAATTAGACATGTGAAGTACAAAAATGTTTAAAAAAAAGGAGGGAGGGGGATACAGATGTAGAAATTATAAAGTAGCTAAAGATTTGAAATAATTTTTATTTAGTAAATAGATATGTGAACTGCATAACTGTTTTAAAAAAGTGTAGAAATTATGAAAGGACCAAAGTTAGGAAATAATTTTTACATAAAACTGAGTTCATAATTTTTACAGCAAACCAACTTTAATATATTCTCTTTTGTGATGCATATAATATTTCAAAGGAAATTTTTATAGCCCTATTATAGTCTTTTAATGTTTCACATTAAATATATATACAGCTTTTGAAATATGCAAATAAATTTAGCCAGAATTTAAACTATTGTTTCAAAATTTTATTCCTTTTGCAAAATTATCAGAAATATGTGTAATTTGAGCCAGGGGTGATTCTCGTCCGAAAATTCCGAAATTTCCGAAAATTTAAGGCATCCTCTTCCGAAAATGTGAAATTGGGTTATCAGTTCCGCATAGTTGCCAACTTGTACGGTTTCGTGCGCGGGAAAAACAATCGCGAGAAATGCAAATTTCGTAAAAGGATCGCTGAAATAGCATACATTTCGTCAATATTTCGTGGAAAAACGACGATTTCGTCAATGTTTTTGTAAACGAACTTTGTCAAAAGATTGATTAAAAACGCGAATTTCCTGTGCGGATCGCGGAAAAAACGGCAATTTCACCAAATATGGCAGATAAAACGCTGATTTTTACTGAAGACCGCGGGAAAACGCCGATTTCGTCTTAGGATTGCGGATATAACGCCGATTTCGTTAAAAGATCCCAGGAAAAAACGCCGTTTTCGATAAAAGATAGCTTAAAAATATTTTGTCAAAAGAATATTTGAAAAAATACGCCGATTTCATCAAAAGATCACGGAAAAAACGCCGATTTCGTCAAAAGATCGCGGGAATAAAACGCCGTTTTCGAGAAAAAAATCGCGTAAAAATGCAAACTTTGTCTAAAGATCGTCGAAAAAACAATGATTTCACTTAAAAAAACATGGGAAAACGCAGATTTTGTCAAAAGATCTCGGAAAAACCCGCCGATTTTGCTAAAATATTGCCGATTTCGTCTGAAGATTGCAGGAAAATGCCGATTTTGTCCGAAGATCGCTGGAGGGGGGAGTCCCTGGCGGAAATCGGTGGCGGGGGGGGGGGGAGAGAGCCCCCCCCCTGCCGATTTCCGAAAATGCGATGCGAATTTCCGAAAAAAAAATTTCATCCAGAATCACCCCTGATTTGAGCCAATGTGCAAATTTAAGTCCACCAGACACATTTTCAATATTAAACAAAACAGTAGATAAAATAGTGTTTTTCTCTTTTGACATAAATTCTGCACAGAAATTCCTACTAAATCACTGTTCTTTATTTTCAAAATCTTAGTTTCATGATTTATTCTGTATTTCTCAACCTGGTTGGGAACAAATGAATTCGCAAACATCTCTGATCCTTCTGACTGTTGAATTTTACTGGTGTAGAATTATTTTTTTCCGTTTGTATGTGAAAGAGAAATGAATGCAGTTTATCGCAATACGTACACAAATAATTAGATGTTCAATTTCTCACAGAATGGTTTGAGTTAGAAAGATAAACAGTTGAAACATATTTTCTTTTTAGGAATTGCGGTTATTGAAAGGCATTTTCTGTAACACAGTAATATCTCTATTTTTTTTGACTTCGGTATCATAAGTTTCGGTTTTCATTCTCGAATTTTGTCAGCATACCCATGCGACCTCGCTGTATTTTCCATAAATAAAGCAGGACCACAAAATAGTGGGGCAGGATGATCCATGCTTTCTCAGGGGTCGATCCAGCTGGAAATTGGGTCCGTTTTGCAGCCCCTTCACAAAATTCCAAACCTTAAAAACGGCCCCTTCACAAAATTCAAAACCCCAAAAATGGCCCCTTCAGAAACTTCAAATTCTTTTAAAACGGCCCCATTCACAATTAAAACGCAAACTAACCATTGGTAAACATTAAACAAAATATCTACAAAGAGCTCTGCTCAATTCTCTATTTCTGTAGTCGACTGAACAGAACTTACGCATGTGCCGTATACGGAGACATTCGCTCCTTCCCTTCTTTCGGCATTCGGCACGTTCATAGGCTGTGCGGGATAGAATGTTAATGGAATGTTCATTCAATCTCCTAGGCATGCCTGCGATCGCCCAGTGCAGACGATTCAAGTGCAGTTTAACTTTGTTGAAGTGTAAGGCCCGCCACACACTAGTGACACATTAAACGAAAAAACGTGAGACATGTGACAATTTCACCCTGATAACAAAGGAAAAACCGATTTGACTGCGTCATGTTGCACGATTTTTGATGCATGTCTCCCTGATGTGTGGCGGGCCAAATAATGCTATCGTCAATTTAGATATTCAATATTGGCAATGGATCAGATGTTTTATGTTGATCGTATTCGTACATGTGCTTGCTGCTTTTTCTTATCGCCTCTGTGTTCATCTGATTACCATGCGATACTGATAGTTTTTTTTTTTAAATTTAGCATTTTTAATTGAAAATTTTATTGTTAGTTGTTTAAATTGTTACTAAATTATTATTGATAGATTTATTATTGTTAAACGCGATTGTTTTAAAAATTTATTTATTGAAATAGAGTATATCTTAAATTTTGTAATTTTCATTTTCTTTGTCAGGACTTCGCCATATGGAAGAACAAAGTAGTATGATACAACGAGAAAGAGAACTTAGACGTGAAGAAGAACTAAGGCGTGAAGAAGCTCGTCGTCAGCAAGAAATGATGTTGCGTCAGCAGCAAGAAGAAATATTGCGCAATGACTTGCGACGCCGTCAAGAAGACAACATGATGATGCCTGTATGAGATTGTTTTAATTTAAATTTTTGATATTTCTAAAAAATATTTGATTGTAAAAGTTAAAAAAAATGCTATCAAATGTGAAATATGGTATGTAAAATAACATGACGTATGATTTTGATAAGTAAAATTAAGCTTGTGTGTAAAGGAAAAGATAAATCCTTAAACAATCCTTAACTTGTTGGAAAGTAAAGGCAAATTCAAAGTAGTCATGAAAAGCTAGAAGATTTCAAAATATATAGGGAAAAGTCAGGAAATTAAATGTTTTCTTAAAAATCATGGAAAAGTATTAAGGAAAAATGACATTTTTCATTGAATATTTTTGGGAGTAAAATCACAATTCGTCAATCAAGAATTTTTTTTTTTTTTTTTTTTTTTTTGAGAAATTTAAAGTACAATCACAGAAGATTGCTAATTTTGACAGAGGAGACAAAGTGGCTAATCTCACTGTATGCATGTTTAATCAGAGAATGTTTTGAGATTTGGTCATAGAAAGTCAAGGAATTTGCCAGTCATGTTTTGCTGGGAATCCTGTAATGATTGTCTCCTATCCCTGCAAGCGAAGACAACTCATTTGCATTTCAACATTTTTTTATTTATCCTTATTTCTTTTTCATTGGATAGCTAAGGTCAATCTCTACATCAATCCTTTTTCTTTTTTGATTTCTGTTGCAGATATTTTTTTTTTTATAAAATTACTTTACTGAAACAGGTACTAAAAATAAAGGTGCCATTCTAAAAAATATTCAACAAAAATCAGGGGGGGGGGGGGGGAATGTAGAGACAAAACTTAGTTATCCAATGCTGTCAATTGTAAAATGCTGAAAGGCAAATGAGTTATTAGGAAATAACCTCTCCATAGGAATAGCATTAGATGATTGGAACTGTCTTTGCTTGCAGTTATAGGAGCCTTAAGCTATCTTCCTCCTCCCCCCCCCCCCAAAAAAAAAAAGCCTTCCATATTTTATACCGAGGCTACAAAAATCTAGGTGCCAGCAGGTAGACTCTCACCACTAAACTTAACCATCACTCTCATCGCTAAAAAGTTTTCTTCCCTTAAAATTTAATAGCATTCTTACAAGAATTTTAGACACAAAATAACAAAAAAAAAAGTGTTGTGTGACTGCCTGAGCTGGCGCCTAGATTTTTGCATCACTGTTTTATACTTTTATCATGTAAATGTTTACTCATGGTAAATTGATAAAATTCACAATTTTTTACTGCGACCTATGGACAGAAATTGTAATTTTTCCAGTTATGAATTGATGAAATTTGCTAGAAATAACTCACAATGAATTGTCTCTATATATAGGCATGTTCAGAAAATTCTGAAAAAATATAGTATGTTCATCTCATGTAAATATAGGTGTTTTTATAAAACTTTTTTTGGCAGAATTCCAATAAAATATTTGTTTAAAAAAAAAAAAAGTTTGGCAATTTATTACCGGTTGGCGACTAAAAAAATTGTACTTTTTAAGTTACAAATGTTAATTTTTGAACTTGTTTTTTAAAAATATATATATAACTTTAGTTTGTTTTAACTATAGTTTTGTCATATGTATATTTGTAATGAAAGTCACCTTTAAAATTTCGCAAGTTAAAACAAAATTTAGATTAATTAAAATTGTTTCAATTTCAAAATTAAGTCCAGTTGAGCACTGTCAATTCAATTTTTTTTTGCTGTAGAAACAAAAACTTCTCCAATATCGAAATGTATTACTGCAGCATTTTTCATCTGACCTTTATTTTGGAATGCACTTAAATATATGAAAATATTTTCTATATAAAATTTTTTACACTAGTGAAATTAAATAACAGCATCAACAAACATAAATATATAATACAACATGTTATAAATATGCAATACAAAAAATATGTAACTTTTGCATTTTTAAAATTTAAATTTATTAAATATAATTTATAAGCATTCTAAAAATTAGTTAGTAAGCACTTTCATAGATGCATTAAAATCATTTGCTTTTGGCGAGGAAAAGTGCTGCTCACCAAATCGAGTGATACTTTTTGCTTCAAACATTTAAAATATTTTATTTTTTACAGATTTTCTAATGTAATTCTGCTGCTAAATTTGGCTGATCCTTTATTGCATACATAAATAGTTTATTCAGAATTTTTTTCAAAATAAAATGAGTATATCCAGTAAGGAGATTTTTCTTGTCAGTTTAATTTTACTCATCGCTGACTACTTTTGTCCTCTGGGTCATAGGTTGTGCATTGATGCCCTAAATGTAAGGTTAATTTCTAACAAAGCATTATAGTTCTATTCTACAGTATTAACAATCGTAGCATTCTTCCCAGTGCAGCATTTGTGATTTTATGCGTTGTTCTTTAGAAAAATAAATATTTTAATCATTTTAAGATATGCACTCATATAAAAAAAATTAACTAAAGACTTGTTTTAATATTAACAAGATTATGTATACATAAACTCACTAAGGAAAAATAACATCAGTATTTTCATATTTTCTAAAATGCTGTACATTGCGATTCTCATTGGCTAGCCACGAGAACATGCATAGTTCAATGTTAGACATTATGCTAGCTTTAAACTAGTTAATAGAAATCTAAATAATCATTAGATGTGAATTTCACATAGGGATGGTAGTTAGAGGCAAGGGCTTTGTCTTTTCAGTAGCACTGATGTGTTGTATAACATTTGAGCTACGATGATGAGTTTCAATTGGTATTTAAGAAAGTACCATAGCTGAGGATTGAGCCAGTGCAAATTAAGTACTGCCTTTGAAGAAACATGCAGAAATAGGTGCAAAAAGATGGAATAAAGAAATTTTCAGTTTTCTTAATGTTGCATGTTGTTGGTGGGAAAACCTTTGACTCCACTGTAAAATATTTTTCTATTTGCGTATATGAAATTGGCAAGTTTTGCAATGCCATTGGTATTTTTCAAGGTTGTTTTAAGCTTTGCTTTATATAAATTTTTCTTTTTTTAAAAGATCTATTTTAACAAATAATTTTATTTTTAGGGTGGAGGATATGGTGACATGATGGACAGGGTAAGATGATTTTTCTTTTAATTTCTTTGTGTAATGTATTTTGTTCAGTATCTTTGAAATTATTGAATGTTGACACATCTGTTTGACACAAGGACGAACTTTTTCAGAGTGCTGTTTTTGTGAAATTAAGTTTTCTTTATTTGGGAAAAAATTAATCATGATTTTGTGAATTTGAGACACTTATTCAGATTTGTTTTTTACATATTGGTATATATTATGGCTTATTTTATTTTGGCTGTCCAAATTTTATTTTAAAATTTTATACTGTTTGTGGTTCATTTTGAAGATGTAAATCTTTTGTTAAAGGTCTCTTTTTAAGATATTTTTGTAAAAGGTTCATTTTTGTATTTGAAGGACCTTTCATGTACACTATGGAACCATTTTTCTAGAAACCAGTTATCCAGAATACTTCTAATAGATGGATTTCAGAATCTATGCAGCAAAAGGTGTCATATACTGACAGTTTGACGTATGCATTACTTGAAACAATTGTATAATTTGATGACATCTAATACTTGAAATGGAAACATTTTCAGTTACATTTTAAAATTTTTATGCAGAGGAAACAGAAAAATTTTTGTTCCAAAGGGATTCCCATGAATTACTTTTTTTTTTCAACTCTAATTAGTTTTTTATCCAAGTAATCTAATAATATAAAATCTGAAATAATGCTAGAACCATATTTATTCCACAAAACTTATTAAATGGATGCTTTAATTAATGCCTAACGATTTAACTGGAACAGTTATTTTCTAATACATCTTGCATTAAATCTAGTTACATTCCAATTCATCCAGTTTCAATATATCTGAGCCCAATCATTCCAGATAGATGGTTTTGTACTGTATATATTTAGGTCTCATTTTTCCCTTCCCTAAACAGATCTATATGAGTAGTAGGGGTCAATGCAGGTTCCCTCCCCCCCCCCTCCCTTAAGTACATTGGATTTTTTTTTTTTTTTTTTTTGTAGAAAATAACATTTTGTAACAAAAGGTAAGATTTAGTTATTTATCCCAAAAACATAACATAAAAGTAATTTAAGAGTTTTTATGGAATGGAGTTTATTAAATGTGTCCATTTTATTAAAAGTTCTGTAAAGAGAAACCTGTCGGTCCTAAGTATTCATTAAATTTTGCATGGATCAATTGATCACTAACAAGTTTCTTTTCTTTGCTCTTGCAATTTTATTTTACTTGGTATATTCTTTTCTTTGTTTCTAGCTATCTAAAACTACTCTTTTCTTTATTCAGTTGAGAAAGTCCTTTTCGACTTTCATTTCTGACTTGTCAATTAACTACAAATTTTGATATTTTAATTTCTTCTATGCTATTAAAATTTTTCTTGTAAAGATCATAACAGAAAATTGACATTTTAAATTTATTTTGTTTAATGAGTTTACAATAAACATTGAACATAAATTTGTAAAGTTTACAAAGATGGAACCTTTTTAAATTTTAGCTTTTTTTTATGAGTTTTCTATTTATCAACTACGAAAATTTGAGAAATGCATTTAAGAAAAATATTGGGTAAAAAAGAGGGGGGGGGGGGCTTTAGAAAAATCTCAAATTATGTGAATTTAAATTTACAAAGATAATATAAAACTATTGAATGAATTTTTTTTAAAGCTCATTTTAAAGTACTGAAATAAGCATGAAAATTTTTTTGATGGATGTAGTACCTGTTATTTTTAAGGTTTTAAAAAATGCCAGTTTTCTTAAAATGCATGTCTTCTAGAATCTTTGGTGAATTAAACTTTCCTTCTAAAATTTTAAGTTAATAAAACTTAAAAAAAAATTAATTTGAGACTACATATGCATATTTAGAATATATATTTTTTCTCCATTTGTTATTAGTTAAATCAAAAATTTGTTTAACTCTTTATTCTCTTGCAAGAGCTATATGTTCCCCCTTCCATCTTAAGTAACATACATTTACCCATTTGAAGATTTTGCAATGTTCCTGAGTTATCTTAGAAGCTTTCTATGTTTTGTAGTTCAGTTTAATTTTTAATACGTACCCTCATTAATAGTATTTTTATAGTTGTTAGTTTAAGCAACAAGTGGAAATATGATTAATATAGTTTTAAATTCATGAATATTTTTTTGAAACTTAAATGCTTTCAAAATGGTTCAGAACACTAATTTTAAATTTGTATGTAAACCATTTTAAATTCGTATGTGAAATTATCCTTATTTTTTTTTAAATTGAGTGTTAGGAAAATGAATTAATTAGGAATGATTTTATATCCTGGCATTTCTATTTTAAAATTTATTACATGTTTTAACAGGACCAAGCTCTACGCCCTATGCCTGGGGCTGGTCCAATGTCTCCAGCTATAACGGGTGATCCAGCTGGAGCTGGCTATGGTCCTAATGGTATGATGGCAGGAGCTGGTATGGGGATGCCACCGGTAAGGCTTATTTTTCAGTAGCTTTATTTCAGTATTTTAATTTTTGCTTAAACATAGTATGTGATGTACTATGCGAAATTACAAAATTTATTTTTTTTAAACAGGCTGAATTTCTATCTTTTTTTTAAAAAAAAATATATAAATGAATGAGAGTAATTGCATTCTAGGGAAAAATTTCTAAAAATGTACCGCATTCATTTTATTTTTAATACATTCTGTTAAATTGTATTTCTTAACATATTTTAAAATGATACCTGAATTTATGTAATAGGAAATTTTGAGTCATTCAAGAGAATTTTTAAGGAATTTTAATATAAATTTATCTTTATACTTTATTTTCACATAAAGTGTATTGTCTTACTTTGAAAATTAAGACATTTGTATAATTCTGTTTTGTCTGTATAGAAATTAAGTGAAAAACCTGAATTTTTCTTTTTCAAAATAGGAAAGTTGAAGTATATTTTTAAAAATCTAATCAGTAAGAGGTAAAATGAATTGAAGATTGCATATTAGTTATTTTTACAGTAAAAATAATTGTAATTTGGAAATTTATTTTGTTTTGATAGCTACTTATTTACATTGTTTGAGAGTTGCCTCTTACTCATTTTAGGAATTTTCTTTAACATTATTAAATAAATCAGTGCATCAGAAATCAATCTTTTAAGTGTCATATATAAATGTCTCTTTATAAATATTTGATTTAATGAAAAATATAGATTTCTTTCTTAAAAGATGTTGCTTTATGAACTGCGTAATGTAGATTAAGAAAACATATTTGTAAATATTTTTTCCGGTATATACTTCCAATACCAATAAAAGTACTATTAAATGCTGTTAAATATATCGGTTGTCTATTAATAATATGAGAGAGAATATGTGGACAATTAAACATTTTTCATGATAGGTATCTTGCACAATGCTTATAATAGAAATCTTTACTCTTTTTCTTATTTTCAGTGGTTACTATGACTCTATTAACATTTCAGCTTGTCGAAATTTACTTGCATGTTTTTTCTTATTCTGTCAATTTTATATGTATTCAACATTTTTGTTATTTTAAATGTCTTTAAATTCAACTTTGTTCCATAATAACTCGTGCAACCTTCAAGGCTGAAAGCTAAAAGAACATATTCAAACTAGCTAAAAAAATTTTTTGATTTGTACCTGTTTTAAATTAGATCAATACTAATGTACTTGTGGAGCACCTTTTATGTATTTAATTTTTCTTTTATTTGAATTTAGATCTTAATTTACTTTGGAATATTTTAATAATAGCTTATTTATACAACAGAGAAGTAACTTCATAATTTCATTTGTTTTTCTCAGAATTTGGTATTAAACTTTTAGTTTTCCTAGAACTGTGTTAAATAACATAGATGAATATATTAAATTTTACTTTTGCTTAGATATTTTGTTTACTGTGTATTTTTAAGAATAAGTCTAGAATTTTTGTGCATTGTTTAGGTTCCTAAGTGGGAGGGTCTCTTTCTACACAAGTATTTAAAAAAAAAAATTAAAAGGGCAGGGATGTTTTTATACAGGGTGGCTACAGAATCTGGAAATCAGGGAAGTTTATCAATCTGGAAATATCAAGTAACTTAAAAAAAAAAAAAAAACCCTAAAAAATCAAGGAAGTTTTTCTTTCTGCAAAAATATTGTTTTCACCTTACCAACAACATTGATTCAGTACTAAAGTCTACATTTAAACCAATAGTAAAATGTGATAAAGAGACATAAAGCCATACTGCTGCCAAGCATTATCTATCTGCATCAAAGCTAAATTGTCTCATGCCATAAACCCAAATTTTCAAAAGTTAGTTCATTTGCAAACTTTTGACAAAACTCATCAATCTTAGCAATCTTTTGAAGAAATATGAGTGTTTTTTGCGATTTCTTGTCAAAGTGCACTTTTTTGTGAGTTCTTGACAAAATTTGCAAGTTTTTCATGATTTTTTTGACAATCTGTTTTTTCACGAATTTTTTTTGTGATTTTTTGACAAAATTTGAATAATTTTTATGTTTTGACAAACTTTGCAGTTTTTTATGCATTTTGTGTTTTTGTGATCTTTAGACGAAATTTGAACATTTTCCGTGATATTAAGATGAAATTTGCACGTTTTTGGCAATCTTTGGACTAAATTTTTGCCTTTTCCTGAACTTTTCACAAAATTAGCATTTTTTTACGCAAGCCTTGGATGAAATTTGCATTTTTTACGAGATCTTTAGGACTAATTTCACACTTTTCCACAATCTTTTGACTAAATTTGTTTTTTTGTTGCAAAACTTTGAAGAAATGAACGTTTTTTTTTAATATGATCTTTTGACAAAATTTCATGCTTTTCCCACAATTCTATGTTTAAATTTGCATTATTTCAACCGATCTTTTGATGAAAATAGCAATTTTTTTTTTATCCGATGTCTGTAGCACCGTAACTTTTGTTGCATATCCATAATTACGGATAAATCACAATACTTGGTACCTCTGCTAATTACTGTTCAATTTTTTTTTCCTCCCAAAAAAGATATATTTGCAAGCTGGATAAGTGTATTATACGAGAAAGCAGCATACGTTAAAAAATAATATAAATGTTAAAAAAATACCGAATGTCCTTTAATAATAAAAATCAGGGAAATCAGATATATATAATCAGGGAATCGGGGGGGAAAAATCAGGGAACTTTTTTTCATCATTTCTGTAGCCTCCCTGTTACAGGAAATTTTATGGAATAAAATCTAGCAATTCTTGATTTACTGTTACTAACTTCGAAAATATGATAGATAACCATAAACATTTTAAGAATTTTAAGTGTTTTTTGGAAATTTTAAATGTTTTGACAAACAGATTGAGGAAAAGTTTCTTTGAATAGAATTCTCGCGTTTCTTAAAATAAGTAACTATTGAAATCATCATGAACGGTTCTTTAATGATTTTATAAAATAACCTTGTATTTTCTATAGATTTTCTAAAGATTTTTTGTAGATACCTCTAAGTTTTTTAAAATTTATTCTAGCCAGAAATATTAAATTTTGCTTTTATTCAGATTTTTTTGTTTACTGTATATTTCCATGTATAAGCAGAGAATTTTAGGACATTGTTTTGGTTCCAAAGTAGGGGGGGGGGGGGGTCATCTTATTCACGAGTATTGGAAAATTTCAAAAATTGATATTCTGAAACTTTTTAAAAGTGTAAATATAAAAAAATTTTATAGAATATTTAAGAATTTCTATAAATATATTTAAATTTTATTTTTACATTGAAAAAAAGTTATCAATCCTCGTTCATTATTCAAATCATTATCAGAATCTCATTAAAATTGCTTTTTTTCATTGATACATCAGAATGAATATCAATAGTGTTTACACAATCACTTTTTTTCTTCAAAAATGGCAGCAACATCTCCTGTTTTATCTCGCACAATTGCTGCAACCTTTTATGAAATATAGTCCTCAGTTATTTATAAAATTCAAACCCAAAAATTATATATATATATTTTTTTAATGACTATGTAAGTCATAATAGGGTGAGTGGATAATAATTAAATGGATATTGCTGTGTGTCTAGGACAAAATAGGAAAGATCAGTGATTTTGGAGAATTCATTTATTTTTCTATTTATGTTTAAAAATATGCTGAAATATTTTTTGCTGTTTTTTACTATCAAATATACAGGTTTCTAATTTTGAACGATTTTTCACTAAAAAGGCATATACTCAGTTTATACAAGGAAATGTATGGTATTTCTTACATATACATGGATTGATTTTCATCCCTAGAAAAATAGAATATAAAATTGTCCTCTAATGACATGGTCATTAGGGTGGATCGATTGTCTATGGCGAAAAAAAAATTCCCATTAATCAAAATCTACCTATGCGGAAAAGATGTTCTATTGTACGGAGATTAAGGGAAAAATAATAAAAAAAATTAATTTTAAAATTTAATACTGCCACAAAAGGGTTGAATTTTCGAAAAAATTTGAAAAAAGACCGAATTTTGGTTAGGTTATTTTTGTCAAAAACTAATTATTTTAATAATTTTTAAAAACCAACAATGCGGAAAAGATGTTATATCGTATGAAGGTTAAATAAAAAACAATAATAAGTAATAAATTCGAAATTTAATACTGCCACAAAAAAGTTGAAAATTCAATAAAATATTGAAAAAATGGAAAAAGATCTAATTTTGGTTAGATTTATTTTTGACGCAAAATAATCATTTTAATATCAATCAAAGCCTACCTTTGCGTAAGAAATATTATATTGCATGGATATTAAATAATAAATAAATAAATAAATAAACTAATTTCGATATTTAATACTGTTGCAAGTGATTTAAAGTTTTGAAAAACTGGCAGTTCCAGTTTTTTCAGTTAGGATTTGTCTGCTTGTGTATTGTGTAGCTTAGTGTACCTTGAATATTACTGTACCATGGCGTTGTTAAAAAAATTAAAAATTAAAATAAAGAGATAGAGAGAGAGATGAATTACACCCTATTTGGGTCTGGCTTTGATATGGCAGTAAATATGCTCCCTATTACAAAAAGTTATAAAATTTACATATTGGTATTTAAAAAATAACCGAAGAAAGGAATCGGTCAACATCTATTTATTTCCTGCCAATGAGAAAGAGTTGCTAATAAGTTACAAGTGACCTGTAAATGAGATTCAATTTCAATAATTTACCACAGCAGCATTTTAAGAAAAATTAAACTGTTTAACGACAAATATTGCGCTCTTCTTAATTCTTGTAAAACAAAATAAGATAATGAAAGCTACCACAGTCTTTCGGACCATTTCCGAAAATACTGCCTATTTTTTCAGTTCAATAGATTTGAATATGAATATGAGTATTGAGTGTAAACTAAACCGAAGTATTGGGAGCAAACTCACTTTTCTGCATCATCAGCTATCACTGAAAAGCCAAAATGCTGCCGAGCTAGATGTCACATCACCTGTAGTGAGTAGTGACGAAGATTGGCATCAGCAAGAATATTGGACAGTTTGGGCACTTCCGACCAAGCAGGTACTGCCATCATGTCTGGTGCACTTTAAGATGTGGGCATTATCTCACAAAACTATGAATAGAATGCTATTGACAGAAAAAATCGGCATGACAAACAAACCAAAGACCACTCCATTGTTTTAGCCATTCTCTTTAGTCTTTTGTAAAAGATTATGATCATGGCCATTTTCTTTAAAATTTGATGAGTGTAAAGACAGACTACATCACTAGAAAACAACAGAAGAAAAATCATAATAGAAGCGGACGTGAGCTTGAAAAAAGAACTTGGTTTCGAATATATCGGCCACATTATATGTAAATTCTGGGAGAGTACCAAAAAATTTGAAAACACGACGTACATTTTTTTGTCATGTGTTAACAATAATATACATGTAACAAAGTTGGTTGCGATCGGTTGTGACGGAATATCTGTTAACATAGATGTTAAAGGATGTGTTATTCGAAATATGGAACTGATCTTAAAGCGTCCACTACAATGGTTTTTGTGTTAGTTACACACCAATGAGGTTCCACTATGTCATCTTCCTATGTCATCTTTGTCCAAATAGGGTGTAATTCATCTCTCTCTCTCTCTTTATTTTAATTTTTAATTTTTTTAACAACGCCATGGTACAGTAATATTCAAGGTACACTAAGCTACACAATACACAAGCAGACAAATCCTAACTGAAAAAACTGGAACTGCCAGTTTTTCAAAACTTTAAATCACTTGCAGCAGTATTAAATATCGAAATTAGTTTATTTATTTATTTATTTTTTATTTAATATCCATGCAATATAATATTTCTTACGCAAAGGTAGGCTTTGATTGATATTAAAATGATTATTTTGCGTCAAAAATAAATCTAACCAAAATTAGATCTTTTTCCATTTTTTCAATATTTTATCGAATTTTCAACTTTTTTGTGGCAGTATTAAATTTCGAATTTATTACTTATTATTGTTTTTTATTTAACCTTCATACGATATAACATCTTTTCCGCATTGTTGGTTTTTAAAAATTATTAAAATAATTAGTTTTTGACAAAAATAACCTAACCAAAATTCGGTCTTTTTTCAATTTTTTTCGAAAATTCAACCCTTTTGTGGCAGTATTAAATTTTAAAATTAATTTTTTTTATTATTTTTCCCTTAATCTCCATCCAAGAGAACATCTTTTCCGCATAGGTAGGTTTTGACACTGTGAAAAAAAAAATTTCGATCCACCCTAATGGTCATTGGAAGATAAGTGAACTACATAACATCAATAGTGATATAATTGATAAAACTGTTTTATGAGCAAAAATGTCTTTTTTGCAACTCAACCAATCCTTTTGCAACAAACTTTGTGTTTTGTTGTAAGTGTTAAGATATTAAATTCCACAATCAAGAGCTCTTAAATTTTCTGATGCATTTTTATTAAGTGACTTACATTTTTCTTTGTTCATTTAATTAGTCTGATTTATAAACAATTATTTTCTCAGTACGGCCATCCCCCCCCCCCCCCCCCCCCCCCCACGGTTTGGTATGTATTCAACCTGACCTGTAAATTCTATATTAAATCAACCCGAACCTGACAAAAAAATTTTCTTCAATCTGCAACCGAAATCAAACATGCAAAAAAAAAAAAAAAAAAAAAAAAAAGTCAGGTGTACTTTAACTCTCAACCCGACCCCAACCCATAATAAAATGAAAGTAAATGATGTTTTAGTGCTATTATGAAAAAATAATCTACAATTGTATTTCTAATAATTTAATATTTTACGTAAAAGAATGAACACATCTAATTTTTTATAATATTTAAATAGAGTAAAATCTCTAAACAATGGGCACTTCAGGATCATTAGAGTTAAACGTCTAGTTGGATTATCCTCATTTTTTTTTTTAAAAGGGGGGGGGGGGCTCAATGATTTTTTTACTGCTGATCAGGTTTACACTAGAAGAATTCTTGTGGATCATGCATAGCTTTTTGTCACTCAGGCTGTTATGATTTTCACAACGTTCATGTTTCGGACGAAAATGTATGAGTATATAATCAATTTAATGCATAAGAATTAAATGTGTAAAAAAAAAACATGGTCATAGATTATTCTTTAAGAACCATTTCTTCTTGTTTTGGAATGTGAAAACTATGAACATTTTTATGTGCACAAAAACACATGAATGGTATCTTTGATACTTCATGTACACTTGCATATACTAAGTGTGTAGATTAGGAGATGCCCATTATTCAGAGATATGTGTTCATAAATATAAGTTTAAGGAAGCGAAAAAGTGTTCACTAAATAGTTTTTTGGTTTTGGGTTACAGTCGCCTGGAAAATTGATTTTACCATTAAAGTTTTTTAGAGATTTTATTATATATGGATTTTTTGCTTTAAAAAAATACTTTTAACATTCTTACAAAAAATTGGGTCAGCCTGATCCGCAAGAGTAGAAAAAAAATTAACCTGAACCCGAAACAATGAAAGCTAATCTGATTTGTAGAAAAAAGGTAGAAGTCAGCCCGACCCACAGCAAAAGAATATAGGGTCAGGTTGGGTTCAGGTAAAAACAGGTAACTGATACAGGACTCTAGTGCAGAGCTTCTAGATGTCTTTTTAAATATCGTCATCTGCAATTAAGCATTGTCATGGCAGATTAAAACTACTTACTATATCAGCAAAAAATATTTTTTTATAGCCTTTCATTATAATTAAGTTTAAATGTTCTTTTATGTGTTTCAGATATGATCCATTGCAAAACATAAATTGTGCTCCACTGTATATTTTTATTTTTGCGTGAGCAAAAAGTCCAGAACAAATTTTTACTAAGCAGCGTTTGAAACTATAATCCCTGTTATATTATAATTTAACAGGAGAAAAAAGTCAATTCTTAGTTTGATTGTATTCTGCAGGAATGCACTCTCCCCCTCTTTCTTCCTCTCTCTCTCTGTTTTGTTTGAAATAATCACTATCTCATTGTTTAAAATACTTGTATTAAAATTTAGAATGGTGATTATGGATTGGTTTGCTTACTAGGATGTTGGGGGAAAAAAAAAGAAAAAATATTAAACCATATTTGATTTTATGATTTAAATTTATTTATATTTTATGATTTAAATCAATAGATGTTTTAAAACACAATTCCTTGTCTTAAAAAAAATTTCTTCCATATTTTGATTATATGCAGTATTATACTGTATATTTCAAAATTTCATTTCTTTATTGGAAAGAACGTATTTCATCCTTTTAAGTATATGAATATATTTTTTGCATAGCTGTTTAATGAGTAACAAAAGATCAACGATGCAAAGTATCAGTATGTACATTAATGCTAATTAAATGAATAAAATATTAAAATCAATATTAATCATAAAATCTTTTAATTAAAAATGGCCTTTTTAATTTTATTACTCATATAATATAGTAAAATATTTTAAAAATTGTTTCTTCTGAAACTAATTGTAAACCTTACACGTTTATTTACACGTTTTGTGTAAATAAAACTAGCTTCACATTTTGTGGAAATAATGAATTAAACAGAAAAAAATACTGGCATGTTTCATTTATATTTATAGGAACTCTTCCACTATAATGAGGTTTTATAGCAGTATAATTTTTTATGCTTAAAAGACCACTCAGAATTTGATTTATATACATAAAAAATTTCTTTTCATTATTCATAAAAATGCAAAATATATAGGTATAAAAATGTACAAAATTAAGAGAATTTGCATATTGTTGAATTTCATATATAAAATTGAACCAAAAGTAATGCTAATATTTTAAAACAAAGATGCGACTCATTAGTGTTGAATCTGCAAGCATGCATGTGTGTATGGACAGAGTGGGTAGAGGAACTTGTTTTATAAAGAGAACGTGACAATTATTGCATTCATGCATGCAAAACCTTCAGTCTTGAAGATTTTTTTGACTGATAGTAATTTCTCTTTTATATTCTTAAATAATAATGATTTTACGATAAAGAACTTTTAATTTCTTTTATTTTAAGGGATTGATTTTTAGCCATAATGTAAGGCATAGAAATCTTCTAACCTATTTAAATTCGTTTTTTCCTGATACTAAAACAAATTTTCAATCTTGGCTTGGATAGATTTTTTGTAACCATGATTCCATTGTTTGCTCACAAACCTCACTGAAAACATTATTTTTATGTAACATTCAATGAGATTTAGAAGAAAACTGTAAAAAGTTATAAACACTAATGTTTGGATGATGTAATGAGGTAGTGAATAGTGGTGAGATTGGAAACAGGGCAGCAAGTGCAGATTCATAGAATGATCCTTCAATATAATCCAACATTGCGTTTAACTTACAGAAACAGTTTAAGGGTGCTGGATCCATAAAGAGGATGTTTGGGCAAGATTACCCAAGAGCCGCAGTATCCAACAAAAATAGCTATTCGGCCATCACAGTGAGGAATAACAATAGTGTAATAGCTTCTCAGTTTGCTCATGCCTTTGTCATCACAGGCAGTTGAGTTTCAAAGGTATGCTGAAGGCCGTTTGCAGTAGGTTCTGCATTTTGTCGTGCTCATCTCTGTAGGCAGGAGAAGCCATTTAGCATGGTGCTGAGATTAAACATTGGTTCGATGGTAGACCATTCAATTCACTGAGGTCCTGTTTAGCTTTAATAGAAATTTGATGTATTTTTACCAACAGGGTTTTACTTCTTCCCTCCAACTTTTGCGAAAGAGACCACTGTGGCATTTTAGTGGGTAATCAGGAGACATGTTTGCTTTTTCGGAGATGCAATTGGCACTGATTTCTTAATGTACTACAATGCATGCCCAGTAAAATTCATCTTTCATATGAATTTCTGGAAATTGATTATTTGCTTGATTTGATGGCTTGATTAGCCAGGTTTCCAGACTTTTGAAGTTTACATATATGCATGTCTGGGATATTCTAGGTGTGGAAATTTTTTTTCCTGTCATAGAACAATCCAAAACCTGAAAAAAGAATTGTTGGTTGAGTGAGGCTGCCACAGGCACCATTAATTACTCGACTTGCAGTATTTCATCTTTTGAGAGCTTTAATACTGTATAAAAAGATCATACTTACTGTTAATCCATTTTTTTTTTTTTTTTAAATATTGAAAGCTTTGTTTTATACCTGCTGGCATTGATGATTATTATGTTTTTATGCATGATCATACATTCATATTATAACTATTGAATGTTTTTGTTGCATTTTAGCAACCTATGTACATAACTCATTTCATCAAAATCTGTCCAGTAGTTCTAAAGAACTGAACAAATCTGAAAATTGTCTTAATTTTGAACATGACTGTATATTTAGATCATTAACGATTGAGTTTATGCTTGTTGCAATCTAATAGAAATGTAAAAGTTACATTAAAGCACAAATTTAATATAATTAGAGCTTTTTAGCATTGTTTCTTTTACATTTCTATTATCAAAGATTGCTTGAATTATTTTCTTGTATTTTAATGCAAAATAATTTTACCAATTTTATCACTAAAATTACAAATTTGAGATCTGAGATCATGAGGTTCTTTTAAATTAAGAAAGGGTCAAGAAGAATTGAATCATTCAAGCTTGAAAAACGTCAGATTTCAAATATGTTTAATGATATTTTTAATTTTATTTATGTATATTGCTATATTTATTTTAAATGCGTTTCCTCCCATGTTTAATACTTTATCAGAAGTGCAAAAGCATGTTTTGTGCCGTTCTTAAGTTCCAAATTTAAATTTCAAAAATTTCGATCTTTCAGATAAATTTTAAAATTTTAATACAATTAATTCTGTTTATAATGAAAAGAATTTTTTTAACTTCTGCATTGATACTGTGCAGTACTTTTTAATGTATAGATGTTAATTTTATTTATCAAAAATTAGGTTTTTCTTTCTTTTTTTTTTTTTTTCCCATTTGTCAAAAAAATTAAGAAAATAATAATAAAAAAAATTGTTAGTGATATTTAGAGAAACATTTGAATTCTTAGATCTTTTTTAATCTTTCAAAATCTTCAGTTTCAACTTTATTAATTTGGATTTTCTCCCAATCATATTTATTTTTCTAATCCTTTAAATTTTTCGTTGTATTTTTGATAAGAGAAAATTACTTCAACATATTACTAATGCATTATTTTACCGCAATCATTGATGTGTAACTGATATTCTAGTTTTATTTGCATTTCGTGACTCTTGATTTATTAACTTTATATTTGTATTCTCTGATTCAGGAAATGTGAATTTTTCATTTTTAACTAGTAACTAACACTATTGTAAATATGCAATCCTATGATAATCTGTTAATGCGGTCTATCGTATTTTGTGTAATATTCTCATGTGAAGTGAATTTGAGTTTACTGAATATCATTTCGCATTGACATTTTTTTGCTAAGTATATTTTCTTCCATGCTTTTTTTTTTTTCTTTTCAAAGTATTTAATTTATTAGTTATCATATGTCTAATAATATGAAGCAGTTGTAAATCGATTGTACAACTCTTAATTGAAAATTAGTCTGTTTGAATTATAACTAATACTGTGCATTTTTCTTTAAGGATTATCATATTAACTGCTTTATTTGGCATTGAATCCTAAAATATAAATACTGAATCCTAATTCTCATGTGGTATTGCAATTTTTTCTTCTGACTTTCTCTATTCAAAAATATCATTAAATTGGAAAATTTATATTGAAAAATATGTACTTGGGTATTGCTTGCCGTTGCCCTTTTTTTTTTTTTTTCCAACTATTTAAATATTGAAGTTAAAAACTTTGTTCTTAATATTTATTACTCGTTTTGCTTTATTTATTGCTCATGCTTGTTTTTAACATAGTTTGTGTTTGGGAGGGAGGAAAAGCAGTTTTTATAATTAAACAATTTGTAATGTATTCTCTTAATTTTTACTTAACTTTATTTAACCTTTTTGAAATATCAAACTATATTTTAATTCTTTTTTAAATTTAAGATTATCACTAGTGTTCTCACGTTATTGCTATTTCGGTATTTAAAAAAAAAAAAAAAAAAAAAAAAAAAATCCATTACTTAATTTTTTTTTTCTCTGATTTTGCTGATTTTAAAATTTAATTCAGGCAATTATGGACTTTTTGGAATTTATAATGAAATATTTACTTGGATATTATTTTCTGCTAATAGTTTTTTTAAGTTGCTATACTTTATATTTTACTTATGCTTGTTTTAAATATATAAATGCTGATAATTTGTCTGGGAAAAATAGGAAAACTGTTTTTCATTTGTAATTTCTTTTAATTTGTACCTGATTTTTTAAAAATCTTTTTAAAACTTTTTTCTGTTTTTATAATTTTAAGATTATCACTAGCAACCAATCAATGTTATCCGAGTTGACATTTAGGAGTAAGATGCGCCATGTCCTTTTAAAATTGGCATAATGCACCCAACTTTTTTTTTTTAATCAAAAAATGAAAATACTTTATCTAAAATGTGCATTTTTATTAAATACATTAAAATTTCTGCTGAAGTAACTTTTTTTGTTGTTGTTAAACTAATTGTTTGTTTTTCTGCTTTAACTTTTTTTTCCCCCTTGTACATTGAATATTTGCCACATTAAAAATCCTTTGCATTCTTTAAGGATGTGTGTCGTTAAAGAATTAAAATATAGTTTTAATGACTTTGAAGTTTTTCATGTAATAATGAAACCTGTATTAATATCTATTTCACATTTCTTGATATGTATATTGAAACATGATCAGCTAAGTCTTACTTTGTGAACATATTGTCGAAAACTTTTTATAATGCATAAAAAGCACTTCATAACTTACATTTTGTGCGTCTAGAAAAGTCCTATTTCTGAAGTATTATCTTTTTTGCTCTTAGTTGCTTAGATTTTTTTCCTTTGTTTTAAACTATATAAATTTCTTACCTTACACATATATAGATCATTTATATATGTGTATATAAATGAACTTAACATTTACATAATTTATGAAAAATATGCAAAATTTTTGTAAAATGTTCAGAATATTTCCATCGAATGTTGATGAGTTATTGATTCTTAGTAAGATTTATTTCATAGTAAAATGATTTCTTCAAGAAACATTATAAAAAAATACCATTATACTATGAATTACTGTTAAGATTTAGGCAAAGAGAAAGTGATCAATTGCTTGTAAATAATTTAAAAGTTCAGTAATTGTTTAATGTTTTTAATGCTGAATTTCTTTAAAATTTTTGGGTGGGAAATGCAAATTTTGCTAAATTATAGTTAGAATCATCGAAACTATGATCATCGAAATTCACAATTTATCTTCCTATAATCGGTGAGATTCACATTTTTTCTTCGCATGATCAGCGAAATTCACAATTTTTCTTCGCATGATCGACAAAATTCACAAATTTCCTTTGCACAATCGACAAAAATCGCGATTTTTACGAAACCAATCGATGAACTTCAAGAAGTTTGCGAAAATGATCGACAAATTTCATGATTTTTACAAAACTTATTGCCGAAAATTTGCAATTTTTCTGCACCTGATCGCCGAAATTCATGATTTTTCCGCACATGATCAATGACACTTGCGTTTTTTCTGAACCTGACCGGCAAAATTTGCGATTTTTTATGAAACTAAGCAAAGAAATTCATAATCTTCTTGCAACCGATCAACGAAAGTCTCATTTTTACTAATCCGAATGATGAAATTCGCGCTTTTTACGATGCCAATCGATGAAATTCATGATTTTTCGCACCTGGTCGACAAAATTCTCAGATTTTCCTGAATCTGATCAATGAAATATGCAATTTTTATTAAACTGATCGTCGAAATTCGCAATTTTTCCGAATCTGATCGACAAAATTCACATTTTCCCCGTGCCTGATCAATGAAATTCACGAATTTTTCGTACCTGAACGATGAAATTCCAGATTTTTACTTAGCCTATTGACGAAATTCTAGATTTTTATAAAGCTCACCAACAAAATTTGTGATTTTTACAAAGCTGGACATTGAAATTTGTTATTTTTCCCGCACTTGATTGACAAAATTCGTAATCTTTACGAAGCCGATCGACAAAATTAGTGATTTTCACAAAAACAATCAAAATTTGCAATCTTTCTTCGCATGATCGACAAATTTTGTGATTTTTCCTCACCCGATCGATGAAATTCGCGGTTTGATTATAGTTTTATCTGTGTAATTACCAATTTTTCAATGTATGATCAACAAAATTCGCAATATTCTTGCCTTCGACCAAGCAGATTTACAATTTTTTCAGAATCTGATCAATAAAAATTCTATATTTTTCCTTGTCAGATCAATGAAATTCGCGATTTTTTGTATTAACTCTGACTAATTTACATTTTTTATGCGGCAAGATGAAACTCGTGATTTTTCCTCTTGATAAACTGATGAAATTCTGTTATTTCACAGCCGATCAACGAAATTTTCAAGTTTTCCGCTCGTCATCGCTAAATTCAAGATTTTTTTGGTCCCGATCAACAAAATTTGCAATGTACTTCTTACCCTATCAACGAACTAAGAAAACATGCTAATTTTTTGCAACCAATGAATTTAATTTGCAATTTTTTCGAGCATCATAAACAAAACTGTCGATTTTTTTGTCTTGTGAATGAAATGTGCGATTTTTCGCTTCCGACCAACAAAATTTTTGATTTTTCCGTAAATGATCGACAAAACTTGAGATTTTTTTTGTGCCTGATCAGGGAAATTTGCCATTTTTTTCTGAGCCTCTTGTGCAAAATTTGCGATTTTTCCATACCTGATGAGTGAAATATGGGGTTTTTCAAGCCTCATCGACTAAATTCGCTTTTTTCCGCATTTGATTAATGAAATTCATGATTTCTCTGCACTGATTAACGAAATTTGCGATTCTTAAGCGACGAAATATATTTTCCTGCGGTTAATTGACGAAATTTAAGATTTTTTTCCTGCGACTTATGCACAAAAATTGCAATATTTTCCGGTTGTAAATTGACGAAACTCGCGAGCCACTTTTGGCCCGTAGGCCACAGGTTATGCATCCCTAAATTAGGTATCTAAATTTTTATCCCAGTTTAAAAATTGAAGAACATGACATGCATTTCAGACCTTTTATTGTATTATTTCTGAAAAGGCAAGAACCCATCACAAGCACATATAAAGTTGTGCCATTGTACCATGTATGAGAATGAAACCTAACAGCTTGGCTATGTCAAGAAACTCGATGTACGGGAAAAACTCATCAGCAATAAAGATTTTGACATAATGCAATAGTATCTATGATTTGCTTCTGAAATGCAATAAAATTGATCCGTTTCTGAAATGATAAATAACTGGTAACAAAAAGTGGATAGATTATAATCATGGGTGTGAAACCGTCTGTAAAAATGACTGCCCCGGGGGGGACTAATATACTAGTGTTGTTTAAAATTATGAGGGAACGCAAGAAAAATAAGATTAAATTTTCACTTTTTCAGTATTAACTAAGTCTTTCGGGATTTGAAAGAAAAGGAAAATATTTTCAATTTTACTATTTTTTCAATCTCACGACCCCACAAACCTGAAAAATCAAACTATTGAAATCAAAAGAAGAAAAGAAAACAAACTATACTTCTTCGGTTCGTTGTTCTTGAAAAGAGGAAATCTTTATGTAATTTTAATGTAATTATGTGTAATTTTAATGTTAATTCTTGTCTGCCAGAAGAGAAAAATTGGGGGTGGGGGGAGGTAGAGGAAAATTTTCAGAAATAATTCATGATCTACTAGAGTTTTTAATTAAACTATTTTCATCTATTGTGTATGCCAGGTAGTGTATTTGGAATCTTTAACTTCGATAACCTATTTTAATCCCAAAAATGATACCTTTTACGGATTTCGAATTACATAAAACTGGTTTAATTTCACTTCAAACCATCTATCAACAAAGGTCGGAGTCAGCTTGTTTTTTAGTGATTCAAACTCTTTTGTTGAAATTGGCCCAACTCAAACTCTGCAGCAGGGTTGGCAAGTTTTTGACAGTGTGAGTTTTTATCCGGTTAAAACCATGGCTTAAACCGTCATGGCTAAAACCTCTTGTCAAAAACCTCCTCAGAAACCTCAAATACTACACTGATCTGTAAAATTTCACATTAAACATCTGTTTCAAATATACAATATTAGATGTAATATTAAAAATTCACTTTTACTGTATTGTATATTATCATTTCCAGAAAAAAAAAAAAAAAAAAAAAATTGTCATAAATCTGAAAATTTGGTTTGCCTCCAAACTTGCTCAACTAGCAATGCTTCTGCTATCAAGCCCTGCTTCCTCAGCACCAATTGAGAGAGTATTTTGTAACTTTGGCTTCATACACTCTAAACATATAAACCATTTGGGTGTAAATAAATGTGCTGAATTGGTTAAGTGCTATAGGATGCTGTGGGGTGAAATTGATCCAGATTATTAACTGTACAAAATCATTTTCCTTTGTTTGAACATTCTAAAAAACAATGTTTCATTGCAATTAAAGTAATTTATTTGTAATTATTAAATTACAGTATAATTAATTTTAAAGAAAAAATTACTCAATGTTTCTCTTGTTCTTAAAATGTTTAAAGCGCATTACACGTTTTTGACGGTTTAAGCCAGTTTTTGACAGTTTAAGCCAGTTTTTGACACTTGTCATATCAAAAACCAGTTTCTGACGTCAGAAACCCAACCCTGCTCTGCAGCCATATTTATAACAAAGTTAATAAGAAAGAAAATTGTGTGTGTGTATCACAGGATGAACCAGTCCAGACGACACCAAAAATTAAGAATTATGAAAAAAGGTAAAAGATGGTCTTGGTGGATTTTTAAAGGAATTCTGCATTTTTAATTTTTACCAAGAAACTAAACCATTTAAACATGTATTCGACTACTCACCAAACTGAGCGATGCCGTTCAAAGCATCCATGATTTGCAAATCATAAAGTTTGTTTCCAGCATGTTAAGGCAAAATCCCCACACATTTTTTTAGTCACTTGTCAAACTATCAGAACTAGGTTGAGATGCGTTGCTACATCCACCATACAATCCTGACCTTGCATCTTCTAATTACCATTTATATCATTGATTACATGCAGAATTCTTTAAATGGTAAAAAAATTAATGATGCTGATGATGTAAAATCTCAATTCAGTTTTTTGCTAACAAAAATGAAAAGTTTATGAACATAGAATTATGGCACTTCATGAAAGATGGCACAATTTCGACAAAAATTAACAATACAACAAAAAATTAACAATGAATGTTACGTTTTTAAGCAATATTTGAAATTTTCCGTACTTAAAATTTGTAGTCAGATTTGATTTTAGGTCATGGTTTTTGGATAAGACAATTGAATATTTCTTGTAATCATGATAATCAGAAATATACTTGCTAAAGAGAATGAATGTTCCTATTTCAAGTTTCCTGAAAAAGATAACATGTTTAATCTTTTTTAAATCTGCCTATGATTTTTTCAAATTTTCCTCCCTGTTGCTTAAAATTTTTAGCATTATCAGATTCATGTGTGATTTTAAGAGAAACACAAATTTTTAAATAACAATTTATTATATAGGATTGCTACGGATCAGAAAAAACCTGGAAAAGTGAGGGAATTGAAAAATTTAGGCAAAAAGTCAGGAAATATGAAGGAAAATTTATAATACTTAAAAAGGTTAAGAAAAAATTGGAATGATCTACTATTTTGCCATATAATCTCTATCATCATCACAAAAGAAGAAATTTTGAATTATTCATCTAATCTAAAATTTCTATACAAAAATTGTGTAGCTATCCTGTTAATAGCAATAATTTGTTCAGTAATCGCATGAAACTAGTTTAAAATCATTTAAATGCAGCATGTTTTTTTTTTCTTGCTTCTGATACTTGCCAAACTTTTACAGGAGACCCAAGTCTGAATGCAATTGACTCTTTTAAGGAGGAGGGGAGGGAGATGTACTTTATTGGGCTTGAATCTAATTCTTGCATCACAATGATGGTATACCAGGGAAGGCTTTAAGCTACAGAAACAGGGGGTCTTAATATTGCTGGGTTTTTTTTTTTTTTCTGTGAATTTTTCAAATATTTTAGCGATTGTTTACTTTTTTTTAATTTGCATGCACAAGATATTTTGGTCTAACATTTCAGCCTGTCAGTTTTGATGTAGGCAGAACTTAATTTCTGTCATAATTCACAAGAGCACATCTCCGATACTTCTTTTAGTGAAATTTTTTATTAGTCTATATTTATAAATTCGCTAAATTAATATATTTTTGTTTTATTTTTGTTGAAAAATTACTATAAAAAATCAAATTTGCTAAATTGAGAAATTTGGATTCAAGTGATGATTTTTAGTTATTTTTTTATATATGCATCATTAAATTTATGTTGTCATTTTATTGGAGTATTTTTATTGCACATATTTTCTAGATAAAACTATATTTTATGCAATCGTAATCGCCATGTTTGTACAATAATAGTTTTTTTTAGTACGAGAAGTCATTTGATAAACTCCTTTTTCTAATGTAACATAAATCAGATGAATATGCATACAAGAGATTTTTGCGCACAGTTCAACTTGTTCATATATAATGCATTAATTTCCTTTTATTTTCTTATGTAAAATCCGTTCCTTTTGTATTTTAAATAATCTTGATTCTTGGAAACATAAAACTCAAAAAGAGTTTAGAGTGGAATGACGCATTCTCCTTGCATTAAATATCTAAAAATAATTCTTTATTAAAAGTACATAAAAATTGGTTATTTCATTACGAAATTTATCTTTCTTTAAAAATTTACTATTGATGTTAAAAATCATATGTAAACAGAAAAAATGATTTCTGAGATCTTTCGATCACGAACACAATCACTTTTTAAAGGGTAATTTCAGTGAAAAATCTCATTCACTGTGGTATTTATATACCAGTCATAGGACATGCCTCATATTTGATTTGATATTTTTCAAATATTTAATGGTTCAGCATTGGAATGTAATAGTTTCAAGGACACTCCCAATAAATAATAGATTTATCCTTTTTCAGATTGGTATATAAATAGTACAGTAGATTACTTTTCAGCAGAACTATCTTTGAAAATGATCGTGTTTGCAATCGAAACATCTCTGGAATCATCTTTTTCTCTATTTACATGTGATTTTTAACATCAGTGGTTTTAAGTTTTTAAAGATCAGTTCATTTTGTAATGGAATATTTTAATAATTTTTTATGCATCCTTTTAGCAAAGTTTTATTTTTAGTTAACTTGAAACTTCTGAGTAATAGATCTCCATTGATCTTTGAAACAAAATTATTCTTTCTAGTAAATCATCAAGTAAAGTAGTTATTTGATTGAATATATGTATATATATATATAAAAAAAACCTTGGTTCCATGTCTACTATGAATATATGCTAGTTGTTTGATAATGTGATGTCATGCATCTTGACTTATTTCATGAAACCATCTCTATTGATCTTTGTAACAAAATTATTCTTTCTAGTAAATCATCAGTTTGAAGTAAATATTTTGATCATTCTCTTATGCATTTAATGTATTGGCCTATGTTAATCAATCCTTAGCATTTATTCTACATAAAAAAAATAAAAGCATTCAAAAGTCAAATCTATGAATCATAGTTGAATAATCATATGTTTGTTTATACTTTTAAAAGAATACTATTTAGTCCTGTGAGTTTAAGCAGACAAATCCTTATCTTTAAAATTTCAGTGCAGAGATTTTTTTTTTTAAATTGCCAAAACCGTAGATTTGAATTTTATACAAAAAATACCGTATATGGTGGATAAAGGGGTAGATTGTAATTGTGCCATTATATAAAGCTGTCTTATCTTAATTTTAAAACTATTTTTTAAAACTTATTTTTAGAAATTTCTTGTGAAATGGTCTTAAATCAAGATTTGTGAAATAGTTTTTAATTTTTTCATTTGATTAAATTTCTTGTATATTTTACTTGTCTATATGTAATTTCTTAGTACAGGTTTCAGTGTTACATCATTTTCGACTTGATTTAACATGTTTTTATATGTATAATAGTCTATTTATAGACTATAAAGAGGTGTGTTTCAATAACTAACGTGAAATTCCTTCCTTTTTTTTTTCCCGCTTTTTCTGTTATGTTCCTGAAATGATGCTGCTGCTGGTCACTTTTGTGACATCTACATATTCAATTAAAAACTTTTTGATGCTGCCCTTGATACATCTTTATTTATACTTTATTCGCCCTGGTCGTACCGGTATTTCTTCAAATGACTTTTTTCTGATGTTACTTTGGATGAAAAAACTGACTATAGCGTCAATCTCGCTTTGATCAGCCACCTATGGGTGGAGTGAAATGGGAATCTCCAAGTGCAGATCCCATGAATGATATGAGTGGCCCGCCTGCTGGTGGTCCAGGTGGTCGGGGAGGCATGCGTGGTGGTCCTATGCCTCCTCATGAATTGATGGAAAATATGGATGATTATGGTATGGAAGCCAAGCGACGACGTTACTAAAGATGTAATAGAAACGAACTTTAACTCCCATCAAATATATCCTGACTAGCACTCATCATGTCAAGTGTTGTGGTTTAACTTCAATTATTAGTGTTAGCCATTATTACATTGTCCATTTTTCATTGTAATCGAAAATGTTATGTAATCGGTGTATGAAAATAAATTTTTTTTTATTTCATATTTTTTGTATACGTTTGATTCTACCTGTGCGCAGTCTTTTTTTTTTTTTTAAATCAAAATAAATTTGTAATTGAAGTGAATGCGTCCAAACAAACTTAAAATTTCATTATCATTTCAGTTGTGCAATTACTTGTTACAGACATGCTACTTTTCTGCGGAAACGCAGAATTCTGCTTTTTCAGTGATGAATTTTACTATCATTGAGATCAATGCAAATATGAATTTGTTGATTTTTTTTTTTTTTTTGGGGGGGGGGGGGGCATAATGGATGAAATACAACAGCGAACAAACTGCACCAAACTAAACAACTTTCTTCAATAAGATCAGATAATCGCCAGAGATAATAAGATTTTCGTCAAAGGACTTAAGGGGGGTGGGGGGGTGGAAATGACACTATTTTCATCAAAGGTATGCGGGAAAAGACACGATTGTTACAGAATCACGAACAAGACGCGAAAAATGCATAGAAGAAAGCAATTTTCGTGAACAAGTTATGGAAAACTACTCAAATTTCATTAAAGAATTGTGAAAATACTCGCATTTTATCGAAAGATCGGAGGAAAATATTAAAAATTTGTAGAAAGATCAGGGGGAAATACGCGTATTTTGTCAAAATCACGGAGACTAGGCAAACCTTATCGAAATATCGTAAAAAATAAGAGAATTTTGACGAAAGATCCAGAAAAATGTGCAGATTCTATCAAAAAATCGCAGAAAATATGCACCTTTTGTCGAAAGATCACAGAAAATACGAGAATTTTGATTGCTTGAAAATAGACATGTTTCGAGGAGTTTTACAAAAATCAAAGAAAATAGGGTACTACTAGGTTATTCCATCGACCAAAAAATTATCGCCAAACAATAAGATTAAGTGCCAATAATGGATGATTGTCAATGACATTAAATACGATTCAAGTGTTTAAAATCTCATTAAGGGATTTTTATTTTGACTTTTTATTAATATTTTTATTAATATTCTTCTAATTATTTGTTTTTTCGTTATTTAAAATAAAAATTATGTCAATATGTATAATTTGGCTATTAGTTTGGCGATATGTATAAATTGGCGAAATTGGTCGACATTATAACAGAGTAGTACTGAAAATGGACATATTTTGTGGAAATAGTGCGGAAAATCTCTTTTGTAAAAAGATTGCGGAAAATATTTTATAGAAATATCGCAGAAAATATGCAAATTTTGTTGAAAAATTGCATAAAATACGCAAATTTTGATGAAAAATAGCAGAAAATAAGCTAATTGTCAAAAAATGGTAAGAAAAACTATGAATTTTGCTAAAAAATCATGTATAAATGGAAATTTTATTAAAAAGAACGTAAAAAAGTGAAATTTTCTTTAGATAGTCGCTGAAAAACGCTAATTTTGTTTAAAAAAAATTGTAGAAAAAGTAAATTTTGTCAAAATGCTGCGAAGAAATGCGCATTTTGTCAGAAGTCTGTGAACTTGTAAAAGTTCAGCTTTTTTCCTTGCTAAACTTGTAGCATGTCTGTTGTTAGGAAAATAAAAATATGGATGTAGTTTAAATTTAAAAATCGAACTCTTTGTTTTGTTCAAAGTTATGGGTTCAACACCTCAAGTTTCAGTAGTGATTTGTCTTGAAAAAAAAAAATTATCCTATAGCAAATTGCAGTAAAACCCCGATAATTCGGATTAATTGGGACCACACCAAATCCGGATTGTTGAAAATCCGTATTATTCGGAGAATGAGAAAAAAATGAAATAAGATATATTTACAGAAAATCATCTTTATATTAAACATACTGAATATTTACAGATAGTAAAAATGTCTACTTTGCAATTATAAAATTAAAATATCTTTTGCTGTGCTAGTTTTGTATAACTTTTGTGGGCTGTACGGTCATGCATCCGCTTGAGCATACTTAGTTTATTGGGTGTAATCTCCACCTGATGTTCAAAATAAACCATTAATTGTTGCAAATGATTTGTTATTCATTATGGCTAATAACTTTTGGTTGATAATCACTAATGATAGTGTTTTTGTCTGAATCATCTTCATTTTAAACTTCATTTATACATAAAGTGATTACTGATTAACTGAGGCGTAAATGTCATTTTTTGTTCATTCAATTGCTAATGTTGGTAATATCAACATCTCAGAACCATAAGTTAAAAAAAAAAAAAAAAAAAAAAAAAAAAAAAAAAAAAAAAAAAAACTTACAAAATCTTGTGCAATTTCCCTTTCAACCTCGCCTTTTTTTCCTTCTGTTTCAAGTTGGCTTGTTATTCAAGAAATCCTAATTTGTAGACCATAAATTCTTCCACGACTTACGGAGAGTACTCTCAGCAACCTGTTTGCAAGCCTCAAGTGATGCATGGTTTTTCTTTGAAAATTAACACCAAAGAGCTTAAACAGAAAATATTAAGGTATTCTTTAGAAAATATTTCATAAATGACTTTTTTTAATTCAGAATACAAAAATTAAATGAATTAATGTTATCAAAATTTTGCCAATCGCTTCTCCAAACTTTGAAACAAGAAACTGACCAGACTGATCCGGTTTAACAGGATCCGAATTAGCGGGATTCTACTGTACTTTTTGTTTAAATAGTCATTTTGAACTTTTAATCACTTTCTTTCATTGTAAAAGAAAGACACACATATGAACAGTTTTGATAGGAAAGAATTTTCATAATTGTAAAGTATAAATATCTGTGTGTTATTTCTTACAGAACTAGAGGAATTAAAGTACTTAGTCAACTTAACTGGAAATTTGTAATTTTGAACTCCACTCTCCTCTAAAAAAAAAAAAAAAAAAAACAGGGATGAGATTCTGCAGACTTTTCTTCATTTTTTAAAGAAATTTCATCAGTTAAATTTTTGGGAAATTATATTTTTTCCTTAGTTTTTTGTTTTTGTACTTTGATATAATAATCCATTTTTCCTGAATTCCTTTTACTGTTCTGATTTTTTTAATGTTTTCCGTAGTATTACTAATTTGTCTTTTAAATAACACTTTAAAATTCTTTATTTTTCCTTAAAACTTCATGGTTAGTGGTTGCTGCACCTTTAATGATCAATTATGATAAATTTAATTCCTTAAAAACTTATTTTTGTTAAAAAAAAAAAAAAAGTAGGAACTCTGTTCTATCATCTACTTAATGTGCTTGCAATTATTGTGATTTGCTGTTTCAAGAAAAGTATCTACTATTTTTAAAATTAATGTAACCACTGACATGAATATTTTTAATTGTAATGTTCTGTATCTTAGTAAAATAGACTTTTCACTGCAGTAAATAAAAAATTTTCTGTAATTCTTTCTCAGTTTCTTTTTAATTTGCTTAAAGCTAAATTGTATGTAATATATAAACTTTAATAGCAATTATAATATTTATTCCGCTTGAAATTCATAAGTATTAAGTATTGTTCAAATGTCGTTCGCACAGTTTTCAGATTTTTTACTTTTTTGTCAATCTCATCCCTGTAATAAAAATTATAAACTGGTGGAGGCTGTGAGAATGTCTGCTTGAACCTGACCCATAACTCAGTGAAAAGCAAAATTTTTATTTTAATCTAATTATGGGGAAAATAGCCTACAGTAATTAGTAAAAAGTATCAGATAATCCAGAAAGTAAGTTTTGAATTTTGCTGCGAAAGCGCTGCAATCGTATTTTCGTGCATGCCTATCCACTTCTATGACTCAATGGTAAACAAATGTAGTTATTTTTAAATAGTAAGCTGCATGTTAAGTATTTAAAATGTATTAAAAAAGTTGTATATCCTGCCGCATGCAAGCTCAGTGGCAGAATTTTTTGTGTTAATCTGCAGCTAAATCAAAATTTATCTACAACACAAAAATGCTGGACCAATCTTATAACCATAAATTGTAGTAGTCCACAAAATAAGCAGAAAGTATAATAAATCTAGTAATAGAAAATTTTAGATAATTTTCTGCTGCCGTGCTGCAATGTTTCTGCTACCTGCATGTGAGTTATGGACCATCATCTGCTTTTTAAAGGCTTAGAACTCTAAAATTGAAAGTGGCAGATAACTTTGTGAAGTTTACAGACAAAATGCAATGAATGATTCATGATGTGCGAAATTTCAATGAAAAATGTGAAAACATTTCTGATGAAGAATGAAATGGGTGGCCGTCTCAGATTAGCAGTGATTTCTTACTGTAAATTTCTTCAAAAGAGCACAAGAAACAGCACAGATGTCTTGAAAAGATAATAAAAAATGGCAAGTTTCGATTAAAAAAAAAACTGAAAAATGTCAACTTTTGACAAATTGCAATAAAATGAAAATCTTCGTCAAAAAATTACGGGAAAACGTCAAATTTCATCACAAAAATCCCAGGAAATAAAGCAGATTTCATCAAAAATATAGATAAAATAAGATTTCATCAAAAAATATAGAGAAAATAGCAGATTTCGTCAAAATCTAGATTAAACGTCAAATTTTGTCGAATTTGTACAAAAAAGGGGCAAATTTAGCCAAAGGGGTGGGGGGAAAAAAAGGCCGGGAGCGGAATTTTCTGTTTCAAAAACAAATCTTCCTGCTCCAAAATTTTTGACTAACCCAAATCTTTCTGAATGAATGTAACCCTTGAACGCACCCATTCAGTAAACCAAAAATAACCTTTTACTCAACCAAAAAAAAAAAAAAAAAAAAATTTCAGCAGTGTCTTTCAATTAATCAGTCTTGCTCCTTTTTAAAAGAAATGCGAACAATAGTGGTACTTGTTATCTTCTGTACTCAAATAAGCATTTTATAATTAAATTTTTTTTCTTGTCTTGCACCTTAACTAAAAAAACAAATTTGTCTTAGTAGTTAAAAAAAAAAAATTGTTTTATTTATTCATTATTATTATTAAAACAGTAATTCATCAGGGTTGCCACGCCACCTGGAAAACCGGGAAAACGCAGGGAATTTTAAAATCCCCTCCCAAAACAGGGAAAATCCACGGAATTTTTAAAAAATCTGGAAAACACAGGGAAATTTTTTTCCTACTTCATCCAAATATAAATTGTTTTTGGGCTTCCTTTTTGATAGCCGAATATTCTTATATTTTTTAAGATAAAAAATAAACCAGTGCTGTGTATCAAAGTTATCCTATATTTTATGTGTTCTGTATTTTAATATAAATATTAATTTGAATGCATAAAGTAGTTTTTCCTCTTTTTTATTTCTGCAATTTTTGTGACATTATGTTCAAAGTAATTGATTTTTAGGCAAGATTCTTTAAAATTTTATATTCTTTAAAATTTTATATTCTTTAAATTATTAGATACAAAGTTTTTAGATATTTTAACTTTCATTTACAAATATTTCAAAGTATTTTTAGCAGAATGTTTGAGTATTGCTTTATTGTTTTTATTATTATTAATGTAAAATGTGGGAATTAATAAGTTTTTTCATTTGCTCATATTATATAATGTATTATACACTATATTGCCATTGATTATGGGACACTTGCGATTTTAGACATTTTACTAAATATCTAGAAAACTACATGATGAATCATCTCGAAACTCTTAGTGTATAAATATAATAGTATAAGAAACTAATGCAGCAAAAGCGCTCAAACTCTAGATTGTGATTGAATGCCTTATTGTAATAAGCCTTGTTCATTTTTATGCAAATAGCATGCATACTCGCAGAGTAATTAAGGTTTTTATAAAAATGGTCCCAAATTTTTCCAAGTTTTTTCTTTATAATTTTCAGAGTTCTTAATATAAAATATTATTTTTTTCAGAAAATATGACAAACAACATTGCACACAGTACTCTGTAATCAGAATTAAAAAATAATAAAAATTGTATAAAAAATGAGTTGGTTTACCAAATAATTTTTTACTGTGCATGCGTCAACGATATCAAAATTTCATTTGCATATTATGTTAGCAAAATGTATAGAGCAACTTTTGTGAAATTCACAAAATCATAACTTGAAAATTCTGTCAATAATCGTCAATTGAATAAGTCGAAAATCCGTTATTCTCAAAATGAAGCAAAAACAAGAGGGGTTGTATCCATATATTCATTGATTAGTGTCAATATAGAATACACAATATGGGATGTACTACTGCATTTGGATAAAATCCCTCATTTTTTAGCTTCATTTTGGAAACAACGGATTTTGTCCCTTTTCTATAGACGATTACTTTCAGAATTTTCAAGCTATGATTTTGAGACTTTTACAACAGTTGCTCTATACAATTAGCTAACATAATATGCGAATGAAATTTTGATATCTTTGACGCATGCGCAGTAAAAAATTATTTAGTAAACCTACTCATTTTTCATACAATTTTTATTATTTTTTAATTCTGATTACAGGGTACTGTGTGCAATGTTGTTTGTCATATTTTCTGAAAAAAATATTATTTTATATTAAGAACTCTGAAAATTATAATGAAAAAACTTGGAAAAATTTGGGACCATTTTTATAAAAACCTTAATTACTCTGCGAGTATGCATGCTATTTGCATAAAAATGAACACAGTGTATTACAATAAGGCATTCAATCATAATCTAGAGTTTGAGCGCTTTTGCTACATTAGTTTTGACAGGGTTATTCAAAAGATATTCATTCTTTTTTAATTTGTTGACGGTCCCCTATGGCGTTTCGGTAAAAAATCTTCACGGAGATGTATGACGTATACTAATATATTTATACACTAAGAGTTTTGAGATGATTCCTCATGTATTTTTCTAGATATTTAGTAAAATGTCTAAAATCGCAAGTGTCCCATAATCAATGGCAATATAGTGTATTTGTTCAATTAATTGGATAATGGTAAATTATAAGATGTCTAATTAGCCTACATACACACATATTTTTGTGCACTCAACATAGAATAAATGTGTTGCAGTACAGGAAAACGCAGGGAATTTTTTTTTTTTTTCAAGATTACAGTGGCAACCCTGTTCATGCATTTCAGTTTTCTTTTCCAATTGATAATGTTTAATTTTTGCGTCTAAAACATGACTTATTAATACTGATCCACTTACGTAAAAAAGGGATTCAGAATTTTTCAAGCTTTGGTCTCGCTGCATTATGCAATAAATTATATTTTTTAATAAGTTTCCTTTTATTTAAGTGCTTAACAGGAACTTACTTTTTGGATAACCTGATATTTTATATTGCAGCTTTATGAAAAAAGTATTGATGTTTTATCAATCACTAGCGGCCTTCGCCCGCTACGCTGGTCGGTTTATCTAAAGAAATCTTGAAGAAGTAGTTAGATAAGGTTCAGACATACATTAAAAAAAAAAAAAAGCAAGTCGATCATTCAAAAAACGTTGGGAAATATCAAATATTTACTGTAATTTTTTAAGAAAAACAAAGTTTCGAAAAAAAAAATTAAATCGAAAAAAAAATTACACTGACATATTAATGCAAGGAAATTTTCCCAGAGAGAAAATTCGCCTTGAATACAATATTTCAAATTCTTTTAATTGCTTATAGGCGTTAATGCCAACATAGTGAAAAAAAATTCCATGCTGGGAATCGAACCCGGGCCATCAGTATGGCGCACTGACGTTCTACCGACTAAACCACATGGAATGACAGCCAGCTTGAAACTTTCTCATACTTAAGTAGACTGGCGAAAACATAACGATAGCGCGTTTTAAAATCGCACAGTGACATCTATTGGATTTTATATGTACTAAAAAACGTTATGTACTAAAAAACGTGAGCAGCGCACCTAATAGTTTCTTTTGTTTCTTTTTGTTACTTTTTTGTCTGTTGTCCGATTTTGATGAAACAAAGCCTATACACTGCCCGGGAGTGTGCATTCTTCATTAGTGAAAACCGCATAAAAATCCATTCAGTAGTTACGAAGATAACCTCGAACAAACAGACAGACAGACAGACAAAAAATTCAAAAAAATTTTTTTTGTGTTTCATTGGTTTTCTTTTATCGCCCTGACTCCATTTTTGTCAATTATCTTCAATGTACAGACACACCGGGTCCTACTGTTTTATTATATGTATAGATTTTAATATTTTCACATAGATTAATATTTTTAATTTACCTCATTTGTCTAAATGAAAAGGAGACTGTGCTATATCCAGGGTTGGTATTTTTGCCAGGACAGTGGCAAAAACTGGAAAAAATCAGGGCAAAAATTGTAAAAAAAAGCAAAACTGACAAATTCTTATTTGCCTCTAATGCATAATATCTGAAGATTGCAGGACAAAAAGCAAATTTTGACAGGGGATCACAGAGAAAACAAAAAATGCCGATAGAGGGCGCTTTAGGTTTTGGAGTAATGAACAATTATTTTTTCCATCTCATTAAATGTTTTCTGAAGCTTAGACTTAAATTTTGAGCTCAAAATCTCAATGGTAGTGCAAACTGAACAGTGAGGGGGGAGGGAGGGGTTCAAATTTCAAATAATTATAAAAAACGTAAAAATTGGTTGAATCATTGTGGTTTTTGCTAAAATTAGTTTTTAAATCTGTACATTTTAAAGATAAATTTCAAAATATGTTGATAGAGGGCACCTTAGACTTTGCAGTAATGTACAACTATTTTGAACCATTATTTTTTAATCTCATTAAATGCCTTCAAATGCTTACTTATATTTTGAGCTCAAAATTTGAATCGTCGGGAGTAATTAAGTAGCACAAAATTGCACTGAGTTTCCAGGGGGGGTGGGGGGTATAATTTCAACTCCTGAACACAATTCAGTTTGTGCTTTTTAACCCCTCCCAACAATTCAGTATTTGAGTTCAAAATTTAAGTAATATTTTGAAATTTATCTTAAAAATTTATTTTCGAGGAAATACTCAAATAATCGTTTCAGCAAAAACTGCAAACGAATCGACCAATTTTTCAGTTTTTTATAATCATTTAAAATCTGGCCCCCCTCCCCTCTTGAACGCAGTTCAGTTTGCGGTACTTAAACACTCGCGTTTCATATTTTGAGCTCAAAATTTAAGTTTATTTCTAAGCTTCTAAAAAAATTTAATGATATATAAAAAATAATGGTAAAAAATAGTTGTTTTTTACTCTAAAGTCTAAAGTGCCCTCTATCGGCTTTTTTTCAAATTTATCTTTATTTTCAAGACAATATTGACATAAAGAATAGTTTTAGTGAAAACTGCAAATCAATTGACCAATTTTTCAGTTTATTTGAAATTTTGGACCCTAAACTTTAACAGCCTCTCTTTCGGAAAACGTTTGGGACCCTTGGTTTCCTATTTAATGTTGTCTCTTGATATGTACTATCCACCCCTCTTTGTTTCTACAAACAATTTAAAACTACTCTGCATAGGGTAGCCGGAGGTTTCCCTTCCTATCCGGGCAAGATTGTTTGACAAGAAAAATATGTAGGAAAAAGGGATTGTTTCTAAGATGAAATAAATGTTTATTTTGGTTTAATTAAAAATAAAACTTTGTAAAACTAGAAAAGAAATAATATATATATATATATTTTTATATTTGATGCTACATAAAAATTGGAAATAGAATTATGTTTAAGAGAATGAAAATTATAAAAAAATTTCAAAATAGCTGAATGAAAAAGCATTATTTAATTTATCAAACATAACAATGTAATAAAAATGTATAGTATTGTATTTGTACTGATTTTATCATTAGATGTAAAACAGAAATTAATTATAAACTAGTAACACATGAACAAAATGTTTTAATACAGTACACTCCCTTAAATCAGCACATTTTGGGACCAGAGGTTGTGCAGATTTTAGAATTTGTCCATTTCTTTACTTTTTTAAAACGCTAATTTCAGTGTAATTAATATTACAATTGAGATTATAATGCATGTTTACAATATAGTAAAATAATAATTTTAGATTAAAATATTAAAAGCTAAGTAAATAATCAATGTATAGTTAAATATTCATTATAATGAAATGTATTTTTCCTGAACTATTCAATGAAACTTGCCTCAAAGGTGCACTAATTCACATTAATATCATAAATATAAGGAAGTTTTATTTCAGGTTTAGCCAGATTTAATAATGAAAACTTGATTAATGCATAGATCATCGGTTCCCAAACTATAGGTCGTGACCCACTAGTGGGCCGCGGCGGATTTTTTGGTGGGTTGTGAATAATCGAGGTTTGTCACAAAAATATCTTTTATTTCATCTCTTTTAAAATATACGAATTTCAGCAGCAAATGCATTTTCTAAGGAAAATCCTTAATTTCCTTCTTGATGAGTATACAATAAGACAATCCAGAAATACCTAAATCAGCTTTGAAGTTCTTGATTAGGTTCTGTGAACATACTGCAATAAACATGCTTTTTCTACTTTGCTGTTTTTGAAAACCAAGTACAGAAACAGTGTTTATTTTATAGGTGCTCTCATCGGTAAATACCAGAGCCAGAAATCCTACTGTTTGTTATGTTTTGATAATATTTTTTCTTTATATTTGTAATTTGTGGGTTGTTTTAATTATCGTTCCAATTAGACACGTTGGGATTACTAATTCTTGTTTTTGTTGATAGTGACTTTGCACAAAAAATTGCCTTTTTTATGTAAGATAGGATAGAACTTAGTTTATCGAGGTCATTGTCATACGGTTGCCATACAGATGTACACACATTTAGTGGGTCGCAAAAAATGTTTTTATGTAAAGGTGGGTCGTGTAGTAATAATATTTGGGAACCACTGGCATAGAAGATCCATTTGACAAAGATTTTTATTACCTATTTTTTCAGAAATTTATTCTTCCTTCATAAAAAAAAAAAAAAGTAGGAATTCAGTAATATTAATGAAAATTATATTAAAAAATACATAGAATTTGATATAAAAATAAACTCTTGTTTCTACATTTCTCTTGTTTCTACATCTAGACTAAAAATTTCATGCCTTTTGTCAGGGCAGTATCTTGGCGCCTTTGAAGGTTCATGGTGCCCTTTTGAAAATTTTCTGTTACTAGCATTTTTTAAAAGTAAAGTTTTCTTTTAAAGGATGCTTTATTTAAAATCATTGATAATTGCTGAAGTGATACTTTTAAAATTCTGCAAGTGTATTTCAAACCAAACATTAAAACGTACTTTTGAAAATAAATAGTTATTGTTTCCTTACATTTATAGTAATTCTTTATAATTCTACAGAAATCATGACGATGGGAATTTGTAAAAGTTGGAAATAGGTTTATTTAATAGGTCAAGAGTAAAATATACAAGAAACAAAAATAAGCGTCCTACCCTTCCTTCTATGAAAACTCAACTTTTATGTTATTGATGAGTTAGTTATTTAGTTATCTTCAAAGACCCAATAGATGTCTTTTAAGACGGAAAAAGGGCTGTTTTTTCCCGCCACAACTTTAAAATTTTAAGTTCAAAATTTATTTTACAGTTTTTATGCATGGAGTTTAAATCTATAGATGCTTTGTCTGTCTCCTGACATTAAAATGCATATGTATATTGTTACTAATAATGTCAGATAATTTTATTGATGTTTTAAGCATGTTAATGGCATTTTTCATTGTTTGCTATGAGCTGAGATGTGCCCCTGCTCAGTTGAATTGTTAGATAGGCCTGGTTTACATCTTTAAATTATGTATGGATTTTAGGGTTGTTGATTTAAGGGAGTGTATTGTATAAAAATAATAAAGCTACTCAAACTATTTAATCACTAAACACATATTTAAAATTGAAGTATATTGTAGTAATCATTCTTCTAAGCTTTTCTTATAAAATATTTTATTTATAGGTGATGTTTTTTCTTAAATATGAAATGATTATAACTAATTTATTTTTTTTAAATTATCTTCAAGGTTGAGTTATTTTAATAAGAACTGTATAACAATATCAATATATAATATTTTTATTTAAATCAGAATTTATATTTGGCTGCAAATAGGCCAAATATTCAATTATTCGGCCAAACCACTATTTGTTGCATCACTAGTAATGGGTATTTATTTTTCAATGGGGCAAAATATGATAAATACCCAGGTATTTCATATCACTTTTAGCATGCAGATCTGTTCTTTTTTTAAAAAATTTTTTATATTAATCACCCTGGTGAATATCCAAAATGGATATTTACCCTTAAAAATAAATACCAAGTTTTTTACATCACTAATAGCATACAGAAATGTTTTTTGTTCAGTATTATCTTACGTATTTTATAGATTCAAAAGATAATTGTTTTAATTTTTTTTAATTCGAAAGTTTTTCAATATGCTAATGCTTGACTGAAATTTTGAATGTGTTGATTTTAAAGGGCTTGCATATTTTATGAAATTTTTTGGTTGATTCATTTTTCAAGTTCCCATTATTTTACTTTTCAACAAATACAACTCTTTAACTGATATTGAATGTGTTTTTAGCAAATTGCAAAATAAATATCGAATAAGAAATTATTAAACATTGATTCAATTTCTATTTTGCTTCAGATTTTCGTACCTTTTTAAAGATTTTCTGCAAAATTAAGCTTGACTTACTATTTTGTTAAGATATTACTGCTTGTTAAAATTATCCACCAGAATGTTTCTTAAAAAAAAATTATAATTCAATTTCATTTTATGCATTCTTGATTTATCTTTTCCAGTTGAGTGTATTTTGCAGTGATTTAGATCTGAAGAAAGGCTTATTTTAATCTATACTCTTCAAAGATTTATACAAATACTTGGAAAAATTTAAACTCTTAATGTGTAAAATGCCTTTGAGTGCTTTTAACACTTTTATTATTGCACAGTCTTTTAAATTTTTTCCTTTCCTGTTTTCTTTTCCTGTAGAATTTTCTTTTCAATATACTTTAAATTTAATTGAAAAAAAAATAGCCTAAGAAAAGCTCTTTTTAATTGCAGTAATTTCATCAATTGTTTAACAAACAAGTATAGTGATCTAAATGATGAAATTATCGTTATATTCCAATAAAAATTGTCGTTTTTATAATAATAAAACAGTTGTTTTAAGGTTGTTTTGTTAAAAAATGCATTGTTTTAACATTATGAAGCATGGCTTAGCAAGTTCATTTCAACTTTACCTGTGACTCCATGTACTTTTTTTTTTTTTACCTCTGTTGGATTGTGCATTCAATTGTAGCACTTGATTAAGTTGCAGTTATTAAAGTGTGTTGATAGCTTTTTTGCCTTAAAAATTTTTTTCAAGAAGAGTTATTCAAAGAAATTTTTTGGTATAGGGCCATTTTCACCATTTGCTTACATTTCAGAATTTTATTTTTTTTCAAACAATTTCTTTTTAAAATGGAGACAGGTGTTAAAGTAAATGTTTTAAGGTACATAAAAAAAAGGTGCACTTTGCCTTATAATATGTAATTGCTATTTAAAGTTGGCTTGTAAGGCAAATTGTCAAGTCTGTTACCATATAAAATTACTGATAATAGTCATCTATAAATTTATTAAATTTCCTAAAATTAACTTACTTTGAAGTGACTTATGTCCCTAAATTTCAAAACATGTTATTTATCAATAATACTTAAATTGAAATGAAAGACAATTTTAGTCACAATATTTTGATCACATAGAAATTATGCAAGAATTTTTTGTAATAATTACAATATATATTCATGTAAATTATTAAATTTTAAGGAGATTGCATATTTGTTTCTTAGTTTAATAAAAAATAAAAGTAGAATGGTGAAAAAATATTCTTTAAAAAACTGTGTGGTAAGGCACTACATTGAAAATGGCTGTGTAAAACTCTACGGCAAAGGTAGGCATGAAAGAGTTGCTCCTGAAGGAAGAATTCCACTTTTTTAAAAGCAATTTTGGAAGGATAATAAGAGGAGGGGACACCTGAAAAATTTAGTAATAAAACATTTTATCAAGTCCTTGAAGTTTGTTCTTGAATTGCTGTGCAAAGAGATATTAAATGAAAGATGAGCTTATGTCATATAAGCATCTAAAAGTAGTATAAATGAAATTATTCAAAATGTCTTTCAAGAATGAATTTTTAATTTTTTTCACTTTAAAAATTTAAAGTGAAAAAAGTTTTTTTTTTAAATACAAATTTTTTTAAATAGAAATGAAATTATTTGTGGCTGTTACATTTAATTTTGTTGTATAAGTACTATTAAGATGACATTATGACATATTAAAATGACAATAAGAGTTTGGTACCACTGTATAGATGGGAAAGAAATCCTCTTTTCCAATTTTCATGTCTGCAAAGGGGAGAAATTTATATTTATGTTAAATACCAGTCTTTTATTTCCCTTAGAATTAAGACATGTTACTTTTCTGTGGAAATAACAGTATTTTGGTTTTATTTTTTTTATGATTTCGACTATTTTTTAAATTGAAGTCCCCCCCCCCCAAAAAAAAAAAAAAAAGCATGAAAGTTTGTCCAAATGCATAACGAGGGATTATAATTTTCTTCAATCTATCATGAACTCTTTTATGTATCTGAGTGCCTCAAGGGAGGGCTTCACTATAGACACGTCTAACAGCTGAAAAAACAAATTTCAACCCTTAGAGCAGTCATGTCAAACATGTGGTCCGCCGAGATCTCTTAATGTGGCTCGCTATTTTCGTATACTTGATTCAGTTCTTAGTTGATGCTGAAAATACACTTTGCCTTGCAAATATTACAGCGTTGCGAAATTGGAGAATGATTTTATTCAAAATATCTACTATTATTTCAGAATATTAATCTATTACATTTAATGGCAGATATCGACATGCATTAAATTTATTGATCCGCAATTATATAAAGTCTAAATTTTTAAAATAATGGTTGTTATGAGTGAAAATTTTTTACAGTTTGGCATAGGAGAAGCAACACCGATTCAACACTACTGTGGCATAAATGATGCAAACATAGTGTCATGAATATGATTAAATCTAACTCGTTTTAAAATTTCGTTTCCAGGAGATAAGGTATGCAAAAGTTACCAGTAAAAAAGTTAAGAAGAGCATATCTTAACCCCCTGGAGATGAGCGACACTTATACATGCTGCAAAAGGGTTTAAAAATCCTTGTTTATCTCCACCAGTAAAATTATACTGAAAATTATGACTTATTTAATCTGAGCATTTTCTCGATTTTATAAAGAATAAATTTCTGTTTTTAGAAAACGGTGACAAAACATTAAAAATTTTGTAAAAGGCTCCCGTCATGAAGGGCTTAATGAATTGATTTTTTTTTTTTATTTCATAATATTATATTGTAAATAATTGAGTTCTATCAATGATTGGTTTTATAAAAAGTAGCAAGTGCAACATAAAAGAAAATACAGATATTAGGATTACAAATTTAATAATAAATTTTTGTATAATTTTGATTGCGACTTAAATTAAAAAAAGTTCAATATGTGTTTAAGCATATTTGTACAGGGTAATTATAAAAAAAAAAGACATTTGGGCCCCTAACTATCATACCATTCACAGAAACTGAAATTTTGGCCAAAGGTATTTTTAGGTATGCGCTCAAGAATGATATGGAAAAGTTACTCACTATGGTTGAGTGTCACTCAGTTACGGTTACAGTGAGAAAAAAAAAAAAAAAATCAAATGGAAACAGCCAGTTTTTTGTATTGGAATGTGATCTCCATTGTGAAAAAACCTAAATAGCGTTGGAATGACATCTGTAGCATGAAAATCACCTGAACTAGGCTAGGGAAAAGTAAAATGTACTTTGCTGTGCACAGAACATTGATGTTCATGTTCATTTCATTTACGTCATAGGTCACACCGTTTTTCGGCTGATATCACAGCCTGCATTGTTAAAAATTTGACCCATTTGTGGAGTGATGCTGCAGCGTCACTCTACAGATTTTATAGAATATCTCTTTTATGATCAATGAGACTGCTCCATAATACAATAACCGTTTTCTATAAATGCTGTGGAGTGACGCTGCAGCAAATGGATCAAATTTTTTACAATGGTGATTTGTTTTAGACAAAACGAGAAGAAGAAACCATGATATGCAAATTCAGAGTTTACGTAAGACACAATCATGATTGACGATGTTACGCTAGGGGAAAGAAAAGGCACTGCAAAATGCGAGCCGTGTATATTGCCTTCTGCCATTCCAAACAAGATGCTGCTTTCAGAGAAAGAACGTGGGGAAATAGTAAAGATTTATTACATGTATGTACAAAATGCCGCAGAGACATCGCGTGTTTACTGCCGCAACCATGGATTACGGCGAAGTCCGTGCACTGTTAAAGCTGTACGGGACTAAATTTGAAAAAACTGGTTGCACATGCGATCGAACTCGGTCCGGACGACATTCCGTTCCTGTGGAAGTTGTTGCAGAAGTTCATCAAATGATAAGCACACTTTGTCCCTCAACTGCACGTGGTGTTTCGCGTGTTCTGAATATACAGAATTCAACTGTACGCAAGATTCTGCGCTCTGTTCTAAACATGTTTCCGTATCTATTCCAGAGTGTCCAGATGTTGGAAACAGGAGACCATCAATTACGCCTTGATTTTGCAAATCAATTCCTTATCCAGTACGATGAAGATAACAGCTGGCCTTTACGCATTCTGTGGACAGATGAGGTGCATTTTCCGTTAACTGGTAACGTGAATTCAAAAAATTGTGTGCACTGGGCAGAAAATAATCCACATGATGTGCTTGCCTGTCCATTACACGAGGAAAAAGTGACCGTGTGATGTGGTATAATGAGTACGTTCATCCTCGATCCTTACTTTTTTGAAGAGGTTATTGCCGGTAATCTGCAAACGTGTACAGTAACGAGTGATCTCTATCTTGGTATGTTAACTCGTTACGAGATTCCCGCATTGAAACGGCAAAATGCTATATCTGAAGTTGTGTATATGCAAGATAGTCTCCTCCACATGTCGAATCTTCTGTCAAACGTGTCTTAAGTCAACAGTTTGGTGACAGAGTTATCTCCCGTCGTTTCCGTGGCCACCAAGGTCTCCTGATTTGACACCAATAGATTTCTGGCTGTGGGGATATCTGAAATCCAAAGTGTATCAGTTTCGTCCTCAAACTGTATCTGATTTGAAAGATTCAAAAGATTCCTATTGCCATGGTACGTACTGTAGCGCTATCCACCATCTGCTGCATGCAAAGTCTGTGTGAAGGAGGTCATGTGGAAAATTTGTGAAACATGAGAAAATTTTATGCTGCTTCTCTGTCCTTATCGGTTGTCCTCACTTTTAGCCTATCTACCACCGATGATTATCATGCTGCAGTTGCCATTCCTACGCTATATGAGGTTTTTCACAATGGAGATCAAAACTAAGTGTTGCCATTTGATTTTTTCGAAATTTTCTCACTAACCGTATCTGTTTGAGTGAACTGTTTTCCATATCATTCTCGAGAGCGCATACCTCAATCTTTTCCCAAAATTTCATTAAGCTTCTGTGAATGATATGATAGTTAGGAGCCCAAATGTCGGGATAGTTTTTTTATAATCACCCTGTATTTTTATTTTAACTTGTTTTTCATTACATTTGACAGTCCACTCACACAATGTGCTTTTGCTACAGATTTGTTTCTATTTAATAAACATTTTTAAACATTTTCTGGTACGCGTTTCTAATTTTTCCAATAAATAGTTTTAAGATTTTTGTATGTATTTTTGTTTGCTTGTTTGTTTTTTGAAACAATGCTGTATTTTTAATGCACAGTTTTCATTTTGTACGATAGTCGTCAAATTAATCACTTTTTTATTTTCGATAATGTGGCCCGCGGCTTTCTGTAGAATATTAAATCTGGCCTGCGGTGGTAGATGAGTTTGACATGCCTGCCTTAGAGCCACGGCACTGCCTTTTTAAGAGATCTACAACAACAGACCATGAAGGTGTCACTGGTCTCCATGGGTCAGTTAAAAGAAGAGTTTCTGTTGAAATGGACGAAAAATTATTGGATTACCCGGCTAATTGACAGATTTTTTAAAAATATGTCCAGCTGCAGAAAAATTGCTATTGTTATGGCTGTGTTCCAAGAAAAAATGCCATTTTCAAGCATTGTTCATATGTAAGAAAAGGGGGCCAGTCTGTAAATAAATAAAAAAAAATAATTTTTTTTTGATCAGTGAAAAAATATTTTTTCTGCATTAGTGGATAAAGATCTCAAATTTAGGTAGCTTTGTCAAAAGTAAATAAGATGGTGCTTGGTGCAATTAAATAATAATGTAAAAAGCAATTTAAATTACTGACTCTCTTAATGTTAATGTTTTTACATTTTTTTTTTTTTTCTTTGCTTGGTTAAAATTTACACCAAGAATTTTGATATTTCTGTCCCCACATCTACAACATCAAATAAGAATCTATGTAAAATTTATTTTATTAAAATCTAAAACTTTCAAAAGGATAAAATTGAACCACATTTGTTCTAGGATGTCAACGATTTTAATCAACTTATTTTTTAAAAAATCACTGATTTAAAAACGTAAATTTTCCAAATGTTTAAAATGTAAAAAGTGGGTCATTCCACGTGAAATCAACCAATTTTAGGAAAACTTGTTGCATCATAGTCAGATTTTTTTTAAATTTTTATCACAGACAGACATAGTACTGAAACCCTCAAATCTGAAATTTAAAAGTAATTTTCACAATATTGGCTGAGATATGGCCATTTGAAAACTGGCCATTTTTACAAAATGGCGGCCATCTTGGAATTGTATCACTGTCTAAATATGACCATAACTTGACAACTAATGGCTCAAATTTTATATATCTGGTACCAATTTGAAGCTATGTGTACAAAGAATGAATATTTCACATCAAAACAATAATAAATTTTCATTTTTTTACTTTTTATTATGTGCAAAGTGAAAATTTCACCCCAAAAAAGGGCAGATTGTAATGGCTCATAAAAAAAATGAATCATCATGAATTTTTCTGAAACTTGGTAAAAACATTGCTCCATCTGTGTGCTTTAAATAAAAAAGAAATTGGAAAGGTAAAATTTTTTGTTTTAAAATAAATGGTTTTTTACACATAAGGTGTCATTAACCAAATAATGATCTTTCTAGAATCTGTAAGCATTCCTTATTCAAAAAATAATGGTTAAAATAAAATTTTCTAACATCTAAATTAATGTAAAAGTATATTCAAAACCTCATTTGTACTAATTTTGTAGGAATCTGCCCCCAGCCCCCTTCTCTCCCCCCCCCAAAAAAAAAATTAGACAATTGAAAAAATTTTACACTGAAAAAGATAAGAAAATAATTAAGGCATATAATATATAATTATAAAATAACTATACATGCAATGCATATATATATGATAATTTACTTCACATGTAGGGGCGAGTGGGGTGGAATGGGACAGTAGATTTTTCTCTTTATGTATCATTCTAAATATTTCATCAATCACACATTAGGTGAAGTAATGGTACCCCAATCTTCAGTTGAAAAAAGTAGCTGATTTACATAAGCTTGCAATTATATAAAGAAAAAGATTATTTCGGAAATGAAAAGTAAATTCAGTTCATATACTTTTTACGCTTTCTGTATAATGATTTGATTATGCATAGATGTAACAGTTTCTCTATATATGGACCATTATAATGTAAAATTTGTTGTTTTAAAATAAATGGTTTTCTACATATAAGGTGTCATTGACCAAATAATGATTATTTTAAAATCTGTAAGTATTCTTAATTTAAGAAATATTGGTTAAAATGAAATTTTCTAGCATCTAAATTAAAGTATTGTATGTATATTATATAATTCAATAAAGAAATATCAATTTGCAGTTATTTACACTAAATATTCATTTTTACAGTACTTTTTATTTCATTTCATTCAAAATATGATAATATAATTCTCAAAACATATTTACATAAACAGTTTCCCCCAGGTTTAAAAAAGGGCAGGGCGCTACTGTTCTTAAAAGGGCACTTTTTACATTTTCGAGGGCACTTTTTCATTTTTAAGGGCACTAAATTTTGTTTAAAAAAAAGAAGAAAAAATGCCATTTTGTTAAAAGATCGCAAAAAACAGCAAATTTTGTTAAAAGATCACAAAAACAGCACATTTTGTTAAAAGATCGCAAATAATGGCATATTTTGCTATGAAAAAAATTAAAAATAAATTAAAAAAAAAAAAACCATCAAATTTCATGAAAATATCGCAAAAAACGACAAATCTCATGAAAATATCGCGAAAAGATGGAACTTTTCACAGAATTTTCCGTTTTATTGTGATTTTTGGACAAAATTAGCCTTTTTTTTTTTTTTTTTTTTTTTTTTTTTTGCAAATCTTTTGACAAAATCTGCCGTTTTATCGCTTTTTTTTTTTTAACGAAAGTTAACGTTTTTTGCAACTCATTTTTCAAATTTTTCCGTTTTATCCCAATTTTGGAAGGAATTTGTCACTTTTCCACGATCTTTTGAGAAAAACTACTGCTTTGTGACGAAATTATCCTCTTTTCGCAAATCTTGGCGGAAATTAGTCGTTATTTCGCAATTTTTAACAAACATGCCTTTTTTTTTTTACGAAATTACCCGTCCCACGGGACGCGTATGAGGCAATTTTTTGCATAATTTACGCGCTGTAGCGCGTTCGGAATCATCGCTGGAGGGCTGCGTTTTTTCAAATGTGGAACAAGAAGGGAGCTATTTCTTTTGAATGAATGACAAGAGGGGCGCTAGTTTTTGGATGAGGGACAAGAGGGGCGCTATTTTTTAAACTAAAGGGCAGGAGGGGCGGAGCGCCCTCCTGAAACCCTCTGGGGGAAACTCTGCATAAACATTTTAAATACCTTACTATGGAATACATGAAAGAAAAAAAAAAAAAAAAAAGGCACATATTTTCTCCAGAAATGTTGGAGAAATACTAGCTGTAAATTACAGAGTTGAATTATACAATTGTGTAATTTAAATAAAATAAATATATATAAATGAGTTAATTGAGTTGACATTTGTTATTTTTTGTTCACACTGAGTTAAAATTTATATGAACAAAAATCTAGATACGATGAGACAAAAAGATAAATAATAACAATAATATAATACAAATCCAGGCAAAACATTGAATATGATGAGAAATAAGCCAAAGTTTAAACTTACACATGGAACAAATCTAGACAAATAAGAACAAAATATTTACTTACATGCATATAACTTTATAATATAATAGTTTTTTCTTCAGATTATAGAAACAATGAAATTTTTACATCATGTTTTGAATTCAAAATTTCAAATTTTGAATTCATGTTTTGATTCTTGAAGTAATCTTTTTCTTTATATACTTGCAAGCTTATGTAAATTAGCTACTTTTTTCAACTGAAGATGGGGTACCATTACTTCATCTAATATGTGATTGATGAAATATTTAGAATGATACATAAAGAGAAAAACCTACTGTCCCATTCCACCCCACTCGCCCCTATATGTGAAGTAAATCACCATATGTATGCATTGCATTTATTGGTATTTTATAATTATACATTATATTCCTTAATTATTTTCTTATCTTTTTCAGTGTAAAATTTTTTCAATTGTCTAATTTTTTTTTTTATTTTTTTTTTCTTTGGGGGGGGGGGGGGCAGATTTCTACAAAATTAGTACAAATGAGGTTTTGAATATACTTTTACATTAATTTAGATGTTAGAAATTTTTATTTTAACCATTATTTTTTGAATAAGGAATGCTTACAGATTCTAAAAAAGATCATTATTTGGTTAAAGACACCTTATGTGTAAAAAACCATTTATTTTAAAACAACAAATTTTACCTTTCCAATTTCTTTTTTATTTAAAGCACACAGATGGAGCAATGTTTTTACCAAGTTTCAGAAAAATTCATGATGATTCATTTTTTTTATGAGCAATTACAATCTGCCCTTTTTTGGGATGAAATTTTCACTTTGCACATAATAAAAAGTAAAAAAATGAAAATTTATTATTGTTTTGATGTGAAATACTCATTCTTTGTACAAATAGCTTCAAATTGGTACCAGATATATAAAATTTGAGCCATTAGTTGTCAAGTTATGGCCTTATTTAGACAGTGATAGAATTCCAAGATGGCCGCCATTTCGTAAAAATGGCCAGTTTTCAAATGGCCATATCTCAGCCAATATTGTGAAAATTACTTTTAAATTTCAGATTTGAGGGTTTCAGTACTATGTCTATCTATGATAAAAATTAAAAAAAAATCTGTGACTATGATGCAACACCCATTGGTTGAATTCATGTGGAATGACCCAAGTATTAAAATCTAAATTAATTATAATTTGGATAGTTTCTATAAGTATTGTAACTTATAAATAATAATAAAAAAAAAAAATAATAAATTCCTGAGTATTGTAAAAAAAAAAATTAAGTGTTGTTGTTTTCTAAAAAGCATAGTTTTTATCTAACATAAAAAGCATTTTTTTTTAAAAATAATATCTAATGTAACATGCAATGTCAATTTTCTTTTAGTAATCAAATTATTCATTATTTTATATAAAAAGAGGCATAGCAAGTATAATAAATTTCTGCAAGTAAGATTAAAATAGCCTCATCTTATTTTCTCATTCTACTTTTGCAATAATTTTATACCAAATACTGCAGCTAAAGAAGAATAAAAGATTAACATTGGCTGAACCACTATTGTAAAAGAATGTATAAAAGAACAAGGTGGCTACAGATTCTGGAAATCGGGGAATCATGGAAAAATCAGGGAACTTTTAAAAAAATACTCATTCGGGAAATTTCTCTATGTAAAAGTATTTTCATTTTCACCTTACCGACAAGATTGTTTTGTTGCCAAACAGGCGATGTTTAAGCCAATAATGACCCCCCCCCCTTTGTTTTTTTTATCATTAAATCTTTTAAACAAGTTCTTTTCTATTTGTTTTAAATAATAATAAAAAAAAAATGATCAACATATATTTTTTAAATTGTGGGAGAAAGATAGAAATTACGTGGACACAATTTGATTTTCTTTCATTTTAATCGGGTCTGGACTTTTTTAAAAGGTTAATTTTTAACACATATAAAACATAACATTTAATATTGGCAAAAGCTATTCAATGATATACAGAAATATCTCAAGTAGACCATATAATAGTTAATGTATTTATGATAATTTTGATTTCACCTTTCATAATTCTGGTCCAGTTTTTATTTGTTAAAGAACAAACCTTTACAAAATTAACTATTGAAATCAACATTTAACAATTAAAATTGACTATTAATTACTATGTTAATTTTTTTTAAAATCTTATTTCTATAGCTAAAAATATTTTCAGTGTTAGATTTCAAGAATTATTAGAGGTGAAAATACTTTTAATGTATTTTATACATATATATTTTTTTTTCATATGCTGGCTAGTCTTCTCCAACATTTAAAAAAATATATGCATGATTTTTTTTATATTTAATACCAAGAGTATCAGATTTCCTTTTTTTTTTTTTTTTTTTTTCTGGATAGTACTTATAATTGAAGGCAATTTGTCTTTTTGAAAATTTTAAATGGTACATAATATAATCTAACCAGGCAGCAGGCTTAATCTAATGAGCTAACACATCAGATAAATGTCTTGGAATTGAACATTCTTCAAAAAATGAAATTTTCTGGTCACCATATATCCATTGGCTACATTTGGATTTATAAAAATGTGAAATATTTTATAAATGCTGTGCAATTTGTTTTTTCCTCCCAAAAGAAATATTTTCAAGCTCAATATACGAGAAAGCATATGTTAAAAAAAATATATGGTCTTTGTTCTTTAATAATAAAAATCGGGGAAATCTGATACAGATAATCAGGGAAAAATCAAGGAACTTTTTTTTTTTTTTTTTACCATTTCTGTAGTCACCCTGAAGAATTTTTTTTTTTTTTTGATAAAATGTATAAAACATTTCAAGAGCTTCTTCAGTAAATTCGTGTACATTCAACTCATACGCGAAATAAAAATTCTTAGGGATTAAAATGGCATCAACTATTTGAAAGACTGAGTGCTACAAATCCCCACTGATTGTTGATAATGCTGTTTGTTTTGAGGATCTCTGATATAATTAGTTATTTCTCATATTTACTCCACATATCTATATGAATGGTTTAATGCATTTTCGGTACTTCTAGGTTATCCCGTCGACCAAAAAATTATCGCCAAACTATAAGATTAAATGTCAATAATGGATGATCGTGAATGTCACATTAAATGACATTAAATGCGATTCACGTGTTTAAAATGTCATTAAGTGATTTTTATTTAGACTTTTAATTAATATTTTTATTAATATTCTACTAATTTGTTTTTTTTTTTTTGTTATTTAATATAAAAATTATGTCAACATGTATATTTTGGCTATTAGTTTGGCGATTTGTATAATTTGGCGAAATTGGTCGACGGGATAACCTAGAAGTACCGCATTTTCATATTTTGGTGGATTAACATATGTACACACATGTGTAAGTTTGGATTTAGGTGATCAACAGCACAAATGCAAAATTAACTGCAAATATTAGTATGTTTTATTTGTGCTATTAACTAATGAAATTACTTAATCACAGTTTATTTATTCTATAATTACTTTTTCTCTAAGCCATTTTTTTAGGGTGCTGCAATTTGTTCCTTTGAAATTGGCAAAGTGCACCCTGCCCCCCCCCCTTTTTTTGGGGGGGGGGGTTCTACAGTAGATCAGGGGTGATTCTCTTCCGAAAATTTAAGGCATCCTCTTCCGAAAATTTAAAATTGGGTTATCAGTTCCGCATAGTTGCCAACTTGTACGGTTTTGCGCGCGGAAAAAACAATTACGTAGAAATGCAAATTTCGTGAAAGGATCGCCGAAATAGCATACATTTCGTCAATACTTCGTGAAAAAACGACGATATCGTCAAGGTTTTTGTAAACAACTTTGTCAAAAGATCGATAAACAACGCGAATTTCCTGTGTGGATCGAGGAAAAAACGGCAATTTCACCAAATATCGCAGATAAAACGCTGATTTCTTCTGAAGACCGCGGGAAAACGGCGATTTCGTCTAAAGATTGCGGATATAACGCCGATTTCGTTAAAAGATCGAGGGAAAAAACTCCGTTTTCGATAAAAGATCGCTTAAAAATATTTTTTCGAAAGAATATTTGAAAAAATACGCCGATTTCATCAAAACATCACGGAAAAAACGCCGATTTCGTCAAAAGATCGCGGGAATAAAACGCCGTTTTCGAGAAAAAATCGCGTAAAAATGCAAATTTTGTCTAAAGATCGTCCAAAAGACGATGATTTCACTTAAAAAAAAAACATGGGAAAACGCCAATGTTACGCCGAAAAGATCGCGGAAAAACCGCCGATTTTGGAAAAAGATCGCAATAAATCGCCGATTTTGCTAAAATATTGCTGATTTCGTCTGAAGATAGCGGGAAAACACCGATTTTGTCCGAAGATCGCTGGAGGGGGGGGGACTCACGACCCCCCCCCCCCCTCCCCGCATTTCCGAAAATGCGATGCGAATTTCCGAAAAAAAAAATTTCATCCAGAATCACCCCTGCAGTAGATAGAGATCTCTTGTTAAAATAAATAACTTCCCAATTCCACAGTGTTTCTTAATCTATGTGTCCAAGACCCTGCAAAAATAATAGAACTTTAATTCTATTTTTCCATTTGTAATTCATAAAATTATTAATGACATTTTATTTACGGAATTAAATACTTTTTTCTTTTATATAAATACTAAACACATTAATATATTTCCTCATGAAATAGTGTCTTTTTTTGGAACTAGCATTCTCCCTATTTCTTTCTAGACTGAATACTAAATCAGGGTTGCCACGCCACCTGGAGAACCGGGAAAACACAGGGAATTTTAAATCTCCCAAAACAGGGAAAATCCAGGGAATTTCTTTAAAAACCTAAAAAATCTGGAAAACACAGGGAATTTGGTAATGGCAAATTATAACATTTCTAATTAGCCTTCATACACGCATATATTTTTTCGCACTCAACATGGAATAAATGCATTGCAGTACAGTGAAAATATAGGGAATTTTTTTTTCAAAATTAGAGTGGCAACTTTGTAAATTATTTAGTAATTAAAGTATAAAAATGTATATGTTCCTAACTACAGAGAATTGTTTCATAATTAACTTTGAGTAATGTTAACAATTTAATATTGAATGTAATTATAGTAGAAACCCGATATAACACGGTTGTTGGAAGACATGTTACACACCTGGGTTATAACTTAACCATGGTATATCAGAATGGTGTCAAAGAAGTGATACAAAATGATGAAAAACCCTTATCTGCTTTGTGAAATGTAATTAACTTTATCATTCATTGAACACAGACTTAATTTTGCACTACCTTAAAAATGTCCATGACTGTTGTTTGACAAACTGAACGGTCTCTTTTTTGCATATTGTTTCACACTAGCAAGATGGGGTTGGGGTAGATGAACACAATCTCAATCGTCCATGAAATTACCTACATTAAATATGAAATGCAGTCACTAACATGTGGAAGTTGTCTTTCATTACCACATAATTTTCAATTTCATCATCAGCGTTATGCCACCACGTGATATAAATTAAATTAAAAAAAAAAGCCACATGTACCAGTATTTTTTAATAGAAATTTTTGCAAAAATATTAAATTCTTGCTTTAAAGCACCACTATCTTTACTAATTATCTACAGATAGGTTGTTTAATGGAGTTTTGTTTAAATACAGTTATTAAGAATATAGTGGTATACTTTACAGTGTCTGTACAGCACGCCTGCTGTACATTGCCATTGGCAGCAGAGACCTGGTTCGAGATATGCCTGGAAATTAGAGATTCATGTGAAAGAAAGGGCCCTGCTGTGTCAGCACAGCATACCTGATGTACGGTGCTGCAGGCAGCGGATATCCGATTCAAAGATGATTTGGTTCGAGATTTGCACATAACACAGAGATTCGTTTAAAAGAAGGAACCCAGTAGAGCATGCACAGAATGGCCGTTACACAGTGATGTAAACAAAGGACCCAATTAGTTTCGCTCAATTCCTCATTTTATAAGAATTCAAGGACTCCTGATGTAAGGATTCCTCAGTGTCTGTGCACCACGTTTTCTGTACAGTGCCATAGGCAGCAGGGACACGGTTTGAAGTTCATTTGCTTCAAGATTTTACAAAAAGGATCGGCCCACTAGTAATAATAAAAAATCAGAAGAGGATAGAAAACCTAATTTGTATTGCTTAACAAAGGTGCATATTGCAAATTTTGCTAATCTGTTGCAAACAAATGGTTGCAGAAATAAAAAATTTTGATTTTTTTTTTTTAATTTGAGTGAAAAAAAGTTGAATGACTTTCATGGGGGGAATTTACTAATTTTATGAGCCAATCATGTGAGTAAAAATAGAAGTGTTTTGATAAACAATTGTGGTGAAAAAAACCATAATTTTGTGGAAAAAATAGTGGGGGAGGAAAAATTATATTTGACAAAATATTATAGGGTTGAAATTCAGTAATTTCATGAAATGATTACATGGGTAAAAATACTAAACAAATGATTGAAAATATTGTGGGGGAAAATTCTGCAATTTCATGGAATAATTACGAAGGAAAAAAATACTTGGCAAATGATTGCACAGGATAAAAACACAAATTTAGATAAACATTGTGTGGGGGAATAAATGACTAATTTTTCTAATCTTGGAAAAGACAAATTTTTTCAAACGATTGAGAGGTGGGGAAGGAATTGCAAATTTTGTAAAACAATCGAAGAGCGTGGTAGTCACAAATTTTGTGAAATGAGGGGGGGGGGGGGGGTCAGATTTCATTATCAGCATTTAAAGTTAATTTTTACTTTGTTTGCTGCATATTGATACAGGAACGACTAATAAGTCGTATTTCTAAATAACGATTCGGTATTTCGTATCTTAGGAAATAACTTTTACTTAGTAACTAATATGTGTGGTTTGCAACAGCTCTAGTATGCTGTCCCAGACAAAGATAATTTTTTCGAACATATTTTAAATTGGTAAAATTGGACATAAATGTGCTATTTGCGGAGCATAAACATGCCTACTAATCTGGAAAGCTATAATGTAATTTTTTACAAGATTTTTTCAAAAAAATTATCACCATGAAAACTGAAAGCCTTACGAAAATTGATATTTAAATTTAAATATGAAATTTATTCATTCTTTATGTACTAAATAACACAAGACGGGGTTCATACGGGCCTTAAAACTCCTTACATTTTGATAGTTCTTAATAAGGTTCCTTAAGGTCCTTATTTGTTATTGAAACTTCTTATTTTTAATGGAAGCTGAATATTTCATTGCATGTAAAATATTTTTAAAAAATTGCCAATTATTCGTAATCTAGCAAATATGGAAGCTCAAAAAAGGGGGAAAAAATAGTTTCTTTGTTAATTCTGATTTCTGATTGACTTAGTAACTGCCTATTTTGTGGAAACCTCATATCCACTAACACTAATCTGAATCAGTATCGACCATCTAAAATAACTTACCTTTCTTTGTAATGGAAGAATGAATACCAAAGAAAAGATATTTCGCCAAATAATTGCATCGATCTGTCCTATGAATGTGTTTGTTCGTTTTTCTTTGGATATGTGGGATATATGACTACATTTCTTATGTTTCTTGGTATTCATCATTCGTCTCTAAACATGTTTTTATTTGCATGATTTAGTCATTTACATTAATAATAAATAGCTTCAGAATGGGAGGTGGACAGTGTGTCTTAAAAATATTGTAGATGTTAAAGGACAATTATCAGAAGTGATTAGCACCCAGGAAAAGCAAATACAGTAGACTTCCTTAAATCCGCACAGCTTGGGATCAGAGGTTTTGCGGATTTTAGAATTTTGCGGATTTCTGGTCATTACTCTGTTTACATTTTTTAAACAGTAATTTGAATGCAATTAATAGTGCAATCGGAACTATAATACTACTGCTTACAATATAATAAAATATTAAAATAAGGAAAAAACTAAAATAATAAAAATTTAGATAATTTTTTAAATGATTAAAGTACTAATAGTAAAGGCCAAGTCAATAATCAATAGTGTATGATTAAATATTCATTATAAAAATTAAATCTATTTTTCCAAAATTATTCAACAAAACTTGCCTCATAAAAGTACATTACTAATTCACATCACAATCATAAAATAAGGATTTCTTTTCAAGTTTAGCCAGGCTTAACAACCAAAAAATCTTGATTAATGCATAAATATATTTGGTAAGAAGATTGTGATTACCAGTGATATCAGCAATATCTTGAATTTTTTCCAAAAAAAAAATTATTCTTCCTTCATGAAAAAAAAAAAAAAACGAATAGAGCGTTAAGAAAATTTCAAATTAAAAAATATATGGCACTGATACAAAACTAAAAAAATCAAATTTTGTCCCAAAATCCAAACTGAAAGCTTCATTGTTTACATCCATAAAATATGTGTGGATTTTAGAGAGTTGCGGATTTCAGGGAGTCTACTGTATTCAAATATGTAGTATGCAGTAAAGAATTGGAACTCGGGACGATGGAAGAATGAAGAAAAAAAGAATGAACTTTTAAAAAATTCCTTAAAAATCTGATTTTGTAGTTATTTTTCAATTGATAGCATAATTTGGTGCATTTTTGTATGCTGAATCGAATGATTTTAACCAAATTTTTTTAAAGACCAATAGTTATTGAAATATTTTATATTTTCTAATTTGGCAATGTCTTTGGCGAAAAAATCACAAATTTTCAAGGGTTGATTTCTAAAAATATTACCTGTTATTATAGCTAGAGAAAAAAATTCAAATTGAATAGTTTTTTATTACTACTTTTGGTTAAATAATTAAAACAGCTGTATCAGTTAACAAATAAAAATTTACAAGAACATTGAAAAAAAAAAATGCTACTGATTTTATTTAAAATAAAAAAATAAAAGGTTTAATAAATAATTAACAATTTAAAAAATATGAATATTAATTTAATTATGAAAGCAATGTCAGTACAAATAAAATTTTGTTTATAATTTAATTAATATTTGGTGCATTATCAGAGTTTAGTGAGAAGAAAAATGAGTACTTTAGTGTTAGAAATTAAAAATTTATGCCAATAGCAGCAAGTGTAAATTGCAAAAAAAAAAAAAAAAAAAAAAAAAACCTTTTGATGTTATGTTATTTCATATTTTTTACTTTTGGCACCAAAACTTGAAAATTCTAAGTGATAATGTCAAAATACTGTGGTCAAAATACATGGTTATAATATAGTATGATAATGTACGGATGTACATGCACAAACATTTTTTTCGCACAAGTTGGCTATTTTATAGTAACGTATATATTTTAAGAAACTAACATTTGTGATGTTAGACATTTTGGTGTGCTATTAAGGGTGTGATTAGATTCAAACTGCTTGTTTTCAGATTTATTTTTGAATTTGCTTTTGCTCTCAAACGCATGAAACTCGCAGATTCTCTTATTTAGAAAGTGCACAAGGTGCCGTGAATGTCAATTCTTTGATAAGTGCACAAAATATTGCAAAAGAAGCAATCAAAAACGACAATTTGAACTGATTTTTCCGCAGTGGGAGATCTGGGAACGAAAAAAAGGGTCTTCCTGAGAAGTTAATTGCTTATAAATCAAATTCTAATGAATTGAACGTAAAAAGACATCACACGGCACCTTATACATCCCTTCAAAAATCCCCTCAGCAAATTTCATGTTTCTACTTTTAAAAATGTGTCTGAAATTGTATTGGAAAATTTTGAGCTGCTGAAGGTGGAAAAGCGTTTTTTCGAATGCATCCTTAACAAATACATAATACCCCTTGATATATGAAATTCAGAAGAATTTGCTCGATTTCTTTGCTTTGGTGGATTCACACGTTTCTTGATCAGATTCTGAAATATAGCATTTGTATGCACACATTATAAAAGTTCAAATATGTTGTTCCCTCAATATTTTTGTTAAATGTTCGATTGTTTCACTAAGATTGTTTTTGCATAGTGGATTTAGTATTTCTTAATAGTAACTTATTAGATTGATTTTATTTTAATTTCAAAGATATAAATTATGATGGTTGAATTCTAAATTAGAGGAAGGTATAGAATTATTGTTTTGCTAATTTTTTTCATGATCGTCATAAAAGATTATTTTGATAAACAGTAGGTGTGGATTTTGCTTTTTATAACAACTTACTCTTACTTCCAATATTTAATTCTGTGGACAGTATTCCTGTGATGTCACAGTTGATAAAATAGCAATTTTTATACCCTCAAACCAAAATGAAAATAGGGTCTATTTTTTTTTATGAATTACTAATAACAAATTCTAAACTATTTAGATACTTTTGAGTATAAAAGAAATTTTCTGTAAAAGTCTGCATGCGGTAAGTACAAAGAGCAGTATTCCCATGACGTCACAGTTCGTAAAATGGAGATTTTTATAGCTTCAAGCCGAAATGGAGAATAGGGTTTATTGATTTGAAAGAGGGAATAGACTGGCAGCACAGGCAATCGCCTCATTAAATTCACAAATGAAAATCCAGGATTAGTTAAATCTCGATTCGCATATTGCAGCACAAAACTGTCTGCCAAGTCGTATCTTGGTGGAAAACTTTGAAAAACCAAGATTTTAATGGTTGACACAACATGACACCAGTTTGCTAAGATATGGCTTGACTGAATGATTATGTTTGAATGTGAGAATCAAAATTTAACTAATCCTAGATTTTCATCTGTGAACTCGATGAAGTGATTATCGACTGTGCTGCCATCTCCTGGTCTATACGCTATCAGTGATGAAGACATTGTTGCATTTAACGAAATAGAGACCTGTTGTCGAATTGTAAACATTCATGGTGACCCCCGTGGCAGAAACACGGCGACACGGCGACATAGTCGCGGACACAGAAATATCTTGCGGACAGTTTTTGTCTGTACTAATAAAATCAATTAAAAAAATTTGTCCGCAACTTTCGGACACTTTTGTCCGCAACTGTCGGATACTTTTTGTCCGCAATTGTCGGACACTTTTTGTCTGCACTGACGAAAATTTTAAAAAAATTGTCCAAAACTTTCGGACATTTTTTTCTTTCGGCAGCACGCAGCTGTTCTCCCCTGATCCAGACGTCAAATTACCGCCTCTCTCGCCTAGAACTCCTATAATAGAAGCCTTACTCTCGCCCATCTCGCCAATTCATTCCTGCTTTCTTCAGCACTGCGGCCGCTAAGATGAGCAGCTGTCTCTGTGAAGATCACGTGCTTAGAATGGTGTCCCGGGATAAAGTTTTTTGTGCTGTGTGTGATTCTAAAAAGGTTAAAAAACAGAAAAAAAAGAGCACACATTTTTTGAAGACGCCATCCTGGTCAAAGTATGACTGGAAATTATTTTAAAAAGTGAAAGATTCCAATTCCAAAAAAGAACAAATCAGCTCTGAATTTGATACTATCAGGAAAATATCTTGTGGAAAATAATAAGAACAATGGAAACTAGAATACTGCAATAATGAAGATATATCACCAAAATATTTCTTTATGATCGAGCTGTGAAACGAGCAAGATATGACGATGAAAAGTCTGCAACTCTAACTGATGTTCTACAAGCAGTAAAGAATAAATGTTACATAATTTATATTTACTTATTGTTAGTATACAGTACGGGACATAATTTATTTGAAAATTAGGGCATCCATAAAAAACTCATCACAGAGTAATAGCAAAGAAAAATGAGATATCTATCTGTCATTTGTTTTGCTTATTTAAATGCTTTGTTTATTCAAGCATTTAAGTTGGAAGTCAAGTTGATTATATTTAAATAGAAATAATGCATATATAGCCATGAAATATTTTTGTTGAAATTATCTTTTTTCGTACTAAACATTATCAATGGAAAGCTTATCTCATTAGCGTCCGAGTTCTTTGATCTAAATAAACAAACCACAAGTCGTTATCAGCTTTTTGTTTTTTCTAACAAGTGGACTTTTCTGTCGTTGGGAATAATTTTCTTAAAACCTATTATATTTTAATAAAAATTTGGTACGCAACCTAATTTATTATTATTGCAACTTGTTGAAAATTTGAACAAAATCGTATAATTAACAACAGAAATATATATATATATTTAATTATATCTGCAATTCGCCGAAAAACTTAACAAAAATGTTAGGCTAAAAATCAAAACCGATTTTTTTTCCCGCAATTCTTCCACGAAATTGCGTTTTTTCCTCGCGATCAGGAGTGCCTACCCCCCTCCCCTCCCAAGAAATTTGTCAGAAAATTTATCAACCATTAAATGCCAGACAAACAAAAATTAAAAAATTGCTCAAACACTAAAATAATTTATCAGATTTGATTGCAATAAAAACATATGTATCAAATAAACGCTTTATGCATAGAAATTAATAATTATCATAAAAAAATTTCTAAAACGATATATATATATATATTCAATATATTGAAATTTTACCTGCTAAGACGGAAACCTGTTTAAAACAAGGTTTTCACCGGTTTTTGAGTACCCCCCCCCCTTCCCCAAGGAAATTCTGATATGCAGATATGCCACTTTTCCGCAGAATCCCGCTTTTTCGGCGCAGTATATTTTAACATTCCTGAGATCAATGCAAATATGCATTAACATTTTTTACCCTTTTTTTTTGTTTGTGGGGGGGGGGGGGGCGGACGAAATACATGAAAAACAAAAATGGGAGAACAAATAGTGGCCGCCAAATTGAAATTGTTTTCGTTTTCCTCCGACCTTCTCTTTCCCCTGTCTGATCGCGCGCACCAAAGCAATTAGCGATGCCGCGGATACACTATAGCGCTTAAATTACGCGAAAAATTGGATTTGGGACGCAAAAAAATAGTTCTTACGACGTCCCATGGGACGCATAATTTTTACAGACGTAAATTCTTCAAAGAATCGTGAAATAAATGGGAATTCCGTCCAAGGACCGCGGGAAAATGTCGGTTTTCATCAAAAAATCGCTGAAAAAAAGAGGAATCGCAAAAAAAATTCAAATTTTGTAAAAGAATCGCAGAAAGAAGAAAAATTTTGTCAATGGGCTGCAGGAAAAAAGACTAATTTCATCGAAAGATCGAGAAAAAAAGGCAAATTTTACCAAAGAATCCGAAAAAAAACCCGGCGAATTTCGTCGTAGAATCGCGAAAAAATGGCGATTTTCGTCATACGTAAATATGCTAGACAATTTTTCTAATGCTGATTTAGTAAATTTAGGTTTTTGGACTTTTTTTTATATGCATTTAAAAAGTAGTTAAGAATATTATATATAAAATATGTAAAATACCTGATTTGTGATATATTCATTTTTCAGTGTCTTTTCTTTTTCCTAAACATATGATGTGTAAATGTGTATATACAGTTAGAAGAAAATACTGCATTGCGGTTGCAGACAGAATTTGATGTTAATGAGGCTTGTCGCAGACACAGTTAAAAAATTCTGCCACAGGGATGGTGACAGAGTATGCCTGTCCCAATCATCCTCTGTGCCATATGTAATGCACAGTAACGTGTGAATGACTAATGAAATAAGGGTGGACATTCTGTGTTGTTTTTACCGGGTGTCCCAAAAATGACTGATGGATTTTAAAATTCAATAACTTGCAAACGGTGACAGCTATTTAAAAAAAAATTTCAAGAGGGTTATGTATAATGTCAGGAGTTTTTATACCGCAATTTTTTATTTTAGTTCGAATTTCAAACAATAGGTGGCGCTGACGGCGATTGAGGTCCAGGTCGACGCTTCACTTAGCACTGATCACTTGGCCTTCAATCGCCGTCAGCGCCACCTATTGTTTGAAATTCGAACTATAATAAAAAATTACGGTAAAAAAACTCCTGACATTATACATAACCCTCCTGCAAAAATTTTTAAATAGCTGTCACCGTTTGCAAGTTATTGAATTTTAAAATCCATCAGTCATTTTTGGGACACCCGGTACAATTGACAGAGGCTCAAACCATTAACTCAACGCTTTGGAGTTCCTTATAGAACTTAATGTTGATACCCCAACAAAAATTCTAGAACATTTGGCATATCCCATCAGCATTTTTAGATAGGAGTGTGAAATTTCAGAAAATAAATCTAAACAAATAATTAAACTTGTATTTCAGCCGTTTTAGAATTTCTCCCCCCCCCCCCCCCAAGTGCGTAAAGAGAGGGATATAAAGGTATGCTGGTTATACCTCAGCAACTGTTTTAGATGGGATCTTGAAATTATGAAAAGTAAATCTACTAAAAAAAGGCGAAACGAATACTTCAGCAATTCATTCCCCTAAGGTTTAAAGAAGTCAAATTTTAGAACATATAGCCATATCTCAGCAGCTGTTTTAAGCAAGGGCATGAAACAAATCTTATTGTATTCAATACATATGTATTCAATTCAATACATATTTCAGTGATTTTAGAAATTTCTTCCTCCTTAGTGCGTTAAAAGGGAAGCCGAAAATTATGGCCATATCCAAGCAACTGTTTTACATAGACTCATGAAAATAAAGATAACTAATTTACTAGATAAATAATTAAACATGCATTTCAGAGTATGGAAATTTCCACCTAAGTGTTTAAAGAGGATCAAACATTTTAGGATATATGGCAATATTTCAGAACCAGTTTTAGACAGGAACATGAACAGGGTGGCTACAGATTCTGGAAATCATGGAATCAGGGAAGTTTATCAATCTAGGAAAATTAGGGAACTTTATAAAAAAATACTCAAAAATCAGGGAAACTTTTCCTCAAAAATATGTTTTCACGGGCCCTAGCTAAGACTTTTTATTGGTGAGGGAAAAAGCCTTAAATTGCCAAGTCAAAATTCAGTATTTACCAACTCAGTGAAATGCAAACATAAATAGTTCTCAGCGTTTGCCAATTAGTTTTATAATTTTACCAAGTTATCGCAATTAGAAAATGTAATTAGTTTTTATTTGTAGAAAGCTTATAATATTTCTAATTATATTGGTAACTTTCTTCAAATTTATCAAAAATAGAACGTGCATTTTAGTTTTTTTTTATTAAAGTTTTGAACTAATTTGCCAGTTCAGTTTGTAAATTTACCAACTGTAACAGCATGTGCAGATGGTTTTTTTTTGGGGGGGGGTGAGAGCTCCCCCTGCCCCCCCTTAGCGAGGCCCCTGGGTTTTCAGCTTACCAACAACATTGATTCGTTGCGAAGCAGGCTACATTTAAACCAATAAGAAGTGATAAAGAGACTCAAAACTGTATTGCTGCCAAGAGATATGTCTGCATGAAAGCTAAATTGTCCTAGAAAACCCAAATTTTCATAAGTTAATTCATTCCAGTGGCGCAGCCAAGGGAGTGGTTTTTGGGGTTAAAACCCTCCCCAAAGCTAAGAAAGATCGCTATAATTGCCGCTTATATGAATCAAAACCAAGCTTAATATTTAAATATTTTAGTGCGTTTCGGAATCCGCCTCTTTATTGTATCTGATTTTATATAATAAAGTAAATTAAATAGCGAAAATTCTACTTAAAATTGTGAAAGTGCATGTTGCATGGATTAGTTATGTATGAATATTTTAATAGCATTGATTCTATTAACCGGCAATCACTTTTATCAGAAACTCAACCCCACTCGGAACCAAATCCTGGCTGCCCCACTGATTCATTCGCAATCTTTTGACAAAATTTGCATGTTTTGGTTTTTTTTCAGCAATTTTTTTTACAATTTATTGGCAAAATTCAAACATATTTTGCAATCTTTTGATGAAATTTGCATGTTTTTCGCAATCTTTTGGTAAAAAATTTACATATTTTTTGCGATCTTTTGGCAAAATTTGCACGTTTTTTGACACAATTTGTGCATTTTTCATGATTTTTAGCCGAGATTTGTGCATTTTTTGTGATATTAAGATAAAAATTGCACATTATAAAATTTGCATGTTTTTTCGCAATCTTTAGATGAAATTTGCACATTTTTCACGATTTTTTGACTAACTCTTTTACACGAACCTTTCATGATATTCATTTTTTTATGCAAGCCTTGGGTGAAATTTGTATTTTTCCTTGATCTTTAGGACTAATTTTCCACGATCTTTTGACTAAATTTGTGCTTTTTTTTGCAAAACTCTGAAGAAATGAGTGCTTTTTTGTATGATCTCTTGACAAAACTTCGTGTTATTTCCTTTGCTCTATGTCAAAGTTAGCATTATTTCAAGCGATCCTTTTGATGAAATTATCAAATATTTTATCCGAAGCCCTACTGTAACTTTTGTTGCGTATCCATAATAATTAGGAATAAATCATAATACCTTTGCTATTTAAATACTGTGCAATTTTTGTTTTTTCCTCCCAAAAGAGATATTTGCAAACTGGATAAGTGTGTTATATGCGAAAGCAACATATGTTAAAAACTACCTTATATGTTCTTTAATAATAAAAATCAGGGAAATTTGATACAGATAATCAGGAAATTTTGGGGGGGAGGGGGAATCAGGGAACTTTTTTTCATCATTTCTGTAATCGAAATTCAAGATAACAAATCCATTAAAAATAATCAAACATTTATTCAGTGATTTTAGAAATATGTCCCTTTATAAGTTACATGGATAATTGAAAATTATAGCATATTTCACAATATTTAAGCAGCAAATTCAGGCTGAAGTGGGAAATTCATAAAAATACTAAAATATTTGGGAAGTACTTCAGTAATTTGTCAGCACTTTAGTTATTTTAGAAGCATTTTGTCTATTATGTTGCCGACATGGATTCTGAACTGAATAATAGAAGATTATATAAATCAGCCTAAAGTTATGGGTATTTGATTAGATATTTAGAACTATATATATTTAATAACCTCTTTGTTAGATTCACTTAATTTGATTAAAGATTATTTTAAAGAAACTGACAAGCGTAGTAGGCGAAGGCTGTTTAGTAATTAATAATAGTATGTATAAAAATTACGAATACAGTAGGATCCCGGTGTAACAAATTCATTATTGGAATCAGAAATTTTATTCATTAAATTAGGGTTATTCATAATGGGGGAAGGGGTTAAAAAAAACTACTTTTTGAAAAAGCTCTAATAAGACACTGCACAAAAATATCCATAATTGGAAATTATACTCATTTCATTCAGCCGCTAAAAACGGGGAATAAATGATACAAGTTAATTTTAAATTTTCAAGTGTTGTGTAATAGATGATTAAGAATTTCTTTGATTCCTAACTCAAATGCCTTTTTTTTTTTTCATCTTTATGAAATGAGATCGTTGTAGAGAGAAGAAATTGAGTCATTTATGTCATGCTGTATGAAGTATGTTTCCAAACCATATAAAACAAAAGAAAAAGTAAGTTGTAATGGGAATTTCATTATAGATTTCTGCATAAGAATCACTATTTTATTGGTTTAGCAAATTTGACTACATTGATGTCACTGGACTAAAAATCCTGGATCCACGAGACCCAGGACTTCTAAAATTGTGGGTCCTTTTTTTACAAAAGAATGTCCCCAAAGTCATTTTAGATGCATGAATTATTGTTTGCATTTAGTAATGTTTCTTTTTAAAATTTTAGTGTTTTTCATCTTTTACAATAATTTCTTTCAATTGATCAAAAATCAAGAGAAATAATGATAAATAGCTTACCCATTTAATGAGATGCCAATACCTTAAATTTTTTATCAACTTATTCCCGGCAGGTATTGCACCATATTCAGTTCAGTGGTATATTCGATGACTAGCACAAATTTAATTTAAAGTGATTGACACTTACTCAATGTCGAAATGGGCATGTTCTCGCCTTATTTGAATTTAATTGGAAGATTACGTATACATCTTTATATACAAATATTGTACATTATTTACATAAAAGATTCGACATAACAATGAAATTTGAGCCCAGGAGGGTTACCACTCGTAAAGCCATCTTCAACCATTCACCTCCTTTTTGGCATTAAAACATATTTCTCCACAATTTTATTTACCTGTAGATCTTGGCAGAGATTTTTTATAAAAAAAAAACCCTCTCCATACAGCAGTATTTCTAAGTATGTGCATTAAAGGCTTTACAAAAAATAATAGAACTTTTTTCTTGAGAAAAAACAGGATATTATTAAAACATACTTGTTTTTCAATTTGTAGTTTATAGAAATGTTGAAAATTAATTAATTTTTACTTATTTAAAAATTGTACTTTTTATTTTCATTGCTACAAAAACACACTAGTAATGTAGATTCTTATGAAATTGTGTGCTTTTTTGAAACTAGCATCTCGCCCTTTTTCTTTCAAGAATGAATAGTAAATACTAAATTATCATTTTAGTAAATAAAGCGTAAAATTATGCATTATATATTTAATTAGAAATTAACAGTTTAATATTAAATGCAGTTATTGATAATTTTAATGAATGTAAATATTACTAGTATCAATATAGTTTTACTGAATTATTGTAAAATATTAATTTGTATATCTTTATTGTATTCTACTAACTAGTGAAACTATTAATTTATAGTTTTTATAATTTCTGTAATTACTAATAATCAGGGGTGATTCTCGTCCGAAATTTCCGAAAATTTAAGACAACTTCTTCCGAAAATTTGAAATTGGGTTATCAGTTCCGCATAGTTGCCAACTTGTACGGTTTTGCGCGCGGAAAAAACAATTGCGTAGAAATGCAAATTTCGTGATAGGATCGCCGAAATAGCATACATTTCGTCAATATTTCGTGAAAAAACGACGATTTCGTCATCTTTTTTTGAACGAACTTTGTCAAAAGATCGATGAAAAACGCGAATTTCCCGTGCGGATCGCGAAAAAAACGGCAATTTCACCAAATATCGCAGACAAAACGCTGATTTCTTCTGAAGACGGCGGGAAAACGCAGATTTCGTCTAAAGGTTGCGGGTATAACGCCGATTTCGTTAAAAGATCGCTTAAAAATACTTTGTCAAAAGAATATTTGAAAAAATACGCCCATTTCATCAAAAGATCACGGAAAAAACGCCGATATCGTTAAAAGATCGCGGGAATAAAACGCCGTTTTTGAGAAAAAATTGCGTTAAAAAGCAAATTTTGCCTAAAGATCGTCGAAAAAACGCCGATTTCGTTTAAAATAAACATGGGAAAACGCCGATTTCGTCAAAAGATCGCGGAAAAACCGCCGAATTTGGCAAAAGATCGCAATACATCGCCGATATCGCTAAAATATTGCTGATTTCGTCTGATATTCGGAGAAAACGCCGATTTTGTCCGAAGATCGCTAAAGAGGGAGGGACCCCCCCCCCCCCCCCGCCGATTTCCGAAAATGCGATGCGAATTTCCGAAAAAAAAAATTTCATTCTGAATACCTCTGCTAATAATTAAATTATATATATAAAACCCTTCCGTGTATAACGTTTCCGGGGTACACCGATCCACGAGAAAAAGAAACTTATTGCGATTCGGCGTCCACGTTAGTCTTAAGTATTCCGAGCCGTTCACAAATATTTTAATCGTTCAACTTATGGAAATATACATATAAGAGATTTATTCATCACTCATTTTCTTTAAAACCTACAAAAACTATCTAATTATACCTACAAAAACTACCTAATTATAATGTTTAAGTTCTAAATAAAACAACCAGCAATTTACGAGATAAACAAACGATCTAAGCAAGTTAATGCTGTTGCCATTCAAGAATGACAAATTTCAAACCGATAAAAATATTGTGAAAAGATACCTCCAATTTAAAGGCTATCTATTTCCTGACCAATGAAAACGTTCCACAGTCGTAATGGAGCGTTCTCATTGGTCAGATTTACAGTAGGAGCTGTAAATGATGTCATTACATTTTAATGCACTTTGAAATCTTTTCAGGATTTCAAAAACAGTATTTAATTAAAACTGTTTATTTAAGGAAAGCGAAGGTGCGTTTTAATGTAATATTGTTAATTTTTTTTATATTCGGGTTGCTTTAATTTTTTTTTCTGCCGTGAATGATTCTTGAGAATGACTCTTTTGTTACATCACGTTTCACGTGTGGATATTTATTCTTCACTGTGTTGACGTTTGTTTTCGATCGTATAAAGTGTTTTCTTTTAAGTTTTGGCTAACAAATTGAAGTTTTACATCGTTATAATTTTTTAAATGCAATGTGCGAAGACGAAAGTCCCATTGAAAGAAGACGACGCTTGAATAATGAACTTCAAATAAGGTGGTTAGCGCGGCAAAGCCAGGAGTCGCGGGATATAATTCGGGCGGCAAATTCCCTCATCACAAGTTCGAAGCGAAAGAGAGGCAGAAGTCCATCGTGCTCGGGAGTTTCAAATCCCTGAAAATATTGAAGACGAAGAACATTATTGTGGATCGATGAACGTTGTTTGCCAGTTTTGTGGTACCAAAAATTTCAGAGCTGAACGTCCGCATGACGGAAAATTTACAAGTTGCAGCCGTAAAGGAAGATTGAAACTTTAAAAGCCTATACTAAGGGAAATATTTTATCATACCCTATTTTTTTTGTTTCACTTGCTATGGATCCGAGCAACCCTGATTACAAGAACAAAAATTTTTATACATTTTGGATATTTTTATTATTTTCTCTCAGTAACTTTATTTTTGGCTGTAGTTTCACAATATATTCTTTTATAACTGTTTTTTTTTTTTTTTTTTGCCTCATTTTATTCTTTTAAAATTTATGTATTTACCATTTGTTCATTACAATTCCCTCCCATCCACCAGATAGTTTTGTTACAGTTTTAAATGCAAATTTCTTTTAATTTTTTTTTTTTTTTTTTAGATTTTTCCTCCTTATGTTTAATTGCTATATTTTTCAAAATTATTTAAGCTTAAAGTGGCTATGATTGACCACAGATGGTGTATTTTTTATCATTCTTTTAAAAAAGCAAATACGTCATTTTGACGGGCTATCTTCTAGTTTTATTAATAAAAGTGTAAAAACATAAGTTAGCAATTAAAGGAAACCAGGGTTGCCACGCCACCTGGAAAACCGGGAAAACACAGGGAATTTTAAATCTCCGAAAATCCAGTGAATTTCTTTAAAAATCCTAAAAAATCTGGAAAACACGGGGAATTTGGTAATGGCAAATTATAACATTTCTAATTAGCCTTCATAAATGCATATATTTTTTCGCACTCAACATTGAATAAATGCATTGCAGAACAGAGAAAATACAGGGAATTTTTTTTTCAAGATTAGAGTGGCAACCCTGGAAACCTAAAACACCTATCTGTTTAATATTATATGTAGTAACTATTTGACCGAATATTTGACTCCCCGAATACTTTTTATTAAAGGTATTAAAATATTACTTTTAAAAACAATTTTATATAATATTTAATAAAAGCTTATATTTTGATTAATGAGCTTTTTATAAGTAAACTTTATATTGAAAAAAATCTGTTACTTAAAGATGGATATGAGGCTTTTTTAATTAATAAAATTTTTAATTTTCTCTTCTACAAATTAAAAATATTTTTAATCAAAGAGAAATAATGAAAAAACTGGAAGAAAAAAAATTTACAGTCTCCTTTAATAAACTTTAGTAAAATCAAATGGTGGCAACAGTAACTTTTTCTACTTTTTTATCTTAATCTATTTAATCTGTCAATATTACAATACATTCAAACAAATATACTGTGTGTTAATCAAACCGAAACTGAATAATTATTCATAACTTTATCAATAATGAAGATATTTTAACGAGATTTGTCTCATTGGTTTTGTTTGTATTAAGTATGATGATATTGAAAATGACTGAATTTTGATCAGTGACACAGTGCAAATACTATAGCTGGATTTTGTATAAGGGTTGGCATGTTTTTGACAGTTTTAACCATGGTTTAAATCGTCAACTCAATCTCGTCTATAGGTAAATAAAAATATTTATTTACATATATCCAAGTCAAATTTATTTGCTTTTAATGAAAAAAAAGTTTCTAAATATGTTGTAGAAAAAATAAATTTAAATTTTGAAGAAATATATATTTTGAATTGTAAACAAATTCTTATTTTAAATTAATTAATGATATACATTATTACTTATTAAATTTGGAAAACTTATCTTTTGTTATATTATTTATTAAATTATGTTTTTCAAAATCTGCAGGGATATTAATTTATTTATAACCAAACTTAGTGTATAGTTTAAAATAATATTAAAGATTAGACTTATTTAAGGATAAACATTAACATTTTCTGAACATTTATCTCTGAATACTATAAAATTTTGTTAAATATTTTAAGTATTCAATTGTTGAATAATTACTTCTTGTCTTACCTTTCTTTCAAAGTAAACATTATTTGTATTTTTAATACTTTAATGTGTGTGTTTGCGGGGGGGGGGGGGGGTGTAGAGATAAATGGTTTATAATGATATGTAATAATCATAAATATAATAAATGATGTATGCATTATATTTAAATGCAAATTAACCTATTGGATATTATATAATGTGTATAGCATTTAAAATAGCATATATATTAAACACATGTATCAATTTCGACACTTAGCTATGTCAAAATGCATACTAAATGACTTTAGATTTAAAATAATAAGTAAACAAGATATTTAAACATAATTTTTGTGCAAATATTTCTGCATGTCCGTTTAGAGATAAATTAGCGAGATCTGGCTTCACCTTAATTTTTGTAATTAAATATTTTAATAGCTGCTAATTACCATAATTAAATTTCAACATAATGTATGGTAACTGTTGCTAGTTTTAAAATTTGTTTCCTAAACAAATTTGGGAAAATGCGTTGCAGCAGATAATGACTCAATGGGTTTTTGACTGTTTAAACATTTGTGATGTCAAAAACCCAACCCTGATAAAGGAATGTCTAACACATGGTTCTTTAGCTATGAATGGGGGCATTTTTTAACACTTCTTATCATATATTTCATAGAAATTAAAGCAAATCAATTGAAAATATAGTTATGATATGGTATCTTGATTATTGTTAAATGACTATTGTGATACGAAACTGACTACTAAAATAAATGACTGATAAATGACTACTAAATGATTATTGTTAAATGTAAGTTTGACCTTGAGTGGGATGAGATACAAAGTACTTTTAACACATCATTTGATTACTATTATGGTTTCATGAACAAAAATTGTCTTGATAAATATTATCAACCCCAAAAGTTTTTCCATTTTGTTTAGAAGCTCATCTTTGTGAAGAAAGATTATTTACTAAATGAAATTTAGAAACTTTTTGTACATCATTAATTCCTATGAAAACAATCATCCCCATTAATCATCATTTTAAGCCTTCCCATGTTTAATTTTCTTTAGTTATATTTTACAAACAGCAAATAATGTATAAACATTCTATTTTATTTAAATATGATTTTGTTTCTAGTTATTTTAAATATTTATAAGTTGAGAGTTAAAAGTAGAAATTGTGAAAAGATTTTAAAAATGTGTGTTAAGATTTTTTTTTTTTTTTTTTAAGTATTGGATTTAACCAAATATTTAGCAGGCCGTATAGTTTGATATTCCGCCTAAGCGAATATTCGGTGGACACCTACTCTTGACGAAATTTAGTTTATTCAGAATCTTGACATAACTCACTGTTTTTTCGCAATCTTTTGATGAAATTTGTCGTTTTTTTTTTTTTTAATTTTTGATGTAATTTGCCGAATTTTTTTTGCAATTTTTTGACGAAATTTGCCTTTTTTGCAATTTTTTAACAAAGTTTGCCAATTTTTTTCGCAATTTTCTGACAAAATTTGCTGTTTTTTTTCCCTTCGCAATTTTTTGACAAAATTTGTCGAATTTTTTTTTTCCAATTTTTTGCAACCTTTTGACGAAATTTGCCGTTTTTTTCTGCATCTTTTTGACAAAGTTTGTCTTTTTCCTGCAAACTTTTAACAATTTTTTTTTTCGCAATCTTTTGACGAAATTTGCTGTTTTTTGAAATCTTTTGACTAAATTTACCACGTTTCTTTGCAAATTCGCATTTTTATTCCTGATAACAGGTCTTTTTCACATTCCTTTGACAATTTTTTCAATTTTTGTTTTTTTTTTTCTTACAGCAATCTATGACGAAATTGGCAATTATTCTTTGCATGATTAATGAAATTGATTTTCTTTTCGATTACCATTTGACGAAATTTGCGATAGATTTTGCCTAAATTTTTGAATTTATGAAAGATTTAAAAAAAAAATTTGGAAATGATGGATTTAATTTTTCAGAAAATTCACAACAAAATCATCCCTGATTTATTAGTTTAACGGGTATTGGAGCTTCGTCAATTGTATGTGGCAAGGATCATTTTACTATGGCACATGGCAAATAATTTTTAGCAAAATTTTTAAAGTTTTGACAGTTGAAAACTAATTTGCAGACCTTCTCAAGAGTATGTGCATTGTGTCAATTCTGCACCCAGGAAAATTTAGAGGATGAGCTAAGACATTCACCAATAAACAAAATAATTTTTTTCTTCTGTATAGGAAAGACTTATCTAAAGATGTCAAAGGCTATATGTTAGAAAAAAAATCATTCATGATTTTGGGCTTGCTGCATATTTTGTTGGTAAGATCTTTGTTTTTAAAACATTTCGTGTACACTTATCTTCCTAATACAAAGGGTGTCAATTTGTTTATTATGTCAGCGTGAACTACAAGCAAAAACTGTAATTCTCATTTTCTTTTTTTTTTTTTTTTCCGGCAAAACATTTTTTATTCTATAACAAGTTTTGTCTGGTAAGTCGCAAAACAATCCTCCAACTGTGTTCTAAATGTCTGATGATGAATACCCTTCAAATAGGCTCAACAACTTTTTTTTCCAATTTTTTATTACATTTTCAATTAAATCTACCTTTTCTCAGTACATTTTCTCTTGGACTACTTTTATCTTTCCTTAAAATGGTCTATCCAATCATTGGATGCAGAAAAATCGTTCACATTATGCTTTTCAACAAATTATTGAAGTGCTTTTTTACTTTCTTCTATCTTCAATAGAAGAAAGTATTGTGATCGAAATTTTTTTCGACTTCCAGTTTTCGATGGATTTACACATTTTAGGGGTCAGAGATTCCAAAAAACATGTTTTTACAAAATGTCTGTATGTTGCCATTCTACCATCAAAAAGTGTATGAAGTTATGCATAGAATTGAACCAAATTTTTTGTGAATGTTTTTGGCTGTGGCAAGCAGGTCCTCTTTCCGTTTTGAAATATTCTGCCTGATTTGTGCCATTTTCATTATTGTACCGACCAAAAGTATATGAAGTTATGCATCGAATTTAACCAAATTTTTTGTGTAAGTGTATGACTATGGCTAGTTGGTTCCCCCCCACCCCTGAATTTAAAAATAATCCGCCGAAAGGGGGTGCTGGAATCGCGAATTTTTTGCTATTTTCAATATTGTACCAACCAAAAGTATATGAAGTCAGGGCTGCCAATTGCTACGCAGTAGGCGTAGTTACTCTGCTTTAGCTTCTCTATTACACACTTCGCGACGCGTACTCCAAATTACGCTTTTCAGCTTTTGTCTACTAACAGTGCGCTGCGATTACGCAATCTTTAAATGCCGCTGCCAGTCACGGAACGGAGGAAGTAGGTTGAAATTCCTGTTTTCTCTTTGAGAACAAAGTGCGTTAGTCTGATCCAAAGTGCGTGCGCATATTAATACGGCGCTGTGATTGGTTTACGTTTAAGATCTTTCCTGTCGCTAGCCTTACTTTTTTATTCGTTTTTTGATTTTGTATTATGCTATCGTATCGGGCTAAAGTCAATTTTCTGATTAAGTTTTCAGAAGTTATACTACATCGAATATAATATCACTTTGAATTATTAATCCTGTTCATTTCTTTTATTTCTTCTTCAAAATGAGTGACCGAGATAATCCGAAAAAGAAAAAACTTCTGATCAAAAGATTCGATCCCGAATTTTCGGCAAAGGGACCCTATTTGCGTGCTTCAGATAAATCTTCGTATGAAGCATTCTGCACTACTTCTGAAAGTAACTTTCATGTTAATCATGGAGGGAAACTTGATTGCTCACGTCATATAAAGTCAAACAGACATATTAAGAATAAAGAACTTAAAACGAAAGTAAAAAAAATGCCGGACACTTTCTTTGTCGAAAGCGACGTGTTGTTATGTATTACCAAAGCAGAAATGCTCTTTTCGTCATTTCTTATTGAACATAACATGAACATTAAGTGCAGCTGACCATGCAGGCTATCTCTTTTAAAGCGATGTTCCCGGATTCCAAGATCGCCAAGCACTATGCTAGCGCGCGAACCAAAACGACAGCCATTTTAAAATGTATGGCAAATAAAACCTACTCTGATATAGTTGCTATTTTAAAACGTATGCCATTTTCATTTTTAACTGATGGAGCACTGACCAAAATGCTGTTAAACTAATTTTCATGATGAATACCCATGAAATAAAAGGTAAGTTTTATATTTTGATCTGTAAAATTTCTTCTATTTTAATATGTATGATCAATGTATTTTAAAAAAAGTGTTTTTTTATAATATATTTCAAACTTTTTTTAACCTTTCGGGGTCGATTGCAGTAACACAACTTGACTACATTTGATTTCTTAAAACTACACATTCTCGATGTTCAAACTACACATTTTTACTCACAGAGGTTGGCAGCCCTGTGAAGTTATGCATCGAATTGAACCAGATTTTTTGTGTATGGCTAGTTGGTCCTCCCTGAATTTAAAAAAATCTGCCGGAAGGGGGCGCTGTAATTGCGATTTTTGTGTTATTTTCAATATTGTACCAACCAAAAGCATATGAAGTTATGCATCGAATTGAACCAGATTTTTTGTGTATGTGTATGGCTAGTTGTTCCTCCCTGAATTTGAAAAAAAATCCCTCGGAAAGGGGCGCTGCAATCGCGATTTTTGTGCCATTTTCAATATTGTACCGACCAAAAGGACATGAAGTTATGCATCGAATTGAACGAAAATTTTTGTGTAAGTCTATGGCTATGGCTAGTTAGATTGCCCTGAATCTGAAAAAAAAAAAAAAAAAAAAAAAAAATCCGCCGGAAGGGGGCGCTGTAATAGCGAATTTTATGCCATTTTCAGTATTGCACCGCATAAAAGTGTATAAAGTTAGTTCCTGAACTGAACTAAATTTTTTGTATATGATTATTTTTTGGTAAGGCAGATAGGTCCTCCCTGAATTTGAAAAAAAAAAAATCTGCCTATCATTCTATTGCCCATCGGCTTGTGTAGAGACGGAAATTCGTTTTTACTCAGATTGATTGAAGCAGAAATTTAAGATTAAAATCAAAGTTGGTATGGTATTGAATTAAAATTATTAAAGCATTAAAATGAGTAACTATTTTTTTTTTAAATATTAAAATGTACGCATGAGATAGAAGAAAGTTTTCGGATTGGCACATCCAACTAGTTTTAATAATAAATGACTATATTCGTAGCATGAACAGTGTTGAACTTATTTCACTAGATCAGATTCAAGAACAGAAAGAGGAGTGGTTGTATTTTCTTATTTTTACCACATTCTGCTCATGCTTTTTCAATTTATGCTCGTTGTTTAATTATTGTTGGTAATGCTGCCATGGAGATTTCAAAGCATTTCGCTAATATGCTTTGAGGTCCACTGTTCTTATCAAATTTGCATAAAAATGTTTTCATTCAATGAAAAACATTTTTTTCTGACAATCTGCCATGCTTCACGAAGTTAAAAAAATTAAATACTTCACAAAATCAAGCATCCAATACACCTCTTTTCTCTAGAAACAAAACAATTAGTGAAATTTTTAAGCTGTATTCTTGTGTCACTTGAAACCCATGGCAGGTTAAACTCATGATACATCTCCATCTGTGAATAACGAGCTCACCCTCAAAGAAAAGATTGTTGCAGTTTGTACTCTCTTAACTGCAGAAGCAAGGGGCAAAGAAAAGTTTTGCATGCTATTGACCTAAATGAGAATTTTTTCATTTTAGTCAACAGCGTAGCACGCTTCCCTATCCCTTCGCTTCTGCTAAGTCCCATCGGAGAGGTTCTGACATTTTATGTGTGGTTTTTGAGTCCTCTGGTAAGTATTATTTATCAAATATTAAATTAATGTGTGGGCTACATGAATTTGGGGGCAAAAGGGTGGACCAATGGGGAAGAGGGAGTAATTTTCAAACTTTTTTGGATCTGTCATGTGCAGGGTTGGCAAGTTTCTTCCGCAGTGGAAAAACCGGCCAGAAGAAATAGGTTTCTTCCAAGTGGAAGAAATGGAAGAAACTGTTTTTCTTCTAGAATTTACCATAAATTTCAATTTTGTAAGATATAATAAATATCTTCTTCCTATAATCTTAAATGAATTAATTCCACTGGACCAAAACTAATTTAATTAAATATATATGCTAAATGAATAATTACACCAATTTTTTAGCCAAGATCCCACACAACGCCTGTCTAAAGATCATCAACCATTGGTTAAATGAAATTTTATCCAAAATTTAAAAACACAAACTTAAATGTTATTCATTTCAATTTAACCAAAATATTTTTTAATTATTTAAATTTTTGAAACTAGTAGTAAATAGTAGGAATTCTTTACCAATAGTAGAATGAAACCCATTTAAATAAAAACTTTCAATTTACATCAATTTTATTAATATAAGTAATATACAATAATTACTGTAATATAAAAGATTAATATTAAATTTTTAATATTACTGTATTAAACAGAGATTGATCAAAAATATGGTTTCATTTTCAGCCCAAAATCGGAGTTTTGCCAAAAACGTGGCTGAAAATTCAGCTTGACTGAAACTCGCAGTATTCCAAAATTATTGTTTCTTCCTTCGGAAATTTTCAACATTAGTCATTGATTTGATCTGATTTGAACTGTATCAGCTCTAATGAGTGTATTGCAATGAACTTCTCTGTTTATAATTATTAGACATGAATTAGCAATCATCTTACAGAAAATTTTTAGTTTAAACTGCATTACTGCATTAGTGTTTCAAATATTCTTTGAGAAAGTTCTAGAATAATAAATGATCATTTACAAAAATCATTATAGAAGAAAAATCAAGATGTGTATAGTTAAAACTAAAATATTTATTTAATTAAATGAAATTCGTATTGGAAAATGTTCCTGTGTCATTGATGAATTAATTATGTTTTATTATACATGAAAATAAAGTTTTTGGATAATTAAGAATTGTGCATAATCAATAAATACTATACATATAATTAATTTACATTTATGTATGCATTAATTACTTTAGAACATACAATTTATTTATTTATTTTTTTTTTTTTTTTGAGGGGGGGGGGGGGATGATTTCATGTTTGGCTGAAACTGAATTTTCTGAAAATTGGTTTTGGATTTAGAAACCTGTATCGATCAAATCTCGTATTAAAAATAAAATAAAAAAATCATTAAAATTCTAATTTTTTTTTAGTACAATGCAGCATAGTATAGCAAAAAAGTTTTTTAGCAGTAGGATGCTGCAATCAGTTTCTCAACTTGAATTTGATGAATGCAAAAAAATGAAGATATATTTTTTTTTTCCAAGTCCTGCACTTCAAGATTATTTAAAAGCATTTTGACATACCCATAGATATTTTTAGAACACTACAGCATTAAGATATTCATGCTAGATGTTAGTATAAATAATTACAAAGTTATTTTACTGTCTAGCACAGTTTAAGATAAGGCATTTTTATATAAAAATAATTAATATTTTATGAAAAATAAGCAATTTGTTGGTGCGTTTTTTCTCTTTTTATATAAATACTGTAATTAATAATTAAAAAAAACCATCCTACTACCTCTAGAGTAGTAAAAATCCATCACCTGAAAATGTCTGCTGAACCTGAAGCTTGTTATTAAAAAAATAATTTGCCTTTGCAAAAATAAATAAATAAAATAATAATTAAATTTTCCAATTTAGATTTCATTTAATTATACTTTAATTCTTTTATCTAGTTAATATACTTTAACTTTGAACATTTGTTTTGGTTTCTGGTAGTTTCTTCCATTTCTTCCAGTTTCTTCGGGTTTTTTCCACTGTCCTGGAAGAAATAGGTTTCTTGCGGAAGAAACCCAACCCTGGTCATGTGGTATATCATGATCTTGGATTACTCTTTTAAATACCCCCTCCCCCCTGCCAAGAGAGAAAAAAAAAAAAAACTTCCGAATTTGCTTGTGATGGCAAGTGGCACTTTTTCAAATTTTTTAAAGTTTTCATCATTTTAGATCAATTTTTTTACAAAGTCCTCCTGTAAACATTTATTATATAAAATTTAGAAAAGCATGAAGTAGTCCGGCCTGTGATAATTTATTGATCTTAGGCATCTCTGCTTTTTCCCCCCACTTCGCCCTCCTGTGGGATAGTTTCAATACTATTAATGTTAGACTCGTATACGTATGTTTGTGTCCAGATTTTTATAACAGGATAAACTTTTCTCACAGGGGGCATAGATTATCACGAAAAGTGTCAAGACCTCTGAGTGCACTCGAATTTAAGAATTAGTTTCGTGAAAATCCTGCGGCAATTATATCAAATATAGAGTTAACAGATGAGACCTGAACGCGAATATTTCGGGTATTTTGTCTAAAGATAACTGTATTTAATTTTAGATGAGCCCAGACTAGATTTTCCAGTGACAGGAAATTAAATTTCCTGCACCTGCCAATTTAAGGCCCCTGTCCTCGCTCGAGGAAATGCTCGTGAGCTAATGCTATTCCTATGGGGAAGCATTTTTCTAATAACTCTTTCGCATTTTGACATTTTTGAATAATTTTTTTGCATTGGATAGCTGAGGTGCATGCCGACAGTGCACCTTTTTATACTTTTTCGATTTTGGTTGCAGATACCTTTTTAAAAAAGCACTTTCAGTTTTGAAAGAGAAACTAACTTTGTAAAAAATATCTGCAACCAAAATTGAAAAAAGTAAAAAAGGTGCGCTGTCGGGATGCACCTCAGCTATCCAATGCAAAAAAAAAATTATTCAAAAATGTCAAAATGCGAAAGTTATTAAAAAAATGCTTCCCCACTAGGAATAGCATTAGCTCGCAAGTGTTTCCTCGAGCGAGGACAGGAGCCTTAAGCAAGTCATGTAATTTTTTATACTAGGATTTTTAAAGCCGCTGTCAAACTTTAAAAAAAATTAAATTTACATATTAAATTTTTATGCAACATTGTCAAATTTTTTGCTGATTTCAGATACAGTGGAGCATCGTTTATACGACGCCGAAGGGACTACCGAAAAACGTCGTATAAACGATAACGACGTATAATCGATTTTCACTTCCAAAACTATAATTAATTTTGTTTTCACTTAATTTTAATGTTTAACGTGATGATTTGCATGAATTTTTAAATTAAACAAACCAAAATAAACAAATAATCTTAAAAACGGGGGGGGGGGGTAGTTAGTAAGCAATTTAATTATGCGTACCTTTATTTATGTTTCACCGAAAGGTTCCTCATTTGCAGTACATTATTTCCCTTCCACTTAAAGATTAAAAAAACCCCGCGTGGCCAACTAAAAGTCGCCAATACTGATAACAGTTAGAAGGATAGTCTATTTGCAACTTAAAACAGGTCGGGAAAGCTGACCATCCCCGAAAAAAGAATGACCTCTCCCAGTGTAATCTGTTACACGTAAGTTGATTTTTCAGACTAATCGAACGCCAGCCCACATTTTTATAATGTGGAGTGCATTTAAACACGATCATTGGTGTCATTCATAGCTGCCAACTTCCGCTCGTTCGTAAAATACACAAGAAAAATAAACAAACAAACAACAAAAAATCCCTATACAAAATCGAAAAATCGACGTATAAACGATTTTGGGCGTCGTATAAAAGATATATTTTTATATTAAGATGAATAGGAATGAATCGGGACCACATAAAAACGTCGTATAAATGTAAACGTCGTATAAGTGATCGTTGTATAAACGATGCTTTACTGTATATAAATTTCATTGTGGTGCGTTTATTAATTGGCAAAATATTTTTTTAAAAATTAATCTAAGCATTTCTTTGCAAACATTGTTTTAAGTATAGAGCCTCAGATATTGTTAAAATGTGGGGTTACTAGAAGAGCGAATTAAGCAAAAAAAGGTATCACTTGATAAATAGTTATGAAAAATAATGCAGGGTGAATACCAGGGTTGGAAAAAAATCATGATTTTTTTTTAAAAATCAAAAAAATCAGATTTATTTGATTTAAATCAGATTTTTTTGATTTAAATCGGATTTATTTGATTTTTTTAGAATCCTATATTTAATTACTGTGTGTTTATGTTTTTACAATACATGAAGCTGTTTTTTATAACAAATAACTAAAAAAGAATAAATAATATTTATAATTTAAAAATATATATATATAAAATAATTATATAGTTAAGAAAATATTATATTCTATAGTTACTGATTGATACTAAAAATTAAATATCTAGGCTTTAATCTAAAGCCAATCTATTATTTTGTAATTGAATTGTGCACACTATATAAGAAATATATTTAAATATGTTGTAAATGAATAGAAAATGATAAAATTTAAAAAACAAGTTAAATATAGTAGACTCCCTCAAATCTGCAACTCTCTAAAATCTGCGCATAATTTACAGATGTAAACAATGAAGCTTTCAGGTCAAGTATAGGGACAAAATTGGACTTTTTTATTTTTATAGCAATTCTATATATAGTGTTCACTCTAGAAATAAAAAGGGCATGGTGCTATTTGCTAGAAAGGGCACTACCAGGGTTCGCCAAAGTGGGCCCAGTCCGAAAAAACCCACCCGGGTTTTTTCGGGCGGGCCCACTTGAAAAAACCCACCAAAAAACCCATTTGTGGGTTTTTTCAAATTTTCTCGTGTTTCACAACTGTTTCATTATTTAATCTAAGGTATGAGAATGGAAAGATAAATGCCAATTTAAATATATTTCAAACCAACCATATTTAAAAGAATTTCTAAGTACTATTGATAAAATGATCATAATATAAATTAGTTTGTAAATAAAGAAGATTTTCATGCCTATATATTTTAAAATGCTTCCAAGTGCTTTAAATCTTAATGTATACCTAAAGATGATGCTTGAAATGTGATCCCCATCATGATTGCTTGTATTGTTATAGCTTTTAAGATTAATTGCAACATATATTATCCTGCTTCAATGTTCAATGAAAGTTTATACAGTAATCTTCAACACAAAAATGGTGACAGATTATAACGAAAAAAAAGGGTGAAAAAATTTTGGTATAGTACTTTAATAATAATTTCATTGTTAAAATTATTACTAATAATTAATTTTTGTAAAAAGAAAATTATAATGTTTATTATTGTCATTGATTTATAAATTTTTTGTAATCAATTATTTTAAATTGTATTTAGTAGTAAGTACCTTTTTTTAAAACATTTGGAATCATATTAACTTAAATAACCCTGATAATATCCAAAAAACCCTGATAAAATATAATCTAAAATGTATCCAGATACTTTAAATGACTGCTTACAGATGGCATACAAAACTAAACTAGTAAAACTGTATTGCCATTTACGATCTAACTTTATAAATATGATTGACATTGACTTTTAGATAATCCAATTTAATACTACTGCAATATAATGTTTCTTAAATTGTAATATATATACATATATGTGTGTGTGTGTGTGAATTCTATTTTTTTTCTTCACAAAAATAAAAATATTTACATAAATGTTGCTGCTTTAAATTGATTTCTATTGATGTAAATGAAAGGAATTTCATAAATTAGTCTGTTTAACTTAAGATTTATATAAAGAAATTCAGTTTCACTTGGTTTAATATATTATTCTTCCAGTAATCTAGTTCCATGAGATACAAAATAATCTTTTTACATCTATATATATTTTTTCTTTTTAAATGTTTTTTTTTTATTGTTAATTTATACTTAATGCAAAATTATACCTTTGTTTCACTGATAAATGAAAAACTTAGGTACTATGCACATGAAAATTAGAAATTTGGAGAGTTCCCTAAAAATTTTCAATAAAACCCGGAAAAACCCCGGGTTTTAGACTACTGGGCCCAGTGGGTTGGGCTTTTTCAAAAAAACCCGGGTTTTTTCAAACCCTGGGCACTACTGCAGCAGAAAAGGGCACTTTTGCAAGAAATTTTTTTTATTATTGCCTTTTAAAGGGAAAAAAAGAAAGCGGGAAAATACATAATTTTTAAGCAAGATAAATTAAGTAATGTTAATTTTGAATGATTTTATGATATAAAAATTAAAAATATAATTAAATTAAACCATAATTAAATAGTTTGATGTTCTTTTTCTTAAAAGAAATGAAAAAAATTTTAGGAATACTATGGAATAAAAAATATATTTTATTAAAGTCTCTGGGTAAAACCAGTGGTGCATTTTGCTACTTTTAAAAAGGGCAGGGTGCATTTTGCAAATTTGAAAAAGGGCAGGGTGCTGCACCCTTCAAAAATGGTCTAGAATGAACACTATCTATATATATTTTAATCTGTAACTTTCATTAATATTACTAAATTCATGCTTTTTCATGAAGGAAGAATAAATTTATTTCTGCAAAAAATTCAAGGTATTGCTAATATCAGTGCTGATCACAATCTTTTTGCAAAATGCATTTATACATTCATCAAGCTTATTTTATTATTGAGTATGGTTAAACCTGAAATAAAACTTCTTTATTTTATGATTTTGATGTGAATTAGTAGTGCATCTTTATGGGGCAAGTTTCATTGAATAATTTAGGAAAAAATGTATCTCATCTTTATAATAAATATTTAGTTATTCATTATTGATTATTTACTTCATCTTTGCTGCTTTCAATATTTTAATCATTTTTAATTATCTAAATTTTTATTATTTTAGTTTATTACCTTACATAATTGTTTTAATATTTTATTATATTATAAGCATTCATTATAATTTCAATTGCATTTTACAATCAAATTACTGTTAAAAAAGTGTAAACAAACCCATGACCAGAAATCTGCAAAATTCTAAAATCCACACAACCTCTGGTCTCAAGCTGTGTGGATTTGAGGGAGTCTACTGTATTCATTTAATGCAAGCTATTTATTAAGGGATAAAAATCACAATTGATTCAATATTTTTTAAGCAAATGGGGAAAAATCAGGGATTTAATTGTTTGAACAAAAACACTAATTTAGAAGCTTTGACTACTTTTAATTTATTATGAAGGCTTAAGTTAGTTTATTAGATTCATTCGTAGTCCAAAAGAAGAAAATTGTCTTTTTAATCCAGCAGATGAAGCCATGGCTGTTGTTATTTGGTAAATAAATTCAATTTCAATTTCGCTGATTTTTTCTTCACCTCTCGTTACATAAAAGGACTTCCACCAATCATAATCTGTCATAATATCAGAAACTTTTTTCTCAAGCAATGATAATTTTTGGAATGGGCCATTTTTTGCTTGAAAATGTGCTACAGTGGTGAGAAGATTTAGACAATCTTCTTTAATGAATGCCAAACCTTCATTATTTTCCCCTAAACTAAGTGAAATTTCATTTCGATTTAAAACAAAGGGACTTAATAAAACTGCAGCAAAATGACAGCCATTAATAGCTTGTCCATATCTTGCTTTAAATTTTGTAATTCTATCGTTATCTAATTCATTTTCTAACTTTTTACCCAAAATTTTTCCTTGATATGTGCATTCATGTGATATTGCAAAAAATTGATTTAAATCAAATAATTTTTTTAAAAAAATCAGTTGATTTAAATCTAGATTTAAATCTTGATTTAAATCAGTTGATTTAAATCATGCCAACCCTGGTGAATACCAATATTTTCAAATTCTAATTTTTCTAAAGATTCTTGCTTGTTTATTTACAGTTTGCATCAAATACCATTATATTCTATCTTATAGTAATTTCTGTAAAAATCTTTCTCTTGTTAAAGTGCCACCACCTCAACATGTGACTTACATAGAATTAGAAAATTTAAGAAAGCAATCTGTTTGAAAGTGAAAGACAGCTTATAATATATGAAAAAAGTTTATTTTTACAAAATGCCATGTTAAATACTAGTATTTTAAAATAGTATTTTTTTTTTAAAATCTTAAAATTCTGGTTTGATTTGTTTGAAACTTTGATAGCTTATAATGTGTGATAAATAATTATATAAAAAAATGCCTGGTCTAACACTACTATTTTCGAATAGTAATTTTTGCAAAAATTTTAAATTCTTGTTTTAAAGCAACACCACCTCGCTTAATATATTTTTTACATTAAGCAGTGCATTTGCTATAAAACATGCTATAAATTTATAAAAAAGTGCTGCATCAAATACCACTATTTTTGAATAGTAATTTTTGTAAAAATTGTAAATTCTTGCTTTAAAGTGCCACTATAATAGGTCTGCAGATCAGTTGTTTAATGGAGTTTTGTTAAGAATATAATGCCATACCTCACCAGGCATGCACAGCTCCTGCTATATGGTGCTGTAGGCAGCAGAGACCTTGTTCGATGCATGTTCATTTCGAGATTTGCAGAGAAATTAGAAATTCACTTGAAAGGAGGTGCCCTGCAGCGTGTGCACAACATGCTTGCTACAGAGTACCACAAGCAGCAGGGACCTGATTCGATGATGGTTCAGTTCATGATTGCATATAAAGTAGATTCAAAAGGGCCCAGCAGTGATTATGCAGCATGCCTGTTATAGTTTGCCATAGGCAGCGGGAGTCTTGTTACAGTTTCATTCGGTTCTACATTTTATATTAATTCAAGGACTCCAATGTAAGGATTTGGCATTATTAAAGCAGCATGTCTGCTATACTGTGCTGTAGGTTGGTCAAAATTAAAGCTGAGACCCCTCATGACATTGTTGAAAAGGGCTGTGACCACTTTTTTATGTTATAGGTTAAAGGAGGTGGGTAGATAAAGGCATTTTTCTAAATTATTTGCAAAATAAAGCTGTTTAAAGTAAAAATAAATTTTTATCCGAATAAAATATTTTTTTTTACATTTCAGAAAAGAATTTTATATTGACTGACAAACTGATATTAAATATTTTTTTTAAAGATGGCTTTTATAAGGAGGCTTACAGTGCATATTTTCATTTTATATTTATGTACCTATGTTGTACTTTTACATTTTGAATTTTTTTTTTTTTTCTCTCTTCATGCTGTTTAAGGAATAACGAACTTGAACTTGTGTTACTGAATTTTTTTCACATGTTCAATTCTAACTTCTACATGTTTTTCCTGACATTCATCCGATATATAATCCAGGAAATTTTGCGAGTTAATCTCTTCAATTCATTAAAAATTGTACTGTTCAAGTATAATTTCAAAAATAAAATCTGTCCAGATTAACCAGAATTTCAGATTTAGAGTTCTACTGTAAGGCGATTCTTACGTGGTGCACGAGACATTTGTGTGTGTTTAAACCATTAAATTTTACCAAAATTAAAGTTATTAAATGCTTTGATAATTATGAGGTATAATACCCTAACTTGTTGTGTAGAAAGTCATGCAGATCTTTTTTTATTTATTAAAAAATTAAGTAAACAAGAAATTAATGTTTGCATGATGCATGGGACTTATCAAAAGCATACATCATATTGTATTAATGTTAATTTCTGTGATTCTTCAAGGATTTATTGATTATGCTTTTTTTGTAGTGAAAGATCATTTAATAGATTTAGTGCAATATTGAATTAATTAAAAAAATTAATAAATTACGTAGACTTTATGGATGTGATGCATGGACATCTAAGAGTGATGCATGGGACAAGTCTGATTTGTTTGCATATTACTTGAGATTGACATTTCTCAACATATTTCGATTGTTAAATTATGAGAATATATGATAAGATAGTAATCATATTTCACATGATGCAGGTATTAATTACTTAAAATAATTGGCAGTAGATAGCACCCGTGTACTCATAACTTGAAATTTTTTAACAAGTAAATTTTCTAAATGTTTTACATTTTTTTTTCTTTTTATGACACCTAATGATCAATGTAAATGTATGATTTGTGAGATTTTAGAAAGAAAGTTAAAATGTCTTAAGATATCGCATGATTTTAAAATGTTTTGGGATGAAACATTATGTAATACTAGGAATTCTCACTGTTAGCAAAGTGTTTGTACTAATTGTTATTATGGAAAAAATATTGAAAATATTGACACTGTTTTAGATGAAAATATAATCATATGAAAGCAATAGGGAAAAGATAAGGGTAAGTTAAGGTGTAAACAGAGAAAAAAAAGCTGCACTGGCAAAGTTTTATCAATCTTGAAAGAAACCTTTTATTTAATCACTTTTATATTAAATGAACTCAAATGAATTTCAGATTGATAAAAAGACTCCAATGTAAAAGTTCTTAGCTAGAATTGTTATAAATTACAACTGTGAATATCAAAAAAGAAATTCAAAATGCTCTTAGGTCTAGAAGGAGTGCAAATTTTTTCACAGCAGCTATTTTCTCTCATGATATTTAACATTTTTAATTTGTTCAGACGCAAAAAAAAAAAAATAAAAAAAAAATAAAAAAATGAAAATACAGGCACAGTTTTTATGGAATTACTTTGCTACTCTTATCCAGAAACCCATTTCAGTTTCTGATGAAAATAAAAATTTGAAAGAAGTGATTTGGCCAGAAAACCCGTCATCTAAATTGAAAGCTAAATTTATGGCTCTTTTTATGCAAGAACTTATTTTAAAATACCAGAAATGAGCAAGAAAATTTTTCAAATTGCACATTCTGCTTCTATTTTTTTATAACCTTGTAAAGATTTTAATACAACCAACAAGGCTTTTATTAGTTGAAGAGAGAAGCATTCCATGAAAAAATGATGTACTGAATAATACTATGCCTATTTTGAGCATTTCCAGATTATATGGAATGAGAATATGTTGATGCCAAATAAGACTATCCATTAGTTTTAAAAACCACCATTTTTGCATTTATTATTTAGCATAAAAATGTCAAATTTTCTAAATTACAGTAAAGCATCGTTTATACGACGATCACTTATACGACGTTTACATTTATACAACGTTTTTATGTGGTCCCGATTCATTCCTATTCATCTTAATATAAAAATATATCTTTTATACGACAATCGTTTATACGTCGATTTTTCGATTTTGTATAGGGATTTTTTGTTGTTTGTTTATTTTTCTTGTGTATTTTACGAACGAGCGGAAGTTGGCAGCTATGAATGACACCAAAGATCGTGTTTAAATGCACTCCTCATTATAAAAATGTGGGCTGGCGTTCGATTAGTCTGAAAAATCAACTTACGTGTAACAGATTACACTGGGAGAGGTCATTCTTTTTTCGGGGATGGTCAGCTTTCCCGACCTGTTTTAAGTTGCAAATAGACTATCCTTCTAACTGTTATCAGTATTGGCGACTTTTAGTTGGCCACGCGGGTTTTTTTATCTTTAACTTTAAGTGGAAGGGAAATAATGTACTGCAAATGAGGAACCTTTCGGTGAAACATAAATAAAGGTACGCATAATTAAATTGCTTACTAACTACCCCCCCCCCCCCCCCGTTTTTAAGATTATTTGTTTATTTTGGTTTGTTTAATTTAAAAATTCATGCAAATCATCACGTTAAACATTAAAATTAAGTGAAAACAAAATTAATTATAGTTTTGGAAGTGAAAATCGATTATACGTCGTTATCGTTTATACGACGTTTTTCGGTAGTCCCTTCGGCGTCGTATAAACGATGCTCCACTGTAGTTTATTTTTACAACATTTATTTTAACATAAATGATGCGGTGGACAAGGGTGAGTGATGTGCGGGACAAATTTAAAATGCTTAAAATTTGAAAAATTAACAAATTTATTTTAATGATGTATCTATTTTTCTTTTCAAAAGTATAAATTAAATCAGAAATGGTTTCCATCTAAAACAAGGTTGGCACGGTTTAAACTAATTGGTTTTAACCATGGTTTAAACCAAATGGTTTTTTTAGAAGAAATCTAATGACATTTTCTTTTTTTTTTTCTTTATAATTTATGTGTTTCAGATTATTGAACATAAATAATTTCTACTTTTAACACTTTATTTCAGTAATAAGTATTATATAGTGGGTTTAAGTCTTTTTTTATGCATAGGATTAAACCAGTTGGTTTTTTCATTAAAAAAATTCGTTTTTTAGAAGAAATCTAATGGCATTTTCTTTTTTTCTTTATAATTTACGAGTTTCAGATTATTGGATATAAATAATTTCTACTTTTAACACTTTATTTCAGCAATAAGCATTAGATATATTGGGTTTACGTCATTTTTTTTTTTTTTTTTTTTTTTTTTTAATGCATAGGATTAAAGTCAGTACACATTGGTGAACATATCTATTGCTCTAAAGAAAAAACTTCAAACATGTGAATTGATCAAAGATAAAATAGATTCAATATTTAGTAGAAAATATTTTAATTTTTTTAATAATGCAGATTATTTAATGCAATTAATAGTGTAACACAATGATCTTCTAAGTTTTTGCACAAACTGTAAAAGAAATGTTTCTTTTTGGAGAATTTCTTGAAGAATTAAAAACAAAGACTGGTTGCTAGTTTTAGCATTTAAATAATTTTTTCCCCTCTGCTATCTGCTGAATCTAACGACTAAATATGTTAACTTCAAATCGTCATTTAGAAAGAAAAAATCCTAAGAAGTATTTGTAATTTATTATTTGAATAATTGTGAAAAAGAGTATTGTAAGAATTCGCCTTACAAATGTAGAAGAGAAGAAAGAAGTGATACCTTATCTTAATAAATATCTCGGGGTTGCATTCTTCTTTATAAACTTTTTATTACTTGAAAAGACGACACTTACAAACATAACACTAACGTACACACATTATATACAAATAAAGCTTTTACATAATTCTGGCGCACGCCACCATCACAAGATAAAATCACAATTCACAACCAACATTCCAATATCACCAAAAAAGAACATTTTTTAATAGAACTAGTGTTGCCAGATTTCTTTTAAACGAGAAATATTACAACTACATTTTTTTTTTTTTAATTTAGCAAAACTCAGGTCACGTGACGCGTGAGTCTATTTTTTTTTCTTTTATTCCTTTGGAAAGCGCGCGTTACATCCTCCCCCTCTGTTTCCGATCTACGTCTCGGTGAGGAAACAGGATGCTTTTTTGGTCTTCCTCTTTTTCTCAAGGGTGCAACTGGAATAGTTTCAGATTCTTGGAAAGGCAACAAGGCAGAAACGTGGTAAGATCCAATTCGTTCAGTAGGATTTTCTAGACTAGCAATGTCATATGTCACTAGTGACTTTTGAGTCAAAATTATGTATGGCCCATCTCTCTTAGGCATAAATTTTGCTGTTTTATTTTTACTTGCCTTGCTCACTGGGTGTAGGTTAACCCATACTTTTTCACCAGGCTTGAAATATACTTGTCTACGATTTTTATCATAATATTTCTTTAGCTGATCTTGTTTCATTTCAACACGTTCTTTCACACCTTTCGAAATATTTGCAAGTCGTTTAAGATATGGGGTTATTTCCGGAACGAAATTGTCATTTTCGACAACAGCTTTGAAATCGTTTACCACATCATCGATTGTTCTTAGTTCTCGACCAAATTGTAGATAGGCAGCAGTTTGGCCTGTTGTATCAGATTTGGCAGAGTTCATGGCAAATCTAATGAAAGGAAGTTTATCTATCCAGGAACGGTGTTCATCCCCGACAAGGATTGCTATTCGAGGTTTCAAGTCTCGATTTTTGCGTTCGACCGGATTGGCCTGAGGATGGTATAAAGGTGTCAATGATTGGTCTATTCCAAGAATATAACAAACTTGTTGTAGAACAGCGCTCACAAACTGAGGACCATTATCACTTATCAGTCTTCTTGGAATACCATACCGAAGGAAGATCTCTTCTATCAAAGTAGTCGCACATTCTTGTGCAGTTGCAGTTGTTAAGGCAAATAGTTCTACCCATTTAGTGGCACAATCTTCCACTATAAAAATCCATCGGTGTCCATCTTTACTGGGTGGCAGTGGTCCAAAAAGATCAATACTGAGGGTTTCAAACCGCTGAGCATAAGCAGGTGTTCGCAATAAACCAGCAGGTTTCTGATTTGTTGCTTTATAGCGAGCACACTCTGGGCATTTCTTTACATATTCAGAAATAAAGGCTAGCATGCCTGTCCAATAATATCTCTTAGCAATTCTTTGATAGGTTCCTGCTTCACCATAATGTCCAGCTGAGGGGTCGTCATGATGAAGTTTCAAAATATTTTCTCTTTCTTGAACTGGAATGACCAGTTGCGCTTTCTCGGCATCAGATTCAGGAGCATAACGATAAAGTACACCTTGATTCATCAGGAATCCTCTATCAGTCCAATTGGCAAAATCTTCACTTTTCTGTTCATCTTCAAAGCAATCTATAATTTTTTTAAGATTTTCATCTTGTAACTGCGCTTCCCTCATATCTTTTGAGCTTCTTGTTGGCATATCTATGCTAACAAAATTGCATGTCTCGCAGAAAGCAGATTGATGATTACACACAGGACGTGACAGCATGTCAGCCACAACATTAGATTTTCCAGGTTCATATTCTATTTTCAATAAAAACGATTGCAATTGTAGTGCCCAACGGGCTAATCTTCCCGATGGTGACTTAAGACTGAGAAGCCATTTTAAAGGTTGGTGATCAGTAGCTACAATCACTTCTTGGCCTTCCACATAACCACGAAATTTTTCTAAGGCCCAGACAACAGCCAAAGCCTCGCGTTCAGTAGTGGAGTAATTTCTTTCTGCACTTGTAAGAAGACGGCTAGCATATTCTATGGGGTGTTCAGAGGTCTTGTCGGTACCCTGTAAAAGTACAGCACCAAGAGCATAGTTGCTAGCATCAGTACGTAGAATGAATGGTTTGGTTCCATCAGCTTGCTTCAGTACTGGAGATGTCATGAGACAATGTTTTAGAGTTTCAAAGGCTGTTTGTTCTTCTTTTCCCCATTTCCAAGTGGCTTTCTTTTTCGTAAGATTGCTAAGAGGTCTTGAGATATCAGCAAAATTTGATATAAATCTTCTGTACCAAGAACAGGTTTGTAAGAAGGACTGAATTTCTTTAACATTTTTTGGTGGAGGTATCGCTTTAATCGCGGATACTTTGCCTGGATCTACTTCTAAACCATTTGGAGTTATCCAGTGTCCTAGATACTTAACTTTCTCACAAGAAAAATGGCATTTTTCGCGTTTGGCATCTAACTTAAATTCAAGGAGTCTCTCGAACACAGCTGTAAGATCTAAGAGATGTTTCTCAAATGTTTCTGACAAAACGATGATGCCGTCTAGGTACGATAAAGCAAATACATCCTTAAGACCATTTCTAAATTGATCTATCAATCTTTGAAACGTGGCAGGAGCATTTCTTAGTCCAAAAGGCATTTTTAAGAAACGATAAGTTCCATAAGGACAGACAAATGCAGTTTTATCTTGATCTGGTGGGTAGACTTGGACTTGGTGATACCCAGAACGAAGATCTATAGTTGACATGTAAGGAGTATGCTTGGCTTCATGTAAAAGGTCGTCCATTCGAGGTAATGGATATTTATCTGCTACTGTGTTTTCATTTAATTTTCTATAATCTATGCATAATCTTACACTGTCATCGGGTTTTGGTACGAGGACCACAGGCGAAGCATAAGGTGATTCACATTCTTCTATGATTCCTTGAGCTAGAAGATTATCTAATTCCTTCTTAAGAATTTCTTTTCTAGCAGGAGTCATTCGATAAGGTGGTACAGCAACAGGAGCACTATCACCTGTATTGATACGATGCTCAACAAATGGGGTTGTCTCTCCCCCTGGTTGAAAACACTTTTCATACTTTTTCAGGAGATCATTAAGTCTTTCCCTTTCATCAGGACTTAAATTTTTGCCTTCGTCTTCACGTAAAGCATATGGGCTAACTTCGACAGCACCAGCAGACGTACTATTTTCTTCTTCGTACTCATCCACAAAATCAAACTCTTTATGAGGTTTATCACTAAAATGCCATGTCTTTTTAGCGGTATCAAGCACCATGTTAGCATTGTGAAGGAAATCCATTCCTAAAAGGGTTCTATTACCTTTGGCATTTGGTAAAACAATAAACTCCGTTTTGAAAACTCGGCCTTCAATTTCTACGGGCACAGTGGCAGACAAAGTTTCTCTAGCCATCGTAATTCCGTCAGCCAGGGTTACATCATGAGTATGGGGATTCAATGCAACACCAGTTTTCATAAATAATTTATACATTCGTTCTCCTGCAATAGAACGATTGGCTCCTGTATCTGCACAGACTAACACCTTCTTATTGCAGATCGTAATAGGCACATTTGGAGCTGAAACTGCTGATGTATTTAAACTATATAGCTGAAGACGATGAGCTTGCACTGTTTGTTTTTTAACCATAGGGGAACAATTTGGGCATTTCTTCTTTATAAATCCCACTTTGCCACAACCATAGCAAAATATATCGGATTCTAAACGTTTATTAGCAACCTTAGGAGAAGATCTGTCTTCTTTTGGAGGCTTACTCTGCTTCCATGTATTTTCTCGGCGAAAATACGCTTTTTTCTCCTGGGGTACAACCGAATCTTTTTTAGAAAACGTAGACCTGATAGTATCATACGCATCTAATTTTCCGGCAAGGTCGACTGGTGAATTTAAATGTTCCCAATCATCTAACATATGTTGTTTGCATTCAACAGGCACGCGCCTTTTCATCTGATCCGCTATGATCAGATCCTGAAGAGCTTCAAAAGACGTTACATTTAACTCTTTAAGCCAGTTTTCAAAGTAAGCACGTAACTCGAAGTAATAATCTCTCCAAGTAATTTCTTTATCTTTGCAATGCGTGAAAAACAGCTGCCTAAACCTTTCAGCGCTAATTTTAAATCTTTTTAGAAGTAGACCTTTAACATGTGAAAAATCTGAAGCGTTTTCTTCTTTTTCACGAGCAATAAGCGTAGATATAGAAGAGGGTACAACACTTAGTAAATAAGAAACCCAGAGGTGTTCTGGTACCTTCGAAAGCTTTAACTGTCGTTCCAGGAGCACCAAAAACAATGTTACATCATCTGTCTCTGGCTTAAATGTAGGCAACAGCTTCTGGATATCTATTTTACTCTCTGGATGAGACATTATCCCTGCCGCATTACCACCTACCGCTCCACTGGAAACACTTTGGCTCTGAGCCTGTAACTTAAGCTTCTCAAGCTCAAAATTCATCTCAAACTTTTTTAATTCCAGTTCTTCCGAACGACGTTTTTCTTCTACTTCTAATTTACGCTGTTCTAATTCAGCTGCTTTTTGCTTTTCCTCTAAGTCTCGTTTACGCTGTTCTTCCTCGCGAGTCGCAATTTGGTTTCTGACTAACGAATTTACGAAATCAACTTCATACGAGGGAGAGGATTTAATCTTATCACGCAATGTGACAACAGTCATAGAGGGTTGTACATCTAAATTCATTTCTAAAGCGACCTGAAACAGGTCTTCTTTTCGTGCTTTGTTGAGCTCGGACATTTGTAAATTTAGCAAACAACAAGATATATACCCACTAATGCTAAAAATTCGTGTAAATAAATTGTTCCCCGGACGTGAGCTTTGCTTTACAACTCATATAAACAAGACATTAATAAAACAAAACAGTGAACTTTAACGTTAGCAAAATATACTTTTAAAATAATTAAACTTCATAAAACTTCATAAAAGTATCTTTAAAATTTAAACTTTATAATTTTTTTTAAAGAAAATATACTTTAAATTACGTGTCATTTAATCAAAACATTATTTTAACTGATATAAAACTAGTACTGAATTGTTGGCAACATTCATAAACAATGTTCTAAATAAGTCAAAACATATCTGAATAATTAAAATGTCAAGCAATATTATTATCATATTATCAAGAAAAGACTACGTAATATAGTTTTTTTTCAATATAACTTTAAAAGAAAAGAAAGTCTTATTTCATAAAAATAAATAAATAAATAAATGCAAAAACTTACTCAATCTGTTTTAAAAATCGTATTCAATGCTATTTCAAAATATATCAAGAACTCTAAATTAAATGCTTAAAACAACTAACAATAGAACACTCAAATAAAATTTCTAATTAAATTCTGTTACCTTGCGAAACCAACAACAAAACAAACAAAAAAAATAATTAATAAACACATACCGTATGACACTTGTATTGATGGTATCAATGTATTTTAATATATTTTTTTCATTCTCAACTTATTTCCCTTTTTGTAAAAAGAAAAGAAAAATAATATCAACACAAATAATTACTTATTTCATTATTTCTCAACTTTTTTTTTTTTTTTTTTTTTTTTTTAATTCGAAGTAAGAAAATTTGTTAGTTTATCAAGATAAAAATTAAACATGCATGCAGAGAATGAAAATAAACAAAAGAAAAAAAATATAAGCATGGGGAGGGAAAGGGAATTACACAATATATAAATGAGCTGTAAAATAAATCAATAAATTAAAACTAAAAATATGAAAAATTTTACAAATAGAAAACAAAATATAGACACTTGTGGAAAGAATGCATTCTTTTGCTAAAAATATGGATCCATTTTAAGAAAGTAACTTGAAGATTAAATAAATATTTGTTGAGTTACACCTGCAGGCACAAGAACTGAAAGTTTTTTTTTTTTTTTTTTTTTTTTTTTTTTTTTTTTTTAAAGCATAGAAAACGTAGAATTCACAAACAAATATAATTGGCGTTATCGAAGCAAGATTAAATTCGAGAACATATATCGCAAACAAATAAAAATGGTGCTTGGCATATGATCATTCCGTGGAAATTTTTTTCACAGCATTGAAGAACACATTTCACAAACAAACGAGCAACGACTGCTCGAGCCATTTTCTTGCATTAAACGTGCATGCATTTTTATTTCGTGCGTATTTCACAATCGAATGATTTCACATCAACGAAACAAACTTGCTATGTTAATCATTTAAAATATACTTCACAAACAGACGAGCACGACCGCTCGAGCCATTTTTTTTTTTCATTCTTATTAATCATATTTCATTATAAAAATATCGAACTTTTCTGGAACTAAGATAGCTGAATACTTTGAAATTGATTCGTAGCCAGACGTTGGGTAGCCATTTTGTAAGAATTCGCCTTACAAATGTAGAAGAGAAGAAAGAAGTGATACCTTATCTTAATAAATATCTCGGGGTTGCATTCTTCTTTATAAACTTTTTATTACTTGAAAAGACGACACTTACAAACATAACACTAACGTACACACATTATATACAAATAAAGCTTTTACATAATTCTGGCGCACGCCACCATCACAAGATAAAATCACAATTCACAACCAACATTCCAATATCACCAAAAAAGAACATTTTTTAATAGAACTAGTGTTGCCAGATTTCTTTTAAACGAGAAATATTACAACTACATTTTTTTTTTTTTAATTTAGCAAAACTCAGGTCACGTGACGCGTGAGTCTATTTTTTTTTTCTTTTATTCCTTTGGAAAGCGCGCGTTACAGTATTTATTAAACTACATCCAAATTTTTATTATTAGTAATCAAAAGATTGTTTATAAAGATTTACAGGGCATCAATAGTTCACTGTGTAGAACAGTTAAAACTTTCAACATAAGACTGTTTGCTAAAACTGTTTAAATTGAAAAATGAATTTTTTGAATTTTCAGCATAAATTCACTAATTATTAAATTTAAATTATTTTAAATAAAATTACACTGTTTATAAACCAATAATGTCTGTTTTTACTAGTAAATATGCATGTATATGTAATAAGAAAGGATGTTTTTAAAAAAAACCCGGTTTAACCCCCCCCCCCCCCAAAAAAAAAAAAAAAAAAAAATTTTTTTTTTTTTTTGGGGGGGGGGGGGAAACCTGGTTTTTTTCCAACCCTGATCTAAAATAAATATTACTTCTAATAGTGAAACTTATAGCAGTTTTAATGTGATGCACTGGACATCTCTATGAGGTATCTTAAATCTCAAACAGGGGTTAGAAAAAAATTGAAGTAAATTTTTAGTGAAGAGAATTTTTATTAAATTAAATAGAAATAAACCTGCAGCTACTTTGTAAATCCGAAAATTGAATAAAAGCGAAATATTTTTATTTGTAGGGATTACCAAAGTATAGGTATATGATTGCATGTGATTCTAGTACTGTAAACATCATTTTGATCTTCATATTTATATGGAAATAAACCATGTAAAAAAATGCATTAATTAAATACTTCAGGCAATGTACTTTAATTAGCCATAAATAGAAAAGAATTTTTTTTTATTTTTTTGAGGATATGGTTCACTTTTGAGAATCGCCCTGTAGCTCTTTTTTGCATCTCACAAATCAGTTAAAAATATCAGTAACTTATTTTGTTTTTTCATCCACCTAATTGCTGCTAATCATTACTTCCATTAGATTTGTCATTATGTGGCATTTTTCCACTGACATTTGATCTGGCGTTTTGAACTTCTGAAAATGAGTCCATTTAATTAATTACTCAAGCAGGCTTGTGCTAATTTTTTTCAGCGAAATTTTAAATTCCAGAATTTTAAGCTCATTCCAATAATTAAAAAAAATACTGCATTTGGTTGCAATTTATATCTCCCTTGGATGAGTGCGTATCAATTTGATGTATTCCATGCTTGACATAAAATAAACTTTTTAGTTATGTTAATTTAAAAAAAAAATGGTTTTTACAACAGAATGGAATTGAGAATTGGGGTGAGACACTTATTTTATTGATGTTTTCTGATTAAATTTTTTATTACTAATCTTGCATTGTGTCAAGTCTCTTTATTTTATTACTTTTCTCATTGTAAATGAATTGTTAAGTTCATCATTCATTCATCAAATCTCGGCTTTATCTCAAACTTTTTAATCGTATATCAGCAAAGTTTAAATTCTTAGCAATGTTGTGTTATTTGGATGGGGTAAGTAAGTGATATAATACAGGGGAAAGGAACTGCATAAAGACTGCATTTTGTTACTAAATATTAAACTTCCATATTTTAAAGAAAATCTGTGTTAAATAGCAGTAATAGATGTATGACTGGTTTCCAACATCATGGAAAGTCAGGGAATTTCAAAGTAGTCATGGAAAGTTAGGAAAATTTCAAAATATATAGGAAAAGCCGGGGAATTTACAAATATTTTCTAAAAAGTCATGTAAAATCTTATGAGAAAAAATGAAAAATGACAAAATTTAATCTCAGAAAAACACTAAATTCATCAAATACTCAATGAGAAATTTTCAGAATGATTACAGAAAGAAATCATTAATTTTGACAAAAGATTGCGAAAATAAGTAGCAAATTTTGTTTTTTGCCTGATCGGTCAAATAATTTCTTGATTTGGTAAGGGAAAGTCTGATTTTAAATTTGGTTGAAGAATTTATCAAGTTTTACTGGTAACCCTGTAATGATAAATCAATATAAGAAATTTCAAAATTGCCATATCCTAGTGGCAATCTACTGGTTATCAGAATGTTGGCGTGCCATAATATGAAGCAGCATTCCTGAATGGGTCAAAAGCAGTGGTTGGTTTCAAATAATTTAAGTTTCGCTACTGTAGTCCTTGATCATATAGATACTTCAGAAATGTTTTAAAGATGGTTTAATTTAAAAGAATTTTGAAAACTTTATCTGAATGTATAATTTTCTAACCATAATCATAAATATTTAAAAATCAAACAACTAGAACGAGTGAATTTTTTTTTTTTTTAACTTCAAGAGAAATTTTGATTCAAGGTGGATGCACCTTTCCAGGTAAGACTTTTTAAAATCATGTAATTTTCATATAATTTGATAACAGGAATTGCTAAATATACAAAAATTAGAAACTTAGAGCTATTAAGTTTCAATCAAAGTATTTATAATTTTGTTATTGAATTTTAAAATGTGTCTATGATTGTCCATTATCTAAAATAGATCGTTTACTGACAGTCCTTTGAGAAAATTTTCATAGTTTGCAGAAAAATATGGTCATTATTTTTCTTTTTTAACTGTATTCTAATAACACTATAAATAATGAAACTACATATTTCTAGAATTCTGTGATTTATATGCAATTTTTTGAAACTAGGAAGCCCTGTTGCCTATTAGCTATGTTGCCAATCCCGTTCAGTCATCTCAGATTTTAAAAGTATGCTAATTTGATTGACTTTTAAAAGATTGCCTGTTTTTTTTAAAAAGTATAATAATTCAATCTCTCTGTAAATGGATTTCCATTACTTTTCCTTTGATTGGGGGTGGAGGGATTAAAAATCAAATCAGTTGCTATTAAGAAATACAAAGCCTGTTTTCATATTTGATAAAATCAGTTAAAATTTTTGAAAATAAGCTAATGTAAAATGAATTGTTAGTAAACAGTCATTGCCTTCCAATGTTTTTTAATGCTATAAGAAAGTTCTTTTAAGTAATTTATTTTTAGTGTATAGTTTTCAGTTTGCTGTAATTTTCACCAAAGTTCTCTTTCTGTTATTTAATATTCACATGAAAATAGTTACTTTTTAGAAAGGAAATATTATTTGCAAATATATATTATCTCATGCAAATATATATTTTCTTTAAATTGGTTAACATTGTTTGGCCATTTTAAATATAATCTAATTTCCTCCATTTACAACTTTTAACGCATAATAATGAACTTTGTGTTTTAAAATTAATGTGAAAATGTAATTTTTATTGCATAATTTCAATAATTATTTAATTCTAATTTGAAAGTGTAAATAAATTTTAATTTGAAGGGAATTTTATTCCTTGTACTGTTTTTAAAATTGACAAGAATTTAAAATAAAACCCTTTTCTAAAATTGGTGAAAAATCTCTCTCGAAATGCTGAAATTTTGAATTTGAAAATAAATCCTCAAAAAATGAATGTAATTCAATAAATGCAGTCTCTACACCGGGAGTATAAAATGATAATGATCTAAAATTGATTAAATTCTTTTGTATAGCTTTTGCTAATATAAAACCTTCTTAATGGAATTTTGACCAACTTTAACATTTAATCTCTTAAAACAATTATTTGATATGAAAACAGTCTGCATCAGTGGGTTTATCACATTGCACTATACCACCACCAATTTTCATATTCTTGTATGTAAGTTTTCTTAATATTAACAAAGGACCCCTGGTCACAAGAAATTCGTTGACAAGTGGTGGTGACAGCATTACTTTTTATTAGAATAAAGAGAGACTTTAGTCTGAATTTGACTTTTCTTTCAATTTTTAAAAAAATTTCACCAATTAAATTTTTGGAAAAATTTTACATTTTTCCTTGGTTTTTTACTTTTGTTTTTGTACTTTGATATAATAGTCAATTTTTTCTGAATTCCTTTTAATGTTCTGGATCTTTAATGTTTTCCATAGTATTACTAATTTGCCTTTTAAATAAAAAATTTGGTTTAAACCAACTGGTTTTTTTCTCAAAAACGAATTAGTTTTTTTGGAAGAAATCTTGACATTTTTTTTTCTGTATATTTTATGTGTTTCAGATTATTGGATATAAATGATTTCTTATTTTAATGCTTTATTTCAGTAATAAGCATTAGATATAGTGGGTTTAGGTCATTTTTTATGTATATGATTAAAATCAATATGCTTTGGTGAACATATCTGTTGCTTATTGCTCTCAAGAAAAAGCTTCAAACATGTGAATTGATCAAAGATAAAATAGATTAAAGATATTCAATATTTAGTATAAAATATTTTAATTAAAAAAAATGCAGACTAGATTATTTAATGCAATTAATAACATAACACTATCATTAAGATTTTGCTCAAACTGTAAAAGAAATTTTTCTTGATTGGGGAGATTATATTGAAGAATTAAAATCAAAATATGAAGTTGAATTAAAGAATAGTCAAAGATTGGGTGCTAGATAGCATTTTAATATTTTTTTTTCCCTTTGTTATTTGCAGAATCTAATGACCAAAAATGTTGACTTCAAATTGTCACACAAAAACAAAATCCCAAAAAGTATTTGAAATTTATTATTTAAATAACTATGGAAAATAACTTTATCAAACTACATCCAAATGTTTATTATTAGTAATCAAGATTGTTTATAAAGATTTTTGGAGTATCAATGTTTCACTGTGTAGAGCAGTTTATTCTTTGAACATAACTGTTTGCTAATATAGTTTAAATAAAAATATGAATTTTTTCAATTTTCTACATAAATTCATTATAATTACTTAATTTAAATTATTTTTAAATGAAGTTATACTACCTAGAATGTCTTTTTTTATCGATAAATATGCATGCATAATTAATAAGGAAGGTTGTTAAAAAAAAAACTCAGATTAAAACAAAAACTGATCTTTTGGTTTTTTTACAACCCTGATTTTTTATTTTCCCTTAAATCTTCATTCTTAGTGGTTTACTTGCTACACCTTTAACAATAAATTATGATCAATTTAATCCCTTAAAAACTTCGTTTCGTTTTCAGAGTAGGAATTCTCTTCTATCACATACTTAAAGTGGTTGCAATTATTTTGATTTGCTGTTTCAAGAAAAGTATCTACTATTTTTAAAATCACAATTAAAAAACATTCATGTCAGTGGTTTTATAAATATTCTGTATCTTCGTAAAATAATTTTTTACTGCAGTAAGTAAATAATTTCTGCCTAATTCTTTCTAACAGTTTCTTTTTAATTTGCCTAAAGTTAAATTGTATGTAATATATAAATTTTAATAGAAATTATTATATTGATTCTGCTTGAAATTCATAAGTATTATTACTCATGTCATTTGCACAGTTTTCAGATTTTTTACTTTTTTGTCAATTTCATCCCTGAAGAGAGAAGAAAAAATCTTAAGGCATAGTAATTGTCATTTTAGCCCAAAAAAGTCAATGAAAAATGTGATTATTTTCAAGAATATATTTAAGTGAACATTTTCATATTTCATAGCAATTCTGTATTAAAAGTATAGGTAAAATATTTTTTTAATATCAGTCTCTACTTGAAGTTAAAAAAAATCTCCCTGAATTTTTCCTACTCATAATTTTGTTGAAGGTGAAACATTACATTTCTTGAACTTAATAAATATGGAAACAAATATCCCTAAAAATGAGATACTTAATCTTCAGTTGTTCTATAATAAACTAACTTTAATTTATTTAAAATTAAACAATCTACTTATAATAAAAAGCGTCTTCAGAGACTGTAGGAACGGTTCCGGCATAAGCCACTCCAAATTGGATATCGACTGCAGCTAAACGCCACGTTAGGCTTAGCTGAAAACAAACGCTAAAATGATTGTTTTAAAATTTCTTGCATTTGAAATAATGTTTGTTCAGCATATTTTCATAAAAAACCCAATTATAATACATAAAGATAGCAGCGGAAGTGTGAACTGATAAATTTTTAGTCATTTAAAAGTATGATTGTATATTATCGGCTCAAAGCGCCTTTTTACGCTGATATCACAAAACTTTAGTGCTGCCATCTATGAACCAACAAAGGACTCGCAAACCTGTTTTTAAACCGTTGTCCTACATAGCTATTGCGGACTTTTTAAATTTAGTTTTATTAATTTTATTAAGATGCTAGCATAAGACGCTTATTTTTTTTTAATTTTGTTTTCTATTATAAATAAAATAAGCTTCCCCCCCTTCAAGTTGTAATGGATATATCACATATTATCATAGTTACATTAGTATAATTGAAAATTATGCTTTCCACATCCTCTTAAATCAAAATTTTATCTGCTTTGATGTAATTAATATATTTAGTGCATGATATGGAATAGATGACTTATAGATGTGCACCACCATTTTTTTTCGCGCCTAAAAGCCTTTTTCGAAAACGATCGGCAAATTGAAACTGCATGGGAAACCCGTTTTCAAATACATCGATCACTTTCAAAACTCCTGAAAAATTGCATTTTTCTAAATATAAAAAATGAATAATTTACACTATGTTACGCAGCCCCCTAAAGCCCCCGTTTTTTTAATTTTTATTTATTTATTTATTTTATTTATTTATTTATTTTTTTTTTTTTCAGGAGAAAAAACATAAAATATTTAAGTGATCGCCATATTCCAAAACGAATTATTTTGCTAATAATAACGTTTTATTTTGCAAATTATTATTATTGTTGTAATAAATACTGCTCTTGATTTTGAAATTAAAATTTGTTCAAAAACTAAAAATCAAAAAAAAAAAAAAAAAGTTTTTATTATTTGTATTTGTAGAAATTTATTGCTATCTTTAAAATGTGCTTTTCTACAATACAAACTTTTCAACAATAAAATCTTCATTCTGTTTGTTTGTATGAAGTATCATGAAATATTTTATCTGCTTTGATGTACTTAATATGTTTAGTACATGATATGGAACAGATGACTTATAGATGTGCACCATAAACGTAGCGATTTTTTTTTTTTTTTTTTATTTTATTTTATTTTATTTTATTTTATTTTTTTGCGCCAAAAAGCCGTTTCCGAAAACGATCGGCAAACTGAAACTGCATGAGAAACCCGTTTTCAAATACAGCGATCACTTTCAAAACTCCTGAAAAATTGCATTTTTGTAAATATAAAAGAAAATAATTTATACTATCTCATTGGGGGCGGACCCCCCCTCCCCCTCTCCTTACCCCCGTTTTTTTAGGAGAAAAAATTTTAAATATTTAAGTGATCGCCATAAAAATCAAATTAAAAAAAAAAAAAAAAAGTTTTATTATTTGTAGAAATTTATTGCTATCTTAAAAATGTGCTTTTCTACAATACAAACTCTTCAATAATAAAATCTTCATTCTGTTTGTTTGTATGAAGTATTATGAAAATGAAATGCAAGTGAAAATTCCGTCATTTTTGACGGGGTTATATACTAGTCTTTAAAATATTTTGTGATATAAAATATTCAAATAAATATTCCTGCTGGATACAGTTTGACATCACTTGATAACATTATTATACATAAAAAGTTTATTTCTATTTGAAATTCTGTAATTGCTATTTCACAGTTATATATTAAAAGTGATCCACTCTTTTAAAAATTCCAAATTTTCTTGTCCGTGAGGTCTTAAAGGTTGATTTCTGCTCTAAAACAGTTTTTCGTCAAGAATTTTGTTCATTAGATTGTTTTTAGCTTAAGTATTTCTCTTCGTAAAATGCAAATACATTGCCTTCTGTCTCTTGTTTACTTTCCAGTGACTTAAGGCAAAAACAATATTTGTAGTGATGCAGATGCTAATTAAACCCTATTCTGAAATTTTAATCAAAGTCAGTCATTACAAAAATGTGAACACCTTACATTTATGTGTAATACATTGCATTTTAGTGGTCACCATTTGTTATTGTGAAATCATGTTCAGTTTCAATTTATATTTTTTATCCCAGAAGGAAAATCAACTCAATAGCTTTTTGTACATCATCTGTTGAAGTCATATTGTCTGTTTACTCTTTTACGTTTCTTTTGTTTTTAATCTAATAATTATATTTTTATGATTTCGTATGTAATTCTGCCTAATATGGCCGATTTCAATATTTCTAATGAAAAAAAAAAAAGACCCCTAAAAGATAGCAACTTAGTTTGGCAATAACCTAGAAAATAGAGATAATAAAGCTTGATTTTGGTTTTCAAACTTAATTTTTATTTTACGCATAATTATGTAATGTAATTAAATTATTTTAATTTCCTTTATTGTAAGCATTCATTATAATTTGCGGTGCTTAAGTACATTCAAATTAATATTTAAAAAAACATGGCAAACTAAACAGCGGCCAGAAATCTGAAAATTTTAAAATCTTTACAACCTCTGGTTTCAAATTGTGTGTATTGGAGTCTACTGTATAGCAAACCTATAGCAAGGCTAGGTGTTAAGGGCTCGAAAATTAAAAAAAATTTGAGGTTCCCAGCTGGGAACCTACATGAAAAGTATAGGCTCCCAGATGAAAAATGTAGGTTCCCAATAAAATTTATGTGCGAATATTTTGACGAAATTTGCCGTGTTTTCGCGATCTTTTGACAAAATCTGGCGTTTTATTACGATCTTTTATCGAAACCTGCCGATTTATCGCAATATTTTACCAAAACCTATCGTTTTTCAATATATTTTTTAACGACATTTGCCGCTTTTTCGAGATTTTTTTACGAAATCTGCCATTTTTTCGCATTCTTTTAATGAAATTTGCGTTGCTTCCCGCGATATTTTCACGAAATTCAGGCTTTTTCGTGATCTTTTTTCGAAATCTGTTATTTTCTCAGTATTTTTTGACGAAAAGTGCCGATTTAGCGCGATTTTTTGACGAAATTTGCCGTTTTTTCACGATTTTTTAACGAAATTCGCCGTTTTTTCTGATCTTTTGACGAAATTCGGGCTTTTTCCGTAATATTTTGACGAAATTACGCATTTCACGGACCGCTCAAGAGCTATATTTTTGCGTAATTTATGCGATATAACGCGGGCGCGGCATCGTTGGCGACCATGACGATTTTTTATAGGTTCCCGGCCGGGAACCTGAGTTAAAAAATATACGTTCCCAGAAATTAATTCTGGGTTCTCCGGGATCCTGGGAACGCTATTTTTCGAGCCCCGTGTTAACTCTTAAGTTATATTTTACAAACAGGAAATAAATAATATAAAATTGTCTTTTATTTGAATACTAGTATATAACCACCTGTCAAAAGTGATAATTTTGACCTGTGTTTCATTTTCATAAGACTTCATATAAATAAAAAGAATAAAGATTTTACTATTGAAGATTTTTCATTGTAATAAAGCATATTTTAAAAATAGCTATACAAATTATAAGATTTTTTTTTTTCTTGATATTCAGTTTTGAAATAGTTCAACAACTGGACAAAACCATCACCAGTATTTATCACAACAATTATAATAATTAGCAAAGTAAAACACAATTTCTGAAGATTTCATTAAACATTAAATATATATTTTTTAAAATGCATTATTTTATAGAAGGCAATGACTCGGCAAAGATTTTAGTTATATGTATAGGTAGGATATAAAAGATTCCTGGTTCATCGATTAACAAAGCTTTATGCTTTGTTTTTAAATATGGTTTTGACGCCATCTAGCAGCAGTTAATATAAACAAAACAAAACAAAAAAAATCTTTTTGATAAAATTGCAGTTTTTTATAGAATATATGCAGAAGCACGGGGCATTGATTTAGATAAAAATCAATTTTTAAAAACTTTACCTATGTTACTTTAAAAATTCATTTCGTATTAATGAAAACCAAAATTGTTATTTCTTTCATAAAATTTTAAATTACACTAATTTTTAAAAGCTTAGCTTATATCCACTTGAAGTGTTCTTGCATTGTAAATAAAATTTATATTTCTAATCAAATGTTATTAAAATGTAAGGAATATACAATAATTTATTACATTTATTAATTACATCAAAGCAGATAAAATTTTAAGTTATAGTAATTTTTTAATATAACTTATAATATAATAAATTAAAAGTAATAATAGATATATATGAAATTAAAAGTAAGCAAAATTATAATTTAATAATAGAATGTGGGAAAATAATTTTCAGTTTTATTAATGTAGTCATCTCATATATCCATTACAGCTTGAAGAAAAAAAAAAATAGCTGATTGCTGTTGACACCTTAAAAAAATTAATAAAACTAAATTTAAATTATATCAAAGAAACCAAAATAAAGTATTCCATTTATTTATACCTATTAAATAGTATTTTAAAATTGTTACGGAAACCTTTAAAAAATTTTCTTGTCACATTATTACATCCTGCAATTTTTGTTATTTTTTTTTAAATTGCAATGGAAAAAATTCTTCACTTATATTGAGGCTGATAGATGGCAGCCCAACATACGTTAAAGTAAGCTCAAAGAGCATAATCGATGAAAAAAACCATTGATTTGAAAGAATCATTTATTTAAAATGTTTTAAACTTACTGCATATAAATGTAAGCGATATTTAAAAATATATTTAAAAACCAGGGGTCGATTTAGAAAAAGAAAGTTGCATAGCAGTAACTGCTATACAAAGTCAGTTTTGAATAGCAGTTACACTTTTGTATAGCAAGTAAAAAATAACTAACATAACTTTTAAATCTTGAAAATTTACAATTTTTTTTTTTTTTTTAAAGCAATATTTAACCAAAAGCATAAATGAAAGTAAATAAAATTATACAAAGAATAAAAAATAAATGGTAACTCACTTTAAACATGATATTAATGATAACATCTTTAAATTTTAACTTTAAGTGTACATGACATAACAAAGGGTGTGGGAAATATGCATCGCAATGATTGCGATTTAATGCGTTTCTTGGATCGCATTTTAGTTAAATTTGAATCGCAAACTGCGATGCGATGACGCTTAAATCGAACCCTGTTAAAAACTTTGATAACTTTTACAAATATTTTAAAAGCATAATTGGATATTATTGTTATTTTAATGACTCACTCAGAGTATTCGAATTTGTTCTTTTAAATGGCAATGGTGTTTTGTTTTTAATAGCTTATTTTTAAACTGGAACTTAATATATTGTAATTGAATATGGTATACATGTTTTACAGTGAAATATGCCCAACAAACATAATTTCAAACAGAAGAAATTATCATTTAGCTGTCATATGCATTTGTTTTCCTTAAGCCTAACATGGCAATTAGCTTCGGTCGATTCTCAGATCAGAATGGTTTGCCCTGGAACCGTTCCTACATTTCTCTCCAGTTGTATTTTATTATAAGTAGATGATTCTTCTTATCGGATTATTTTTCGTATCTTTATAATTTGGCAGTTAAAAGTAGAAGCTGTGTAAGGTTTTTTTTAATTATTTCTTATAGTTATTAAATGTTTGGTTTGGCTAAATAGTCCAATATTTGGCAGACTAAAAAATTTGACATTTGGCCTAAAATGCCGAATATTCAGTACATTCCTAATTTTGAGCTTTTTAAAACACCAGCAAATGCGGCTCCCTTCACACCTCATGGCGACTATATTATTTTTATGTTAAAGGTAACTAAACATTTATATTTTAACACAACCTTTTTAGAGCATCTAAATAGAGCAAACTTTTGCAGCATTTAGAGAAATTTTGAAATTTTCAGATAGAAATGTTTGTTAAAGTTGCATGAAAATTGCGACAATCCTTAAAAACCTGAGTGTTTCATTGCGGTTTTGCTCTCTTTTGGTAAGCATAGACTCCAAATATCAGTGCTTTAAAAATAAATACCATATACCTTACATTCAGTAATCTAGTTATTTAAAAGACCTGGGTGGTTTTTTTTTTTTTTTTTTCCCCAAGTCATCAGTCCTGAGCTTTTTACTGAACAGATTAAGATAATTATTTTTTTAAATGAAAGCTGTTCATTTGTAATTGTGCCCATTTTACCTATTTTTTATTTCCATTTTTATATTTTATTTTTAATTTTAATTAAAAGCTTTTTTGTGATATTTTTTCAAAATGGTGGTAATCCAATTCAGCTTTTCTCTCTATAATGAAAATTTATTTTGCTTTATCACTTTCCACCAATCTGAAGCCTTGAATACATCATTACATTTAAAAGAAAAAAGTTGATGGTTTTCGTAAAATTTAACCATAATAAAATGATTGCGTATAATTATGCACTAATTGCGGTAGAACAAATATTATTTACTGAGAAATAATATTAAGTATTCGATGTAAATAAAATAACAGAAAATATTCTATGATTTAAAAAAAAAAAAAAAAAAAAATTCTAAAGCAAAATATTTCAAAGAGGAAAATGATGTAATTCAGAAATCAAATCGCTTTATAATTTCGGAAAGGCTAAATGATTTGGATGGCATAAGTGATGTCATTGTAAAGAAAAGACTAAAACAAATAAATTTGTTGCAAGTGAACAACATTTTAAATGTGTAAAGCTTCAGTTATGCATTTTAGTAATGCATTGTTTATTTTATAATAAAAATGTTTTGTTGACATTGCAATTATGATGCAGTTCATAAATCAAATTTAAACGAAGAAATAATAAATAGTGCAAATAATTTTTAATTCATATTCTTAGGTATCACAATAAATTCCTGAAGTGTCTTGGCTTTAAAATAACGCTTCAGATTGTGGAAACCGTATTAAAAAGATTGGCACTGATGTCATATTATCACAAAGTTTTCACGATATTTTTCCCTGCCAATTTGGTGAAAACTTTGGTTTTGAATATTGCTTTAAGGGTGTTCTCAACTGCTCCGCTCAACAAGCTCAAAACGTTTTGACACATTTACAAATTCATTTTTTAACAGAAAGATATAAAATTGGAATGCCTGACTATGGAAGTGATTTCGAATCGAACATAGTTTTCCAATTTATGACAATTAAATTACCTATCCAGTTCTAAACTATTTCGATTATGTGATCACCCGTTTCTCGCCTGCTTTTCAATTGGTTTTTCTGCTTTCGTCGGCAAATGTGCTCAAAAACGTCAACTTTTAAGGTTTGTTATGAAAGATCTATTGTTTTTTAAAAAATAGAAAATTGAGTGCAATTAGACAGTTTCTGAATAACACCTGCTGTTTTCATGCATTTCCGAACAAAAATAAATTAAAGCATACCGTATTTACTCGAGTATAGGGCACACGCATGTATATGGCACACCCCTACTTTACAAGTAAAAATGGCGATTTCTTAAAATCTCGTATATAATGCGCACCATAAATTTGATACGCTAATGAAAAATGACCAAATGAATTTCGGTAAAAAAAAAAAAAAAAAAAAAAAAAAAAAAAAAAAAAAGTCGAAACAAACATTACACCAGACCAAAAAACAAGACAAATGCATTTTTAGACTTCGGGTTGTAAGAGAATGATGGGAATGAGTGACGGTAAAGAGAATTGCTAATTAGCTCTGTTGTGTAAAAAAGCTGCAAGGAATGAAATAAATATGCAGTAATACTTCAATTAAGTAACATTTTCAGAGTCTTAATATCTTCTTTGAATAATTTCTTGTTTCATATGTATATTGTTCGACTGCATCCAACAGTAAAAAATTATTCTGTGTATTAGGCGCACCTAGGAGTTTTGCCCTAATTTTTTGGAAAAGTGCGCCTTATACGCAAGTAAATACGGTATGTCACAAAGATGCCCTTTTTGATTTAAGAACACCCTTAAGTGATATATCCAATTTACAGTGATACTAGCAGCCTTCGCCCGCTACGCTGGTCAGGGTTTTTTTTTTTTTTTTTTTTTTTTTTTAAAGAAACTTTTAATTAAACGAAATTTTTATATCATAGTAATTTTTAGTTTTATATCGTACTTTAGACTGTCTGTCATCGGTGAAAAATCAGTCATCTAAACGGAAAGTTCAGTGTTAGTCACCAATGAATGACGTCGCGCTAAACATGTTAACAATTTTAATCACATAAAAATCAATTCAGCAGAACTTTTAAAATAAAGCCAAACTTTTGGAATTGGGTTCATCTGATAAAAAACATTTCCTAAGTATTCAATTAAACAACGTAGAATGCTATATTTCATTTGTTAAAAAATTTCTAAAAAATTATCCAACTAACAATGTAAAATCCATTAAAATCTATCTTGTTATAAGCTTGTAATCTATCTTAAGTTATAAGCGGCCGCAATAAAATTTCACTTTGCGTTTTATATATATTCAGATAATTAAATATAAGCTTACATAATCATCTAAACCTGATTATAGAACTCTCTTTCAAAATTTTAGGTTCAATAGATTTTTTTGTGCTGTGATTAATACGAAATCAAGACTTTCTTTTATATATATAGATAAGGATTGAAAATTTCAGGTTTTTGGGCCAAAGACACAGCCAAATCAGGAAAATGTGAAGTATCTCGCGAGCTACTGAACTTAAAAGAATTTGCTTGGTACCATTCGATTCAGCTTCAAAAAATACCTTAAAATATGTTATCAGTTGAAAAATAACCACAAAAGTCGATTTTTAAGGAATTTTTTAAAAGTTCATACCTTTTTACCCCCTTAGGGGTGGAATTTTGGGAAATCCCTTCTTAGCGGCATTCGATGTTATCAGAAGTATTTTTAACCCAATTTTCAAGATTTTAGGTTCGGCAGATTTTTTTGTGCTGTGATTAATACGAAATCCAGACTTTCTTTTATATATATAGATAAGGATTGAAAATTTCAGGTTTTTGCGCCAAAGACGCCGCCAAATCAGGAAAATGAGAAGTATCTCGCGAGCTACTGAACTTAAAAGAATTTGCTTGGTACCATTCGATTCAGAATGAAAAAATACATTAAAATGTGTTATCAGTTGAAAAATAACTACAAAAGCCGATTTTTAAGGAATTTTTTAAAAGTTCGTTCCATTTTTTAACACCCTTAGGGGTGGAATTTTCGAAAATCCCTTCTTAGCGGGACTCGATGTTATCAGAAGTATTTTTAACCCAATTTTCAAGATTTTAGGTTCGGCAGATTTTTTTGTGCTGTGATTAATACGAAATCCAGACTTTCTTTTATATATATAGATAACTACAAAAGCCGATTTTTAAGGAATTTTTTTAAAGTTCGTTCCTTTTTTTAACCACGTTAGGGGTGGAATTTTCGAAAATCCCTTCTTAGCGGCACTCGATGTTATCAGAAGTATTTTTAACCCAATTTTCAAGATTTTAGGTTCGGCAGATTTTTTTGTGCTGTGATTAATACGAAATCCGGACTTTCTTTTATATATATAGATAAGAATTGAAAATTTCAGGTTTTTGCGCCAAAGACACCGCCAAATCAGGAAAATGTGAAGTATCTCGCGAGCTACAGAACTTAAAAGAATTTGCTTGCAAGGAAGGTCTCCATACGGGCATACTCAGAAAAATCTGAAAAAATTACAGAATGTTCTTCTCATATAGTTATATATGTTTATAAAAAACATTTCGGCGGAACCTCCTTATAACGTCCGTAAAAAAATAATAAAAATTTCGTTTATTTGGCGATTTATCTCCGGTTGGCAAAAAAACGAAATTTTGAAAAATACGCTTTTACGCTTCGAATACTTTTTAAAGAAAAAACTTTCTATGTTCAATTTATGTAAATAAGTTTAGTTTAAGTAATTTTAGTTTTGCATTTTTACTTTACTTTAAGTGTAATTTTGTCATATACGTTTATATGTACTTATAACAAAATTAAATTAATATATTTTATCATTTAAAACACAATTTAAATTGATTAAAATTGTTCCAAATTGAAAAATACACTATTAAAAATCTGCTGCATTTTGTTGCAACGCCCTCCCTTGCTTGTATAGAAAACGGTTACTTGGCCGTGAAATTTAGCTTTCTCATTGGTTGGAATAGAGATATTATATACAAGCGGTGGAGTGCGTTGCAACAAAATGCAGCAGATTTTTAACAGTGTATGACACGGTCAATTCACCGTGATATGGAGCATTCTCATTGGTCAGAAGAGAGATATTCTATAAAAGTAGTGGAGTGACGTTGCAGTAAATGCTGCAGATTTTTAACAGTGAAGTCAATTAAAATCAATTTTCAGATTCGTTAAAATCGTCTGCTTTTGGCGAGGAAATGCACTGCTCGCCAAATCCCGCGTAGCTTTCAGCTTTTCACGCCAATTATTCCAAACTATTTTATTTTTTTACATATCTAATAATGAAATTCCGCCGCTAATTTTCACTGATCCTTTATCACCTACATGAGTAGTTTAATTCGTATTTTTTTCAAAAAATTCTGAGTATGCCCCCAATGGAGACCTTCCTTGTTGGTACCATTCGATTCAGAATGAAAAAATACATTAAAATGTGTTATCAGTTGAAAAATAACTACAAAAGCCGATTTTTAAGGAATTTTTTAAAAGTTCGTTCCATTTTTTAACACCTTTAGGGGTGGAATTTTCGAAAATCCCTTCTTAGCGGGACTCGATGTTATCAGAAGTATTTTTAACCCAATTTTCAAGATTTTAGGTTCGGCAGATTTTTTTGTGCTGTGATTAATACGAAATCCAGACTTTCTTTTATATATATAGATTTACATTTATTATTATTTATTTATAACTATTTATTGCTTTAATTGTTTTTTTTTTTTATAAATTGTTGAAACAATAATTGGGTTGCCATATGAAGCATATAATTGCCATTTTGTTGCAATCGTGCCAACATGATGCATATATGACATCTGTGCCAAAACATTTTATGCTGAAGTTAGGCACAATACAATACTTTATGGTTTATATTCATTATAGTTTATTTTCAAAATTTGTGCATCTTCATCATGGAAAGATGTGCTATGATGTCAAAGTATAATTCAAAACTGCATTAAGTTTTCTACTCTTTGGTCAGAATTTAAAGTATTCAAATTGATAAAAATGTGCGATAAGCTCAGATCAAGTTTTTTGAAAATTTTTCTTAAAATGGATAATGGAGAAAATTTTTACACAAATGAATTCCTTGAAGACTCAAAGTATTTACCACAATCTATTATAGCAGAAAATATTGTCACCTAAACTTTTGGAAAAGAGTTTGCATCTAAATATAGTATCACGAAATTTGCTAAGGTTTCGATTCAAGCTCCAAAAATATACCATTGCCATGAAAATAATCATAAAGTTAAAAATCTAACACACAAGCACTTCAGAACATGCATATTGTAAATAATTTAACAATTAAAAATAAAAAAGAATTACTTGAATTTCCAGCTGAATTTTTAAATAGCTTAGGACAAAGTGGTTTGCCTGCACATTTTCTTAACTTAAAATTGGAACTTTTTGAATTTTACAGAGATTTAAATGCTCCCCAAGTTCTTTTAAATGGGACCAGATTAATTGTGCAAAACATGTACGATAATTGTTTAGATCTAGAAATTATTATTGGCAAAAGTGTTGAACAACGGATTTTGATCTCGAGAATAGATTTAATGCCATCAGATTGCATGACAATTAATAAAGCATGTGGCCAAATATTTTATTGTGTTGTGTTGGTATTAGTCTGAGCTAATGTATATCCACGGCCACTTATGTATCATGATATTTTAAGTACATTCTATTAAAAAATATGAAAGTGCAAACAAATCATGTGCAGTACTACAAATCATGAAAATTTAAAAGTCTTCTTTTAATTAAAATATATATTTTTTAATATCATCAGTTCATTTTTTGCTTTTCTTCTAATTGCTGTACGCAAGTTTAAATAGATATAAAAATTATGTATGCAACATAAATTAATGGATTCAATAAATCACATGGAAAAACATGCTTATTTGTTTTTATTTCATCCTATTACATCATATTGATCACCTATTTTGACACGCAGTGTGAAATATTTTTTATTCATTAAATTCCTGTTCATTTGAATGACTATCCACCTGGTGACCAGTTTGATCTCCCTTAAATTTATGTTAAGCTTTGCAATGTGAAGGAGATATTATACAAAACCCTCTGTACGATTTGCTATTGCACTTACCAACTTGTTTAAAATTCTATCCTAAATGCTTTTTTTTTTTATTTAAATTTATAACCAGTCATACATGTCAACTCCCAACTTTTCTTCTATAAAATGTAATTTAATTCAACCCCAATAGTCAGGGCCGAAACTAGTCTGTAACAGTCATGGCAAACATGGATTTTGCCCCCCCCCCCCCCCCCCTTCTGCAGCAAAATACATTTGCAAAAAAAATTCTACTAATTTTCTAATAACTGATTTCATTTAAAATATCTAATTGAATGTAATACTTAATTTAAAATATAATGTAATACTGAAACTGAACTATGTAATTTGCTTTTTCAAATACTGATTCATCAAAATCTTGTTAACAGAATCTAAAAAAGCTCCTCTTTCTACAGGATTCTTATGTCATATCATCCTTAAATTTTTCTATGCTTTGGTATAACCAAGACAGGACGATTTTAACAATACAGTGTTAAATATATTCATGAGAAAAATATTTACGCAAAATCTTCATTTTGCAGCCCGTCATTCTGACACCCAGGGCACATGCCTCCCCTCTTGTTTTGGCCCTGCCAGTAGCAAAAAATTATCCTAATATTTGCCACAGATACTTAAGGAGAAAAAAAAATATCTGTATTTAAACTATTTTTACAATTGAAGCATTAATCTTTTCCCTGTAGGTATTATTTTTTATTAATAATCTTAACTTTTTGTATTAGGTTATGCAGAACTAAACGTAATATGAAACAAAATAAAGGTTTGATGTTAGTCTGCAAAAGATAAAAGAAAATCTGCAACGCTAGTCTCCCATCTTGAATTTTCTTCTATGAGAATTCAACCCATATTAAAAGAATTTCAAACCAGAAAATGTATTTTGTCAAATGTTTAATTTAATGTTTCTACATGAAATTTCCATTTCTTAAACAATTTTTTGCTTCAAAACCCTGTTTAACCCATTACTTTTGAGTACTGTTTAAAAATATATATAAATAAAAAATGTATTTAATCTATTTCTTAATAAAAGTAAATTTTATTTTTCATACAAAATGTTTTGCTAGATAAAGCTCAGCCAAACATTCAAAGCTATTTTTAAAGAGTCATGCTCAAAAAAATTACATAGGTGTAGCTTTTCTCTCATTATAAAAAGGTTACTTGAAAATTTGCTGCTGCAAAAATCTTCTTTTACAAATAAAACTTAATATATTTCTTTATTGTTTTTATAAGAATTGAGTTCTAACAGTATTTTTGTTAATATAATTATTCTTGTAATTATTTTATGTATTATAGATTTTCATAATTTTTATAAAAAAAATTGATCAATTTCTTATGTAGTCAACTCTGTGAAATCCACACACTTGGGGACCAATGGTTTTGTGGATTGTACATTTTTGCAGATTATAGTTCATCTTTTGTTTACATTCTATTTTTTAAAGTCTGCTTATAAATTTTAAACAAAAAATTAGATTCTAATTAATATGGAAAAGAAAAGCATAATCAGGAATTGTTGAATGTATTTAATTGATAAGAAAGGAAAAAATATTTAAAGAAAAATATATACAGCACAAATTTTACACATTGACACTACCTAATGGTAATTTCAATTTTGGTTTGTCGTCAATTTTTTTTCTGTAGTCTATGAATACTCTTTACTTCTTGCTCTGAGATAAAAATTTTCTTATTCAGGGAAATTTAAATATTTATATCCAGTTTATTTAAATACAGTAGAAGTTCGATATAACGTGGTTTTTGGGAGACAAGACATGTCTCACAACCGCGGTATGTTGGGATGTCAAAGGAATTGTACAAAATGATGAAAACACTTACCTGCTTTGTGAAATGTAATTAGCTTTTATTCATTGAACACAAACTTAATCTTGCATTATCTTTAAAAAGTCCATAAGTGTTTGGCGATCTGAGGCATTTAGTTTCTTTTTGGCATATTGTTTCACATTAGCAAGATGGAGTAGATTAATACAATCTGAATTGTCCTGGCTCTTCATTCACGAAATTATCTTCGTTAAATATGAAACGAGTTCACTAACATATGGAACGTCGTCTTTTATTACCATATCATTTTCAATTTCATCATCTTGCTCACTGCAATTTTTATGTGTTACAACATCAGTGATATCCTGATCTTTTATGACCTCTGAAATCTGTTTGCTGTTGTTAATTTTTATCCAGTCATTTAAATCACTGAAATTTTAAATGCAAATTTATCCTAAAATAGATTTTTTTTTTTTTTTAAACCTCCGATGCTATTTCTTTCAGACAAGCTAAAAAGTGTCGTGTCAAAAATTGTGGCCCACTTTTACTTACCTTTCATACATAGTATAGGGTAAGTCTTGCAATGGTTTTGAAAATTGAAAAAAAATTTTGACGGATTTACACGTTTTAGATACTGGAGATTCCGAAAAACATTTTTAGAGAAAAAAAATTGCCGTCCATCTGTCTGTCTGTAAACACTCTATTTCACGAACAAATGGAGGTAGAGACTTAAAATTTTGTATGTACTTAGTAAGAATAGGACGAAGCCTATTTAATATCAGTAACCTCAATTATCTGGAACTATTTTTTCGGACTCTCGAAAAAAAAAAATTTGACGGATTTACACGTTTCAGATACTGGAGATTCCGAAAAACATATTTTTTGAAAAAAAAAAATTGCCGTCCGTCTGGCCAAATTGGAAGAGTTTTTTTTAAAAAAATCTCTGCCTGCAACACTCTGATGATATTGCAAGATTAAACCAGCAAATGATTTGTGTTTTGCTATTCTTAAGTGTTTTACGACGAATCTATTGCTATCATTATTTGAATTTGACTTTTTTTTTTTTTTTTTTCTCCTAAAGGATTAATCTAATTGCTCAGGTTAGTCAAAAGTCAGTCAGAACCTTGGTGTGAACTTTAATCGTTGTCCATTGGCTGATTTTCTAAATCATTAGCTGTTAGAAACATAGTTTTAATAATAAATAAAATTCAAAGTTGTTCTTCAACCTTTTATAAGTAATTTATGTCAAAATAGTTATTTTTTAAAAATTACCAGGTTTATATTTCTATTAGATTCCTGTGTTCTAAAAGTTTATTTAAAATGTCTTACCTGTAATTTAACAGATAAAATTTTTTTTCCCCAAAAACCACAATTTACCAGTTTATGATACTTTGAACTTTATGGAATTTTATATTTCTGCATTAAAAACAGAAAAAACATGTTCAATTCATACGCGAAAAATTACCAAAAAAAAAAAAAAAAAAAAAGTATAAATTTTTTAATTTGTATTCTATATGAAAAAAAAAAGTTAGGCAATAGATTGTATTGGACTTTAGTCGAATTTAAAGCGAAAATCCCGTCCTATTCTCAGAAAATTTTGGTAGGTTTTCTGCACTTAAGACATTATAATTTATTCCATTATTTATGTTTTATTTGTATTTAACATCTTGTTAAAATACTTTGATTTTCAAATAACAGTAACATTTTAAATCGAGCAACGACTAGTATTACATATTTTTTTTACTTCAAAACAAAACTTTTTGAGTTCTTTTTCAAGTGATAAGGGGGTGTACAAATTTTACTTGCTTCAGAGCACTAAATATGCAGCTACGCCATTGCATCTACTCGTGAAGAACAGCTGATCATTGATCCTCAGAATGAAGATTGATTGCTTATAGTAGTTTTTTTTTTTTTTTTTTTTCTAAAAATCTGTTTTGAATCTTGCGTATGTGTTACTTCTTCTGATTAATAGCATAGCTCTCCTTGTTTTGCAAATATTTAAAATCTGTTTGTTTTGAATTGCGTATTAAATTTCCTATCGTTTGATATATGAATCCATTGGTCTGTGTGAAGTGAAAATTATAAGTATTCAAAATTGTTAAACATTAGGGGGGGGCGTGAAATTTTGTTTACCATTGTATATAGTGTTCCCTGTTATAGTGGCTTCATCTTGTGGGGCCTGCCGTACAGCAAATTTGCATCCGTCGTCCCATGGCAATGGGTCACTGGTCTCGGTGTTCTTGTGGGTGTCGTCATCCTGGGGCTCGTCATGGCTCAATGGGTGCAAATCCCAGGTGTCCGACTCGCCTCTGAGGTTACTCAATGGGCAGGGGAGCTGTCGTACTCGGCCGCTTTCATCAGACTTGGGAACGTGGCTGGCCTTCGGGCTGGCTACTAGACCGTAGGCATCGGATGGTGAGGTGTGCGGATGGAGACCCGGAGTAGTAGCCGCATGCGGTTTGCGAATCCCGACCCCAGTCGATGCCCCTCATCGGAAGAGCCGCAAGGGCCTGACAGGGCCTAGATACGGAATGATGCATCGTATCATTTACCATTGTATATACACATACAGATTTTTTATTAGCCTCCGATGCTATTTCTTTCAGACAAGCTAAAAAATGTCGTGTCATCAGCCTTGAATTTTCTACTGAACCGATTTTGATAATTATTTTTTTTTAATGAAAGCTATTTATTGGTAGTTGTGCCCATTTTAGTTATTTTTTTAATTTATTTCCATTTTTATATTTAATTTTTAATTTTAAATTCTTTTTACGATATTTGTTCAAAATGGTGGCAACTCAGTTTAGCTTTTCTCTCGATAAAAATTTATTTTCCGAAATGATTGCGTATAATTATGCACTAATTGCGGTAATATACATACATATATATATATATATATATATATATATATATACATATTTACTGAGAAATAATACTAATAATGTAAATAAAATAACAGAAAATAATTTATGATAAAAATTAATGTCTAAAGCAAAATAAGAAAAATTTCAAATGAGGAAAATTATGTCATTCAGCAACCAGATAAATGGGAATTGCAATATTATTACGGATACCTTTTTTCATATTACTAATAACAGTAACTTTTAAAAAACATTTGAAGAGAAAATGACGTCACTATTTAAAACATCGCATTTTTACTCATAACGATATTAGGTACTACTGTTGTCCCATCGACAAATTTCGCGAAATTATACAAATCGCCAAATGAATAGCCAAATTATACATATTGACATAATTTTTATTTTAAATAACGAAAAAACAAATAATTAGTAGAATATTAATAAAAATATTAATAAAAAGTCGAAATAAAAATCACTTAATGACATTTTAAACACATGAATCGTATTTAATGTCATTGAATGTGACATTCACGATCATCCATTATTGGCATTTAATCTTATAGTTTGGCGATAATTTTTTGGTCGACGGGATGACCTAGTAGTACCCAATATTACATTTCAATATTTCTTTTCATTATGGACACTGAGATTGAGATTTTACTATTTTTCTGTGGGTGCATAATAAATAAAATTTATTGATTTCGCCGCCACTCAGATTACAATTTTAACTGAAGATGTGGGAATATTTCCATGCAAAATTGTAACTGGCAAATTTGACATTTAGTGTGTAAATATATTTATTATATATTGATTCAATAATGTAATTACTTTTGCTTTTTTTTTTTTTTAACCAAATCGATCGGGTCTTTTAAACATTTCACTCGTCGAATTCGACAGGATTCCACTCCTTTTATTAATAAATTGCATTTCCTTTTACTCAGGGTCTATAAAAAAGCGTTTAAACTAAAGAAAAAATCCGTTTTTGATGAATCTAGTCAATGAAGAATTAGCACGTCAAATTGTATCTCTTTATTGTTCCGCAATTCCAATGTCTCAGAGAAATTGCTATTCAATTGGGTATTTCACGCCGTTCTGTTTGCTATTATATTGATACACAAGAAAAATGAAGTTAGTTCATTGCAATCTAAACGGGGTCGCTCTTCTAAAAAACCTCTATCGATTTTTTTTTATTTATTTTTTTTTTCTAATCGGAGGCGAAACTTAATTCTGCAATGGCAGAATATATATTCAACTTGTTATTATTTTTCCCCTCCGAATTGGCTGAAATGTCATCTGTTTCCAAGATACATGGTAAGTATTGTAGATATTCATTTTGTATTGTTTTAATATTGTTCTGTTTATTCGAAGGCAGGCATGTTAAACATACAGCCTGCCAATTATTTTTCCGCGGGTTTCCAAACCTTTGAAATTTTTCCTATGTTATTACTTCATGCTTAATGGCAAAAAAATAAAATCCCCCCCACCCTCCCCAAAGGAAAGGAAAAAGGAAAAAAAAAAAAAAGCTTGAACATTTTTACTAAACATGGCAGGTATGTTGGATGACTTGGTAACAATTGGAGAAATTTTTATTAAAAATATAAAGATTATCTATCACTGTATTAGAATAATAATTATTTTCTTTATTTAATGAGACATTCTATATTTTAAAAAAGTGAAACTTACAAACTGATAGCTATTCTTAAAAAATCACTATCTGGCAACATTAATATAACGTTAGAAATGACAAACTTCAGAAAGCTGTTATGTGTTTTTGTGGAAAAAGTCTGTGATAAAACTGATACTCAAGAAAGGAAGAAAGAAAAAGCGCATGCAAAACTTCGTTCATTTTAGGAGTTAATAATTCAATCTTCTGAATTAAGAATGTAAGTACTATGTTTCTTATCAACAGAGCCCGATCAAGCTGAAGTTGGGCCCCCCTATCTACCCATTATCGACGACACTTTCAGAAAAAAAAGGTTTATTTGATGTTGACAAAGTTGTTTGGGTGAAAATTGCTTAACTTCTAAAAATTTTATTGAGTCATTCAGAATATTTAAATTTTACATTTCATATTTAATAAAACAATATTTTAAGTATTTGATTAAGGGGAAAAAATCAGCCACATAATTTGCGGGCCCCTGAAATGGGTGGGCCAAGGATGAAGGCCCGTGCATTAATCAGGCCCTGCTTATCAATTTGCTTTAATAACTTCATTTTATGCTAAGAAAAGAATATGATGAGTATCATAACAAGTGTAATATTAAACATTGTGTTAGCTTAATATCTCCTTCAAAACACTTCATCATTAAATGAACAAACTTTATCATTAAAATTTGTCACGGGAAAAATTAATCATTCCTTGCTTAAATGGCAGCATGATGACTTGGTAACAATTGGTTATACAGTAGAACACCGCTAATTCAGACCCCGTTAATCCAAATCGATTTGGTCTTTTTTTTAAGTTTGAGAAACGATTGGATAATTTCCATAACATTAACTTGTTTCATTTGCGGGTATATTTAGTATTCCGAATAATAATAAAAAATTCTGAAATCGTTTTGTAAGAATACATTAAGCTTTCTTATTTAAAATCTTTGATGTTATCTTTCAAAGAAACAACAATATATCACTAAGTTTGGCAATTGCAATTTTCTATAAGCCACTTAGAAATGTCATAAAAAATCGCTGCACAATAAATTTTCACTTGGAGCATTGCAAGAAAGCAAGGTAAAATACTCCCTATAAGACCCTGTGTCTGATAAGGACCGTTTACTGATCTTTATCAGCCCCATGGAACTAAGAACTCTTTCTTACAAGGAAGGTCTCCATACGGGCATACTCAGAAAAATCTGAAAAAATTACAGAATGTTCTTCTCATATAGTTATATATGTTTATAAAAATTTTTTTGGCGGAACCTCCTTATAACGTCCGTAAAAAAATAATAAAAATTTCGTTTATTTGGCGATTTATCTCCGGTTGGCGAAAAAACGAAATTTTGAAAAATACGCTTTTACGCTTCGAATACTTTTTAAAGAAAAAACTTTCTATGTTCAATTTATTTAAATAAGTTTAGTTTAAGTCATTTTAGTTTTGCATTTTTACTTTAAGTGTAATTTTGTCATATACGTTTATATGTACTTATAACAAAATGAAATTAATATATTTTATCATTTAAAACACAATTTAAATTGATTAAAATTGTTCCAAATTGAAAAATACACTGTTAAAAATCTGCTGCATTTTATTGCAACGCACTCCCTTACTTGTATAGAAAACGGTTACTTGGCCGTGAAATGGAGCTTTCTCATTGGTTGGAATAGATATATTATATACAAGCGGCGGAGTGCGTTGCAACAAAATGCAGCAGATTTTTAACAGTGTATGACACGGTCAATTCACAGTGCTATGGAGCATTCTCATTGGTCAGAAGAGAGATATTCTATAAAAGTAGTAAAGTGACGTTGCAGTAAATGCTGCAGATTTTTAACAGTGAAGTCAATTAAAATCAATTTTCAGATTCGTTAAAATCGTCTGCTTTTGGCGAGGAAATGCACTGCACGCCAAATCCCGCGTCGCTTTCAGCTTTTCACGCCAATTATTCCAAACTATTTTATTTTTTTACATATCTAATAATGTAATTCCGCCGCTAATTTTCACTGATCCTTTATTACCTACATGAGTAGTTTAATTCGTATTTTTTTCAAAAAATTCTGAGTATGCCCCCAATGGAGACCTTCCTTGTTAGTTCCATGATCAGCCCATAGGTCTGTTTCCTTAATATTGTGACAAAACGCTTCTACAATATCACTTGCAGAAAATTATTTATATTTATAAAGATGCAGCATTGAAGTCAGGCACTTTTCAGTTTAACATAAAGGCGATTTTCTGTAAGTATGTTCTATTTCATTTCATTTTTGTCTAATTCTCCGGATAATCCGGATTGGGTCTGGTCCCAATTAATCCGAATTATCGGGGTTCTGCTGTATTTAAGAATGCGCCAAAATACAATGGAAAATAAGTAAAATATTGCAAGGCTTAGCATAAATTTAGAAAGGAGACCAAACGGGTCACCAGATGCGGCTAGGAATTTAATAAATAAATAAAAAGTCACTTTGCATGTCAAAATGGATGATAAACATGATGAAATGAAAACAAAGTGCGTTTTTCATATGATTTATTTAATTCATTATAATTTGTTACATAATTTTTTTATCTATTTAAACTTACGTTTGGAAGAAACAAGTGGGTAAGTGTGATCGCAGATCGCACGGAGGGTTTCGTTTAATATCTCCTTCAAAACACTTTATCACTAGAGTTTGCTAAATGGTTTTTCGGCGCTATATCGGATTTCTTTTACAATCGTGCCAACCAGAACAGAATACTGAATTCTTCCCCTAAATGATGCCGTGATCGCATTGATTTGTTGATTTCTTAAGGGTGTATTTCGATTCAAACTGCTTATTTTCAGATTTATTAGGATGAGCGAAGCGAATCCTCTACTAGTCCACTCAAATGACACTTTGTCGTACACTTTACAAAAAAACTATACAGTATTTTCATTGGGATGAGCGAAGCGAATCCTCTACTAGTCCACTCAAATGACACTTTGTCGTACACTTTACAAAAAAACTATACAGTATTTTCACTTGAAATTAAACACAAATATAAATTATGATCTGTAGATTTGCAGAATATTATTTTTTTTACAGAAATGCTTTTCAAAAAATTATTATTTTAATTAATTTATTTTACATGCATTTCCAATGCGGACGCATTTTAGCAAATAAATAAAAAATGAAACGCGTATATTTTCAGAAAAAAAATATATAAATCATGGAGTAAATAATTATAGATAGAATCATGATTAATTTAATAAATGAAATATGTTTTCATCACTCCGCAAAATCGTTTGCACAGATGACACTTAAACATTTTAAAAGAATTGTATTATGGATTTTTTTTTTTTTTTTTTTTTTTTTTTTTTTTTTTTTTTTTTTTTTAGTAAAGTGGCAACAAAAGAATTGTAAGCAAATAAAATTAATTTTTAAATTTGCCATATAAATGAAAAATTAAAAGAACTGCTTAAAGTTGATTCAAGCACTTTATAAATGTACTAAAGCAAAGTTGGCCGATTCAGAAACTATAAATGGACTTTAATCATTTCTTTCTTACTTTATCATTTGGATTTAAAGTAATGTTACGTTCTTATTTGTGGACCGAAAAAGGTTTAGTGAACGGTACTTTAGACTTTGTTGCGCGTATTAAAGAAAATCACAAGCCATCAGACCAGATACCGCGAATAATCATGGATAAATTTGAATACTGCAGTAATTTAACTTATAAGAATTGGTGCGTACCAATTCCCCCAATAATTAAATTCTGGAAAAATGGAAGCATAAATAAAGCATAATAAAACAATTTCCTTTGCAATCAGTTTTTGCAGTTATAATTCATAAATCTCAAGGTTTGACATCAGATAAAGCAGTAGTAGATATTGGGGATAAAGAGACACCAGTTTGCTTAACGCACGTAGCGTTGTCGAGAGTGAAATTCCTTCAAGGATTATCATTTAATAGAAAAATTCCTTACGAGAGATTCTACAATATAAAAAATTTTCATATGCTGGTATGCAGAAAAAAAGAAGAAATTAGAATAAAAAAATTTTACATTTAATAGTTCTTAGTATCAACGAGAGTAGATTTTAATGTTTTTCCAAATATTTTGTTTGAATGTATTATTCTAAGATTGCTATCAAAGATTATTTGATGCGAATTACAAAGATTGAAAACATACCTATTTCAAATCATTTCAGATAACGCCAGAGGCTATTGGGAAATGTAAAAACATCTTTAAAACTTTTGATTAAAAATTAAAAAAAAATATTTTGTAAAATTTTGCTTCGAAAATATTTTTATTTATACCAGTCTTATATCACAGATAAAAAATTCCGAGGAAATTCTTAATTATTTGGCTAAATTTACATTTCTAAAATTTAAATACGCCAAAACATAAAATAACGTTTTTGTTTAATAAAGATGCAAAAATAATATAAAATAATAATGTTATTTTCAAATATTTATCTTATGAAATAATGCTTCGCGAATCCAAACAAAGCACGGCTTTTGCTAGTTTTTATATTCATTTTTGCTCTCATATGCATACAACTGGCAAATTGTCTTATTTAGAAAGTATACAAGGTGCCGTGATTGTTGATTCTTTGATAAATGCAGAAAATATTGCCAAAAAAAAAAAAAAAAAAAAAAAAAACAATCAAAAACGGCATTTTGAACAGATTTTTCCGAAGCGGGAGATTTAGGGGAGAAAAAAAAGTGTCATACTGAGAAGATAATTGTTTATAAATAAAATTCTAATGAATGGAGTGTAAAATGACATCACACGGCACCTTATACGTCTAATCAAAAATCCCCTCAACAAGTTTCATGTGTCTAAAATTGTATCGGAAAATTTCAAACTGTTGAAGGTGGAAAATAATTTTTTCGAATACACCCTTAATCAAAATCTGTAGATTTAGTAAAAGTACGCAAGTGAACTTCAACAGCTTAGCATACATTTAAGGGAGACCAAACTAGTCACCAGTGTCAGCTAGTAATTTAAATGAATGGGAATTTAGTAAATGCAAAAATTTTTTCACTTCACGTGTCAAAATAGATAATAAATATGATGAAATAAAAACTAATAAGTGCGTTTTTCACATGATTTATTTAATCAATAATTTCTTACTTGCATAATCATTTTTATATTTATTTAAACTTGCGTGCAACAATTGGAAGAAGAAAAAAAAAAACAGAATATTGCCCAGTTAAACTGATGGCATTGAGCTCACATGCTAGGCATATTAATTGTATATTACAACCTTATATTTTCAAGGGTTAATGCCGTTCGAAAAACAAATTAAGGGGAAATAGTTCCCCCCATTTCCATCATTTTATACTTAATCATTGAACTCCCTTAATCAGGAATATGTTTATGATATAAAAAAGCCTATACACTGTCAGAAAAATTTGTCAATATACACTAAGTCATCCTTATTTTTTCACAAATAATTTCTGTACTCCCAGAAAACATATTTGATCTGTGAATTCATTCCGAATGTTCAAAGAGATTCCGTTTATTCTTAGCACGCATGCGTGTGGGGTCTACTAGTAATAAATTGAAATGTATTTTTAAAATGAAAAACAAAGTTCTACACTGTAAAAAATAAAGAGTTTTATCACATTTACTTCGGCTGTATGAGATGTGAAATAAGGTGTATATATATTATTTTTGGGGTGCCAATACCAAAATAAATGTTACGTTACACTTCGAATGAGGTATCATATCTCTTTAAAAAAAAAATAGGCGTTCTGAATCACTCCAAATCATTATAATTCGCACTTTGAAAGACTTTATTCAATTCATCAACACGACGGCAGGTGTTTTTTTAATCCAGCGAGAGCAAGTCGGTGCGATTACGCAACCAGCGCGGGGGATAAGACTATTATGCAAAATGGCGCTGTTGTTGAAACATTCTGTCGTTCTGAAAAATGTTTTTTGAATTTCGATTATATTTCGCGGTAATAATGAATGATTAAGACATTGCTGACATAGTTCATATTAAGAACTTTTATCGACTTATTCAATTAGTTCGGACAATTTAAGAAATCAGAAATAGAGTCTATTGTATGATAGCGGTAAACATAAACAGTTTTGCAAAACAGTGTTGTTCCTTTGGTTTTTCTTTTGGATTTTTTTCGAATAAGTAAGTGGCGTTTATTTTCTTTCTGTTTTGTATACAATAACTCTTAATTCTCTGTAAAATTTGTATTTGTGTTATATTTGTTGTACGTATATATATATATATATAAATGCATGATACTTGCAATATGTGATTTTGCAGTCTAGCTATTTCGATATTTTAAAAATGAAAATTAATAATAAAAGAAGTCGTAAAATTGTCACTTTCGTACAGAGCTTTGAAATATTTAGTTTTGATTTTATAGTGTTTTACTATAAGTGTACTATAAGTTTACTATAAGTTTTGATTTTATAGTGTTAAATTCTGCATAACTTGAACTAACACGAAATTAAATAAACATAGTGTTATATCTTGTTTTAAACATTCATTTTTTCAATATATATTTGTATTTTGATGTATTTTTAAATTATTAGAAAGAAAAATTCCATTATTTTTATTTCTTTTTTTTTTTCATTTTTCATATATATATGTTGATACTGAAAGAGTTAAAGAGATTGTCATGGTTTTATTTTTCTATTTATTAAATTAGTAAAACATAATTAAAATCATCATTAATGCCTACTTGAATTTGAATACATTTAATGGAAAATCTTAGAACTTCAATGAAAGGGGGGGGGGGCTGCCGGTTTGTTCATTCAGAGCGGTGTGAAACGGGGGGGGGGCGAAGGGGGCGGTCGCCCCGGACGCGGAAACTGAGGGGGCGCCAAGTTTATGTTATTATCGTCTTTTGTTTCTTCGCTTTTTTTGTAAAAAAAATTATATATATAAACATATTGGGATTTTTTGTGTGAAAAAAACATACGTTTTCAAAATAGCATGTTACTTTATTCTTGAAATCCAAAAGTGGTCATACAATACTGTTAGATACATTTTTTTCACATATGTTTTCCAGATCACCTTTGCCAATATATAAGCGCAATGTTCTTTTATAGTATTTAGTTGTAATATTAAATCTTTTAAAGTTTCAAAATAAACGAAAAACATGTATTTAATAAAATTTATTTGTGCTTTTACACTTTTCAATTTTGTGACACCTGTGACAAACAGTAAGGAAACTACTGAAATTTAGAGGTGCTGCAGATACATTGTGCCCCCTCCCCCCACCAACCCCCAAACACACTATGTGACCCATATAACTATGTTTTTAAGTATGTAAATATACTAAATTACATTGTTTAATAACTGAGTATTATGTTTAAAATGCATGTTATAATAAATTACCTCAATTAAAAGGGAGTTTAGCAGCATTTTTGCATGAAACTAATTATTTTAATATATGGCTGTGTTAAATTTAAAATGTAATCTTTAAATTATTTTTTATTTTGCTGTTAAAATCATGTAAATATTAGAAAATTTCCTTTTTTACCATCTACTTATATAGTGTACTTTAATAAATGGTAGCAAAATAAAAAATAATTAAAAAATTACATTTCAAATTTAATACAGCCATAATTAAAAAAAAAATAGCTTCACGCAAAGAATGGGCTGAACTTCCCTTTAATTGAGACAATTTATTATAACGTACATTTTAAACATATTACTTACTTTACACCCAAAAGGGTGGCAACTAAGTTGCCACTACAAATGGTGTTTGTTTACCATTTGATAGTTGGTGGCTCATTACACCAATTTACAAGTGGAATTTCATTACACCACTTGGGGTGGCAACTTAGTTGCCACCCTTTTTGGTGTAAAGTAAGGGAGTTTTTTTTTACAGTGTATAGATTAAAATGTCTAATTTAGTTTCAAATGACAAAAATGTTTTTGAATTTAAAAATAAATAACAATTTCTTCATTCACTTAAAAATATTCTCAATTTATTATTTAAAGTTGGATAAGTTGAATAAAGTTAAATTTACTAAGATATTTATATAAATAAATATTCACATTTAAAATATACTTTAAGTGAAGATATTTTAATTAAAAAAATCAAATGCAAAAAAATCGATATTACTCCAAAATAATCTTATCAAATAAAAATAAAATACCCATATTTTACCTCTAGCAATCTATGTAAATCTATTTATAATTCACATTTTTATGTCACATTAAAACTAGTGTATAAAATCTCCAGCCACAGTCTCATTAAAGACGAAATTAAATTCAAAATTAAAAGCTTTTTAATGAAATAGACCAAACCACACCCATGCGAAGCGAACTCGTTTACTTCAAAGCGATTTCCTGCTGTACAATCCTAGCACAGTGCTAGCGCATTCGCATTCCAACTCAGGGGTCGGTGGTTCGATCCTCACGACCGCCGCATTTATCTTTTCCAAACTTTTTTGAATTTACAGATATTTTACCTCTTTTGATGGGAAAAAAAAAAAAAAAAAAAAAAAAATTAAACGGATGTTCGTCAATTTACAGGAAATTACTAGCAGCAGTGCTGCCAGTAAATTTTCTGTGAAAAGACGGATGTTTTTTTAGAGTGTGTATCCAAAATTCGAAACAAATCAGAATATTCTTTATAAAAACCCATTTATATAATTTAAGAAGAGTTATCCCCCTCTTTTATGCCTAATTATTAAACTTCCTAAACTAATCAAAGATTCGCCTTATCAAAAAGAACCTACATCCAAAATTTAAAGCAAATGTGATAATATGCATGAAATACCATTTTTAACTAAATTAAGAATAGTAGTCCCACCGATCCCCCATTTATACTTATCCAATGAATTCCCAGAACAAATCAGGGAAGCGCCTTATCAAAATGAACCTATATCCGAAATTTGAAGCAAATCTGTAAATTTTGCGTGAAAGACCCACTAAACTAAATTAACGGGGATGTTACTCCAGGGCTGTCAAATTTCTGCCATGGTGGTTAAAACCAGCGGTTATAACCGGTTAAAACTGGCATGGCAGAGACTAGTTTCTACCAGTAAGTGGCAAAAACTGGCAGAAACTAAGAAATAATACTAAGAACTTTAACTTGTAATGATTCATAATTCGCACAGGTATTTAATATATAAAATTTAGCACAAAATTTAGATTGATATCAAAAAGCATTTTCCTTGCTATTTCTTTATGCTCAGATGTAAATTTTGATCCCATATACTTATGATGAAAAAAATAAACTAGAATAAAAGCTAGCATTGCATTAAATGAAATTTGAATCTTGCATTTGTGAGTTTCCATGATATTTCCATCATTAAATAAAGTTAAGCAAATTTTATGAGCTGCTGCAATAGAATAGTCATGTTTTTAGGTGCGTTCGTAATTATGTAAATACGTAGCACCTATTGTCGCTCAGTCCATCCGTCCGTCTGTCTGTCTGTCTGTCCGTCCGTCCGTCCGTCTGTCTGTCTGTCCGTCCGCATATAACAACGCAAAAACTACCCAACCGAATCGTTTGAAATTTAAAATACATAATTATTACATAATTTTGTCGAGTCATTTCAAATTTTATGAAAATCTGATGGATAGATCAATTACAGGGACAATCAAAAGGATTCCGTTACATTACGGTCAATGGGGAAAAAAGTTTCAAACGCATTTTAATCGTTTGAAATTTAAAACGTATATTTATTATATAATTTTGTCGAGTCATTTCAAATGTTATGAAAATTGGATGCATAGATCAATTACAGGGACAATCAAAAGTGTTCCGTTACATTATGGTCAATGGGGAAAAAAGTTTCAAACGCATTTTAATCGTTTGAAATTTAAAACGTATAATTTTTACATAATTTTGTCGAGTCATTTCAAATTTTATGAAAATCGGATGGATAGACCAATTACAGGGACAATCAAAAGTATTCCGTTACATTACGGTCAATAGGAAAAAAAGTTTCAAATGCATTTTAATGGTGTTACACTCATTTGAATATAATATAATTGACATGAATCTATGAAATATGCCCTAAAAAATACATTTTGTACAATCTGTGATGCAAAGAATATTTATTATTAAATCACAGGGCCACACAAATGTATTCCACTAAATAATGTTATACGGGGAAACATTGTTTGGGGCGTGTTTTAATTATATTAAACTACTTCACATTTTATGAATAAGATATACGTTAATGCAGTATAATAAAAATTACTCCCTGCATATTTGCAGCAACACAAAGATTTCGACCACTATACTGTATCCAAAGTACGCTTTATTATATCAGCAAGATCTGAATATTTTAAAACTTCGTTATCGTACGAACGCACCTCATGTGCTACGCTTCACGTGCAATTTCCAACTTGTTTACTTTTATCTAAGCAAAAACAATAGATTTAACATTTGTGACAAGTATTTAACTTCTTCATAAATCATATTTATTTACAATTTTAACAACTGCTATGTCCTTAATATAATTTTCATGATTTTTAATTACAGTAGAACCCCGCAAATTCGGACCCCGTTAATCCGGATCTCCGGATAATCCGGACCGGTTTGGGCCATTATTTTTTTCAAGTTTGAGAAGCGATTGGCTAATTTCCATAACATTAACTGATTTCACCGTCGTATTCTGAAGAGAAAAAACCTTTTCTGAAATATTTTCGGAAGAATTAAATAAAGTAAACATTTTTACTGTTTGTAAATATTCAATAACTTTAATATAAAGGTGATATTCTGTAAGTATGCTTTATTTTATTTCAGTTTTTTCTAATTCTCCGGATAATCCGGATTTTCGATAATCCGGATTGGGTCTGGTCCCAATTAATCCGAATTATCGGGGTTTTACTGTATCTGCAAATAATATGACTAATTCTTTGTGAAAGATTCAAAATTATCAAATTCTAATATAAATTAATTTTTTAATTAAAACTATTCACAATATTTTATTTATTCCAAATAAAATGTACGTAAGCAATTTAATACTGCTAAAAAAGTCTCAGATTATCCAATGAAATGAGTTTATGCCAGTTGTTGCCACTTTCTGCCCTTAAAAACCGGTTATAACCACTTTCTGCCAATGGCACGGCAGAAACTATTTTTAGCCAGCAAAAGCCCAGCCCTGGTTACCTCCCATTTCTCCCACCTCTTAGATTTATCCAATGAACTGCCAAAACTAATCATGGCGGTGTCTTCATCAAAATGATCCCATGTCTAAAATTTGAATGAAATCTGATAAATCTGCTTGAGAAATCCATTTATCGAAATTAAGGGTGGGGGGGGGATAGCCCGTTCACCCTTTTAATACTTATCCAATGTACACCCAATACTAATCACTGAGGCGCTTCTTTAAATTTTGAACGCAAACTGATCGTTCTGTATGAAAAACCCGTTTATATAAGTTGAGTGGAGGGGCATTAGCCCCCATTACCGCTCTTATACTTATCGAATGAACTCCCTAAACTAATCGGAGAAACGCCTTATCAGAATAAACCTACAGTCAGAAAAATTCGTCAGCATGCAATAAATTATCCTTATTTTTCACAAATAATTTCCGTACTCCCAGAAAACATATTTGATCCGTGAATTCATTCTGAACGTCTAGAAAAAAGAAAGAGATTATGTCTAGAAAGAAGTTTTTTCCTAGCACGCATGCGCATGGGGTCTATTAGTAATAAATTTATTTTTAAAATGAAAAACAAAAAGTTCTATAGATTAAGATGACCAATTTAGTTTTAAAAGACAAATGTTTTCGAATTTAAAAATAACAATTTCTTTATTCATTCAAAAATACTCAATCTATTATTTATTTAAAGTTGGATAAGTTTAATAAAGTTGAATTTACAAAGTTATTTATAGATAAATATTCTCTTCATACAGCATGATAATGCTGTATAGTAGAGCTCAGATGCATCTCTAATGTTAAAGTCCAAAGTTTGCATCTTAATAACTTTAAACCCAATCATCTCGGATCGCGACGAAATTGAAAAGACGGAGTGTCCTACTCTAGACTTCTAAGTTTACAAAAAATCATCCAAATCCACCGGTTAGTTATGGAGATCCAGAACCCCTGTTTTGTCACTTTTTGCTCATGAAACAAGAAAAAAAGACAACTCAATTATAACCCGAACCAGGAACATTCAGCGACGTGTAATGGATTGTTCGAAAGCTTTTAATTCAGATATGTGCCTTTCGAAAGTCCTGTCAAAAAATATCCATTATTAAAGAAATAGCACCCATTTAAAATTTATATAACTCTATACTTTCTATAATTTAACATTATAGAAATGTCTCCTTTTAAATTGCTAATTCAATTATTTCTTTAGAGTTGCCACCAAATAAAAAATAGTTTAATAATTTAAAAAAGAAATGATAACACGTGTTCTTTTATTATAGATAAATAAAAATTCTGATTCTCCTGATAGATTTTTGAAATTGACGTCATTCGAAACAGAAAATACATATTTTTCATAAGCATATATATAAATTGTAACTAAATGTGTGTTAAAACAATATCGCACCTTTATTTGAGTGTTTTCGATGTCAAAACATTTGCTTCAATAAAGATATTTCAATTAAAAAGGGATAATTAAGAAAAAAAAAAATTCTTCTATATTTATAAAAATAAAGATTTGAAAATGAAGCTATGAAAATTTGTGTAGATACCTATGGTCAAAAGGCCATCTCTTCATAAATTCCGAGAAACTGCAGTGGGACTACCGTCTGGAAAGGAGCGGAACTGTCGCCAAATTGTTGATATATCGCCAAATCTGGCACCCAAAATTACTCGTCAAAATTGAAGCCAACTTTGCGTTATATCCAGTATTTCGCAACACTAATATGTTTACTTATAACTTTAAACTAATACTAATAATAGTTTAGATTTGTTAGTTGAAGGTGATTGATAAAGTTCCTGAAAGGATCTGAAAAAGCTATGAAATCATATAAAAAACTGGTGGAACCAAAGAGAAAAGTAGAGCTCAATCTAAAAAAAATGTTACAGTAAAAATTGGGAAATATCTTCAATCTAAAAATGTGCGTAGAAAAGAAATGGAATCAGATGATCTAGCTCATGAAATAACCCAGATTTTTATTAGCTGAAAATATGGACTGAGCTTTACTGGTGCCTTATATTCAGAATTGTACAATTATCCACTCGAAATGATTACTGAGGAAAGTAGTCAATAGGATATATTGTTACGTTGTCTCAAATCAGTTAAGCTCCACAATGCTAATTGAATATAAACCATGAAGTAATAATTAAAGTATAACATTAATATAATCAGTTTGTTGAGGAAATGATGTAGATAAATGTCTGAACACAAATATTTAGAATATGGTTGAATCGTATCTGTTCAAGGTTTTGAGTTTACTTGGAGCTTTGATCTTCCACTTATCAAAACTGCTGGAATGGACTTGTGTCCACAGTTTGTACTAAACGAACCGTTCTCATACTTCATTACATAAGCCTGTAACATATGGTTATGAACCCAAATTTTTAAACTGATTATGGATAATTGAAATACGGAGCGAGTTAAAAATGCCTCTTTTTTCCTGATTGATTTTAAGGCACCATTAAAGCTTAGTCCATATTTTCGGCTAATAAAAATGTGGGTTATTTCATGAGCTTTACAGATCATCTGATTCCATTTCTTTTCTACGCACATTTTTAGATTGAAGATATTTCCCAATTTTTACTGTAACATTTTTTTAGATTGAGCTCTACTTTTCTCTCTGGTTCCACCAGTTTTTTATGATTTAAAATATACTTTAAGTGAACATTTAAGATATTTTAATTAAAAAATAAAATGCAAAAAAATTGATATTACTCAAAAATAATTTTATCAAATAAAAATAGAACACCCATATTTTACCTCTACCAATTTACGTAAATATATTTAAAATTCACATTTTTAATGTTAAGACGCATAAAAATTCCAGCCACAATCTCATTAAAGACGAAATCATCCCGATATTAACTAAGCTTTTTAATGAAGTAGATCAAACCGCACCCATATGAAATGAGTGCATTTACTTCAAAGAGTTTTCCTCCAATATAACTGTAGCCTGGTGCTAACACATTCACCTTCCAATGCTGGGGTTGGTGGTTCGATCCCCGTGTCTGCCGTTTTTACCTTTTCTAAACTTCCTTGAATTGACGGATATCTTACCTCATGGAACAGAGAGAAAAAATAAACGAAGATCCGTCAATTGACAGAGAATTTACTGGCAGCACTGCTGCTAGTAAATTTTTCGTAAAAAAGAAGGAAGTTTGAGAGTGCATATCCAAAATTTCAAGTGAATCTGTTATTTTTATCATGAGTTATCGCGTTACGCACGCACGTATATACATACAGAACGGGCAGGCACATAAGCTCTCAGGCTTTGATGCCTTGTGAGCTAAAAATGAATTGATATTTAAAATGTAAAAAAGCTAATAAAAACAAATTTAAAAGGACCGCACTAAGCTAAACTTCGGTTTCAATCCTATCGGAAAATAGTCCCAAAACTTTCTTCTATCTCATACAAGTTGGTACTGTCTGGAGGGGGGGGGGGGGGTAGCCGAGCCACTGGTTAGATTTACATCAAAATCTACTCAGCAACAATTTATGTCAAATTCTAACTAAATCTGAAGTTTGAAAAAAATCCGTACTTGCGATAGCTATTGTGTAAATCTTAAATTCTGAATAACAGTGCAACCTGTTGAGTGATATGCAATAATAAAAAGAATATTGCTAGTTAAACTGATGGCATTGAGTAAAGGTCAAGATTCAGGAATTTTGGAAGTGGCCAGTGGCCACTGGTCATGATTAATTCAGTGGCCACTTACGTGTCATTGCACATTCATAGAACCAGGCGCGGATCCACAGGGGGGGGGGGGGGGACCGTTCGGAAGTATTTTCATCAGAATTTACCGCCTCTTTTCCAGTGCTTGTAAAAAATGACGATATTTTTCACAGCTGATGATTTTCTTCCATTAATTTTCTTTTTTTTACTCGCCATTGCATCAAATATTAAAATGTAAATATATAAATTAAGTTAGAAAAAATAATATAGCATGCCTCTGTATAGGTAACGAAGGTCAGCGGTGTCTTGCTATGAAATATGGATACACGTTTCAATAATGTTTTCGATGCACACGTGCAGGTGAGTCGAAACGGAGAAAGTCTCTTTCAACAAATTTCTTCGGGGGCCTCGCTAAGGGGGAGATGGGGGAGACTCCTCCCCAAACATTCATGAATGTTGTTACACTTGGCAAATTCACAAACTTAGTTGGCAAATTTTCTTTAAAATTTTAATAAAAACTATAATATATTTTCAATTTTTGATAGAATTGGCAAAAATTACAAAACTAATTGGGAATATTATCAACCTTTTAACAAATAAGGGCTATATTACATTTTCTAATTGTGGTAAGTTGGCAAAATTGTAAAATGAGTTGGCAAGTATTGAAATTTGACTTGGCAATTTTAGGTCCTCTCCCCCACCAATAAAAAGTCTTAGCGATGGCCCTGCTCAGACTAAGACTGGGTCGCCGGGTGACTCATTCCTCTTCGCAGGTGTTCTCATTCTTACTGCGATTTACCCTGTGGCAGAATTTTTTAACTGTGTCTGCGACAAGCCTCATTAATATCAAATTCTGTCTGCAACCGCAACGCAATATTTTCTTCTAACTGTATACACATTTACATATCATATGTTTAGGAAAAAGAAAAGACACTGTAAAATGAATATATCACAAATCAGGTATTCTACATATTTTATGTATAATATTCTTAACTACTTCATAGATGCATATAAAAAAAGGTCAAAAAACAAAAATTAATAAATCAGCATTGGAAAAATTGTCTAGCATATTTACTGTAATATATAATAAATAAATTGTCCCAAAATTTTGTTTAGACATTTGATAATTGAGTATCAAGTTAAATTGCTACATTTTATAGCAATATATCACAGATTTAAAACTATAATTAGATCAAAGTATTGGGTAGGGGGGGGGGGGAGAATTGTACACATATGCTTAAATTTTTTTAAAACCGTATTTTTGTGAGCATGCGTGCACTTACGAAAATACATCAAAATGTTAAAAATTGCGTTATCTTCCGTGTTTTTTCGCGTGTTTTTTTTTTTTTTTTTTTTTTACATTTGTGAAATGAATCCAATTTCAAACTGTTTTTACAATATAGTATATTTTGTATATTTTTTACGATAAAATTTAATTTGAATTCGTGCAACCATTTTTTTGTGAATTTTTTAATACGATTTTTATAGTTTTTCTTCCATTTCACGGACATTTTCCGAAATTCGAAACACGAATCCTGTTTAAAGAATAAATCTAGAACAGTAATTATGTTCTCTGCAATTTTCGATTTTTTTTAAATTTAATTTTAGCTTTTTTATTGATTACGTTTTAATTCCCTCCCCCCAACCACCAAATAATAATAATAAAAAATTATTTCACAATTTGCAGTGATTTTTTATATTTATGAAATGCGTTAATATTAATTATAAAAATTACTATAACTACATTATTATCTTATCCCAATATAGCAAATTTTGTCCTTTTTTCAAAAGTTTCTCACATTCATCAGCTATTTTAGACATGTTTCGTCGTAATTTTTAATGTTTGTAAAAGGAATCCAATTTAAATTTTTTAACCTAACATTTCGTTCTGCGATTTTTGAATTTTGACACTTTAAAAAAAAACTGCGATTTTTTTTTGCAATTTTAAAAATTTTTGTTGTGACTCCCGAATATTTAAATTTAAGATATTATTTATTGAAAAATATAACACCCTTTTTAATTCCAAATCATTTGCGTACTTGTGCGAATTGTTTTCTTTTAAAAGTAAAAAGAGATCCCAATAAGTCAAAGTTTTGCGTTGTTTGAAAAAAAAAAAAAAAAAAAAAAAAAAAAATCGAGCAGCAAAGAGGAAAAATGAACTGAAAATTAATTTTTGTTCTTCTACTCACTTTAAAAAAAGAAAAAAATATTTTATTTCCGTTATGAATTGACCGAATTTATTCAAATTTTCAGCAATTCTCAATAATAATAAATTAGGCTGTATACCAAATTTTTATTAAAATATAATAAATTTTATGAAAATTATATATATATATCCATTAAAAAGTCCACTCTTAGATTCACTAGATAAAAAAGTCTCATTATCATGACATGTTTGTTTATTTAGCTGCGAGAACTCGGACCTGGCTGCAAGCACACACGATTACTTTTTACGGTTAGAAGTCGGCATGTTTTATGTTCGCTCGTAGGTGGCGTGTTTAATGTATAAAGATTTTTCCAATTCAACTTCAATCACACTGTAGGACAAGTACCTTTCTCTTAAGTAAGGTTGAGATAGTTATCGCCTGAACCATTGTAATACGCCCGTATCTTATTGTCAATAAATCGCAGAAGAAAAGAAAAGAAAGGATTTCCTGGAATTCAGTTGAACTTGAGCAAAATATAATCAGATAAGCTTCGTTCTATTGATAAATGTTTTGCTATGCAAAAAAAGAAACAGTTTAAAACAAAATATTTCGGGAAGCAAAATAGAAAACTATTTAAAACAAACTTTTTTTTCACAATAATACTTTATTTTTCATTAAATTTTCATTCAAATTTTCTTTTAATGTTCGTTTGCGTTATAATGAAAGAATAACTTTAAAGAATGAAATCCTGAGGAATTTGGATAAACACTTGTCATTCTCGGGTGATTTTCCAATTAAAAATAGAATCGGTATCAGTTATTTATATGAGAACATCCGCATGCAATATAATGGAAAACATTAAAAATATATATATCTAGCTGGCATTTCAATATTATACTTCAATTTTGTTCATTTTATTTATATTTGCATTAGCTAGCAGAGATCGGTTTTTACAAAGGCCGCTTTTTACTTATTCCATTTTCTTGACAGGGATACTTTTCACTTTCGAAACCGGTTCCAAAAATAAAAGTATCCAAATAAATAATTTAAAAAAATCCTGTAAACAAAATTGAAAAATTCTATGTAGAAATTCACGTTTTTTTCCCTCAATCTTTTGACGAAATGCGGATTTTTCCACGGTCCTTTGAGGAAATTCTCATTTTTTTCTGTGGTCCTCTAACGAAATTTGCTTTTTTCTTTTTCCCATGATCCATTGATGAAATACTTTCCCCTCGGTCTTAAGACGAGATACTTTCTTTTCATAGGATCCTTTAACAAATTTCATGTTTTTTTTTCTTCTTTTGAGCGTTTTCAAGTTTTGGACAATTTTTTAAAAATTTTCGTTAGTGCAGCAAAAAGTGTCCGACAATTACGGACAAAAGTGTCCGAAAGTTGCGGACAATTTTTTTTTAAATTGATTTCATTAGTACAGACAAAAACTGTCCGCCATTCTAACATTCTAAGCATGTGTTCTACGGAATGACAGTTGATCTTAGCGGCCGCACCGCAGAACGCAGAGCTCGTATGCTCTCGGAAAGCGCAGATGAATGAATTTAGAGGCGGGAATTTGGCGTCCGGATCACGAGAACAGCTGCGTAAGGCTGCGTGCGTACTGCCGGGGAAAAAAGTTGTCCGCAATTTTTGGGCAATTTTTTTTTTTTTTTTTTAATTTTTTGTTAGTGCAGACAAAAAGTTTCCGACAATTGCGGACAAAAGTGTGCGGAAGTTGCGGACAAATTTTTTTAATTGATTTCATTAGTACAGACAAAAACTGTCCGCAAGAGATTTTCTGTGTCCGCGACTATGTCCCCGTGTTTCTGCCACGGGGGCGATTTAGTGTCCATCTATTTACAAAAAAGAATAATGGATAGAAGGAAAGGGAGCACTGAATAGAAATTGAAATATTTCTAGTGAATGGGTGAAAAGGATTACGGATTGCCGTTTTTTCTCCAAGTGAATTGTAAATTCTGCCGATGTATTTCATAGGAATAAAAGAAAAATAATTACAAAATAAAACACGTAGCCTTATTAAAATAAAAATTGGCGAATATAACAAATTTTTGTCATCGCCACTTTTTAAAACTTGGTCGCCATGTGGCGAGTGGCGACTGGGAATCTTGACCTTTAGCATTGAGCTCACAGGCTACCAGGACCAGGGTTTGAAAAAACCCGTCTTTTTTTTTTTTTTTTTTTTTTTTTTTTTTTTTTTAAAAAGCCCAACCCACTGGGCCCACTAGTCTAAAACCCAGGTTTTTTTCCCCAATCGCGATTGTTGGCCTAACCGTTCGAAGTTTTCCCTTGTTTTCTTCGAACCTTGCGTAAATACGGGTTAGGTTCCCTTAGAAAGACCCCCACGGAGGGCAACCCACCCCATAGGGCCTATATCCCATAGCGTAGATAATCGGCCGACAAAAATACCGGGTTTTTTCGGGGTTTTCTGAAAAAACCCGGGCTTTTTCGGGTTTTATCGAGTATTTAGTAGTAAGTATATTTTTATCCTGGAGTATTACTTCAAATTGTATTTAGTAAATACAGTTTCAAGTATTTACAAAAATGTATAAATCAATGACAATCAAAATTACACTTTGCTTTTATAAAAATTGATTACTACTAATAATTTTACAAATGAAATTATTATTAAAATACGATATTAATTCTAATGCTAAATCAGAATTAGTAAGTATTTTTTATAATAACTAATTAATAGAATAAACCAAATAATTTTACATTACTACCTCAATAAATTAGGATTCCCAGGATATGTGGTATTTTGTTATGAGTTTTAATTGTATAACATAACATAAAATAAATTATATATCAGTTTTTTTTAATGGGAAAAAGTTTGTTTTTATGTTTGTGATACATAAAAAATTAAATTACAATTATTTCTTTTAAAATTTTTCATTGGAAGAATTAAGACATTTTTTCCCCTTACGTAATTTAAAGTTGAAATTTTGAAAAAAAAACGCAGTTGGATTTTCGATTTGGGAAAAATAACAACCCTGCTTTAAGTTAAATATGCTAAATTTATATTCAAATTTCTATAATCCGCACAAGCTGGGGTAAAAGGTTGTGTGGATTATAGAATATTGCAGATTATAGAGGATTATGGATTACACGTCATTTTATTATTCCTAGATGGTGTTTTAATTCTATAATCAGTATAATATGAAAAAATAAATAATGAAATCTAAAAATTTAATAGATTATTTCAAAATATGCCTTTAAGTTATTTTATTTAAAAATTTATGTGCATTTAAATGAAAACAATCACATAGGTTCTGCAATACAGTTTGTTATTTACTGTTAATAAAATAAGAGTTATATTTTTAAAAAACAAATGTTTGATTTTTCTCACTTTTTTTCTTATTTGTTTAAAAAAAATAGTTTTTGGATTACTAATTTGTAAATTTTCTTAACTGTTTATTTCATTATTTACATACGTAAAGTAACGTGGATTATAGAAAATTGCAGATTATGGGTGTGCGGATTATAGAACTTTGACTGTAGTTTCTTTCATTAATTTCAAATAAGAAATCCGTTGAAAAGTTTTTTTTACAGCTAATTTATTTTTTGATCAATTTATCAATGCTTAGACATTTCTTTTAAATCTGGTTCTTTTGAAATATTTTTAAACTGGCATTTATCTTTGCATTGATACCTTAGTTTAAATAATGATACAGTTGTAAAATCATGAAAAAACCCATAATGGGTTTTATTATGGGTTTTTTCAAGTGGGCCCGCCCGAAAAAACCCTCCCGGGTTTTTTCGGGCTGGACCCACTTGGGCGAACCCTGCAGGCTACGCATATTAATTGTACATTTCAACGTTATATTTTCAAGGGTTAATTCCGTTCGAAAATCAAATTAAGGGGGGAGGGAAGCTCCCTCCATTTCCCCATTTTATACTTAATCATTGAAGCCCTTAAACTAATCAGGGAGATGCTTTATCATATAGAAAATCTATATCTAAAATTCAGAGCAAATCAGAAAATTCTTAATAAAAAATCATGTAATTTAAGAGCAGTTATTCCCTCTTTTATACTTAACCATTAAACTTCCAAAACTATTCAGAGATTCACTTTGTTAGAAAGAACTACATCTAAAATTAAAAGCAAACCAGATAATTCTGCAGAAAACCCTTTTATCAAATTTAAGGGAAGGTAATCGTAAGCCCCCCCCCCTATTTGTACTTAACAGAAGATCTTCACAGCTAATTAGGGAAGCATCTTATCACTTTGAACCTGTATCCAAAAATTGAAGCAAATCGGTTAATTCTTTAAGAAAAAAATCATTTACCTGAATTAACACCGATCCCCCATTTATACTTATCCAATGAATTTCCAAAACCTATCGGGGAAGCACCTTTTCAGAATGAACCTATATCCAAAATTTGCAGCAAATTTGGTAAATTCTGCATGAAAATCCATTAACCTAAATTAAGGTGGGTTATCTCTTATTTCCTCTCCCCCGCTCTTAGGCTTATCCAATGAACTTGCAAAACAAATCATGGAGGTGCCTCACCAGAATCATATGTCCAAAATTTCGATGAAATCTCATAAATCTGCATGGCAAAACCAATTTATCGAAATAAAGGGTGAGGAAATAACCCCCGTCTCCCTTTTTATACTTGTCCAATGAACTCCCAAAACTAATCACGGTAGTGCCCTCATCAGAATGAACCTGTGTCTTAAATTTGAATGAAATCTGATAAAGTCTGCATGAAAAACCCATTTACATAAATCAAGGGGATGGGCATGAGCCTCCGTTCCCCCTCTTTATACTTATCCAATGAACACCTTTAATAATCACGGAGGCGCCTCATCAGAATCACATGCCTGTTTGTGTTCCGGGGAATCCCCGGAATTCTGGGGATTTTACTAATACTGCCCCGGAAATTCCGGAGTTAATTACAACAAATCGACATGCTTTTTTTTACTTTTCTATGAAGCTTTCCTTTCATTTGGACGTTAGTAGCTGGGAAGCTTGATTCGAAAGTAACAAATCGCCCTTTAGTTAAAAAAATAGCGCCCCTCTAGCCGCTCATTAAAAAAAAATAGCGCCCTTCTTTCCCCTCATTTGAAAAAACGCCCTTACTGCTGTTGCGTCCGAACTGAATGCGCGCCTGCTAGTTATCTTTTCATTCATACATTTAAGGGTGTATTCGAAAAAACGCTTTTTCACCTTCAACAGCTCGAAATTTTCCGATACAATTTCAGACACATTTTTAAAAGTAGAAGCAAGAAACTTGCTGAGGGGATTCTTGAAGAGGCGTATAAGGTGCCGTGTGATGTTTTTTTTACGCTCAATTCATTAGAATTTGATTTATAAACATTTACCTTCTCGGCATGACCCGTTTTTCGTTCACTGATCTCCCGCTTCGGAAAAATCTGTTCGAAATGCCGTTTTTGATCGCTTTTTTTACAATATTTTTATCAAAGAATTGACAATCACGGCACCTTGTGTACTTTCTAAATAAGAGAATCTGAAAGTTTGATTCGTTTGAGAGCAAAAGCGCATTCAAAAAGAAATCTGAAAATAAGCAGTTTGAATCGAAATACACCCTTAAGACCGCCGCGCGTTCTCAAAGCGTGCATTGCGGTAGACAAGTCTTTGACAGGTCAAGTTTTTTTTTTTTTTTTTTATATAAGATTTTGTTCCGAAATTTCCGAGAACTAAAAACATTCTGTTCTTTTTTTATATCATGGATCGAAGCATAAAAAGTATCGCGAATTTCAACAAATTTTCGACAATCGTTCACACACACACACACACACACAAAAGAAAAAAAAAAGAAATGAAAAGAAAGAAAAAAGGCGCGAATTTCATCAAGGAATCGTGGGGGAAAGCGTATTTCGTTTTAGAATTGCGAGAAAAAGGCTAACTTCGACAAAGGATCGCCGAAAGAGCGTTAATTTCATCAAAATGCAGCAGACAAAAGTGTGAATTTTGAAGAATCTGAAAAAAACTTCGAAGTTCGTCAAGGAGCCATCGAAAGGATGCCAATTTTGTTAGAGTATCGGGTGTAAAAACGCGAATTTTGTTAAATGACCGCGGACAAAAGACTAATTTCGTCAAATGACCGCAGAAAAAAAGCTATTTTTCAAAGGGCCGTTGAAGAAACGCGACTTTTATCTAAGTATAGAGACAAAAAGCGCGAATTTCATTAAAATGCCTCGTAAAAATGCAAATTTTATATCAAAGGGCTATGGAAGAAACTTTGTTTTCGCGACTCTGCGAAATTCACGTTTTTTTTTTTTAGCGTAATCCCTGAAATTCGTATCTTTTCACGATTCTCTGTCAGAATTCGTTTATTTCATGCGATTGTATAACGAAATTTGCACCCCCCCCCCCCCCCCAATAATTTGTCAAAATTTGCGATACGTTTTATATTCGAATTTTGATAGATTTTTTTAATTTCCGAAATGACTGACTCAATTTTTCTTGATTTTGTGGAAAATCTGATTCGAATCACAGAGGTGAAAAAATATGAAATTCACAGCAAATTTTCTAAAAGGTTACAACAGAAGTGGGAGAAAAAGAGGAGCAATTCCATTCCCGGTACAAAGTTATGTGCTTTTTTTTTGCGTCCCTATTTTGAAATTTGCCTCTTTTTGGGATCGTTTGACGAAATTTGCCGTTTTTTTTTTCGCGATCTTTTAACAAAACTTGCCGTTTTTTTACGATCTTTTTACAAAATTTGCCGCCTTTTGCGATCTTTTAATAAAATTTGCCGGGTTTTTTTTACAATCTTTTTACAAAATCTGTCTTTTTTTCATGATCTTTTAACAAAATTTTCTGTTTTTTACGATCTTTTTAAAGAATTTGTCGTTTTTCATGATTTTTTAAACAAAATTTGCCATTTTTTTACGATTTTTTTAACAAATTTGCCGTTTTTTCGCGATCTTTTAGCAAAATGTGCCGTTTTTTCGCGATCTTTTAGCAAAATATGCCGATTTTCGTGATCTTTAATAAAATTTGTCGTTTTTTCGCGATCTTTTAATAAAATTTATCGTTTTTTTGCGATTTTTTAACAAAATTCTTTTTGGTGGATAGGAATAAATAAATGTGCAAGGGGTGAAAAAAGTTAACATTTTTTGATGATTTTATAGTTTATAAATATTATAGGAGTAAAATCCACAAAAGAATAAAATATTTGAAAGTTAAAAGCAATTCTATCTAATGGCTCATGGGATACTTATGAAGTTAATCGGTGATTATGATTTATATACTATTGTAACTTATTTAAAACAAGTTGGAAATTGCACGTGAACGTAGCAAATGAGGTGCGTTCGTCCGATAACGAAGTTTAAAAAATATTCAAATCTTGCTCATATAGTAGAGCGTACTTCGGATACAGTATAGTAATCGAAATCCTTGTGTTTCTGTAAATATGCAGGAAGTAATTTTTATTACACCTCAGCAACGTATATCTTATTCATAAAATGTGAAATAGTTGAATATAATTAAAACACGCCCCAAACAATGTTTCCCCGTATAGCATTATGTAGTGGAATACTTTTGTGATGCCCTGTAATTTAATAAATATTCTTTGCATCCCAGATTGTACAGAATGCATATTTTAGTATATATTTCATAGATTCATGCCAATTCTATTATGTTCGAATGAGTGTAGCATCATTAAAATGCATTCGAATTTTTTTTCCCCCATTGACCGTAATGTAATGGAATACCTTTGATTGTCCCTGTAAATGATCTATGCATCCGACTTTCATAACATTTGAAATGACTCGATAAAATTATGTAATAATTATATGTTTTAACTTTCAAACGATTAAAATGCATTTGAAATTTTTTCCCCATTGACCGTAATGTAACGGAATACTTTTGATTGTCCCTGTAATTGATCTATACATCCGATTGTCATAACATTTAAAATGACTCGATAAAATTACGCAATAAATGTATGTTTTAAATTTCAAACGATTAAAATGCATCTGAAACTTTTTTCCCCATTGACCGTAATGCAACGGAATCCTTTTGATTGTCCCTGTAATTGATCTATCCATCCGATTTTCATAAAATTTGAAATGACTCGACAAAATTATGTTATAATTATGTATTTTAAATTTCAAACGATTCGGTTGGGTAGTTTTTGCGTTGTTATATGCGGACGGACAGACAGACAGACAGACAGACGGACAGACAGACGGACAGACAGACAGACGGACGGACTGAGCGACAACAATAGGTGCTACGTATTTACATAATTACGAACGCACCTAAAAATGAAGATTTATTTTTTCAGGGGATTTAATCAAGTGTTACAAACAGGCATGATACACTTATGTGGTGCAATATTGAAAATGGCATAAAATTCGCTATTGCAGCGCCCCCTTCTGGTGGAATTTTTTTTTTTTTTTTTTTTTTTTTTTTTCAGATTCAGGGCGATCCAACTAGCCATAGCCATACACTTACACAAAAAATTTCGTTCAATTCGATGCATAACTTCATGTATTTTTGGTCGGTACAATATTGAAAATGGCACAAAAATCGCGATTGCAGCGCCCTCTTCCGGCGGATTTTTTTCAAATTCAGGGAGGACCAACTAGCCATAGTCATACTTATACACAAAAAATTTGGTTCAATTCGATGCATAACTTCATATACTTTTGGTCGGTACAATATTGAAAATGGCACAAAAATCGCGATTGCAGCACCCCCTTCCGGAGTATTATTTCAAAACTGAAGGAGGACCTGCTTGCCACAGCCAAAAACATTCACAAAAAATTTGGTTCAATTCTATGTGTAACTTCATACACTTTTTGATGGTAGAATGGCGATATACACACACACACACACGGACAGACAGACATTTCGTAAAAACATGTTTTTGGGAAACTCTGATCCCTAAAACGTGTAAAAACTGGAAGTGGAAAAAAATTTCGATTACAATACTTTCTTCTATTGGAGATAGAAGAAAGTAAAAATGTGTGTGTAAATTTCTTCATAACTTGTCATTATATAATCCCCAGAAACCCAAAATCACCCCATCTAAGAAGTTTATATGTATGTATTAAATTTTGTTCACACGATAAGTCCCAATTATGAACGAACAATCTTCAAATTCGTCAATTACATTGAGATGATTAATGTCTCGGCGAGGATTGCAAATGGGCAAATCGGCCCAAGGGGATGGATTAAGAAAAATTTAATACCGCCTAACACGGTTTTGACTAAATCAGCTCTTACAAAACAATGACAGGAAAAAATAAACACCCTTTGTTATAGCAGTTGCCCAACAATTAAAAAATAATAATAAAATTCTCACTACAACAATTACTTTATTATTGCAAAATTTGCTTGTGAAAAATAGAAAAGTTTAACAAACTTAAAAAAAATTTAATATTATGTCATCTTTATTATAGTAAGATTTCCACATGGGAAATGAGATAGCTTGATATATATATATATATTTAATTTTTTTTTAAACAAATATTACATCATATTGGAAATATACAACGGACGAAAAGCAAATGAATAAAAGCAAAAGTAACGTCATGCGAGTTTGTAAAAGATACTTAAATTAAAACATGATAAAAAGCAGTCTATGTTAATATTGGCATATTTTAACATTTTGAAGCTCTGATATTTTTTCCCCGTCAGTTTTACATTTATTCCAGATTTATGCATGGGTATATGCGTGTGTGTTAGATTTTTCATAAAAGGTTTAGTTCCCTAGAGCATATTCTTAGTGATAAAACTTGCTTTGTCTCTAATCTTGATTTAGTTTTTGTTGGTGAAATTTGTGCCTAACTTCGAAATCGATCTTTGCCTATCGGCTGAGCCGCTAGAGATTTTATATAATATAAACTTTTTAGATGGGGTGCTTTTGAGTTCCTGGGGTCATATAATGAAATGCTAAGAAATTTTTTAAAGGGCGTACCGTAGTAACGACTGCAGTAGCTAGTATTTGTTACAAAATCTACAATTAAAAAAAAAAAAAGCTGTAGGCTAGTGACTCTGTAAGAGAGGTATAGGCTTGTGTCATAAACTTTCATGGTTATGGTATATGCCATTATAGCTTTACCAGTGGCGTAGCTAAGGGGGGCGTCCGCCCCGGGCTCCGAGGCCTAGGGGTGCCAAATTGAGAGAAATTGTTATATATCTATATTGGGGTGGGGGCGCAAAATTTCTTGCTGGCCCCGGGCGCCAAAAAACATAGCTACGCTACTGAGCTTTACGCTTTATTTGAGAAATAGTGGGTATATGATCAAGACTTTCATAAATTTATAAGTTGACAGTTAAAAGTAGAAATAATGAAAAGTTTTTAAAAATGCATTTTACGAGTTTTTTCAACATTCGGTTGTTCGGCAAACCGAATAGTTCGATCTTCAGTCAAGCAAAATATTCAATGCATCCCGTTTAAATATATAAATTAGTTTCTATGCTACAGAAGGCAATGAATGGGGAAGTATGAGGACTGTAGGTTCGTTTGGATAGATTTTCACCCATGCGAACGCTAAATACATGGTCAGACAAGTCCTACCTACAGTATCAAAGAGCAGAATTACTCTTAAAATTATAAAACTATTTTTCAGGGGTTATGTATGTGTCCTGAACTACTGAAGTTAAAGCTGCAATTAGTCTGTGATAAGTTCGTAAATAAATGAGTAAAAGGAGAATAGTATTGTGCTGTTTAAAAAGAAAAAAAAATTTCAATTAAAAGGTCAATATAACCAATTCTGGCGCCCCCTGTCATCCACTTCCCTCCCCTCAGGGGGTGGGGGGGGGGGCAGTCGCTACGACTCTGTAAGCAAGACAATATTTGTTTCCTAGTTGTCGCATTTTTACGAGCGAATAGCTGAAATGTGAAATTTTAATCAAATATGCTTTTATATTGTTTTGTTCTCCAATATATATTTTTAAAAATTCTCAGGATGGAAAGATACAGTGCTAAATAATGCTAATTTTGAACAAAAGTGAAATTACCTAATGTATTTGACTATTCTAAATGTGGGGGAGGGGCGGAGGGTCTCACCATCTCACATACTCCCTGTAACTATGTCCCTGTTAAATGCGATAAAAACTTTACCTATTATAAATGAATGTAGATACTTAAGTGTATACTTTTTTCCTGGATCCTTCGATGAAATTCGCGATTTTCCTGCGATTATTTCAAGAAATTCGCATTTTTTTGCGATTATTCGATGAAATTTGTGACTTTTCGCGATTCTTTAATTTAAAAAAATTGGTTTTTTGACAAAACGTGCATTTTTACCATGATTGTTTGATGAAATTTGGGTTTTTTTGCGATCTTTAGACGAAATTTACGTTTTTCCGTGATCCTTTGATGAAATTTGCGTATTTTTGCGACCCTTTGACAAAATTCTCGTTTTTTTACCCTGCGATGCTTTGTTGAAATTTTTTACGTGATCCATTGACGAAATTCGGAATATTTCTGCAATACTTAGACAAATTTTGTGATAGTTTTTAAAATGAAATTTGCATTTTCCCGCGATCTTTTCACAAAATCCGCATCTCCGTGATTCTTTGATAAAATTTACATATTTTTCGTGATCTTTTAAAAAAATTCGAGATTTTGAGCGATTTTTTGAGGAAATGCGTGGTTTTTCCTGGATCCTTTAATGAAATTGAGGTTTTCTATCCTTCTATAGTAAAAAAAAACTAGCCTTAAAAGAAATGACTCCTGGAATGATGCTGATGTGGAAGATTTCCGGAACTAACGAATCCGGGTTGTCCACTCCTTCCATGAGTCGAATAGACCAATCAGGAAAGGGCTCCGTCTATGCATCGCCGTATGGGTTACCATAAAGAGAGGAAAGGTTACCATCGCCAAGTTTGTCGCCAACTTGGCGATATATCGCCAAATTTGGCGGCCAAAATTAGTTGTCAAAAGTGACGCCAACTTGGCGATAACTGTAATATTTAGCCAAATTTTTAATTTCTTTACAACACCAGTCGTTTGATACATCATTTGAGAGGTTTGCAACTGCTTATTCATATAATGGATGTCTTGTGTGTTATCCCCCATTCTGCTCCCCAGGGGGGACACATTTTTAATTTATTTACAACACCAGTCGTGTTACACAAGATTTGAAAGGTCTGCAGCTGCTTATTTATATTATGGATGTCTTGTGTGTCACCCCCACACTCTGCTCTCCCCAGGGGGGGGGTCACATTTTTAATTTCTTTACAACACCAGTTGTGTGACACATCATTTGAAAAGTCTGCAACTGCTTATTAATATTATGGATGTGTTGTGTGTCATATCCCACTCTGCCCCCCAGGAGGGCACATTTTTAATTTCTTTACAACACCATTCGTGTGACACATCATTTGAGAGGTCTGCAACTTGTCCGACTGTTGGTAGCTTTACTTTAATTTATTTTGTTTATTTGCATTAGAACGTTTCCCAGGCTCTAGAGTCGGATGTTTTAGAAGACATAAGAGTCTAAACATAAAGATAATAACGACACTTTATTTATAGTTAAAGCATAATAAATACATTGTAAATCTTCCAATACATTTATTGCGATTATAATTAATAATATAATACAGGATTTTAAGGATGCCTAATATGATAAGGTTGCTCAAAACTCAAGAAGGAACCCACTCACCTCTTAGATATACTAGGAACGTCATCGTCGGGCGTCAGGCACATCCCCATACCGGTGCTCATATCCCAACCATCGACTTATTCTCTGTCCCAGAGAGAGCACCAAAACCGCAGTTCTCTAAGACCGTTCTCCTCTAACCTTTCTGCCGCTATTTTTTTCGATATCCCATTTTACTAACATCTCCCTGCCTGAAAATCCCTCCTAAAAATCTTATCCTCCTATAAAATTTCTCTCTCTTGCATATCATTATAATTTTTCAAGTAACGCGCATTTCCATATGCAGGTGGTCTGAAAACAAATCCAAGTAAACAGCTAAAACCCCTTTTACGATGTAATGTGAGAATCGTGTTACCAAATGCGACATTTTTTTAGCTAACATGTTAATCCCACTACTAAATTTGCAGACATTCAAATACCACAGTGGACATATTTATTACTTTGAACTCCCATATGCGCGAAGATTCTTACTCTTGTTTACTGGAAATTCAATCTTTTCCAGTCTAACTTATAAACATTTTTGACAAATTTATTGGCTAACTGACTGTTTAGTCAGAGTTCTGTAACCCCTTACCAAACACCCCGTTTCACAAAAGTCGTTAAATCGTGGAAATTCTATCCTTTTGACGAATTCCCGCATGCACGTGCACCTCAAACTATCTTGTGTGGTCTGCATTCTGCATTCTTATATAATATGTCTTTTATTTTTTTTACTGTACTGTACTACTACAGCGAGCCGCGAAAAATGTGTCGGGTTTATCCTGACAAACTGCTTATTCATATTATGGATATCTTGTGCGTAACCCCCCCTCTGCCCTCAGAGGGGGCGCATTTTGTAATTTCTTTACAACACCAATTGTGTGACACATCATTTGAAAGGTCTGTAACTGTTTATTCATTTTATGGTTGTCTTGTGTGTCACCCCCACTCTGTCCCCCAGGGGGGCACATTTTTAATTTCTTTACAACACCAGTCGTGTGACATATCATTTGAGGGGTCTGCAGCTGCTTATTCATATTATGGATGTCTTTTGTGTCGTCTCCCACTCTGCCCCCCAGGGGGGGGCACATTTTTAATTTTTTTACAACACCAATCGTGTGACACATCATTTGAAAGGTCTGCAAATGCTTATTCATACCATGGGGTATTGGCGAGCCCAGCAAGCAAGGGTAGCCAATAATTTGGAATCGCGAAGCGATTACGCGGGGGGTTGGCGAGCAGGGGGGCGGGGCCCCCCTAGTGGTCTAAAACTAAATTAACGTTTTTTCCGCGATACTTTGACAAATTATGCTTGTTTTTAAAAAAGGGGAGGTTCATTTTGAATTTTTTTGTGATCCCTTGATAAAATTCGTTTTTCTTTCGCAATCCAATCATACAATTTTCTTTTTAATTTTTTGCAATCTTTTGTGAAATTTACGTTCTGTGCGATCTTTTGACGAAATTGGCAATTTGACCGTAATATGACTAAATTGGCGGTTATTTCTGCTAACGATTGATGAATTTTTTTTTTTTTTTTTTTTTTTTTTTCCCAAGCGATTGGCGTTAATTATTTTTTACTACGAATGATTGACACAAATGATTTTTTTACTCCGAATGATTGGCGTAAATGATTTTTTTACTACGAATGATTGGCGTAAATGATTTTTTTATGATTGGCGGAAATGATTTTTTTTTTTTTTTTTTTTTTTTTTTACAAATGATTGCCGGAAATGAATTTTTTTACGAACGATTGACAAAATTGATTTTTTTAACAAAGGATTGACAAAATTGATTTTTTTACGAACGATTGACGAAATTGGTTTTTTCTACGAACGATTGACGAAATTGGTTTTTTCTACGAACGATTGACGAAATTGATTTTTTCTACGAACAATTGATGAAATTGATTTTTTCTACGAACGATTGACGAGACGAAATTGATTTTTTCTACGAAATGATTTTTTTCTACGAAAGATTGACAAATTTTTTTTTTTTTTTTCGATTTATGAAATTGATTTTTTTTACGACCATTTGTTGAAATTTGGATATTTTTCTGTTGTATTTTTTATCTCAATTTCCTAATTGATGACCACTTTTTCATAATTTTTGAAATGCCTTAAGTTTTCTGAAAATTCAGAACAGAATTATCTCTGAATTTGTCAATCAGTTGGGGTAAATAATGTGAAACTTGTCAATCAATCATTTGTTTATTGGTCGCAGGGAAAAAAAATTGAGATTTTCAATGATATTTTACGGTTTAAAAAAAAACCCTCGCAAAATGTGTAAATTTGTGAAATTCGGAAGGCTTTTCAGAGACTTAATCATATTTTGAAAATACAAAATTTTCCAGAAAATGGTGTTTTTTGCATGATTTTAAAATATTGGGCATGAATCCTGTCTTGAAATTTAAAGCCCTGATTTCGGATTGAATCTAAGGATTCATCCTTTTTTAGTCATTACATTTTCAGACCATATCAGAGTAATCAGTCATTTCTATTCATTTCAGACTGATTGTCTTTTTTGCAGTTAGTACTTTCGGACTAGTTCTGAAGAATTTTTTTTTTTTTTTTTTCTAGTCTACATTTCAGACAGATTCCAAGGATTCTTTCCTTTTCAAAATGATTCTGATCCAGGATAGTTTTTACAGACCATTATTCCTCCAGTTCCAGAATCATTCCTCTAGAGATCTGCACAAGCCAAAAAAAGGGCCTATCCCGGCCCATTATAAAAGTTAAAATTTAGGCTCCAAGCCAGACCCAGCACATATAGAAAAATTTAGTGGCCTGGAAAAAAGCCTGAACCCAGCCGAGACAGTCTATTTCTACAGAACATTGGTTTTTATTCTTATTGAAGAGTTTTGACCAAAAAATATTAAATAAAATATTTGGAACATTTGGTCTAAACATTTCTGCTTTTAAACGGTATTTTTTTTTTTTTTTTTTTTTTTTTTTTAATTGTGGTGTCAAAATGTTTTAAATGATGAATTAAGCAAATTCGTCTTGCCCGAACGGCGTATGGGCAAATCAGTTAAGGGGTTAAAAGAAGTTTGCAGTTTAAAAGAAGATTCCATCATAGGCAGGTTCTTTTTTTCATGCATTTAACTCTATTTTAATAAACCTAGAAATCTACGATTTTTTAAAAAGAATAGATTTTATTGTTTAGTTGTAGAATAATGACGATTTAAAAGAGTATACCTTTTTTGTAAAAGCTTTAGGACAAAGCCAAATTTTACTGAAGAAGCTTGGCCATGTTGAAAATGATTTTCATACTAGATGATTGAACTGTGACTGAATATTTTGGTCCATGAAGACTAGGAAGAATGAAATCGGTCCCTGCTTCGTACAGAAAAATAAGTTAGGCCTGGTCCTTCAGGAAAAAAGTAAGGTCCTGCCCAAATGCCGTTAAAGAAAATCGGACTGAATCCGGCCCGCAGGCCAGGCCCTGTGTAGATCTCTACATTCCTCTACTTTCACTGCAGAAATCGTTCCTTTGTTATTGTTCCTCAACAAAATGACTTATCTCTAACTGTAATTCAAAATACTATTTTGAAAGTTTTTCGAATTGCATTGCTTTTTTAATTATTTCATTGTAATTTTATTCTATATATTTTATAGATGTATGCTTTGGATCAATGGCTATAATGCCGCCCATACTTGATAGTCAACTCTTTTAAAGTAAGCTATTTTAAATACTGTACTTTTCCTTGTCTAAATATGTTTATGAAAATTTTTTGTGATTCATTCAATTTTAGTGATATGTGTACGTACACAATTAAATATAAGAATAAATGTTAAAAAAATTAAAATGGAATCAAAATAAATTTAACTATACTAGAATTTATGAAAAATGTTTGCAAAACGTCATCTTATATATTGGTACTGTAAGGAATCTAAGAAATTTTATTTTCTTGTTATTTAACAAATTATTTTTTAATATTAAAGTGGCTCAAAAATAATGTATGATTTTACAATGCAGATTTATTTATAAATATTTTGTATACAGAATTTTGTCGTAGTGGTACATCATTTCATTTTAAAGCTTATTTTAAGCATTCTCTTTGTAATTTTTTATTTTATTATTTGGCTTTAAATTAACTTAAGAGTTAAGATGTTAATAGATTTTTTTCGTTGGTTTAAAAAAATAGAGCTGATTTTGAACTTCAAGTTGAAGCTGGTCATGGACATTTCTCTGTTGTTGTTGATAATCAGCTAAAGACAACAATAACAATCTGTGTTGATTCAACAAAAACAACTCTTGAAGTTGTTAATGAGCTTGCTGTTGTTTTGTAAATTATAAGATGACTAACTAGTATAAAAATACACATATTTTTGCACGCTTAGCGTAGTAACAAACTCATTGTAGTACAGGAAAAACACAGGGAATTATTTTTCAATATTAGAGTGGCAATCCTGGTTACATAATAATTAGCAATTTTATTTCTTTTATTAGAGTTTCCCCCAGCTTTAAAAAAGGGCAGGGCGCTACTGTTCTGAAAAGGGCACTTTTTACATTTTTCAGGGCACTTTTTCATTTTTAAGGACACTTTTATAGAGTTGAATCTAGAATCTAGCAGTTCAAAAAGTCGTGAAAAAAAAAAACAGAAATTTCATCAAAAAATTGAAAAAAAGAAAAAAAGGTAAATTTTGTTAAAAGATCGCGAAAAAACGGCAAATATTGTTAAAAGATCACGAAAAAACGGCCAGTTTTGGCTAATGATCGCAAAAAACAGCAGATTTTGTTAAAAGATCGCAAATAACAGCATATTTTGCTAAAAAAGTCGCGAAAAAACAGTAAATTTTATTAAAAGATCGCAAAACAGCTGTTTTTGTTAAAAGATTGCAAAAAACGACATATTTTGCTAAAAAATTGCCAATAAACGACAAATATCGCGTAAAAACTGAACTTTTCACAGAATTTTCCGTTTTATTGCGATTTTTGGACGAAATTTGCCCATTTTTCCGCTAATCTTTTGACAAAATCTGCCGTTTTATTGTTATTTTTTAACGAAAATTGCCGTTTTTTGCGACTCATTTGAAAAGAAATTTCCATTTTATCGCGATTTTTGGAAAAAATTTGTCGTTTTTCTACGATCTTTTGAGGAAATCTGCCGTTTTGTGAAATTTTGTGACGAAATTAGCCATTTTTTTGCGAATCTTGCCGGAAATTAGTCGTTATTTCGCGATTTTTAACGAAACTTGCCGGCTTTTTAGCAATTTTTTGACGAAATTACCCATCCCACGGGACACGTATGAGGCTATTTTTTGCGTTCCGTCGCCGATTTTTTGCGTAATTTACACGCTATAGCGCGTTCGGATCATCGCTGGAGGGCTGCGTTTTTTCAAATGTGGGGCAAGAAGGGCGCTTTTTTTTGAATGAATGACAAGAGGGGCGCTAGTTTTTGGATGAGGGGCAAGAGGGGCGCTATTTTTTAAACTAAAAGGCAGGAGGGGCGGAGCGCCCCCCTGAAACCCTCTGGGGGAAACTCTGTTATATATATATATTATATTTAAAAAATGTAATTTAATCTTTAAACGACATTTTTTACTCTTGCATGCATGATATCTCAAACTATTTCAAATATAGCTTTAAAATTTCTGCTCTACATAAATATTTATATTATCATGAAAATGAACTAGGATTAAAAAGCTATTCAGTATGAAAAATATTTAAGATTGCATGCATGTAAAAATTCGTAGTTTTTCTAATTAAAAGTTAATTACTCTTTATCTAATTAAGATTACATTCTCATTCAATTATAGACAAGGGTGTTATCTTTAAGATAAAGCAAATACCATGAAACTATCATGCGATATCGAGTGTGCAATGAAATGTTATCCACTGCAAAAAATTATAGTACTACTTGATTATCCTGATGACCAATTTCAACAAATTATACAAATCGCCAAACTTTTCAACAAATTATATAAATTGACATAATTTTCATTTTAAATAAAGAACAAATAGTAAAACATTACTAAAAATACAAAGTTGAATTAAAAACCACTTGATGATTTAATACATGTAATTTATTTAATATCATGTGAATGTGATATTTACAATCATCCATTATTGGCAATATATTGGCTTATATTTGGCGATAATTTTTGGTCAACAGGATAATAAAGTAGTACCAAAATTTTAAATAGCACTTTGAAATTGACCCATAGAATGTTTTTCTAATAATATCTAAAATAAAAAAATTTAAACATGGTTTAATATCATCTAAATACTCTGAATTTTTTCTGCTTTTGAATTGGTAACTTCTAAATTCTAAATTTGCATCAAATTTAGCATATTTTACTATCCCCTTAATCCTAATGCTAATACTATATCATTATTCAAGGAACAAAAACATTCAATTGCAAATTTTATTGGAATGGCCTTCAAATTATGGGTCATCCAAAGATGTTATTATGGAATAGTTGGTTGAAAATGGCTGAAGACCAGCGTTCTCACTGTCGCTCACCAATGCGCCAAATTACGACTAAATTCTTCACTTGGCAAGTAAATAAGCGATTAGATTCGCCAAATTACTAGTAGTCAATTTTTGATTTTTCTTTTTTGTTTTATATATATTTATATATATATATTTAAAATATTTTTTATATTTGTAGCGGATAATTGAAATTAGATTAATAAGATAATTTTTTACGTGCTGCACAGCGAATCTATTTTGCTAATATTTTTTTCATTTGGCGAATGTTTTTTATTGTTAATTAGCCAAATAACTAACGGTGGTCAAATGTCAGTGAGAACACTGCTGAAGACTTGTCACTTTATAGAGGCATCATTGAAACAAGTGATCTAAAAGTGCTTCTTTATGAACCAGGGCTGGGTTTCTGCTGTGCCAGTGGCAGAAGGTGGTTATAACCAGTTTTAACTGGCATAAACTCATTTCATGACATAATCTGAGACTTTTTTAGTACTAATTAAATTGTTTATATACATTTTGTTCAGGATAAATAGCAAATAAAATAATGTGAATAGGTTTAACTAAAAAATAAGTACATTTGTATTAGAATTTGATAGTTTTGAATCTTTTATGAAGAATCAGACATATTATTTGCAGATAATTGAAAATCATGAAAGTGATATTAAGAACATAGCCGGTGTTAAAATTGTAAATAAATATCATGATTTCTAAAGAAGTTAAATACTTGTTACAAATGTTAAAATAATGCTGTTGCTTCAGATAAATATAAAAAACATGACTGTTCTATTGCAGCTGCTTATAAAATTTGCTTAACTTTATATAATGATTGGGAATATCATGGAAAATCATAAATGCAAGATTCAAATCTCATTTAATGCAGTGCTAGCTTATTTACTTCATCCTAAGAACATGAGATCAAAATTGACATTTGAGCATAAAGAAATGACAAGGAAAATTACTTTTTGATATTAATCTAAGTTTTATGCCGTTTATAATAATCCCTTGTAGTAAAGTAGACTCCTTACCCAGAAATATATTTCTCCAAGGAAATCTTAGAAAATATCTTGCCTTTTGTGGGTGCCTTTAAGAACAAATACCAGTGAAAATGAGAATTTTTCAAATTTTACATCCTCAATAATGACATTACCAGCATGTAATGCTGATTTTGAAAGAATATTTTTTAATTTTTCTTTCATTCGGAACAAATTAAGTAGCAGTCTATGTTAAGAAAGATTAGTAAAATTTATCCTATATTATGGAATGCTCTTAGTACATTAATTTTTCCACAAAAATAAATTTGTGCTTTCAATATTGTAAAATAATTGTACAAGATAGTTCATTAATTTTTTTTTCTGTTATTTTTGTGCTACAATTATATACTTATGTATTTTCGCAAGAACCATTTCTCTTTGTATGTAGTAGTAGATCAATTTTAAGTTATTGCAGTGTATTATTAATTTAAAAATACTCTGAAAACCTATGTTAAAATAAAATAGAATCTTTAGTAAATTTCTTTTTTTTTTTACTTTTAAACAGAAATTTAACCATAAATCATAATGTCAATAGTTAAACTTGTACAGCATCAAATTATCGTTGTGAAAATTTGTTTTTCAAGTAACAGAAAATTATTAAACAAAGTATATTTATATGATCCTTTTGAAACATTTTGCTATTTTGAATAACATTCATAATTTTTATTTTAATTTTTAAACTAAATTCTTTATATATTAAATACACGTGTGAATTATGAATCATTGCAGATTAAAGTTCTTATTAGTAATATTTCTTAGTTTCTGCCACGCTGGGTTTAACCGGTTATAGCCACTAGTTTTAACCACCCCGGCAGAAACTTGCCAGCCCTGTTATGAACAATATATGAGGTTGGCTTTTTCAGCTTCAGCTAAAAAAGAATTTGGCATGGCTCGTTTGCCTCCAACACAAAATGCATCGAAATATCATCTACTTCAAATGTGTTTGCAGTGTTTTATATGGTAAAATCTTAATCTGCCAACTTCTGATCCTACAGTATGAAGTTGGCAGTTGATTAGTGGAGAATTTTAGCCGATATTACACTCTTAAACCCAGCACCAGACAAACTGTTAAATATGATCAAATATGACTGCTGAACTACAGCTGTAGAGTCATATAGTACTACAAAGTGTACATCTCGCTAATATGTGAGCTCCCATGTTCATTAATTTGTAAAAACTGTTGTGGAAAGGTATGTGCAAATACAGGAGACGGCTTTGATTTAGATGAAGATTAAGAAAAGATTTGAATTTGGTTACTTAAGTATATCTATTAAATCCCTTTTCTTGTCTACTCATTTTGAATTTTTTAAATAAAATGTTTTTGAAGAATCCAAAATCGTTCATTTTTTTGCCATCACTTTATTTACTTCTATTTTTTTTATCAAATTTATTCTTTTTTCAATTCAACATTTCCCATAATTTGAATATCCCACATGGCTGTTTGCTATTTAAAAAAAAAAAAAAAAAAAAAGTTATTCATTTTAATGCTTTAATAATTTTAATTCAATACCTTACCAACTTTGATTTTCATCTTAAATTTCTGCTTCAATCAATTAATCAGAATAAAAACAAATTTCCGTCTCTGCACGAGCCGATGGACAATAGAATGATAAGCAGTTTTTTTCAAAATTCAGGGAGACCCAACTTGCCTTACCAAAAAATAATCATATACAAAATGTTTAGTTCAGTTCTAGAACTAACTTCATACTTTTATGTGGTGCAATATTGAAAACGGCATAAAATTCGGTATTACAGCACCCCCTTCCGGCGGATTTTTTTCAGATTCAGGGAGGACCAACTAGCCATAGTCATAAACATACACAAAAAATTTGGTTCAATTCGATGCATAACTTCATATACTTTTGGTCGGTACAATATTGAAAATGGCACAAAAATCGCGATTGCAGCACCCCCTTCCGGCGGAATATTTCAAAACTGAAGGACTTGCTTGCCACAGCCAAAAACATTCACAAAAAATTTGGTTCAATTCTATGCATAACTTCATACACTTTTTGATGATAGAATGGCGACATACAGACACACGGACAGACAGACATTTTGTAAAAACATGTTTTTTGGAATCTCTGACCCCTAAAACGTGTGAATCCGTCGAAAACCGGAAGTCGAAAAAAATTTCGATTACAGTACTTCTTCTATTGAAGATAGAAGAAAGTAAAAATAGAGGAATGCAAATTTTGTCAATTATTATGAAAAGCTGCCAATTTCATCAAATATCACGAAAAAAAACCCCATAAATAAATATATATATATAAACACATTTTTTCTGAAATTCCATGAAAATTCCCCCTTTTGATTATTTTATTTTTCTTTACGTAGTTCTTAATTACACATTTTTTATTGTGTCAAGGTAAAGGCCGATTATTCAGGCCCTTTTTCCCGTGTGTGTGTGTGTAATGTTATTGAATGATACATTAAATAATGTTATGATATATTAACTCTTTAAAAATTTTTTATGTTTTATTTAGTATATATCACTGCCTTTTGAATTTTATTTCTAAACATACTATTTATTACATATAGATTTTTCTGTTTCTCATTCAAGAAACTATGTGTTATAGGTATTTAAAAAATATGAAAAACTGATGACAAAATGAGTCCTGAACACCAGTTCTGTATTTAGAATTATAACTAAGGTAAGCCTAAAGTTACCCTATTATTTATTTGTTCTTTTTCTTTCCTGTATTAAGGAACTGCATATCTGTCAACTTTCCATATTTTATTATTATTTAACTAAAACAGAACATGTTTAATAAATTTAAAAAAAAAAAAAACTTAGGTACTTTTTGATTAGTTGGGTGCCAGTGTTATGTAATCATTAGTATCTATACATTTATATGCATAGATTTATGCATCTATGTGGACATATATGCATACATGTAGTTTTATATGCATATGTATATATAACACTGGCACCCTGCTAACCAAAAAGTACTGTATTTTATTTAATCCTTCTAGTTCCAGTTGTTTAATTAAAGAAACTTGGATTGACAACTATGGGAAATGGCTGAATTTATGAACTTTTATTAGCATTTAATATTTATCTGCTGGTGAATGAACACTATTAGTTGCCAAGAAAAAGAAAAGAAATTTCATTGCAAGAAAAAGTTCATCGAAAAATTGTGTAAAAATACTTTAAGTCAAAAAATCACTAAAAAATGCAAATCTTTTCAAAATATTGTAAGAAAAGCATAAATTGTGTCAGGTTGCCCAAAGAAAAAAAAAACAGGGGGAGGGGGGTCAAAAGATTGCTGGTAAAACACAAATTTCGTCAGAATATCACTGAAGAAACACAAATTATGTCAAATAGTCGCGCAAGAAAAAAAAAAAAAAAAAAAAAAATCCAAATTTTGTAAAATGATCACAAAAAGAGGCAGGCAGATCATTTTCCAGTTATTCAAGAATTGAAGGAAGAGTATTGATTTTATAATTTAACTAGCAGGCGTCGCCTGCTACACTGGTCTGCTTTTCTAGATGAATCTTTGTTTTTTTACTGTAGGTTTTGTTATAGAAAGACATAAAGACCTGTTTTATATAGGCTAATTTTTCATAATTGGGTTTACGTGATTATAGAAATTTACTCGAAAATAACTGACTAACACTATAACTAAGCATTGTAGAACAATATATAATGTAACCCTGAAAAAAGATAGATGTGGCGTCATAATAATATTGATCATTAAAATTTATAAAACAGCATGTTATTTTTCTTTACCTTTGCTGAATAAATGCCATAATTGTGTCAAAATGATGTAAATTAAAAGGTTTCAATGTACGAATATTGTGTAAGAGAAAGCATAGAAATAGAAGTTAACTGATATTGTTCATTAGAAACAAGGTGAATTCCATTTTGTGACGGACATGACTGAGAACTTTTTTGTTCATCTTTAAGTACTAAATATTAATTGATAGTTAAAAAATTGCATGGGGTGATGTAAATATAGGCCTTATGCTATAAAAAAACGCTAAAATTTTAATTCAAGGAAAAACTTAATTTAATTGAGGGTTAAAATCTGCCGTGACAGACATGACAAAATTTAGACATAGATTTTGACTAGACACATATTATTATCATTTGCTCTTAATTGGCATGCATACCAAGACCAGAATTTTTTAGGAAACAAAATAAGACTTGGATATGTGAAGCAGAAAGAAAAATATTGAAAAATTTGTAAATAGAAAAATATTAAAAAATATTTATCAGCGTGACAGACATGACAAAGTTTTGTGACAGTCATGACACGTGTACAATTTTCTATGAATTTAAGTATTTTTCTTAAATATTACTTTCTTTACTTTTATCACAACTTGGAGATTACAATATGATATAACGGTATATTATGTTAAAAGAATCTCAAAATAAATTATAAAAAATATTTAAAATTTATAAAATTTCTTGGAAGTGACTAGTGTTGGAGTTGAAACATTTGCTAATATTTGGTTCTTCTCATACCAGACAACATGATCTTCAGGTTCAAATTTAAACACGCTTTTAATTTTAGTTGGTACTAAGCATTTTATTTTATGTTGTTGCTGTGTCTGTGCGATTTGTGTTATTATTCCATGATAAACCTTATTGTCTTATTGCACATTCACCCATTGGCTATATTGCTTTGTTGCATTTTCCAAGAGGTAATTTTCAGTGCATGCACCAGTATTGAAATTGAAAAGAATATTATGCCAGGTACACATGATCGGAAACAATGCAACTTTCTTGTTCCTGGCATTGTTTTGATTACTTGCCATGTCAGATCAAGTTTTGCTTTCATTCTTTGTATTTTTTTCTTGTGATTCATGAAGAAATAGATTCCAGGACCAATTTTCCCCGCAGCTTGAGTAGCATCAAGGAACTGATTCTTAATAGTCTCATCAATACATCCTTTTCCATGTGATGTCACTGAAAAATGCCAGACTGTTGGGAATTTGTTTTGTGTTATTGAAAATATCATATATTTTGTTTGAAGTGTAGAGATGCTCCATCAGATTAGAATTCAACCTCTTTGACTTTTAACTTTGAATTATTTATCATGATTTTTTTTTTTTTTTTTTTTTTTTCAATGATCAAATTGGTAAACATTATAACAGCATAATTGTCATAATTACCATAATCAGATATCACTATATATGGCTCTGAAGAAACAGTGACTGAGTCACTATAACAATAATATACAATTGTAATATATATATAGCAGAAGAAATATTCTGCCAATGAGCAGATTTAATCTCATTCTAATAAATATGCAAATAGTTTTCACTGAAATGAGTTTGTACCAGAAATTTTCTATTTGGCAGATTTTCTTTTAAATAGCAGAAAACTTTAAATTGTGTACGTTTCACATCAAGAAATACCATAGCCATCAATTCCAAGTTAAATAATAATAACTTTCAAATCACAAGATTAAAGCAAAACTGTTTGAAAAAATAATTGTGACAGATAATATATCTGAAACAAAGAAATTGGTATCAACATAATTATCTGGTAACTATTACATGCATTCTGTTGAGTTGAGTAGTAAAGAAATATTATTGGCATCAACACCAAGTTAAAAAATTACAAAAATAAGTTTCTAGGAAAGAGATTAAGGTTAAAGTTGCTTGAAAAACTAATTGTGACAGACATGACTAGCGTGACAGACATGACAAAATGTAATGCTTTATATTTCACTCAAATTTTAAATTTATCTTTCAATTTTTTTATGACCTGTTCCTTTTGACATATAAAAAGAGAAAATAAAGTGTTAATAATTTTTATCAAGTAGATTTTCTTGAAAATAAAAAAATCGACATTTTCTGTGACACATGACATGAAGACTAATATAAAGTTTGGGGGCAATAGCAAAATAGTTAAAATGTTTCAGGTGAAAATTTTGGTGTTTTTAAACATACTGTTAGCCATTTTTTTAGAAGATATATTTGTTTCAAAAATCTGTGTGATATTTAAATGCTTCAAGGGACATTAAACTAGAGATAAAAATAACAGATTTTTGATTTCAAAGTTAGTCTTGATAATAATTAACAATAAAAATTTATTTTTACAATTACCTTATTATATCTTGTTATTTTCATGAAATTTGACTTATTTTCTATCAAATGGAACAAAAAAATACTAATTTAGTTCAAATTTAAAAAATGATGTCCATGTCGCATTTTCATGGAATTCACATAAAGTGACTTTTCCATAAATTAAACGTGATTGAAAGTGTATGTCGAATGCTAGCATTCTATTTACAATCGAACATTATTCTGTGCTTTTGTTATTTTGGAGTTAAAATTAGCTGTTCATAATTTAATTGCCATTTCTGCCTGTGGATAAATGTTTTTGATGTCAGTTGAAATCTATATTCTACACATCACAATATTTTTCAGTTTTATTTACTTTCTGATTTATTATTGTAATATTGTTAATCACACAATTATTTTAATTGGTGAAAAAACTAAAAAAATTGTAAAACATCTTTAAAAATACAGAGAAAACATCAAATTAAAAACATGACATAACAAACATATATAAACTTATCTGACAACAATGTATGTATGAATGTAACTACACAATCATCCATTTTAGATGTTAAATCGTATAATTTACCAATTGTTTTTCTCCCTTAAATGCAAAATGCTTGACCAGATAATAGAGATGATACCAACTACAAATTGCCCTTATTTGAAGATCATCCCTGTTCTCATTAGCGTGATGCGCAGGAATTTTTAATTTCGATCCCTGCTAGATGTTTTGATACAACATTTTTACATTGTACAGTATTACAAGATCTAACAAGCTATGTCTATTTTTAGCACTTTCCAACAAAGTTGAAAAGTGCTTATGCATTCGGTTTGTCTGGCCGTCTGTCCGCGCTCTAACTCCCGTAAATATACTCGGATTGCTATGAAATTTTTATACGTTATTGAGCTTTACCCTAGCACGAACCCTATTGAAAATGAAGTATCTACCATGATTAGTTTATCTACAGGGCGAATCAAAAGTTTCCCATTACATTACGGCCTATGGGGAAAAATCGTTAATATACTCGGATTGCCATGAAATTTTAGGACGTTATTGACGTTTACCCTAGCACAAGTCCTATTGAAAATGAAGTTTCTACCATGATTAGTTTATCTACAGGGCGAATCAAAAGTTTCCCATTACATTATGGCCTATGGGGGAAAATCGTTAATATACTCGGATTGCCATGGAATTTTAGGACGTTATTGAGGTTTACCCTAGCACGAACTCTATTGAAAATGAAGTTTCTATTATGATTAGTTTATCTACAGAGCGAATCAAAAGTTTCCCATTACATTATGGCCTATGGGGAAAAATCGTTAATATACTCGGATTGCCATGAAATTTTAGGATGTTATTGACGTTTACACTGGCACAAGTCCTATCAAAAATGAAGTTTCTACCATGATTAGTTTGTCTACAGGGCGAATCAAAAGTTTCCTATTACATTACGGCTTATGGGGAAAAATCGTTTCAAAGGAATTTTAAAGATGCTATACCCTGTCAAACATTAAAATATGCATTCTATAAAATATAAGGTGAAAATGTGGCTATTATTCATTTACAGGGCCACACAAAAGAATTCCATTAGATAGTGGTAAAAGGAGGAATTGTGTGTGACATATTTTAAATATATTAAGCTTTTTCCTGTATAATAAAATTGATATATGTCACTGAAGCTTAATATAAATTATACGCTACTGTCTTGCATAATATGAAGTACATAGCATTTACAGGGCCATACAAAAGATTTCAAATAGTATATTTTTTCCGAAGTACCGTATATGTGTCCGATGATGGCTGATGGAGGGATGAAATGCATTTTAATTATGATATTCGCGTTTATATTTCGCTAAATATATGCACATTATATGGTGTGTATAAATGTTATAGTTGATATACAGGACTACCCAAAAGAGCTCCCCAACGTTACTGAATATGAGCGTAAATTTTTTAAACGTGGTTCTTAAATAAGCTATGCATTTTTACGCTGAGCTGCATTCAATTTACTGAGAAATGTTTGCAGAATATAGATAAAGGGATATACAGGGCCATGCAAAGAATTCGGTACATGTACGCCTATGAATGATGATTTATGAGAATGTGATTTCAGGGTTTTTAAAAGTGTTTTAGTTTACAATAAACTTTAGCCTAATGCTGACGTGTAATAAAGATACAATGTAAACTACAGGGCTGAACAAAAGTATCCAAGTATGTTTCCATCTAATAGTATGAATTGCTGAAAAAGAAATTTAAGGCTACTGGGTATTTTCTTGCTAAGCTAAATTTTCCCATTATATGAACTGACATATGAAATACAGGGCTGTTCTAATGTACTGGAATACATATTTGGGTATATTTGGCTATACACTATTATTTCCCTAAATAACAAAGTTTTGTTAAAGATTTCATTAAGTGTTGGAAAGTGCTTCATAATCTATGCTTAACGCATGATTTTTCTTACTTGTTTATTAATTATGCAAGAACTTAGTTTTTTTTTCCCCTAATATAAGTTTTCACTAAATGTCTATATATTAAAGTAATGTTGTGAAAGAAATTATCTATAAAATTTCACTGTTTTTTAATGCTAACCCTGAAATATCAGGGAATTTTAACATAAGATATTTGTGCCATCTTCCAAAACAATGGGTTGCATTCCCAAATAATCTACTACAAAACAGTTTTTAAGAAAGTCCCATCAGTATTAAAGATCATAACCTGGTGTCTTCTAAAATGCTCTTGTTATTTTCTTTCTTTCTTTTTTTTTTTTTTTTTCTTTTCAGAAGGGTTAAACAGTTACTTTCATATTATTCATCTATGTTGGATCGTTTGAATGGAAAAAAAATAAATAAAATAAACAGAAAACCCCCTCATTAGACTAAAAATAAATAAATAAATGAAATTAAAATTTTTCCACCAAGACAATGTTTCAGTTCATTTGCCATAGCAAAACTGTTTCCATTGTGATATAAATTCTTGCCACGTTCACGTTATTCACCAGAATATGCCAGATTTGGCACTCTTGATTTTATATGTATCCCAAATTGCAGGAAAAAATTAAATCAAATGAAAGAATTATTGCTGAAACAGATGCGTATTTTGAGGACTGTCGCTGGACCAAACGTTAAAGGAGACTGTTGAAATATGTATATTTTTTTTCTCTCCCCCCCCCCCTCCTCAAGGATAAAAAATACCCCCCTTTTATTTTTTTATTCTATACTTATCTAACAGCCACTGTTTGTATGCTACTTTAACTTTTAAGTAAATGTATATAAATTTTGATTTAATGTATGCCTTCACAGTTAATTGGATGTTTGAAAGTTGAATAATAAAACTAGTCAGAAAATATTTTATTTATAATGCATGCAATTTTTCTTTGTGATTTCTTATATATTTCTTTGATATATTTAATAGTAGTTTTCCCTTTCTTAGCATTTCATGTGAAAGATGAAAATTATCCAGACCTATTTGGAATGTATGTCTTCTACTAATGCAATGACCAGCATCCAAAAAAGGTAATTTCTTTTTTTAATAGCAATATTCAATTTACTTATGAAACTGAAATTAATGGCTCTCTCCTATTTATAGATACTTGCACTGTAACAGATTTCTCTGCATCTGTCTATCGTAAAAGTTTTGCTGTCTCTTTGACACCTCATGCTCTTTTTTGTCATACTCCAAGCCAAAAAAAGAAAAAAAAAGCCTCTTTTTATACATTTAATAGATTGTGCCATACATATTTGCTCTGATTCCCAATCACTTAATAGTAAAATTCAATACATTAAAGCCATAGGATTGATAGAGGTTATAAACCTTCTATAATTGTTACTGCTCTATTTAAACTACAGCACCCTCATTCTTCAAAATCGCCTCAGTTTTCTACTCTTTCCAATACTAGCATTATGTTACTCTTCTTTCCCAAATCAAGTTCACCATCGCTAAAATTCTTAGACAATGACATCAAATTAATTTTTGTCCCTACCAATAAATCCACTCTCTCTAATCTCAAAGATCCTATAAAATTATTAAATTCATGGGGTATCTACTTATTAATTGCCAGTACGCTCTTTCCTATATTGAACAAAACAAGCATTTCTTAAAAAGTATTAAGGAACATCAAATTTATATTAAGAAACAAGAAAACAATAAATCCTCTATTGCAAAACATTGCTGGGAGATGAATCATGCTTTCAACTTCAGTTCAGTTAAAATAATCTCTAAACCTACTTCCATTCATGAATTTAACTTCCTTGAAGCATTTCATATTTATAAAAAAAATTTGACAATGTCAGTTGTGAATTTGCCATTCCCCTTTTATAAAATTGCTGAAAATATTACATAAAAACCTCTTTTCTATAACCCCCCCCCCCCCTCTGTTTCTCACTACTTTGGTACCATTTCCCATCCATTTCTCTATTAGCTACTAATTGCAATCCTCTGTTTTCTATAAGTTATTAAAACTTCAAATTGAATCCCCCATCTCTCCTATATATGAACGAATGTCCATCATTCTTAGCACTGAGGACAGTAAGCTTTATGCTATCAAAACCGGTCTGCTTTTAATTTGTTACAATTGGCGCTTTTAACGCTGTTACTTTTACATTTCATTACATTGTATCAAGCTTTATCTCAATAATTAAGATGATTCTATATGACCAAAACTCTTTTTTTTTTTTCAGTGAGAACAGCTTGGAAATCAGTATTCTCTGTATGTGCAGCCATTAAAGTTTGCAAAAACTTTTCTTACAGACAACAATTTGACAATATTAAAATTTGTAAATAATATTTTCATGGATTTTACATTTTAAAAAAGCTGATGGAACTATATTATTCTCAAACACAGTTTCTTGTGTAGAATAACATGGTTCTATCAAGAAAGACTGTTTTTCTTTGTAGCATCTTCACAAAATTAACAAATTTAGATAACTTGATTATATTATTCAACAGAATATAAACTATCTTAATCATTTAATATGTTAAATATGAACCCTGCTGCCATTTTAAATGTACTATTTTAAAAAGAGAATGAAAATTGAGACAGGAAATTAGTAGTTAAAATTAAATGAAATTTTTCATATTATAATCTGATATATTGGCTCAATGGAAAAGACTGAATATCCGTATGGGGGGGGGGGGGAACTTTCTAAAGCCGCAAAATAACTTTTATATTACTTTTTTAGTCCTAAATTTGAAATGTTTTATTATGTTACAATTAGGCTAATTTCAAGCAAAATACTGTTGCGTATATAGGGTTCTTTTGATCTTATGGTTAGACAACTTCAAACTCTTGTCTCTTAGAAAAGTAGAAAATAATTTATTTACAGATCTTCAGAACAACAGAATCTTCTGAACTCAAATATTACTAGATATTCAAAAATAACTACTCAAATCTATCGTACAAGTACAGCTTTAGATCCCAGAGACTCTTTATACAACGTCTCAACACTTAATAACATTCAAAACAACATAGATGAAACTCAAGCAAACTTGCTTAACAATCGCCTTGTTCACTCAATGACTGACTGGTAAATAATAACAACAACAGCTCGTATTGCTCTCCTTATATAGGCTCGCAGCATGCACGGGAAATTTCCACAGGCTTCTCGAAAAATCTAGAAACCAAGGAAAAACATTCAATGTATCAGCATACCTAAGGGGGGTTACCATAGAGAGGGAAGGGTTACCATCGCCAAGTTTGTCGCCAACTTGGCAATATCTTTAATATTTCGTCAATCTGCCGTAGACATATACTGAAAATAATAGACAAGTTTGCTTGATAACAGAGACAATGTAACAAAAACTAATATTAGTAAAGGAATGAAGCTTAATAAGATTATTTACATTATTTTACAGTACAAACACTATTTACAAAATTCGTAACAATACACCTTGGAAACCTTTAGCATATTCTGCAGTACCTTTTGGATTTGTCAATGCAGTCCTTCTTTCTCCAGACATCTATAGGGTTATGTAAATTGCTTTCTGAAGATGATGTTGATATTTTTTGTTGTCTGGAGGTGCTTTTTCACAAACTTGCCACTGTGAAGTTTTGGTCACTACAGATCCTTGTCTTAAATTCAACATCGTAAAGAAGTTTTGTGAACCTTAACTGTAATGCCTTGATGTTTGGTATGTGTGATTATACATATATAATATATAAAGTTAATCCATTATGTTACCATAGCACATTTGTTGAAAAATTTGAATGAAGCAAGATGTTGGAAATAACAAAATATCAGAGGAAATACTTTTCGAATTCAGCCATATACAAAAACTACATAGAATATGAAGTGGCTAACAAAATGATGGTAAAAAACCAGCAATGTGTAGATGCAAAGGATCATAGTTCATAGCTCAGGATGAGATATTGTCAAGACAATTAAAAATTATGTAGACACACTTTTAACTTGCTAAAAACTCATAGGTCAGTGTCAGAATTTACTTATTTTGCTATTTTTAATTCTCCATACATCAACTAGGCCAACGTTTATCAAACCTTATTTTATGGTTCATGTGAACTCATTATTAATTTTCTGCAGCTCACTTCAATTATGTAATGTTGGTAACTTTGTCGATAGATAAAAATTGTAATTTACTATAGACATTTTTCTTTCTTTAAAAATATTTTTTTTTATGTTAGTCTTAAATTATCAACAAAATGAAACTTTTTATTTTAAATGGGAAAAAGTTATTAATTTGAGTTTTTTTAACATGAATTTGGAAATGAAACTTTAAGTTAATGCTATTTAGAATGTGTCTAGCAATTAAAAACTGTTTTAAGTGAAACAGCAAAGAAAATAAGAGTTTTCATTATATATATATACATACACATACACAGGGTGTCCCTAAACTAATGGTATATACGCTAGAGGGTGATAGAACACATCAAGACGAGTAATAGTAAATAGGAAACTAAGGGTCCCAAACGTTTTCCAAAGGAGATAGTCGCCATTAAAGTTTGGGGTCCAAAATTTCAAATACACATAAAAAACGGAAAAATTGGTCGATTGATTTGCAGTTTTCACTAAAACTATTCTTTATGTTGGAATTTTCTTGAAAATGAATTATAATTGTAAATTTCGAAAAATGTCGATAGAGGGCGCTTTAGACTTTGAAGTAATGGAAAACTATTTTTTGCCGTGATTTTTTGCATCTCATTAAATGGTTTCGTAAGCTTAGACTTAGACTTAAATTTTGAGCTCAAAATCTGAATAGTTGGGACTGGTTAAGTAGCACAAACTGAACTGCGTTCAGAGGATTTTAATTTCAAACGATTATAAAAAAACGGAAAAATTAGTCGATTCGTTTGTGGTTTTTGCTAAAACTACTCTTTAAATCAGTGTTTTCTTAAAAATAAATTTTAAACATAAATTTCACAAAATTCTGATAAAAAGCGCCTTAGACATTGGAGTAGCATACAACTATTTTTAACCATTATTTTTTTTAATCTCATTAAATGCTTTCAAATGCTTAGATTTAAGTTGCGAGTGTTTAAGTAGCGCAAAAGTGAACTGTGTTCGATTGGGGGGGGGGGGGGTAAATTTCAACTATTGAACACATTTCAGTTTACGCTTCTTAACCCCTCCCCACGATTCAGAATTTGAGTTCAAAATTTAAGTTTAAATCTAAGATTTCGAAAACATTTAATAAGTTTTGGAAAGCATTTAATTAGATACAAAAAATAACTGTTAAAATTAGTTGTTGGTTACTCTGAAGTTTAAGGCACCCTCTAACGGAATTTTTTGAAATTTATCTTTAAAATTTATTTTCAAGAAGATACCGACTAAAAGAATAGTTTTATTTTAAACCGCAAACGAATTGGCCAATTTTTCAGTTTTTATAGTCATTTGAAATTTGAACCCTTTGAACACAGTTCAGTTTGTGCTGCTTAACGACTCCCAACTATTCAGATTTTGAGCTCAAAATTTAAGTCTAAGTTTAGGAAAACATTTAATCAGATTAAAAAAAATAACGTAAAAAATAGTTGTTCAAGTGCCCTCTATTGGCCTTTTTTGAAATTTATCTTTATAATTCATTTTCAATAAAATACCGACATAAAGAATAGTTTTAATGAAAACCGCAAATCAATCGATCAATTTTTCCATTTTTTATAATCATTTGAAATTTAAACCCTCTGAACACAGTTAAGTTTGTGCTACTTAACCACTCCCAATTATTCAGATTTTGACCTCAAAATTTAAGTTTAAGTCTAAGCTTACAAAACCATTTAATGAGATGCAAAAAATAGTTTTCTATTACTTCAAAGTCTAAAGCGCCCTCTATCGGCATTTTTCGAAATTTATCTTTACAATTTATTTTCAAGAAAATACCAACATAAAGAATAGTTTTAGTGAAAACCGCAAATCAATCGACCAATTTTTCTGTTTTTTATATGTATTTGAAATTTTGGACCTCAAACTTTAATGGCGGCTATCTCCTTTTGGAAAACGTTTGGGACGCTTGGTTTCCTATTTATTATTACTTGTCTTGATGTGTTCTATCACCCCCTAACATATATATCATTAGTTTAGGGACATCCAGTATATATGTGGAATTCTTAAAGTTCTTTCGAAATCATCATTAACTCAAAGACATGTAATGGAGTCTGACACCGTTTAAACTTTTAAAACTTATATTAAACTGTTAAATTATTTACAAAGGAAATATTTACAAAAATCTATTTATAATTTAAACAATAATAAACTCTAATTAATCAATTACATCTTATGCGGGAAGTCGTCTTAATACGACATTCTTCTTTCAACAACAAACAAAACATTCCATCATCTCTCAATTCCACATTCTGAAGTGTCCCGGTTTTCGTCTGGCTGGTAGGAATTATCGCTGCTGCTTGAATCATCTGTGTTGCTGAGAGCCTCCGTTTCAGAGTAGCGATGCATAGGAGATAATATGCACAGGGTTGGCATTTTTGCCGGACAGTGGCAAAAACTGGAAAAACCAGGGGAAAAATGGAAAAAACCGGCAGAATGGAAAAAACCTATTTGTCTTTAATGTGTAATAAAATCTGCATGCTAATAAGGATAGTAATGGTATAAACAATTAAATTTAACAGTGTACTATTTAATATTTTAATTTAATTTGCTAATTAATTAATATTAAATATTTTAAATCTTTAAAAAATAGATGGGATTCAGTCTTACTGAGGAATTTAAGAACAAAATAAAAAATTACATACCTAATTTTTTTTTTTTAATCGTAAGGGATATGTTTAGGAAATTTTTAGGTCCTTTAAAGGGCCCTTCATAAAAATAATTTATCTTAAAACAGGACCCTTCACAAAATTCTTTAACCTCAAACAGGACCCTTCATAAAATTATTTGTCTATCAAATAGACTCTTCATCTTCAAGTTGAACTTTTCACAAATTTAATCATTTAAAAATAAAATCAGGCCTGTTAATAAACAATTGAACTCACCAAAAAATATATTACTTAGCTTCTCTATATGTAGAACCTGAAAACACTGATAATTTAAAATTCACAAAACTATGTCTAGAATTATCACAAAGACAAGAAAAACTTCCCAATTTAACAAAAGCAGGACCCAGTGAGAAAATTCTAGACAGACCCTTGTAAGTAAAGTATTTTATCAGTCATTAATAAATATATATATGTGGGATATAGTCTCGCATGTGGGCTACACTCTCTTTCTGTTGCACCTGCATCGGACTATTTCCCTCCGCTACTCTCCGAAATGCTGGCACGAGATTAATTAAGAAACGCGAAGATTCCAAGCTGTGTGGCCGGGAGTGAAAAGAGCAAGAAGTAAATAGAATGTTTTTCGACGACAATGAACGAGGATGATAAAACTAAGACGGATTTTTCGAAGAATAAAAATGACGATTGTTTTAGAACATTTACGAAGAACTGATATGATTTTTAAAGTAGTGTTTTGAAAAGTAACGAAGAATTTATCTGTTTTATTTTTTTGTTTATTTTGTGTCCTGTTCGTCGGTTAATAAATGTATGTGACCGTCAGAAATTACTTTTTATTTTGAGTCAAGACTCGTCCATCCTATATATAATATATATATTTAATTATCAAAAGATTTTATACAGTTTTGTTATTTTTCTTTTATGTCATTAGACTTAAGAAATGTAAATATCTAAGCCTTTGGTACTATTTTATAACTATTTATTTGATGAGATTAGTTTGTTAAAGATAAAATAGGTGAATTGAAAATTATATATTGAAAAAACTGTTATGGCTTATTAGAAAACTAGATTTTTTTCTGTCCCTTTTACACTCCAAGAAAGAAAGAAAGAAAATGTTAAATTGTTTAGATTTACTTTCCGTAAGTAGCCTGTTGTCACTTTAACTTTTTGTACTATATTTCCCTCCCCCTCCCCCCACCCCCACCCCCCACCCAGGGTTCGTAAATATCATGATATTTTCGATATATATCCGATATTTTCAAAATTTTCAGCTTATTGATTACAAATATTTTTTGATTTAATATAGATTAAAATTTTAATCATATTACAGTTAACATGAAAACATAAACCAATATTCTAAATCTTTTTTTTTTCCTTTGTAAATTTGATGATTAAATAAATGAAGACAAACAATTTTTTGTGATGTTCAACAAATTACCTTTTCACTCATCAAAACACAAAATACAGAATTCAGTTTCAAGTTTAAAAAAAATTTATTTTTAAAGAACAAGTTTCAAGATACAAAATAATAATAATAATAATAATAATAATAAATAAAAAATAAATTATTTTTTTCTATTGAAGAATTTAAACATGAATGTAAGCTTGTCAGCTTTTTCATTCCCTAACCTATTCCGGAGTTTAGACTGAACTAAACCGAAACTGGAAAAGATTCTTTCTAATCCAGCTGTTGAAGGAGAAGCTGTAAACAACTGATTAGTTAAGTTGGACATTTTTTCTTTTATGGGCTGCTCCAATTTAATATTGTCCCACCAAATTATTGGTTCAACCTTTATATATTGTTTCAAACATAAAACTTGGAAAAGGAGATTTCTTTGCTAAAAATGTCATTGCCAGGGGCAAAAGTTCTTTGTCTACTGAACGCAAGAAATTAAAAGCACTATGCTTTTGATCTTCAGTTAATTTTTTCCCACAGTATCTGTGGTCCAACATATTAGCAGCTAAATGTGCTGGTGACAATGCCATTTCTTCTCTTGCTAATAATTTTTTCTTGATATCCTTTCCAGATGTTTCCAATTGTTCCTTTAATTTGCACCAAATTTCTACACATTGTGCAATCTTAGTGTCATCTTTTTGCATTTCATCTAATGCATCTGCAATAGGTGTTAAAATATTTATGTAATCTGTGCAATTAACCATTAAGTTGACATCATTCACTAAATTGAAAATTTCTTTATCAATCAGGGATGCCGCGGACGCGCTATAGTGCGTAAAATACGCAAAAAATCGGCGACGGGACGCAAAAAAATGGAGCTTATGCGTCCCGCGGGACGCGTAATTTTCCTCAGAAATTCGCAAAAAAGGCAATTTTCATTAAAAAATCGCGAAAAAACGAATAATTTCCGACAAATTTTGTCAAAAATTTTGCGAAAAAAATGATTAATTTTGTTACAAAATCCCGAAAAAAGGGCAGATTTTCTCAAAAAATCGCGAAAAACGACATATTTCGTCCAAGAATCGTGATAAAACGGCAAATTTTATCTAAAGATTCGCGAAAAACGGCAATTTTCATGAAAAAATCTTGATAAAATAGCACATTTCGCTATAGATCGCAAAAAATCGGCACATTTCGTCAAAGGATCGCGAAAAAAGGCACATTTCATCAAAAAATCGCAAAAAAAGACAAATTTCGTTAAAAAAATCGCGAAATAACGAATAATTTTCGGCGAATTTCGTCAAAAGATTCGCAAAAAATGACTAATTTTATTACAAAATCTTGAACAAAAAGCAGATTTCTTCAAAAAAATTGCGAAAAAGACAAATTTCATCCAAAAATCGTGATAAAACGACAAATTTTGTCAAAATATTCGCGAAAACAGCAAATTACATCAAAAAATCGTGATAAAATAGCACATTTCGTCAAAAGATCGTGAAAAACCGGCTCATTTCGTTAAAAGATCGCGAAAAAACGGCAAATTTCGGCAAAATATCGCGAAAAAAACGGCAATTTTCGTCAAAAGATCGCGAAAAAAACGGCAAATTTAGTGAAAAAATAACTTTAAAATGCAATTTTCGTCAAAGGGGTACGAAAAAAAGTTAATGACGGAATATAATTTTTCTTTTCCAAAAACTAACTTCCCTGCTTCCAAAGTTTTTTTTTTTGCTGCTCCAAAAACAGATTTTCCTTCTTCACAATCTGTTTTTGATTGTTCTGTTTATTTTGAAAGGTATTATTTTTTTTAGAAAAAATGTCTTTTTCAATAAATCAGTCTTACCCATTTTTAAAAGAAATGTGAACAATAGTGATACTTGTTATCTTCTAGACTCAAATAAGCATTATTTCCAAATTTGTATCTTGCACATTTATTTTAAAAAAAAATAAAGTAAATATCTCTTAATAGTTAAAAAAAAATAATATTGGCTTTAATTATTTATACATTAATTAAAACAATAATTATTGCATTTAACTTTTCTTTTGCAAATGAACAAGTTCAATTTTTGCGTCTAAAAATATGACTTATTAGTTGGGACCCGCTTTTTTGAAAAAGGGACCCAGAATTTTAGAGGTCCTGGGTCCCCAGGACCCAGGATTTTTCAAGTCCAGCGGCATCACTGATCAATTTCAAGTTTGTGATCCTGACAGACTTGCACCAGTTTTCCTCTGTTATCTAAAAAAGACTTCAGTGTATCGAACATTGTGTTCCACCTTACAGCTTGAGGTATTACTAGCAGTTTTCCACCATTTTTCTTATACCAAGCAGTTGGCAAATGAGTATATTTAAAATATTTAATTATCTTGATGACATTTTTACTTATATTTGGAAATCCTATGTCTTTGGCAAGAAGATTTAATATGTGAGCAGAACAACCATAGTAAATAATATCAAAATCTTCAGACTTAGCAAGCTCTTCTCTCATTTTTTTAACATTTCCAGTATTATCTGTAACAAAACTGCGAACATCTACAGCAAATTTTTCTTTACAATCCAAGATAGATTGTTTTGCCACATCACATAAATATTCTGCAGTATGTGAATGTTCTGATGAATCTATAGTCGAAGTTAGGAAAGTATCACCAGATGTTGTGATCACTGAGGTGCAAATAAGTGACTCGTTGTGGATATTACTCCAGCCATCAAGACTCATAGTTACAGTTTCTCCAGAGAGAATTTCCTTTGATTCTTCAACTACTTTTTTGTGTAAATCATCCAAAAGTTCCCCTGCTAATCTTCTTTCCGAAGGAGGCGTATAGCCAGGTCAAAGCAAACTACAAAGTTTTATAAATTCAGGATGAATAACATGATTAAATGGTGTATTTGTAGCAAAAAAGTAACGCGCAATTTGTTCATCAATAGCTTGAGCATATACTGTTGAAGTGCAAACCACATCAGAATCTTTAGACAATGAAACTGTTGTTGTTTTGTATCTTGTTGCTGCAGAAGCTTTTTTGTTTCTTGCATGGTTGTTCTGATAAGATACAATTGTCTAAATCAACACTTCTTTTAGGATCATCATCATCTGTAATAAGAAAAAAAAATGCATCAGAATGAACTGTGGAATTTAATATTTAAGAAATATAAAATTCAGGACTGCCAATAAGTTCTAATCTATAATTTCAAAGTAGCATATGTAAGTGTAATTACTAAAAACATATGAAAACATTCTAAACAAATTAATAAATCTCTTGTTAATATTAAAACTTTTTAACGCAGCAAAGTCTTTTTAAAAATAGAATAAATATTAAAATTTTACTAAGCACAAAAAGAAATTTTACAAATAAAAATATATTTAGTTATTTTAATATTATCTTGTTTATGAAAAAGCATTTGAAGTTTAAAATTGAATTGAAGAATTGTGTGCATTTTTTATTCAACATTATCACATTACAAGATAAAAGTTTGGTCAAAATATCAATTAGATATACAGTAGACTCCCTTAAATCCACACTCCTAAAATCCGCAACTCTCTAAAATCCGCACATATTTTACGGATGTAAACAATGAAACATTCAATTCAGATGTAGGTGCAAAATTTGACTTTTTTAGATTTTTATCAATTCTATATATTTTTTAATTTGTAATTTTTTTTAATAAAGAAAGAATAATTTATTTCTGAAAAAATAAATATATTGCTGATATCATTTCTAATCACAATATTACCAAATATATTTATGTATTAATCAAGCTTTTTTAGTTGTTAAGTCTGGCTAAACCTGAAATAAAACTTCATTATTTTATGATCTTGATGTAAATTAGTAATGTACATTTATGAGGCAAGTTTTTATTGAATAATTTAGGAAAAACACGTTTCATCTTTATAATGAATATTTAATTGTACATTACTCCTCATTAATTTGACCTTTGCTTTTAGTACTTTTATCATTTCAAAAACTATCTAAATTTTTATTATTTTAGTTTATTACTTATTGTCGACGATAGCTTGAAGAAATCACAAAACTACTCATTTAATGGACTGTCACACACACAAATATTATTTATTTTACCACAAACTCAAAACTCATGCGATCTCATATCGCCACTTCTCACCAAAACCGAAACACAACTCTGTTCTATAATCTCGAACCCACACGGTTCTTCTTTTTCACAGATGGCGCTCTAATACAGCGCTTCTTATTAGGTATGGAACATTCCGCCCCACGTTGCAATGGTTACATTCAACCATTAAATTATACAGTCTTTACAAATGCAAATATAAAATAGTAACAATATATTGATAATATTAAAACACAGAAAATATATAATTACAAGAAAAACACACAGAAAATATATATACAAGATTACAGATTAAGAGGCAAAATACAAATTTTTGATATTGGTCTTTTATAAACTCCAGATTGAGTTTTTATTTTAACAACTCTGACCCGTTTATCTTGACCAAAATAAACTCCTATTATTCTACCCAATGCCCATTTTTGAGGGGGTAGATTTTCATCTTTAAGAAGCACTAACTCATTAACTTTTACATTATCTTTTTCTACCATCCACTTGGACCTCTGTTGCAAATTGTTAAGATACTGAATATGCCATTTCTTCCAAAAAATTTGAATTATTTTTGTTAGTTTTTTCCAGTTAGACAATCGATTGTCTTTAATCTCAGTTAAATTTGGCTCAACAATGGCATTTAAGGGTCTGCCAATCAGGAAATGGGCAGGGGTTAACACATCATACACATCAGTATCTGATGACAGAGGTACAAGCGGTCTGGAATTTAAAATTCCTTCTATTTGAGTAATAACCGTCAAGAATTCTTCATATGTCAACCTAGAATTACCTAAAACTCTTTTAAAATGATATTTAAATGACTTGACACCACTTTCCCAGAGGCCACCAAAATTAGGTGCTCTTGGAGGAAGGAAATTCCAATCAATTCCCTCAGTTGACAAATAATTTGAAAGTCTCTCATCTGGATTTAAAACTAAGTTATGTAATTTAGAAAGCTCTTTATTAGCTCCTATAAAATTTGTCGCATTGTCCGAATATAATTTCGAACACAAACCTCTGCGAGCCACAAATCTCTTTAAACATGCCACAAAGGCCTCTGATGTTAAATCAGTTACAATTTCAAGATGAATGGCTTTTGTGACTAAGCATACAAATATGCACACATATATTTTGTGAAAAATTCCTTTTCTTTGATTTCTATACTTAATAAGGAATGGCCCACAAAAATCCACCCCTGAACAATTAAATGGAAAATCAGGAGTTACCCTCTCTTTTGGTAAATCACCCATTAACTGTTCAACACCTACAGGTTTACACTTAAAACATTTAATGCAATCATGCACGACTTTTCTACATGTTGCTTTACCCTGAACGGGCCAAAACTTTTGTCTTGCGTAATGTAATAGGGCAGTAGGGCCTAAATGAAAATATCTCTTATGATATGCCTCTAAAATTAACTTAGTTAATTTATGACTCTTAGGCAGAATAATTGGGAATTTACTGTTGAAACTTAAATCAGAATTTTTTATTCTACCATTTACCCTTATTATTCCATCCCTATCTAAAAAAGGATTTAAACATTTTATCTTACTTTTATCTGGAACGTTCTTTTGGTGAATTAAGCACTTAATTTCCTCAGAAAACTCGTTGTTTTGGACCTCTTTAATAATAAATATCTCACTTTTTAATATTTCTTGAGTTGTCAAAGGACCCAACCTCTTTTCTGTTGGATTCTTCAAGTTGTGAATAAACCTGAAAAGATAACTTAGAACATGCAATAGTTTAGTATAACAATTAGTAATATTAAATAACACTTCAATAAAAGGATTGGAAGCTACACAAAAAACAGATAAGTCTTGATCTAAATTTTTTAGTTCTTGTGAAAATTCGTCTCTAATGATGGACGTAGGAATTTCACGATTAGGATAGTCTCGTTGAGTCAGAAACATCGGACCATTGAACCACAGTTCATTTTTGACCAGTTTCTCAGGATCCATTCCTCTCAAAATGAGATCTGCTGGATTGTTCTCAGAAGACACATGACGCCACTGTTGAACTTTTGTCAAGTCCTGTATTGCCGCTACACGGTTGGCAACGAAAGTTTTCATAAGATATGGTTCTTTTCGTAACCAGGAAAGTACGATCATCGAATCGCTCCATAAATAAATGTCAGCAGTCTCTAGTTGTAAGGCACTTTTCACTTTGGATATCAGTTTTGCTAAGAGAACGGCTGCAGAAAGCTCCAATCTTGGAATAGTAAGACGCTTAAGGGGTGCTATTCGGGATTTGCTGCAAACCAAATTTACTTTAAAAGCTCCATCACTTGACGTTGATTTGCAATAAATAACACATCCATAAGCAGATTCGGATGCATCAGAAAAACCATGAAGCTCGATCTTAACAGGTTTCTCAATTAGAATGCACCTCTTAACACTCACATTGTTCACCACTGGCAGGGACTGGATAAAGCTTTGCCATTCTTGTGCTTCTCTTTCAGGAAGTGGATCACTCCAATTTAGATTCAAACACCACAGGTTTTGCATGAGAATTTTAGCTTTGGTAACAACAGGCCCTAAGAGGCCAAGTGGATCGAAAATTCTTGCGATTGTTGATAGCACGTTTCTTTTCGTTGGCGAAACTACACTTTCTACTTGTATTTGAAAGGTAAAACTGTCACTTCTAGGATTCCACATCACACCAAGCGTTTTTGTCTCTTCTCTAAAATCATAATTACTGTCAGGTTCTGTTTTTAACTCAAAATTATTACTATGCCACTTGTGCAGATGCATTCCTGCACTCTTGAGAGCCTCTACTAACTCTGACTGCAGCTCTTTAGCTTCGGTTAAAGTGGCTGCGCCGCTCAACACATCATCCATATAAAAATCGCTTTCTAAAACTGGGGATGCTAAGGGAAAGTTTTTCTGCTCGTCTCTCGATAGTTGAAGCAAAACTCTAGTAGCTAAATATGGGGCGCTCACTGTTCCATATGTAAGAGTTTTCAGCTCATAAGTTTTAACTGGTTCATTCACCCCCTCCTTCCAAAGAATTCTCTGAAGTTTAGTTTGACTCGGATCAATTAAAATCATTCTATACATTTGTTTAATGTCCGCTACGAATGCATAAATATGTTTACGAAATCTTGTCATTATTTTAAAAAGGTCTTCCTGAATAACCCCACCGTTATACTGTAAGGAATTAAGCGAGTTGCCTAAAGTTGTTTTCGAAGACGCGTTAAAAACTACACGAAGTTTTGTTGTACTCTTATCAGGGCGGTAGACTCCTAAATGCGGTATATAATAGGTTCCTACTTCTTCCCCCCTTTCCGAAATCTCTGTCATGTGACCCAACCTTTCATATTCGCGTAAAAATTCTCTATACAACGTTAAATATTCAGGTTCTTTTAAAAATCGATTCCACAGCGAATTTAACCTTTTAAGGGCAATATCTCTGGATTTTCCTAAGCAAAGCGGATCCTCTTTTAACGGCATTTTAACAATATATCTCCCAGTACTATCTATCTCTTTTAACGTTTTTCTCGAAGTGTTCTTCGCAAATTATTGCTTCTTTATTTTTGGGTACCTCAATCTCAACATCTTCTATTTTCCAAAATTTCTCTATAGTTTCGTTTAAAAGAGTATTGTCCTGAATGAAACCACAATGTACCCTCCCCTGACTTGGAATGGGAACACTTCCACTTGCTACATAACCAAAAACTGTATTTTGAAAAATCAAATTACTATTAGCCGGACAAATTTGACCTGGCCGTAACAGCTCATAAAATATCTCAGCACTTAAAAGTAAATCTATGCGACCTGGTTTGTTAAAGTCTTCATCCGCTAGTTTTACATATTTTAACTCTGGCACATTAATATTAAAAATTTTTGATGGCATGAAATCCGTAATTTTAGATACAATCAAAAAATCCAACTCTTTGTCAAAATTTCTTTCTAAATTTGAAATTGTCGCGGTAACAACAGATTTAATTTTTGTGAATGTATCACCGATACCACAAACTGCCAAATTAGCTCTTTCCTTTTTTAATTTGAGGCTATTTGCACAATCTACCGTCATAAAATTATTCATTGCCCCTTGATCCAAAACCGCACGTACTCTATAGTAATTTCCCGCCTCATCTCTCAATAAACAATTTACTGTACTTAACAAAACAGTTTTTGTTTGATTTATTACTCGCGTAGAAAGTACGGAATTATTTCTATTGTTTTGATTAGGTTCAAATATTGGCGAATCTGCCAAGAGATTTGATTCACTTACTCTTACGGTGGGGAAAGGCGCTTCCCCCCCATTTTCACCATTCACATTTGCATTGCGCAATATCTCATTTCTCGGAAAATGCAATGAAAAATGATGTCTCTTGGTTTTACCTTCTCGCTTACATAAGGAGCATGAAAATTTTGATTTACAATTATTAACTAAATGTTTGCCTAAGCAATTAAAGCAACAATTATTTTTCTTAATTACCTCTATCCTTTCCGAAACAGATAAAGCCATATATCTCCTACATTTGTGTATCGGGTGGCTTTCAAAACAAAGCATACATTTTATATTCTTACAATCAGATAAAAATACTTTAGACATATTTCTCATAGATTTTTGATTACTATTCTCAGTTAATGATTTACCGCGTGACACAAAAAACAAATCTGCTTCCTTCGCTAACGTCACGGGATCGAACCATGAATCCGATTGTTTAACACTAATATGAGCTGCTGTATCTTTATCTAAACATTGAAATAATTTGTCAGACACAATTAATTGTTTCAACTTCTCAAAATCAGACACTTCTCTCAATTTTAAATAATAATCAAAGCTAGTTATTAAACGTGATGCAAATTGCATATGTGTTTCATTCGACTGCCTAACAGTTTTTCTGAATTGCTCAAGACAACATTGGGGTGTTGGTTCAAATTCTCTAAGAACAATTCTCTTTACTTTATCATAATCACCCAACTCATTATCGCTTATATAAGAAATTACATTTGAAGCTTTCTCCCCTAATAAATTCAAAAGAATCTCAGCTTTAAATTTATCGGGTACATTTTTTGTTATAAATGATCTTTCCAAAGAAGCAAAAAAAAGACCCCAACCTTCTGGGCGACTCGGAATTCTAATTGTTAGAGTTTTTATACTTTTTATTAAAGAGTCCAGAGAATCAATTTTACTTTCTGAATCGCTGTCATTAATTTTAGAATTTGTTTGCATGCGAGATAATTCTAATTCGGCTTTAGCTCTTTCCAATTTAATTTGCTCTAACTGCAATTCTAATTGTTTACTTTTCTCGAGCCGCTCAAATTCCTCTTTACGTTCCTCAATTATACCGTCTATTAAATTAGATACAATTTCAGAATCACTTTTAAATTTCTCTGTATTTTTTATAATATTAATTAACTCTGCTTTCGTAGCTTTATCGCTTACTTTTTCTCCTAATTCCGCGGCAGCAATCAGCAAATCTGATTTACGCGCGTCTTTAAACATTTTAAGAACAAATTTATAAAACCCAAACAATTAACACTTTAACTCAAAATAAAACAATAAAATACATAACATAAATAAAAAACTACTATATTATGGGGTAAATGAACCAACAAAACTCATGCTCTTACTTAATTTCTTTCAAATGTTGCAGGTGTTCCATTCAAACGATCTGTTGTTTATTCCAAGTAAAAAAAGATTCGAAATATTGCGAAATTATTTCTCCTGCTCGACGCCGGACCAGATGTCGACGATAGCTTGAAGAAATCGCAAAACTACTCATTTAATGGACTGTCACACACACAAATATTATTTATTTTACCACATAAACTCAAAACTCATGCGATCTCATATCGCCACTTCTCACCAAAACCGAAACACAACTCTGTTCTATAATCTCGAACCCACACGGTTCTTCTTTTTCACAGATGGCGCTCTAATACAGCGCTTCTTATTAGGTACGGAACACTTATTTTAGTATTTTAGCATGTAGTAAGCATTCATTATACTTTTGATTTCATTATTAATTACATTCAAATTACTTTTTAAACTAGTTGGATGTGCCAATCCCAAAACTTTCTTCTATCTCATACGTACATTTTAATATTAAAAAAAATAATTACTCATTTTAATGCTTTAATAATTTTAATTCAATACCATACCAACTTTGATTTTCATCTTAAATTTCTGCTTCAATCAATTAATCGGAGTAAAAACGAATTTACGTCTGCACGAGCCGATGGACAATAGAATGATATGCAGATTTTTTTTTTTCAAATTCAGGGAGGACCTACTTGCCTTACCTAGAAATAATTATATACAAAAAATTTACTTCAGTTCTAGAATTAACTTCATACACTTTTATGTGGTGCAATATTGAAAATGGCATAAAATTTGCTATTGCAGCGCCTCCTTCCGGCGGATTTTTTTCAGATTCAGGGCGATCCAACTAGCCCTAAACATACACTTACACAAAAAATTTCGTTCAATTCGATGCATAACTTCATGTACTTTTGGTCGGTACAATATTGAAAATGGCACAAAAAACGCGATTGTAGCGCCACCTTCCGACGGATTTTTTTCAAATTCAGGGAGGACCAACTAGCCATAGTCATACACCTACACAAAAAAGTTGGTTAAATTCGGTGCATAACTTCATATACTTTTGATCGGTACAATATTGAAAATGGCACAAAATTCCGCCTCCTTCTTTCCAGATTATTTTCAAATTCAGGGGAGACCAACTAGCCATAGTCATACACATACACAAAAAATCTCGTTCAATTCGATGCATAACTTCATATACTTTTGCTCGGTACAATATTGAAAATGGCACAAAAATCGTGATTGCAGCGCCCCCTTCCGGCGAAATATTTCAAAAGTGAAGGAGGACCTGCTTGCCACAGCCAAAAACATTTACAAAAAATTTGGTTCAATTCTATCCATAACTTCATACACTTTTTGATGGTAGAATGGCGACATACACACGGACAGACAGACATTTTGTAAAAACATGTTTTTTGGAATCTCTGACCCCTAAAACGTGTAAGTCAGTCGAAAACCGGAAGTCGAAAAAAATTTCGATTACAATACTTTCTTCTATTGAAGATAGAAGAAAGTAAAAATGTAAACAAAGCAATGACCAGAAATCCGCAAAACCTCTGGTCCCAAGCTGTGCGGATTTGAGGGAGTCTACTGTATATATTTTTTTTAATATTTCATGATACTAAACCATTTTAAGTCATAATAAAACGTAATAGAAATCTTATGTATTTAAAAAAAAAAAAAAAAAAAAAAAAGTCTTAACTTTTAGAGCATTTAAATTGTGATATAAGAATTTAAAAATATAATCTAAAATTGGTAATGAGAGTAATGTGTAATAAAATCTTATCCGTATTTTTAATGTAGAGATGTAAAGTTAACTCTAAAATGTGTAACTGTTGGCAGCCTTAAAGATTGAATAACCATATTTTAAAGAAAATATTAAAATATAAAACAGAAAAATGTGTAATTACCTGTATTATCAATCTGAGCAGAAGAACACAATTCATAATGCTTCTCCATCCTTTTTGGAATTCCTTGCATTTCTTTATCACACATCTTACATATGGCCCATTTGCCACTATTTCCTTCTTTTATTTTACATGTGAAATGATTCCATATAGGATCTTTTATTCTTGGCATAGTGATTGCAATAAAAACTTTAATAAAATTTTTAAGCTTTATATCATTTAAATATAATATCAACAAGAACAAAATAATGACAGCACAGCAAAGACTTGCAACATATGTAAAATTTTGTTCTTAAAACATGTCTATTCTATGCCTACACATTACACTGCCTGATTGACTATTGAGCAATTCAGATTAGCCAATCATCACCCCTTTTTCCAATTCTAGCAGGTGCAATCTAAAAATAGTTTTTGGAGGTGGGGGATATTTTGTAAGCATGTTTTTAATATTTTAGTTATTTACAGATGGGTTAATTTTTAATAACAATTGAAGAGCTCATTTAGACTTTTGTTGACTAAAAATATTTTGAAAATAAAAATTAAATATATGAAAATATCAAGAATCATGATATTTTGAAAATAAATATCAAATATGAAAATATCGAAAATATCAAAAAGCTTGATATTTTGAAAATAAATATCGGATATATATCATGATATATATCCATTGATATATATCACCGAACCCTGCCCCCACCATAGCAGATGCTTGTCATGTATGGCTAAATCTTTTGAAAAATGAAGAGTTAAAACCACATTTTTCAAAATTAAAATAGAGATTTGAACAAGCAATTCTGCCATGTCATCTCGTAGCGTATTTGTTACATCGAAAGTACAGAGGTGAACATCTAAATTATGAACAAAAAGAAAGCTGTAAAGCATGGTTATCAAAAATCAATCCCGATTTTATATCTTATATTATTAATTTCGAGCTAAAAGAAAAACCCTTTCCTAGCTCATATTTTGCAGAAGAAGTGATTAATAGTGTTAGTGCGTGTAATTGGTGGAGAAGTATTGAATAAGCTTGTACGATTTCAAAAAACTTCTGTTCATTAGTAGCACACCTTCAAATATGTCCAGCAAATAAGCGCTGCTATTGAAAGATTTTTTTCAAATTTTTCGTTTGTGCAAACTAAGGTTCAAAATAAGCTGTCAACAGATACTCTTTCAAAACTTGTTTACTGCTATGCCATGCTAAAACAGCAAAATTTAGGTTGTGAGGAAGATATTACTGAAAATTCTGAAATTTAATAGTTTTCTGCTTTAAATATAATTTTATATTAAATTAAATTTAGGTTACTATAACTGTTTCTTCGAATTTCTAACATATATAACTATAAACATAAATGCTTTACTCAGTCTCAACAGTTCTATTATGTGAATTATTAATAATTGTATAAACATGAATAAATGGAGTTTCTATTTATTTATATAAAATTGGTATTTTTTTCATTTATAATCTTGTTATAAAAGTTAGTATTCTTTCATAAAATATATAATTATACTTATTTAACTTAAAAGTTAAAATAAATTTAGAATAGAATATTGATTTTTTAATTAAGTATACAGTTTATTTTTTCTTTGGTGTAATATTTTTTCTCTTTCTGGGGAAAAAAATTAAATGGACAGCCTATTTTGCCACCTTTTTGGCAAAAACCTATTTTTGCCAGGATGGTTTTTACCAGGTTTTTTCCGCAGTTTTTTCCACCTTCGGCAAAAACTCGCCAACCCTGAGATCTAACAGTAGAGGGGACTTTCCACATTTTGGCCATACTGATCAGGCATTAGTCTCGAATGTAGACCTGTTGGCTGGAAGCAGCGGTTGGATCACCTGGAATGATAAAGAAAAAAAAAACAGCAGCATCCAAAGTCTTTTTGGAAAAAAAAATATCATTATTCAAATCCTCTATCAAATTTTAAATTATTTCTTGAAAAAATTCGTATTTTTCTTTTTATCTGATTCTTCTTCCAGTTTCCTTACATCTTTTCGTCGTCTTTTTTTCTTACATCTTTCCGTCTTCTTTTTACTTTTTGTCTTCTTCTTTTTTACACTTTTTCGTCTTTTTCTTTCTTACGTCTTTTTGAGAATAATAAAGTTAAATTATTTTAGTTGTCAGTCCAGTGGTGTGTCATAGTCTGTATTGTGTCACAATCAGTGATTTTTTTTTTCAATCAAGCTTCATCTGTCCACGGCTTCATGTACTCTGCACAAGTACTGGTGACCATGGGACCTTCATTAAATCAAAGTTTCTTTACATCATAGGTGTCATTATTTTTTACTTTTATGACTTTGTATGGACCTAAATATTTTCGTTTTAACTTCAAACCTGGACCTTGTTGAGTGCGTTTAATAGCAACCACATCATTAAGCTTAAATTTGTTAGATTTCTTTCGTCTGAGATTGTAAGTTTCGCGGTTCTCTTCTTGGACTTTTAAAATATGTTTTTTAGCATTTTTTCTCATATCTTCGTGATTTTTGGTAAAATCAGATTGTATTTCAACATTCAGAAGGCTAGTAATTTGAATGTTATTTTTTTAGTTTCATTTTAGTATCAAACATCAATTCAATAGGGGTTGTGCTAATTGTTATGTCATGTTGTATTTAACTTAGAAGTTTATTAAATTTATTTAACATGACATACCCGTGTTTTTATTATCCCCAAGTCAAAACTTAATGTTTTGAAAAGTACGCACGGCGCCATTGCTTCAATCGTCGTTCTGAAGTAAATAGAGTGATCCTATCAAGGTAGTTCTACTGTGATTTTGGATCACTGTGAATCGCCGTTCACGGCCTTGCCGCGGTCGACGTTTGACGTCATAGTTGATGAGCCAATGGCGCTTGGCGTACCGTGCGTAGTTCTTTTGGTATTTTCAGAAGTTTTTCTCTTTGGATAATGGCAACTTGGACATTGCAGAAAATATGTAAATATTCTAAGCAGACGTGTATATAATGAAGAAGTACAACTTTGTTCTTTGCCTGTTTTTCGTTATGATTGTTTAAAGCACTATCGTCTGTTTGAATGCAGCTGGTCTGTTAATGACCGGTCATGACGGCACGTAATTAGTTAAATTGATGCTGCTTAAATTTTAAACTTAAATTATTTATGTTTTTAACCTTTTGTTTTTCGGCATAGTTTGCTGAAATTTTGCTGTACATCATGTTTTTTCATTAAAGTTTGTTATTGTTGAAATTTATGCCTTTTTGCTAAGTCTTCCACAATTACATTTCCAATGCATCTAGATTCCACTGTGCAATTTAATTGAATCTACATCACTAATACTTCTCTGAAAAGTTGAATTTATGACCTGGTCGCTTACATGTGTATACCATTTTTTAGGATTATCGACAGATAATTTAGACAGAATTTAGACGCTCAACTTGGCCGTTAGACCTGGGTAATCCAATGGTAATCAGGATATGTTTAATATTTTCTTCGATGCAATAATCTTCAAAAGCTTTAGAGGTAAATGCAGGACCTTTATCTGAGATTATTTGAACTGGATTTCCAAAGACAGCTTTTTGGATTTCTAATTTAGAAATTACTTCTGCAGCATCGGTAGATTTTGTGGGATACAACCAAACAAATTTTGTGAATGCGTCAATGACCGAAAGGATATGTTTATAATTTTTATTTGTGGCTTTCCAATGGACCTAAGTGATCAACATGGTACATGTGCAACGGAGTTTCTTCTTTTTCTATTGGGTGAAGTAAACCTTTTTGCTTACCACATTTTCTATTAATTAAAATACAGGGAACGCAATTTGCTATACATTTCTCAATTTTCTGTTTAACTTTGGGGGTGTAAAAATCATTTTCTAAATTTTTCTCTGTTCTTGCAACTGCGTAATGACCTTTTTCGTGAGCAGCCTTGATTTATATTTATTTGCATGTCTTCCGGTGCAACTAATAAATCATTACCATTAACACATTTATAAATACCATCATTTTTAGCTAAATAATCATCATAAGATTTCACTTGTAGGATTTCTTTTATTGTTTTAATATGCTCATCGGTTTCTTGAGCTTGGACAATTTTTAAAGTTAAGATATCTTGGATTACCACTTAAACTTTGTGAAACAGTGTTTTTCTTAAACAGTTAGTCGATATTTTGATCTAGTTGTGAGGTATTGTAGCAGTTGTTACGGGAGGTTGAAATTAACCAGTTTTAACCCTATGCATGCCCTCATCAGAAAACAACAGCGGGAGGAATCTCATGGATTGTAGGTAAAATTGTGTTTTGATAATAAACATATTTTTCATTATTTCATTTCATGTATCATTCAATTTGCCTTTTTTAAGATAAGATTTCAGATAGTTTATAGATAAAGATCATAGAATGATTTTCATACTGATATTTGATATATCCTCATATTAGGTAGGTCGCAAATTCTTTTTATTGAAAGATGAGTCGCATATCAATATAGATTGGGAACTGTTGCAATGTAATACAAAATAAATACCCAATCCAATTTACCATATTTCATCCCCTCTTGTCTGTTCTAAAATCTTAGATTATAAAAATTCTAATAAGCAAAAATATTAAAGAATTTTCAATTTTAGCAGGACATAAAGCATTTTGATGAAAAGTAAAAACGAGACTTTCTTGATGCTTGAATCCAACTTTTAAGGCATAATAGCAAGACAATATTGCCAAAATAGGCAAAATGGGCATTCAGTGAGTATCCCTAAGGTTTGAATGTCTCTTTAATTAAATATAGTCATTAGTGTAATTTGTGAAAGGGCCACAAAGTTTCAATTTGTTTTAGGGTTCTGGATTGTCACAGAGATTTTCTCCTGCTCAGTAGACTTAAAAATTTCGGTTCTGACTGAATTACACAATTATCTGAAAAAAAATGAATGATTATTGTAGAAGCTACCTCATTAAAGTCAATATGCCTTAATTGGAATAAACTATATCAATGTTGGGTTACTGTTACCACTGAAAGGGCTATATTTATGTTGAAAATAATTGTCAATTTTGATGTTAAATTTTTATTTTCATTAATTTTTTCCCCTCTCATTTTCTAGCATTTGAAGGAAGTTATTGATGCAGTTGATGTTATGACTTGAGATGTACCAACAGCAAGAATATATTGATGTTTTAATTAAATTATTTTTTTAATAAGATTACTTTTAAAACTTTGATACACATTGTTATGTATTATTTTAAAAAATTTTTAAATAAAATTTTATATATTATCTGTTTTATTCTTGTGCAAAGTTCTTTATTTAACAGCTCTTCATATTTCAAGTAAGAAAAGAAAAATTAAAAGGAAAAAATTACTTTCGGAACAACTGTTTATGTTGAAGTTCCGAAGTGAATAAGCAGTTGCACTCAAATAATACAGCGTTACATTTATAGCTTACAAAAACTATCTCTTAGTTTTCTGCTATTCACGAGATGTTTAGATTCTGGTTACATCAATGCAGTTGCAACTATATGAATATGTGTATTTGTAATATGTCATTGGGGGGGGGGGGGGAGAAAAATGGTTTGACTATTTAATTGTTGTCATTGATTTTATTAGTCTGACCTTACTGCTTTACAGATGGTGATATGATTATCACTTAACTCTTTGAATATTTTTACTCGCTACCTTTTGGCTGGTCTGGCACCCATTCTATTTTTAAATTAGGCAATATCCTTTAATGTTGCCCATCACATATTTTAATTCCCATACATCAGCATTTTATTCCCACCTATGCATGCTTTCATATCGGTAATACTAGTTTTGCTACAGTACCGTCTATTTTATTAGAGATAGCTGTAGACATTTCTTCTGAGTTGATTGATCATTTCCTGAGATCATTCATAAAAGTGAATGTGACATGTGCATTGAATAAGTTTTTCAGTCTTCAGATTAGGATATCCATTGTTAGCGGCAAGGATTGGCAGTCTTCACTATCTTTTTATTTTTAGCTTTGTAGTGTGATAAACTGCTGATCAGTTTCATTTCTTTAATGAATGCTAGTTTAAAGTGCAAGATTTGCATATCCATGGTCTTCAACAGCAACTTTACTTAAGGATTTTAAAGAAGGGCTAGATTAGTTAATTCTCTGCTGTTCTTCAACTAGACCTTGGTCAATTCTGATTTGAAGTAGAATGCAAATCTTCCTGACAGTTACTAGCAAGGCTGGGGTGTCTGAGAAAAATGGCCGTCAGACTAACCCAACAGTTTTGTAAAAGCTTATTTTCAAATGTATAATTGGCCTTGCTTATCAATCTGAAAACTGATGTCATTTGATTTATTATGACTGTAATGGATGAAACCAAGGTAGAGAAAAAAAAGCCCATTCAAACTGATGCGATTACAGACGAAAGCCATGCTATTATACTGATATCATTCCGTGACTTGTTAATATTTTTAAAACAAAGCACATTAGTATGTTTTCAGAGGCTGCAAACCTTGAACAGTGATTGTTGGGTGAAACTCACTGGAGGCTCGGCTGTTAATAAATTTTTAACAACAAAGAATAATGCAATTCTTTATTGTAAATAAAATCATCTCTAAAAATCGAAAGATGTAATCATGATACATTTTAATTTTACAAGTTGAACAAAATTTATGATAACTGAAATAAAATTACTTAATTCTATACATTCATTATAATTCCTTCACATTTTAAGATAAAAATATCTGTAGAAGAAAATTTTATATTAAAAAAGTTTTAAATAGTGTTGAATCATTTGTTGATATAGAAATGTAGATTCAGCGTGCTTCTATACTCAGTTTCTATTTGCAACAGTAGAGTTCTTTTTTGGTGGCCATATATTTGGTAAAGACTGGCTAACTGTTAGATGATTTCCTTCATGGTAAATTTCTTTTGGTTTACTTTCTTGATTCTTCACTCTTCTACATTTCTTACACTTCTCCTTAAAAAAAAATATATATATATATATTTTTTTATTTGAATGTTTTCTGAACCATCAGATTATAACTTATAACAATCGTTTGTTTGAATGTCTATCATTATGTTAAAGAGTATATTTAAAAATAAATTGTAAGTTTATTTTCTAGTGGTCTAAGAGCTAGCACATTTTCGTCAATTGATTTTGGCGAGGGTCATTTTTCTATACCCCCAATATTAGCCCTCTTTGGCCTATCGGGCAATCTATAATTAATTTACCGGATAGAAATTTGGTTGATAAGTATGCCAAACAGCTTTAAATCTGGCTATGAAATTGCCTGCTGTTAGTGTTTTATAGGTTTAAAAAACTTCACATCATTTTAGCAAACTGGAAAATTGTAATATACAGGGGTTGGACAAAAATATGGAAACACCTTTAAAAAAAAAACACGTTTCCTTGCCTAGTATTGTGTACGGTACCCGTTGTTATTCAAAACAGCTTGCAGTCTTCTCGGAATGGATAAATACAGTTTCTGTATGTTTGCCAAGGAAATATTGTATCATTATTCCTGCAAAACAGTGGCAAGTTCAGATAACGATGTTGACGGTGGATAGCGAGAATGCACTTTCCGCTCCAATGTAGACCACAAAGGTTCGATAATATTCAAATCTGAAGTTGGTGGCTTGGGGAAAATTCATCCTCGTGCTCAGAAAACCAGTCCTGGACAATGTGAGCTGTGTGAACGGGGACGTTGTCGTCTTGGAAGATACCATCATCATTGAGGAACAAAGTTTGTACCATTGGATGGAATTGATCGGCCAAAATGTTCACATAAGTCTGAGCAGTAATACGCCCTAATAGAGTTATCATGGAGCCAGAAGAGAACCACGATATGGCTGCCCAAACCATCACCGAACCCCTGCCATGTTTCACTCTTGGCAACAAGCAGTCTGTATTATAGGCTTGAGATGGCGTTCTCCAGACGTAAACTCGGCCAGAAGTGGGGAACAATGTGAAAGAAGACTCATCAGACCATATTACGCTCTTCCACTGCTCTATAGTCCAGGCTTTGACTTAAACACCACTTTATCCTGTTACAGGCATTAGCATTACTGATGGATGGCTTTTCAATTGCAACGCGGCCAGCAATTCCTTATTTATGAAGCTCCCTTCTAATTGTTTTGGTACTCACAGGATTTGGTAACACGACATTCATTTCAGCAGTAACTTTTGCAGCTGTGGACTGCTTATTTTTCGCGATAATCCTCCTTAATGATCGTCTGTCACGATCACTCAGCACATACTTTCGTCCGCGCTGTGATTTAGCGGATGATGTTTTTTCCGCATTTCAAATATGCGGAATAAATCTTCGACACAGTACCTCTTGAAACACTAAAAGCCTCGACTACCTTGCTTACGGAAGCACCCACCATACGCGCGCCAACAATTGGTCCACGTTCGAAATCTGTTAACTCTGACATAATGCAATGATAATCTCACATAACAGTGCTCCAACAATGACTGAATGGTGCAGCGATTTTACAAAGTTGTATAGGTGGCGTCAGTAGACGAAAACTCCAGTGCCATCAACATAGTTCATTATAATCAATCTTTCTTTTCAAACATGCATTTCAAAAGGTGTTTCCATATTTTTGTCCAACCCCTGTACAAGTGTACCCAAAAATATGGACAAAAATCTTAAAATATAATTCACAATAAAAATAAGAATGAGATGTGTTTTATATATATATATATATATATATATGTATTAGGGTGGAGCGAAATTTTTTTTTTTTTTTTTTTTTTTTTTTGAAAATCAAAAACGGGTAGGTGCCAAAAGTTGCCTTTATACTAGTACATCCACTGCGTGAAATTTTACCGCTGAAAAAAAATGGCTTGAGTCTGCGCTTTTGCTCCAAAAATCGAAATTTTGGGTAAAATTTGTCAGTTTTTGACATTTTTTCAAAAAAATTGAAAAAATCCTACAGAGCTGGTTAGTATTTAAAAGTGTTGCTCAGACCTTTATATTTATCTGCTTAACATATTTAAACTATAAAACAATATGTTTACTAGTGAAAAATGCTCCAAGGAGCAGTGCAAAAGCAGAATATGATTTTAATTGAGCATTAAAAAGTAATGGACAAATGCTTCTGTTAATTACTGAGCATGAGGAAGGATAAGGGATCCCTTCTTGGCTACAACTCACTTCAATGCCAACTTTGAAAAAATCATATTTGCGCTTTTTCCATACAAAAGAAATTTGCGGTTCTTTAGTAGAATTTTCCACCGTGCTTTAGATGTTAACCAGGGGTGTAGTCATAAAAATAACATAAGATATATGCTCTAAGCAGAGGGATATTCTAGAATGTGTATACTATAAGCTTTCTTGAAAAACAGAGGGTATATGGTGTTCTATTAAAAAGTCCAGAAGGTGTACGGCGTATAGCCTGTACTACATCTCTGATGTTAACTGCACTGTTCACTCTGCACTATACTACAAATCAATTTTCTGTGCAATTATACACTTAGGGTATGCTTGGTGGCAGTGCATGAATGTGATACCTGCAGGAACTAGGTATCTGGCATTATGTCGCCTTCCTTTACATTTTTGTCTAATTAAGCTGCATCTTTACTGGTTACGTCTTTACACTATACATTTTTATAGTAACTGCGACTGATTTGTTTTCACGGAAAAAGCGCAAATATGATTTTTTCAAAGTTGGCATTGAAGTGAGTTGTAGCCAAGAAGGGATCCCTTATCCTTCTTCATGCTCAGTAATTAACAGAAGCACTTGTCCATTACTTTTTAATGCTCAATTAAAATCATATTCTGCTTTTGCACTGCTCCTTGGAGCATTTTTCACTAGTCCTTCTATTTTTCCATATTCCATAGGGATACTGCACAACTTGTTTTGTATTTTATATATGGAAAACAAAATCTTATTTGTATTGAAATTAAAAAATGCTACATACTCTAATACTCTGGTATTACAAATTAAAAAAAAATTTAAACAGGTTTTTCTATACCAAAATTCAACGGTGGTTTCAAAAAAAAAAAAAAAAATCAGTTTTTTACTAAAGTGAATAAAATAATAAATCCTTTCAAAGAATATATTTTTCATTCAAATATCCATTAATTTTGCCAAAAACAGGAACTTTTTTTATGCAAGAGTAAAGTTTGATACAAAAACCATGCTTCTTTTTTTTCTTAATCCGTATTTATTACGGACTTATTAAAAACGTACTCCACCGCTTTTATAGGAAACTATTGCTTTACTGTGTTATGGAGCATTCTCATTGGCCATAAAGAGACATTCTATAAAAGCTGTGGAGTGACTCTGCAACAAATGGGTCAAATTTTTAACAGTGCACTGTTAAAAATCTGCTGCATTTTGCTGCAACGCCCTCCACCACTTGTATATAATATCTCTATTCCAACCAATGAAAAAGCGCCATTTCACGGCCAAGTAACCGTTTTCTATACAAGCAGGGGAGTGCGTTGCAGCAAAATGCAGCAGATTTTTAACAGTGTGCATATCCTTGGCGCTATAGTTTACAGGAGTGGTACATTGTTCAAAATTTGAAACTTTTGCTGCATCGCCACTCCATCGCTTTGATAGAATATCTCTATTTTGATCGATGAGAATCCTTGATAATGCATTTAAGTAATGGTTTTCTACTTATCTACTATATCGTTTCCGTATATTTATTTTTTCAATCAGCACAAAGGTGCGCACTTTATTAGAAGACGCGCTCTATTAGAGGGCGCATTCTATTAGAATAAATACGGTATATACTTATAATAAATACACTTTTTTAAAGTACAGGGCCCCAATATTTGACAGGTATGCCAGGCATTTTTGCCATTGATGCTATTGTGCTAAAAACAAAATATAAATAAATGAAAAAAATGGATAAAATATAAATTTGGCATGGTGCAAAAAATTGCCTAATTTAAAATTAAAAATCAAATTTGACAGCCACCAGGGCTAGACACCGTGCATAATTATTCAGTAAATGATTCATTAACACTAGAACGTCCGGAAATTCTACTCAAGTTTGAAAATAATATTTCTCACCAGAATTTTTATTCAAAATTATTTAATTGATTTATTTAACGTAAATTTGCGTGGATTAGATTTAAATTATTTCAAGAAAATTTTTCTGGTTCGATTTGAAATTTAGTTACATGATTGGAGTCGAATCGACTCCATCCGGGCGTTCTAGTGTTAAAAAATGACAAAAATCAGCATGTCAAAAATTTCAAAAAAATTCATAATTCGTTAAAAAATTAAGTTAAAAATAAGAGAAAAAAAAGCATTCTGTATTTTTTTATGCTTAATCGAATGGTGTAACTGGTTTTTCTCTCCGATGATCACAAGTACTTTAGATTGATGACTGCCATTCTTTTATTTCATCTTGTAAAAAAACTGTTTAACATAAAGCTATGAATTTTTGCAGGATTAATTAGCATCCCAAAATCTTTAAAATAAACTTTACCGCAACATTCTATCTGCAATAGAACGTTAGATATACCCATTTATGACCAAGTTTGGAAAATACGCAATTTCAGAAAAACCGCCCAGCGAAATAACGTTTTCTCGATGACTACCTCGGGATAAAAAGTTTGTCTTTTGTTTAAAAAAAAAAATTAAGTTTTTATCTTTAGTAGTTTTCGAGAAAAGCGCTGGGACACAAAATTTTTGTCATATTTTCAGAATACTCTACAGTACACCTACAGTATGCCATAAAAAAAAAAATAATTTTTGTGCTATGTTGTGCGTCTTGGTCAGACGAACATTTAAAAAAAAAAAATCATCAAAATTGGATAAGTATTTAGTTAGTTATTGCAAAAAGAAAAATTGAAAAATCCGTGTGCACCATCGCTCAATCATATTATTGTAGCGCGCTGCCGCGCGCACAATGATTCGCTATAGCTGGAGCAAAACAGACAACTTTTAGTAAGAAAACAGTATTACCACTCTATTGGATCATACAACGAATTGTTGTTTTTAATACAGCTCTTGTTTTCAAAACTACCTTGGATATGCGTCGTGGAGGTGGCTATATTTCCTATACCACCCGGCCCAACTATTCGATCATCTTAGTACAGTGTTTTATTTATACATTGATTTGTGATTTTCTTTATAAAAATTTGGCATGTTTTCGATGCTTCCACCTTGTTCATCTGTTCTTTACATCCACATGCTGCTGTAACTATCTTCATGTATATTTTTACAGTTTATACAAAAAAAATGACAAGCAGAGTAATGTTCGGGAATATTATTAAAGGGATCTATTCGGCCATCTATTATATTTATCAAATTACATTCAGTTGATGAATAGTGATTGGAAGTTCTGTTACCACAACATTTTTTCAGTCAATTGTATTTTTTTACGTAATGATTTGCTTCAAAGATGATTTCAGATATTTCAACTATAAGCATGCCATCATTTATTCTACTTTTGCATTTTTTATATGTTGAGAAGCGAGCTGTTTAATGTGATGGTGATCGTCAGAGAGAATTGCAATGAAAATTTGTTCTCCATGTGTAAAGCAACCGCTGTTGTAAATAACCTTTTTTTTTGCATTAGTTTTATGCCGTTTTCTAAGTGTTTTCGTATCCAGGTAATTTCCTATTAACTTTTAGATCCCTTTTTTATGAATGGACAACATTTGATGGTGAAATGACCTGGGCATAAACTTATAATGCATAGTACTTTATGAGGAAATGTACGGATTCTAATCGACTATAAGTGCTCATTTAAAATTAGGAGAATTTTATTTGTCACTGTGAACCATTTGCATGGGGTAAGCTTAGAATTGTGTATAATATTGAATCATTCGCTACTTCAACTCGAGTGAATTTCCTCTGCGTCAATTATTAGAGAAGTCGAGATAAAACGTTCTAAGCTACATGGATTCGCTGGATCAAAAAGGAAAATCTTTGTCTACGTACTATTCACTTTCTATTGCAATTTTTTTTTTTTTTTTTTTTTTTTTTTTTTAATATAAAATAGAGAATAATTTTGAAAAATTATTTTCTCAAATTGAGAAAAAGATACTCAGAACAGACTAGAAATTTCTGTCGGAGATTGCAAAGCTAATTCATAAGGAAAGCTTTTCTCAGAAAAAATGGGGAATAGGAATTTAGAAAACATCTCACACAAAAGACAGCTTATAAAGTTAATAAAATTTTCCGCTTTATATAAGCACAGATTGGCAATCAGCGTCTATATGTTCACTCACAAAATATATAATCCAAGTTTATACCGCGGTATGTTTTATACCAAATGTACAACACACCTGAATAATAGATCTAAAATCTTATTAGAAATTACTAGACTACGGAACAACAGAGGAAACGACAAAAAACATGCTAAAATTTCTTTAGAAATATTGTTTTACACGCAAATTTTGTTTGCCATCCTCTGTGACGATCGTCATAATATTAAACAGCTAGCTTCTCAGCATATATTCAATGTAATCGGTTCAATAAATGATGACATACTAGAAATTGAATTCATACAATCAATTATTAGGCAAATCATTGCATTTAAAATGTAATTGATTGAAAGAATGTTGTGATAACAGAACTTCCAATCATAATGTACTAACTGCATGAAATTTTAATGAAGATAATAGACTGCTGAATAGGTTCAATTAAGAACATACCCAATACATTACTCAGCTTCTCTTCTGTTATACATGGTATAAAAATATACGTGCAGCAGGTCACACCAGCATGATCCAAATCATCCAACGTCAGTGAATACAAAGAAGAGATAAATTACTTTGATATATAGAAAACTTATACTCGTCTTCCGGAAAAAAATAACAATTCAATACATAAATAAAACACTGGGCCTAGATGATTGGGTGGTTGAGACGGGTGGCAAATTCGCAAA